>CM072812.1:45580833-46859166 GCA_037013495.1 Hippophae tibetana | reverse complement strand
TATATCAAATCGAAGTTCGTATCAAATTACAAAATATTATTTGGTTAATCTCAGGAAAATATTTTCGGTACCCAAATTGAATCATTTACAGCACCTATTGAGAATTTAATGTTTCTTACTCACCATTTTTCATTTTACTTACTCTCAGTTTAATGCCATAGCGCTATAAATGAGATACTGGTGCCAACCGAGGGTTATTCATTTATATTTTCAATCAGTCTCTATCTTTCCAAAATAATAAGAGAAGAGAAAATGAAAGCGAATGTTGTTCACATTTTCAAAAACAACAAAACATTTAATATATATGCGTTGCAACTTTCAACGGAGATAACTTTTGACTCAGGTATCGAAACGACTATTATAATATATCAAATCGAAGCTCGTATCAAATTACACTATATGATTTGGTCAATCTGAGGAAAATATTTTTGGTACCCAAATTGAGTCATTTACAGCACTTACCGAGGATTTAATGTTTTTGACGCACCATTTTCATTTTACTTACTTCAGGTTTAATTCAATAGCGGTATAAAGGAGATAGTGGTGCCAAGCTAGGGTTTTTTATTTATATTTTCAATCATTCTCTACCCTTAAAAAATAATAAGAGAAGAGACATTGAAGGGTGATGTTGTTCACATTTTCAAAAACAACAAAACATTAAAAAGATATGTGTTGCAACTTTCAACGGAGATAACTTTTGACTCGGGTATCGAAACGACTATTATAATATATCAAATCGAAGTTCGTATCAAATTACACAATATTATTTGGTTAATCTCAGGAAAATATTTTCGGTACCCAAATTGAATCATTTACAGCACCTATTGAGAATTTAATGTTTCTTACTCACCATTTTTCATTTTACTTACTCTCAGTTTAATGCCATAGCGCTATAAATGAGATACTGGTGCCAACCGAGGGTTATTCATTTATATTTTCAATAAGTCTCTATCTTTCAAAAATAATAAGAGAAGAGAAAATGAAAGGGAATGTTGTTCACATTTTCAAAAACAACAAAACATTTAATATATATGCGTTGCAACTTTCAACGGAGATAACTTTTGACTCGGGTATCGAAACGACTATTATAATATATCAAATCGAAGCTCGTATCAAATTACACTATATGATTTGGTCATTCTAAGGAAAATATTTTCGGTACCCAAATTGAATCATTTAAAGCACTTACCGAGGATTTAATGTTTTTGACGCACCATTTTCATTTTACTTACTTCCGGTTTAATTCAATAGCGCTATAAAGGAGATAGTGGTGCCAAGCTAGGGTTTTTTATATATATTTTCAATCAGCCTCTACCCTTCAAAAATAATAAGAGAAGAGACATTGAAAGGGGATGTTGTTCACATTTTCAAAAACAACAAAACATTTAAAAGATATGTGTTGCAACTTTCAACGAAGATAACTTTTGACTCGGGTATCGAACCGACTATTATAATATATCAAATCGAACCTCGTATCAAATTACACAATATTATTTGGTTAATCTCCGGAAAATATTTTCGGTACCCAAATTGAATCATTTACAGCACCTATTGAGAATTTAATGTTTCTTACTCACCATTTTTCATTTTACTTACTCTCAGTTTAATGCAATAGCGCTATAAATGAGATACTGGTGCCAACCGAGGGTTATTCATTTATATTTTCAATAAGTCTCTATCTTTCAAAAATAATAAGAGAAGAGAAAATGAAAGGGAATGTTGTTCACATTTTCAAAAACAACAAAACATCTAATATATATGCGTTGCAACTTTCAACGGAGATAACTTTTGACTCGGGTATCGAAACGACTATTATAATATATCAAATCGAAGCTCGTATCAAATTACACTATATGATTTGGTCATTCTAAGGAAAATATTTTCGGTACCCAAATTGAATCATTTATAACACTTATATAGGATTTAATGTTTTTGACGCACCATTTTTATTTTACTTACTTCCGGTTTAATTCAATAGCGTTATAAAGGAGATACTGGTGCCAACCGAGGGTTATTCATTTATATTTTCAATCAGTCTCTATCTTTCAAAAATAATAAGAGAAGAGAAAATGAAAGGGAATGTTGTTCACATTTTCAAAAACAACAAAACATTTAATATATATGCGTTGCAACTTTCAACGGAGATAACTTTTGACTCGGGTATCGAAACGACTATTATATTATATCAAATCGAAGCTCGTATCAAATTACACTATATGATTTGGTCATTCTAAGGAAAATATTTTCGGTACCCAAATTGAATCATTTACAGCACTTACCGAGGATTTAATGTTTTTGACGCACCATTTTCATTTTACTTACTTCCGGTTTAATTCAATAGCGCTATAAAGAAGATAGTGGTGCCAAGCTAGGGTTTTTTATTTATATTTTCAATCAGTCTCTACCCTTCAAAAATAATAAGAGAAGAGACATTGAAAGGGGATGTTGTTCATATTTTCAAAAACAACAAAACATTTAAAAGATATGTGTTGCAACTTTCAACGGAGATAACTTTTGACTCGGGTATCGAACCGACTATTATAATATATCAAATCGAAGTTCGTATCAAATTACAAAATATTATTTGGTTAATCTCAGGAAAATATTTTCGGTACCCAAATTGAATCATTTACAGCACCTATTGAGAATTTAATGTTTCTTACTCACCATTTTTCATTTTACTTACTCTCAGTTTAATGCCATAGCGCTATAAATGAGATACTGGTGCCAACCGAGGGTTATTCATTTATATTTTCAATCAGTCTCTATCTTTCCAAAATAATAAGAGAAGAGAAAATGAAAGCGAATGTTGTTCACATTTTCAAAAACAACAAAACATTTAATATATATGCGTTGCAACTTTCAACGGAGATAACTTTTGACTCAGGTATCGAAACGACTATTATAATATATCAAATCGAAGCTCGTATCAAATTACACTATATGATTTGGTCAATCTGAGGAAAATATTTTTGGTACCCAAATTGAGTCATTTACAGCACTTACCGAGGATTTAATGTTTTTGACGCACCATTTTCATTTTACTTACTTCAGGTTTAATTCAATAGCGGTATAAAGGAGATAGTGGTGCCAAGCTAGGGTTTTTTATTTATATTTTCAATCATTCTCTACCCTTAAAAAATAATAAGAGAAGAGACATTGAAGGGTGATGTTGTTCACATTTTCAAAAACAACAAAACATTAAAAAGATATGTGTTGCAACTTTCAACGGAGATAACTTTTGACTCGGGTATCGAAACGACTATTATAATATATCAAATCGAAGTTCGTATCAAATTACACAATATTATTTGGTTAATCTCAGGAAAATATTTTCGGTACCCAAATTGAATCATTTACAGCACCTATTGAGAATTTAATGTTTCTTACTCACCATTTTTCATTTTACTTACTCTCAGTTTAATGCCATAGCGCTATAAATGAGATACTGGTGCCAACCGAGGGTTATTCATTTATATTTTCAATAAGTCTCTATCTTTCAAAAATAATAAGAGAAGAGAAAATGAAAGGGAATGTTGTTCACATTTTCAAAAACAACAAAACATTTAATATATATGCGTTGCAACTTTCAACGGAGATAACTTTTGACTCGGGTATCGAAACGACTATTATAATATATCAAATCGAAGCTCGTATCAAATTACACTATATGATTTGGTCATTCTAAGGAAAATATTTTCGGTACCCAAATTGAATCATTTAAAGCACTTACCGAGGATTTAATGTTTTTGACGCACCATTTTCATTTTACTTACTTCCGGTTTAATTCAATAGCGCTATAAAGGAGATAGTGGTGCCAAGCTAGGGTTTTTTATATATATTTTCAATCAGCCTCTACCCTTCAAAAATAATAAGAGAAGAGACATTGAAAGGGGATGTTGTTCACATTTTCAAAAACAACAAAACATTTAAAAGATATGTGTTGCAACTTTCAACGAAGATAACTTTTGACTCGGGTATCGAACCGACTATTATAATATATCAAATCGAACCTCGTATCAAATTACACAATATTATTTGGTTAATCTCCGGAAAATATTTTCGGTACCCAAATTGAATCATTTACAGCACCTATTGAGAATTTAATGTTTCTTACTCACCATTTTTCATTTTACTTACTCTCAGTTTAATGCAATAGCGCTATAAATGAGATACTGGTGCCAACCGAGGGTTATTCATTTATATTTTCAATAAGTCTCTATCTTTCAAAAATAATAAGAGAAGAGAAAATGAAAGGGAATGTTGTTCACATTTTCAAAAACAACAAAACATCTAATATATATGCGTTGCAACTTTCAACGGAGATAACTTTTGACTCGGGTATCGAAACGACTATTATAATATATCAAATCGAAGCTCGTATCAAATTACACTATATGATTTGGTCATTCTAAGGAAAATATTTTCGGTACCCAAATTGAATCATTTATAACACTTATATAGGATTTAATGTTTTTGACGCACCATTTTTATTTTACTTACTTCCGGTTTAATTCAATAGCGTTATAAAGGAGATACTGGTGCCAACCGAGGGTTATTCATTTATATTTTCAATCAGTCTCTATCTTTCAAAAATAATAAGAGAAGAGAAAATGAAAGGGAATGTTGTTCACATTTTCAAAAACAACAAAACATTTAATATATATGCGTTGCAACTTTCAACGGAGATAACTTTTGACTCGGGTATCGAAACGACTATTATATTATATCAAATCGAAGCTCGTATCAAATTACACTATATGATTTGGTCATTCTAAGGAAAATATTTTCGGTACCCAAATTGAATCATTTACAGCACTTACCGAGGATTTAATGTTTTTGACGCACCATTTTCATTTTACTTACTTCCGGTTTAATTCAATAGCGCTATAAAGAAGATAGTGGTGCCAAGCTAGGGTTTTTTATTTATATTTTCAATCAGTCTCTACCCTTCAAAAATAATAAGAGAAGAGACATTGAAAGGGGATGTTGTTCATATTTTCAAAAACAACAAAACATTTAAAAGATATGTGTTGCAACTTTCAACGGAGATAACTTTTGACTCGGGTATCGAACCGACTATTATAATATATCAAATCGAAGTTCGTATCAAATTACAAAATATTATTTGGTTAATCTCAGGAAAATATTTTCGGTACCCAAATTGAATCATTTACAGCACCTATTGAGAATTTAATGTTTCTTACTCACCATTTTTCATTTTACTTACTCTCAGTTTAATGCCATAGCGCTATAAATGAGATACTGGTGCCAACCGAGGGTTATTCATTTATATTTTCAATCAGTCTCTATCTTTCCAAAATAATAAGAGAAGAGAAAATGAAAGCGAATGTTGTTCACATTTTCAAAAACAACAAAACATTTAATATATATGCGTTGCAACTTTCAACGGAGATAACTTTTGACTCAGGTATCGAAACGACTATTATAATATATCAAATCGAAGCTCGTATCAAATTACACTATATGATTTGGTCAATCTGAGGAAAATATTTTTGGTACCCAAATTGAGTCATTTACAGCACTTACCGAGGATTTAATGTTTTTGACGCACCATTTTCATTTTACTTACTTCAGGTTTAATTCAATAGCGGTATAAAGGAGATAGTGGTGCCAAGCTAGGGTTTTTTATTTATATTTTCAATCATTCTCTACCCTTAAAAAATAATAAGAGAAGAGACATTGAAGGGTGATGTTGTTCACATTTTCAAAAACAACAAAACATTAAAAAGATATGTGTTGCAACTTTCAACGGAGATAACTTTTGACTCGGGTATCGAAACGACTATTATAATATATCAAATCGAAGTTCGTATCAAATTACACAATATTATTTGGTTAATCTCAGGAAAATATTTTCGGTACCCAAATTGAATCATTTACAGCACCTATTGAGAATTTAATGTTTCTTACTCACCATTTTTCATTTTACTTACTCTCAGTTTAATGCAATAGCGCTATAAATGAGATACTGGTGCCAACCGAGGGTTATTCATTTATATTTTCAATAAGTCTCTATCTTTCAAAAATAATAAGAGAAGAGAAAATGAAAGGGAATGTTGTTCACATTTTCAAAAACAACAAAACATTTAATATATATGCGTTGCAACTTTCAACGGAGATAACTTTTTACTCGGGTATCGAAACGACTATTATAATATATCAAATCGAAGCTCGTATCAAATTACACTATATCATTTGGTCATTCTAAGGAAAATATTTTCAGTACCCAAATTGAATCATTTACAGCACTTACCGAGGATTTAATGTTTTTGACGCACCATTTTCATTTTACTTACTTCCGGTTTAATTCAATAGCGCTATAAAGGAGATAGTGGTGCCAAGCTAGCATTTTTTATTTATATTTTCAATCAGTCTCTACCCTTCAAAAATAATAAGAGAAGAGACATTGAAAGGGGATGTTGTTCACATTTTCAAAAACAACAAGACATTAAAAAGATATGTGTTGCAACTTTCAACGGAGATAACTTTTGACTCGGGTATCGAACCGACTATTATAATATATCAAATCGAAGTTCGTATCAAATTACAAAATATTATTTGGTTAATCTCGGGAAAATATTTTCGGTACCCAAATTGAATCATTTATAGCACCTACTGAGAATTTAATGTTTCTTACTCACCATTTTCATTTTACTTACTTTCGGTTTAATGCAATAACGCTATAAATGAGATACTCGTGCCAACCGAGGGTTATTCATTTATATTTTCAATCAGTCTCTATCTTTCAAAAATAATAAGAGAAGAGAAAATGAAAGGGAATGTTGTTCACATTTTCAAAAACAACAAAACATTTAATATATATGCGTTGTAACTTTCAACTGAGATAACTTTTGACTCGGGTATCGAAACGACTATTATAATATATCAAATCGAAGCTCATGTCTAATTACAGAATATGATTTGGTCTCTTTAAAGAAAATATTTTCGGTACCCAAATTGAATCATTTACAGCACTTACCGAGGATTTAATGTTTTTGACGCACCATTTTCATTTTACTTACTTTCGGTTTAATTCAATAGCGCTATAAAGGAGATAGTGGTGCCAAGCTAGCATTTTTTATTTATATTTTCAATCAGTCTCTACCCTTCAAAAATAATAAGAGAAGAGACATTGAAAGGGGATGTTGTTCACATTTTCAAAAACAACAAAACATTTAAAAGATATGTGTTGCAACTTTCAACGGAGATAACGTTTGACTCGGGTATCGAACCGACTATTATAATATATCAAATCGAAGTTCGTATCAAATTACAAAATATTATTTGGTTAATCTCAGGAAAATATTTTCGGTACCCAAATTGAATCATTTACAGCACCTATTGAGAATTTAATGTTTCTTACTCACCATTTTTCATTTTACTTACTCTCAGTTTAATGCAATAGCGCTATAAATGAGATACTGGTGCCAACCGAGGGTTATTCATTTATATTTTCAATAAGTCTCTATCTTTCAAAAATAATAAGAGAAGAGAAAATGAAAGGGAATGTTGTTCACATTTTCAAAAACAACAAAACATTTAATATATATGCGTTGTAACTTTCAACTGAGATAACTTTTGACTCGGGTATCGAAACGACTATTATAATATATCAAATCGAAGCTCGTATCAAATTACACTATATCATTTGGTCATTCTAAGGAAAATATTTTCAGTACCCAAATTGAATCATTTACAGCACTTACCGAGGATTTAATGTTTTTGACGCACCATTTTCATTTTACTTACTTCCGGTTTAATTCAATAGCGCTATAAAGGAGATAGTGGTGCCAAGCTAGCATTTTTTATTTATATTTTCAATCAGTCTCTACCCTTCAAAAATAATAAGAGAAGAGACATTGAAAGGGGATGTTGTTCACATTTTCAAAAACAACAAAACATTTAAAAGATATGTGTTGCAACTTTCAACGGAGATAACGTTTGACTCGGGTATCGAACCGACTATTATAATATATCAAATCGAAGTTCGTATCAAATTACAAAATATTATTTGGTTAATCTCAGGAAAATATTTTCGGTACCCAAATTGAATCATTTACAGCACCTATTGAGAATTTAATGTTTCTTACTCACCATTTTTCATTTTAATTACTCTCAGTTTAATGCAATAGCGCTATAAATGAGATACTGGTGCCAACCGAGGGTTATTCATTTATATTTTCAATAAGTCTCTATCTTTCAAAAATAATAAGAGAAGAGAAAATGAAAGCGAATGTTGTTCACATTTTCAAAAACAACAAAACATTTAATATATATGCGTTGCAACTATCAACGGAGATAACTTTTGACTCGGGTATCGAAACGACTATTATAATATATCAAATCGAAGCTCGTATCAAATTACACTATATGATTTGGTCAATCTGAGGAAAATATTTTCGGTACCCAAATTGAGTCATTTACAGCACTTACCGAGGATTTAATGTTTTTGACGCACCATTTTCATTTTACTTACTTCCGGTTTAATTCAATAGCGCTATAAATGGGATACTGGTGCCAAGCTAGGGTTTTTTATTTATATTTTCAATCAGTCTCTATCTTTCAAAAAAAATAAGAGAAGAGACATTGAAAGGGGATGTTGTTCACATTTTCAAAAACAACAAAACATTTAAAAGATATGTGTTGTAACTTTCAACGGATATAACTTTTGACTCGGGTATCAAAACGACTATTATAATATATCAAATCGAAGCTCATGTCTAATTACAGAATATGATTTGGTCTCTTTAAAGAAAATATTTTCGGTAACCAAATTGAATCATTTACAGCAGGATTTAATGTTTTTGACGGACCATTTTCATTTTACTTACTTCCGGTTTAATTCAATAGCGCTATAAAGGAGATAGTGGTGCCAGGCTTGGGTTTTTCATTTATATTTTCAATCAGTCTCTACCCTTCAAAAATAATAAGAGAATAGACATTGAAAGGGGATGTTGTTCACATTTTCAAAAACAACAAAACATTTAAAAGATATGTGTTGCAACTTTCAACGGAGATAACTTTTGACTCGGGTATCGAACCGAGTATTATAATATATCAAATCGAATTTCGTATCAAATTACAAAATATTATTTGGTTAATCTCAGGAAAATATTTTCGGTACCCAAATTGAATCATTTACAGCGCCTACTGAGAATTTAATGTTTCTTACTCACCATTTTCATTTTACTTACTTTCGGTTTAATGCAATAGCGCTATAAATGAGATACTGGTGCCAACCGAGGGTTATTCATTTATATTTTCAATCAGTCTTTATCTTTCAAAAATAATAAGAGAAGAGAAAATGAAAGGGAATGTTGTTCACATTTTCAAAAACAACAAAACATTTAATATATATGCGTTGCAACTTTCAACGGAGATAACTTTTGACTCGGGTATCGAAACGACTGTTATAATATATCAAATCGAAGCTCGTATCAAATTACACTATATAATTTGGTCATTCTAAGGAAATATTTTCGGTACCCAAATTGAATCATTTACAGCACTTACCGAGAATTTAATGTTTTTGACGCACCATTTTCATTTTACTTACTTCCGGTTTAATTCAATAGCGCTATAAAGAAGATAGTGGTGCCCAGCTAGGGTTTTTTATTTACATTTTCAATCAGTATCTATCCTTAAAAAATAATAAGAGAAGAGAAAATGAAAAGGGATGTTATTCACATTTTCAAAGACAACAAAACATTTAATAAATATGTGTTGCAACTTTCAACGGAGATAACTTTTGACTCGGGTATCGAAACGACTATTATAATATATCAAATCGAAGCTCGTATCAAATTACACTATATGATTTGGTTAATCTCAGGAAAATATTTTCGATTACCAAATTGAATCATTTACAGCAGGATTTAATGTTTTTGACGCACCATTTTCATTTTACTTACTTCCGGTTAAATTCAATAGCCCTATAAAGGAGATACTGGTGCCAACCGTGAGTTTTTCATTTATATTTTCAATCAGTCTCTACCCTTCAAAAATAATAAGAGAAGAGACATTGAAAGGGGATGTTGTTCACATTTTCAAAAACAACAAAACATTTAGAAGATATGTGTTGCAACTTTCAACGGAGATAACTTTTGACTCGGGTATCGAACCGACTATTATAATATATCAAATCGAAGTTCGTATCAAATTACAAAATATTATTTGGTTAATCTCAGGAAAATATTTTCGGTACCCAAATTGAATCATTTACAGCACCTATTGAGAATTTAATTTTTCTTACTCACCATTTTTCATTTTACTTACTCTCAGTTTAATGCAATAGCGCTATAAATGAGATACTGGTGCCAACCGAGGGTTATTCATTTATATGTTCAATAAGTCTCTATCTTTCAAAAATAATAAGAGAAGAGAAAATGAAAGGGAATGTTGTTCACATTTTCAAAAACAACAAAACATTTAATATATATGCGTTGCAACTTTCAACGGAGATAACTTTTGACTCGGGTATCGAAACGACTGTTATAATATATCAAATCGAAGCTCGTATCAAATTACACTATATGATTTGGTCATTCTAAGGAAAATATTTTCGGTACCCAAATTGAATCATTTACAGCACTTACCGAGGATTTAATGTTTTTGACGCACCATTTTCATTTTACTTACTTCCGGTTTAATTCAATAGCGCTATAAAGGAGATAGTGGTGCCAAGCTAGGGTTTTTTATTTATATTTTCAATCAGCCTCTACCCTTCAAAAATAATAAGAGAAGAGACATTGAAAGGGGATGTTGTTCACATTTTCAAAAACAACAAAACATTTAAAAGATATGTGTTGCAACTTTCAACGAAGATAACTTTTGACTCGGGTATCGAACCGACTATTATAATATATCAAATCGAAGTTCGTATCAAATTACAAAATATTATTTGGTTAATCTCAGGAAAATATTTTCGGTACCCAAATTGAATCATTTACAGCACCTATTGAGAATTTAATGTTTCTTACTCACCATTTTTCATTTTACTTACTCTCAGTTTAATGCAATAGCGCTATAAATGAGATACTGGTGCCAACCGAGGGTTATTCATTTATATTTTCAATAACTCTCTATCTTTCAAAAATAATAAGAGAACAGAAAATGAAAGGGAATGTTGTTCACATTTTCAAAAACAACAAAACGTTTAATATATATGCGTTGCAACTTTCAACGGAGATAACTTTTGACTCGGGTATCGAAACGACAATTATAATATATCAAATCGAAGCTCGTATCAAATTACACTATATGATTTGGTTAATCTCAGGAAAATATTTTCGATTACCAAATTGAATCATTTACAGCAGGATTTAATGTTTTTGACGCACCATTTTCATTTTACTTACTTCCGGTTTACTTCAATAGCCCTATAAAGGAGATACTGGTGCCAACCGTGAGTTTTTCATTTATATTTTCAATCAGTCTCTACCCTTCAAAAATAATAAGAGAAGAGACATTGAAAGGGGATGTTGTTCACATTTTCAAAAACAACAAAACATTTAATAAATATGTGTTGCAACTTTCAACGGAGATAACTTTTGACTCGGGTATCGAAACGACTATTATAATATATCAAATCGAACCTCGTATCAAATTATACAATATTATTTGGTTAATCTCAGGAAAATATTTTCGGTACCCAAATTGAATCATTTACAGCACCTATTTAGAATTTAATTTTTCTTACTCACCATTTTTCATTTTACTTACTCTCAGTTTAATGCAATAGCGCTATAAATGAGATACTGGTGCCAACCGAGGGTTATTCATTTATATTTTCAATAAGACTCTATCTTTCAAAAATAATAAGAGAAGAGAAAATGAAAGGGAATGTTGTTCACATTTTCAAAAACAACAAAACATTTAATATATATGCGTTGCAACTTTCAACGGAGATAACTTTTGACTCGGGTATCGAAACGACTATTATAATATATCAAATCGAAGCTCGTATCAAATTACACTATATGATTTGGTCATTCTAAGGAAAATATTTTCGGTACCCAAATTGAATCATTTAAAGCACTTACCGAGGATTTAATGTTTTTGACGCACCATTTTCATTTTACTTACTTCCGTTTTAATTCAATAGCGCTATAAAGGAGATAGTGGTGCCAAGCTAGGGTTTTTTATTTATATTTTCAATCAGCCTCTACCCTTCAAAAATAATAAGAGAAGAGACATTGAAAGGGGATGTTGTTCACATTTTCAAAAACAACAAAACATTTAAAAGATATGTGTTGCAACTTTCAACGAAGATAACTTTTGACTCGGGTATCGAACCGACTATTATAATATATCAAATCAAACCTCGTATCAAATTACACAATATTATTTGGTTAATCTCAGGAAAATATTTTCGGTACCCAAATTGAATCATTTACAGCACCTATTGAGAATTTAATTTTTCTTACTCACCATTTTTCATTTTACTTACTCTCAGTTTAATGCAATAGCGCTATAAATGAGATACTGGTGCCAACCGAGGGTTATTCATTTATATTTTCAATAAGTCTCTATCTTTCAAAAATAATAAGAGAAGAGAAAATGAAAGGGAATGTTGTTCACATTTTCAAAAACAACAAAACATTTAATATATATGCGTTGCAACTTTCAACGGAGATAACTTTTGACTCGGGTATCGAAACGACTATTATAATATATCAAATCGAAGCTCGTATCAAATTACACTATATGATTTGGTCATTCTAAGGAAAATATTTTCGGTACCCAAATTGAATCATTTACAGCACTTACCGAGGATTTAATGTTTTTGACGCACCATTTTCATTTTACTTACTTCCGGTTTAATTCAATAGCGCTATAAAGGAGATAGTGGTGCCAAGCTAGGGTTTTTTATTTATATTTTCAATCAGCCTCTACCCTTCAAAAATAATAAGAGAAGAGACATTGAAAGGGGATGTTGTTCACATTTTCAAAAACAACAAAACATTTAAAAGATATGTGTTGCAACTTTCAACGAAGATAACTTTTGACTCGGGTATCGAACCGACTATTATAATATATCAAATCGAAGTTCGTATCAAATTACAAAATATTATTTGGTTAATCTCAGGAAAATATTTTCGGTACCCAAATTGAATCATTTACAGCACCTATTGAGAATTTAATGTTTCTTACTCACCATTTTTCATTTTACTTACTCTCAGTTTAATGCAATAGCGCTATAAATGAGATACTGGTGCCAACCGAGGGTTATTCATTTATATTTTCAATCAGTCTCTATCTTTCAAAAAAAATAAGAGAAGAGAAAATGAAAGCGAATGTTGTTCACATTTTCAAAAACAACAAAACATTTAATATATATGCGTTGCAACTTTCAACGGAGATAACTTTTGACTCGGGTATCGAAACGACTATTATAATATATCAAATCGAAGCTCGTATCAAATTACACTATATGATTTGGTCAATCTGAGGAAAATATTTTCGGTACCCAAATTGAGTCATTTACAGCACTTACCGAGGATTTAATGTTTTTGACGCACCATTTTCATTTTACTTACTTCCGGTTTAATTCAATAGCGCTATAAGTGGGATACTGGTGCCAACGAGGGTTTTTCATTTATATTTTCAATCAGTCTCTATCCTTCAAAAATAATAAGAGAAGAGACATTGAAAGGGGATGTTGTTCACATTTTTAAAAACAACAAAACATTTAATAAATATGTGTTGCAACTTTCAATGGAGATAACTTTTGACTCGGGTATCGAAACGACTATTATAATATATCAAATCGAAGCTCATGTCTTATTACAGAATATGATTTGGTCTCTTTAAAGAAAATATTTTCGGTAACCAAATTGAATCATTTACAGCAGGATTTAATGTTTTTGACGCACCATTTTCATTTTACTTACTTCCGGTTTAATTCAATAGCGCTATAAAGGAGATAGTGGTGCCAGGCTTGGGTTTTTCATTTATATTTTCAATCAGTCTCTACCCTTCAAAAATAATAAGAGAATAGACATTGAAAGGGGATGTTGTTCACATTTTCAAAAACAACAAAACATTTAAAAGATATGTGTTGCAACTTTCAACGGAGATAACTTTTGACTCGGGTATCGAACCGAGTATTATAATATATCACATCGAAGTTCGTATCAAATTACAAAATATTATTTGGTTAATCTCAGGAAAATATTTTCGGTACCCAAATTGAATCATTTACAGCGCCTACTGAGAATTTAATGTTTATTACTCACCATTTTCATTTTACTTACTTTCGGTTTAATGCAATAGCGCTATAAATGAGATACTGGTGCCAACCGAGGGTTATTCATTTATATTTTCAATCAGTCTCTATCTTTCAAAAATAATAAGAGAAGAGAAAATGAAAGGGAATGTTGTTCACATTTTCAAAAACAACAAAACATTTAATATATATGCGTTGCAACTTTCAACGGAGATAACTTTTTACTCGGGTATCGAAACGACTATTATAATATATCAAATCGAAGCTCGTATCAAATTACACTATATCATTTGGTCATTCTAAGGAAAATATTTTCAGTACCCAAATTGAATCATTTACAGCACTTACCGAGGATTTAATGTTTTTGACGCACCATTTTCATTTTACTTACTTCCGGTTTAATTCAATAGCGCTATAAAGGAGATAGTGGTGCCAAGCTAGCATTTTTTATTTATATTTTCAATCAGTCTCTACCCTTCAAAAATAATAAGAGAAGAGACATTGAAAGGGGATGTTGTTCACATTTTCAAAAACAACAAGACATTAAAAAGATATGTGTTGCAACTTTCAACGGAGATAACTTTTGACTCGGGTATCGAACCGACTATTATAATATATCAAATCGAAGTTCGTATCAAATTACAAAATATTATTTGGTTAATCTCGGGAAAATATTTTCGGTACCCAAATTGAATCATTTATAGCACCTACTGAGAATTTAATGTTTCTTACTCACCATTTTCATTTTACTTACTTTCGGTTTAATGCAATAACGCTATAAATGAGATACTCGTGCCAACCGAGGGTTATTCATTTATATTTTCAATCAGTCTCTATCTTTCAAAAATAATAAGAGAAGAGAAAATGAAAGGGAATGTTGTTCACATTTTCAAAAACAACAAAACATTTAATATATATGCGTTGTAACTTTCAACTGAGATAACTTTTGACTCGGGTATCGAAACGACTATTATAATATATCAAATCGAAGCTCATGTCTAATTACAGAATATGATTTGGTCTCTTTAAAGAAAATATTTTCGGTACCCAAATTGAATCATTTACAGCACTTACCGAGGATTTAATGTTTTTGACGCACCATTTTCATTTTACTTACTTTCGGTTTAATTCAATAGCGCTATAAAGGAGATAGTGGTGCCAAGCTAGGGTTTTTTATTTATATTTTCAATCAGTCTCTACCCTTCAAAAATAATAAGAGAAGAGACATTGAAAGGGGATGTTGTTCACATTTTCAAAAACAACAAAACATTTAAAAGATATGTGTTGCAACTTTCAACGGAGATAACGTTTGACTCGGGTATCGAACCGACTATTATAATATATCAAATCGAAGTTCGTATCAAATTACAAAATATTATTTGGTTAATCTCAGGAAAATATTTTCGGTACCCAAATTGAATCATTTACAGCACCTATTGAGAATTTAATGTTTCTTACTCACCATTTTTCATTTTAATTACTCTCAGTTTAATGCAATAGCGCTATAAATGAGATACTGGTGCCAACCGAGGGTTATTCATTTATATTTTCAATAAGTCTCTATCTTTCAAAAATAATAAGAGAAGAGAAAATGAAAGCGAATGTTGTTCACATTTTCAAAAACAACAAAACATTTAATATATATGCGTTGCAACTATCAACGGAGATAACTTTTGACTCGGGTATCGAAACGACTATTATAATATATCAAATCGAAGCTCGTATCAAATTACACTATATGATTTGGTCAATCTGAGGAAAATATTTTCGGTACCCAAATTGAGTCATTTACAGCACTTACCGAGGATTTAATGTTTTTGACGCACCATTTTCATTTTACTTACTTCCGGTTTAATTCAATAGCGCTATAAATGGGATACTGGTGCCAAGCTAGGGTTTTTTATTTATATTTTCAATCAGTCTCTATCTTTCAAAAAAAATAAGAGAAGAGACATTGAAAGGGGATGTTGTTCACATTTTCAAAAACAACAAAACATTTAAAAGATATGTGTTGTAACTTTCAACGGAGATAACTTTTGACTCGGGTATCGAAACGACTATTATAATATATCAAATCGAAGCTCATGTCTAATTACAGAATATGATTTGGTCTCTTTAAAGAAAATATTTTCGGTAACCAAATTGAATCATTTACAGCAGGATTTAATGTTTTTGACGGACCATTTTCATTTTACTTACTTCCGGTTTAATTCAATAGCGCTATAAAGGAGATAGTGGTGCCAGGCTTGGGTTTTTCATTTATATTTTCAATCAGTCTCTACCCTTCAAAAATAATAAGAGAATAGACATTGAAAGGGGATGTTGTTCACATTTTCAAAAACAACAAAACATTTAAAAGATATGTGTTGCAACTTTCAACGGAGATAACTTTTGACTCGGGTATCGAACCGAGTATTATAATATATCAAATCGAAGTTCGTATCAAATTACAAAATATTATTTGGTTAATCTCAGGAAAATATTTTCGGTACCCAAATTGAATCATTTACAGCGCCTACTGAGAATTTAATGTTTCTTACTCACCATTTTCATTTTACTTACTTTCGGTTTAATGCAATAGCGCTATAAATGAGATACTGGTGCCAACCGAGGGTTATTCATTTATATTTTCAATCAGTCTTTATCTTTCAAAAATAATAAGAGAAGAGAAAATGAAAGGGAATGTTGTTCACATTTTCAAAAACAACAAAACATTTAATATATATGCGTTGCAACTTTCAACGGAGATAACTTTTCACTCGGGTATCGAAACGACTGTTATAATATATCAAATCGAAGCTCGTATCAAATTACACTATATAATTTGGTCATTCTAAGGAAATATTTTCGGTACCCAAATTGAATCATTTACAGCACTTACCGAGAATTTAATGTTTTTGACGCACCATTTTCATTTTACTTACTTCCGGTTTAATTCAATAGCGCTATAAAGAAGATAGTGGTGCCCAGCTAGGGTTTTTTATTTACATTTTCAATCAGTATCTATCCTTAAAAAATAATAAGAGAAGAGAAAATGAAAAGGGATGTTATTCACATTTTCAAAGACAACAAAACATTTAATAAATATGTGTTGCAACTTTCAACGGAGATAACTTTTGACTCGGGTATCGAAACGACTATTATAATATATCAAATCGAAGCTCGTATCAAATTACACTATATGATTTGGTTAATCTCAGGAAAATATTTTCGATTACCAAATTGAATCATTTACAGCAGGATTTAATGTTTTTGACGCACCATTTTCATTTTACTTACTTCCGGTTAAATTCAATAGCCCTATAAAGGAGATACTGGTGCCAACCGTGAGTTTTTCATTTATATTTTCAATCAGTCTCTACCCTTCAAAAATAATAAGAGAAGAGACATTGAAAGGGGATGTTGTTCACATTTTCAAAAACAACAAAACATTTAGAAGATATGTGTTGCAACTTTCAACGGAGATAACTTTTGACTCGGGTATCGAACCGACTATTATAATATATCAAATGGAAGTTCGTATCAAATTACAAAATATTATTTGGTTAATCTCAGGAAAATATTTTCGGTACCCAAATTGAATCATTTACAGCACCTATTGAGAATTTAATTTTTCTTACTCACCATTTTTCATTTTACTTACTCTCAGTTTAATGCAATAGCGCTATAAATGAGATACTGGTGCCAACCGAGGGTTATTCATTTATATGTTCAATAAGTCTCTATCTTTCAAAAATAATAAGAGAAGAGAAAATGAAAGGGAATGTTGTTCACATTTTCAAAAACAACAAAACATTTAATATATATGCGTTGCAACTTTCAACGGAGATAACTTTTGACTCGGGTATCGAAACGACTGTTATAATATATCAAATCGAAGCTCGTATCAAATTACACTATATGATTTGGTCATTCTAAGGAAAATATTTTCGGTACCCAAATTGAATCATTTACAGCACTTACCGAGGATTTAATGTTTTTGACGCACCATTTTCATTTTACTTACTTCCGGTTTAATTCAATAGCGCTATAAAGGAGATAGTGGTGCCAAGCTAGGGTTTTTTATTTATATTTTCAATCAGCCTCTACCCTTCAAAAATAATAAGAGAAGAGACATTGAAAGGGGATGTTGTTCACATTTTCAAAAACAACAAAACATTTAAAAGATATGTGTTGCAACTTTCAACGAAGATAACTTTTGACTCGGGTATCGAACCGACTATTATAATATATCGAATCGAAGTTCGTATCAAATTACAAAATATTATTTGGTTAATCTCAGGAAAATATTTTCGGTACCCAAATTGAATCATTTACAGCACCTATTGAGAATTTAATGTTTCTTACTCACCATTTTTCATTTTACTTACTCTCAGTTTAATGCAATAGCGCTATAAATGAGATACTGGTGCCAACCGAGGGTTATTCATTTATATTTTCAATAACTCTCTATCTTTCAAAAATAATAAGAGAACAGAAAATGAAAGGGAATGTTGTTCACATTTTCAAAAACAACAAAACATTTAATATATATGCGTTGCAACTTTCAACGGAGATAACTTTTGACTCGGGTATCGAAACGACTATTATAATATATCAAATCGAAGCTCGTATCAAATTACACTATATGATTTGGTTAATCTCAGGAAAATATTTTCGATTACCAAATTGAATCATTTACAGCAGGATTTAATGTTTTTGACGCACCATTTTCATTTTACTTACTTCCGGTTTACTTCAATAGCCCTATAAAGGAGATACTGGTGCCAACCGTGAGTTTTTCATTTATATTTTCAATCAGTCTCTACCCTTCAAAAATAATAAGAGAAGAGACATTGAAAGGGGATGTTGTTCACATTTTCAAAAACAACAAAACATTTAATAAATATGTGTTGCAACTTTCAACGGAGATAACTTTTGACTCGGGTATCGAAACGACTATTATAATATATCAAATCGAACCTCGTATCAAATTATACAATATTATTTGGTTAATCTCAGGAAAATATTTTCGGTACCCAAATTGAATCATTTACAGCACCTATTGAGAATTTAATTTTTCTTACTCACCATTTTTCATTTTACTTACTCTCAGTTTAATGCAATAGCGCTATAAATGAGATACTGGTGCCAACCGAGGGTTATTCATTTATATTTTCAATAAGTCTCTATCTTTCAAAAATAATAAGAGAAGAGAAAATGAAAGGGAATGTTGTTCACATTTTCAAAAACAACAAAACATTTAATATATATGCGTTGCAACTTTCAACGGAGATAACTTTTGACTCGGGTATCGAAACGACTATTATAATATATCAAATCGAAGCTCGTATCAAATTACACTATATGATTTGGTCATTCTAAGGAAAATATTTTCGGTACCCAAATTGAATCATTTAAAGCACTTACCGAGGATTTAATGTTTTTGACGCACCATTTTCATTTTACTTACTTCCGTTTTAATTCAATAGCGCTATAAAGGAGATAGTGGTGCCAAGCTAGGGTTTTTTCTTTATATTTTCAATCAGCCTCTACCCTTCAAAAATAATAAGAGAAGAGACATTGAAAGGGGATGTTGTTCACATTTTCAAAAACAACAAAACATTTAAAAGATATGTGTTGCAACTTTCAACGAAGATAACTTTTGACTCGGGTATCGAACCGACTATTATAATATATCAAATCGAACCTCGTATCAAATTACACAATATTATTTGGTTAATCTCAGGAAAATATTTTCGGTACCCAAATTGAATCATTTACAGCACCTATTGAGAATTTAATTTTTCTTACTCACCATTTTTCATTTTACTTACTCTCAGTTTAATGCAATAGCGCTATAAATGAGATACTGGTGCCAACCGAGGGTTATTCATTTATATTTTCAATAAGTCTCTATCTTTCAAAAATAATAAGAGAAGAGAAAATGAAAGGGAATGTTGTTCACATTTTCAAAAACAACAAAACATTTAATATATATGCGTTGCAACTTTCAACGGAGATAACTTTTGACTCGGGTATCGAAACGACTATTATAATATATCAAATCGAAGCTCGTATCAAATTACACTATATGATTTGGTCATTCTAAGGAAAATATTTTCGGTACCCAAATTGAATCATTTACAGCACTTACCGAGGATTTAATGTTTTTGACGCACCATTTTCATTTTACTTACTTCCGGTTTAATTCAATAGCGCTATAAAGGAGATAGTGGTGCCAAGCTAGGGTTTTTTATTTATATTTTCAATCAGCCTCTACCCTTCAAAAATAATAAGAGAAGAGACATTGAAAGGGGATGTTGTTCACATTTTCAAAAACAACAAAACATTTAAAAGATATGTGTTGCAACTTTCAACGAAGATAACTTTTGACTCGGGTATCGAACCGACTATTATAATATATCAAATCGAAGTTCGTATCAAATTACAAAATATTATTTGGTTAATCTCAGGAAAATATTTTCGGTACCCAAATTGAATCATTTACAGCACCTATTGAGAATTTAATGTTTCTTACTCACCATTTTTCATTTTACTTACTCTCAGTTTAATGCAATAGCGCTATAAATGAGATACTGGTGCCAACCGAGGGTTATTCATTTATATTTTCAATCAGTCTCTATCTTTCAAAAATAATAAGAGAAGAGAAAATGAAAGCGAATGTTGTTCACATTTTCAAAAACAACAAAACATTTAATATATATGCGTTGCAACTTTCAACGGAGATAACTTTTGACTCGGGTATCGAAACGACTATTATAATATATCAAATCGAAGCTCGTATCAAATTACACTATATGATTTGGTCAATCTGAGGAAAATATTTTCGGTACCCAAATTGAGTCATTTACAGCACTTACCGAGGATTTAATGTTTTTGACGCACCATTTTCATTTTACTTACTTCCGGTTTAATTCAATAGCGCTATAAGTGGGATACTGGTGCCAACGAGGGTTTTTCATTTATATTTTCAATCAGTCTCTATCCTTCAAAAATAATAAGAGAAGAGACATTGAAAGGGGATGTTGTTCACATTTTTAAAAACAACAAAACATTTAATAAATATGTGTTGCAACTTTCAATGGAGATAACTTTTGACTCGGGTATCGAAACGACTATTATAATATATCAAATCGAAGCTCATGTCTTATTACAGAATATGATTTGGTCTCTTTAAAGAAAATATTTTCGGTAACCAAATTGAATCATTTACAGCAGGATTTAATGTTTTTGACGCACCATTTTCATTTTACTTACTTCCGGTTTAATTCAATAGCGCTATAAAGGAGATAGTGGTGCCAGGCTTGGGTTTTTCATTTATATTTTCAATCAGTCTCTACCCTTCAAAAATAATAAGAGAATAGACATTGAAAGGGGATGTTGTTCACATTTTCAAAAACAACAAAACATTTAAAAGATATGTGTTGCAACTTTCAACGGAGATAACTTTTGACTCGGGTATCGAACCGAGTATTATAATATATCACATCGAAGTTCGTATCAAATTACAAAATATTATTTGGTTAATCTCAGGAAAATATTTTCGGTACTCAAATTGAATCATTTACAGCGCCTACTGAGAATTTAATGTTTATTACTCACCATTTTCATTTTACTTACTTTCGGTTTAATGCAATAGCGCTATAAATGAGATACTGGTGCCAACCGAGGGTTATTCATTTATATTTTCAATCAGTCTTTATCTTTCAAAAATAATAAGAGAAGAGAAAATGAAAGGGAATGTAGTTCACATTTTCAAAAACAACAAAACATTTAATATATATGCGTTGCAACTTTCAACGGAGATAACTTTTGACTCGGGTATCGAAACGACTATTATAATATATCAAATCGAAGCTCGTATTAAATTACACTATATAATTTGGTCATTCTAAGGAAATATTTTCGGTACCCAAATTGAATCATTTACAGCACTTACCGAGAATTTAATGTTTTTGACGCACCATTTTCATTTTACTTACTTCCGGTTTAATTCAATAGCGCTATAAAAAAGATAGTGGTGCCCAGCTAGGGTTTTTTATTTACATTTTCAATCAGTATCTATCCTTAAAAAATAATAAGAGAAGAGAAAATGAAAAGGGATGTTATTCACATTTTCAAAGACAACAAAATATTTAATAAATATGTGTTGCAACTTTCAACGGAGATAACTTTTGACTCGTGTATCGAAACGACTATTATAATATATCAAATCGAAGCTCGTATCAAATTACACTATATGATTTGGTTAATCTCAGGAAAATATTTTCGATTACCAAATTGAATCATTTACAGCAGGATTTAATCTTTTTGACGCACCATTTTCATTTTACTTACTTCCGGTTTAATTCAATAGCCCTATAAAGGAGATACTGGTGCCAACCGTGAGTTTTTCATTTATATTTTCAATCAGTCTCTACCCTTCAAAAATAATAAGAGAAGAGACATTGAAAGGGGATGTTGTTCACATTTTCAAAAACAACAAAACATTTAAAAGATATGTGTTGCAACTTTCAACGGAGATAACTTTTGACTCGGGTATCGAACCGACTATTATAATATATCAAATCGAACCTCGTATCAAATTACACAATATTATTTGGTTAATCTCAGGAAAATATTTTCGGTACCCAAATTGAATCATTTACAGCACCTATTGAGAATTTAATTTTTCTTACTCACCATTTTTCATTTTACTTACTCTCAGTTTAATGCAATAGCGCTATAAATGAGATACTGGTGCCAACCGAGGGTTATTCATTTATATTTTCAATAAGTCTCTATCTTTCAAAAATAATAAGAGAAGAGAAAATGAAAGGGAATGTTGTTCACATTTTCAAAAACAACAAAACATTTAATATATATGCGTTGCAACTTTCAACGGAGATAACTTTTGACTCGGGTATCGAAACGACTATTATAATATATCAAATCGAAGCTCGTATCAAATTACACTATATGATTTGGTCATTCTAAGGAAAATATTTTCGGTACCCAAATTGAATCATTTAAAGCACTTACCGAGGATTTAATGTTTTTGACGCACCATTTTCATTTTACTTACTTCCGTTTTAATTCAATAGCGCTATAAAGGAGATAGTGGTGCCAAGCTAGGGTTTTTTCTTTATATTTTCAATCAGCCTCTACCCTTCAAAAATAATAAGAGAAGAGACATTGAAAGGGGATGTTGTTCACATTTTCAAAAACAACAAAACATTTAAAAGATATGTGTTGCAACTTTCAACGAAGATAACTTTTGACTCGGGTATCGAACCGACTATTATAATATATCAAATCGAACCTCGTATCAAATTACACAATATTATTTGGTTAATCTCAGGAAAATATTTTCGGTACCCAAATTGAATCATTTACAGCACCTATTGAGAATTTAATTTTTCTTACTCACCATTTTTCATTTTACTTACTCTCAGTTTAATGCAATAGCGCTATAAATGAGATACTGGTGCCAACCGAGGGTTATTCATTTATATTTTCAATAAGTCTCTATCTTTCAAAAATAATAAGAGAAGAGAAAATGAAAGGGAATGTTGTTCACATTTTCAAAAACAACAAAACATTTAATATATATGCGTTGCAACTTTCAACGGAGATAACTTTTGACTCGGGTATCGAAACGACTATTATAATATATCAAATCGAAGCTCGTATCAAATTACACTATATGATTTGGTCATTCTAAGGAAAATATTTTCGGTACCCAAATTGAATCATTTACAGCACTTACCGAGGATTTAATGTTTTTGACGCACCATTTTCATTTTACTTACTTCCGGTTTAATTCAATAGCGCTATAAAGGAGATAGTGGTGCCAAGCTAGGGTTTTTTATTTATATTTTCAATCAGCCTCTACCCTTCAAAAATAATAAGAGAAGAGACATTGAAAGGGGATGTTGTTCACATTTTCAAAAACAACAAAACATTTAAAAGATATGTGTTGCAACTTTCAACGAAGATAACTTTTGACTCGGGTATCGAACCGACTATTATAATATATCAAATCGAAGTTCGTATCAAATTACAAAATATTATTTGGTTAATCTCAGGAAAATATTTTCGGTACCCAAATTGAATCATTTACAGCACCTATTGAGAATTTAATGTTTCTTACTCACCATTTTTCATTTTACTTACTCTCAGTTTAATGCAATAGCGCTATAAATGAGATACTGGTGCCAACCGAGGGTTATTCATTTATATTTTCAATCAGTCTCTATCTTTCAAAAATAATAAGAGAAGAGAAAATGAAAGCGAATGTTGTTCACATTTTCAAAAACAACAAAACATTTAATATATATGCGTTGCAACTTTCAACGGAGATAACTTTTGACTCGGGTATCGAAACGACTATTATAATATATCAAATCGAAGCTCGTATCAAATTACACTATATGATTTGGTCAATCTGAGGAAAATATTTTCGGTACCCAAATTGAGTCATTTACAGCACTTACCGAGGATTTAATGTTTTTGACGCACCATTTTCATTTTACTTACTTCCGGTTTAATTCAATAGCGCTATAAGTGGGATACTGGTGCCAACGAGGGTTTTTTATTTATATTTTCAATCAGTCTCTATCCTTCAAAAATAATAAGAGAAGAGACATTGAAAGGGGATGTTGTTCACATTTTTAAAAACAACAAAACATTTAATAAATATGTGTTGCAACTTTCAATGGAGATAACTTTTGACTCGGGTATCGAAACGACTATTATAATATATCAAATCGAAGCTCATGTCTAATTACAGAATATGATTTGGTCTCTTTAAAGAAAATATTTTCGGTAACCAAATTGAATCATTTACAGCAGGATTTAATGTTTTTGACGCACCATTTTCATTTTACTTACTTCCGGTTTAATTCAATAGCGCTATAAAGGAGATAGTGGTGCCAGGCTTGGGTTTTTCATTTATATTTTCAATCAGTCTCTACCCTTCAAAAATAATAAGAGAATAGACATTGAAAGGGGATGTTGTTCACATTTTCAAAAACAACAAAACATTTAAAAGATATGTGTTGCAACTTTCAACGGAGATAACTTTTGACTCGGGTATCGAACCGAGTATTATAATATATCACATCGAAGTTCGTATCAAATTACAAAATATTATTTGGTTAATCTCAGGAAAATATTTTCGGTACCCAAATTGAATCATTTACAGCACCTATTGAGAATTTAATGTTTCTTACTCACCATTTTTCATTTTACTTACTCTCAGTTTAATGCAATAGCGCTATAAATGAGATACTGGTGCCAACCGAGGGTTATTCATTTATATTTTCAATAAGTCTCTATCTTTTAAAAATAATAAGAGAAGAGAAAATGAAAGGGAATGTTGTTCACATTTTCAAAAACAACAAAACGTTTAATATATATGCGTTGCAACTTTCAACGGAGATAACTTTTGACTCGGGTATCGAAACGACTATTATAATATATCAAATCGAAGCTCGTATCAAATTACACTATATGATTTGGTTAATCTCAGGAAAATATTTTCGATTACCAAATTGAATCATTTACAGCAGGATTTAATGTTTTTGACGCACCATTTTCATTTTACTTACTTCCGGTTTACTTCAATAGCCCTATAAAGGAGATACTGGTGCCAACCGTGAGTTTTTCATTTATATTTTCAATCAGTCTCTACCCTTCAAAAATAATAAGAGAAGAGACATTGAAAGGGGATGTTGTTCACATTTTCAAAAACAACAAAACATTTAATAAATATGTGTTGCAACTTTCAACGGAGATAACGTTTGACTCGGGTATCGAACCGACTATTATAATATATCAAATCGAAGTTCGTATCAAATTACAAAATATTATTTGGTTAATCTCAGGAAAATATTTTCGGTACCCAAATTGAATCATTTACAGCACCTATTGAGAATTTAATGTTTCTTACTCACCATTTTTCATTTTACTTACTCTCAGTTTAATGCAATAGCGCTATAAATGAGATACTGGTGCCAACCGAGGGTTATTCATTTATATTTTCAATAAGTCTCTATCTTTCAAAAATAATAAGAGAAGAGAAAATGAAAGGGAATGTTGTTCACATTTTCAAAAACAACAAAACATTTAATATATATGCGTTGCAACTTTCAACGGAGATAACTTTTGACTCGGGTATCGAAACGACTATTATAATATATCAAATCGAAGCTCGTATCAAATTACACTATATGATTTGGTCATTCTAAGGAAAATATTTTCGGTACCCAAATTGAATCATTTAAAGCACTTACCGAGGATTTAATGTTTTTGACGCACCATTTTCATTTTACTTACTTCCGTTTTAATTCAATAGCGCTATAAAGGAGATAGTGGTGCCAAGCTAGGGTTTTTTCTTTATATTTTCAATCAGCCTCTACCCTTCAAAAATAATAAGAGAAGAGACATTGAAAGGGGATGTTGTTCACATTTTCAAAAACAACAAAACATTTAAAAGATATGTGTTGCAACTTTCAACGAAGATAACTTTTGACTCGGGTATCGAACCGACTATTATAATATATCAAATCGAACCTCGTATCAAATTACACAATATTATTTGGTTAATCTCAGGAAAATATTTTCGGTACCCAAATTGAATCATTTACAGCACCTATTGAGAATTTAATTTTTCTTACTCACCATTTTTCATTTTACTTACTCTCAGTTTAATGCAATAGCGCTATAAATGAGATACTGGTGCCAACCGAGGGTTATTCATTTATATTTTCAATAAGTCTCTATCTTTCAAAAATAATAAGAGAAGAGAAAATGAAAGGGAATGTTGTTCACATTTTCAAAAACAACAAAACATTTAATATATATGCGTTGCAACTTTCAACGGAGATAACTTTTGACTCGGGTATCGAAACGACTATTATAATATATCAAATCGAAGCTCGTATCAAATTACACTATATGATTTGGTCATTCTAAGGAAAATATTTTCGGTACCCAAATTGAATCATTTACAGCACTTACCGAGGATTTAATGTTTTTGACGCACCATTTTCATTTTACTTACTTCCGGTTTAATTCAATAGCGCTATAAAGGAGATAGTGGTGCCAAGCTAGGGTTTTTTATTTATATTTTCAATCAGCCTCTACCCTTCAAAAATAATAAGAGAAGAGACATTGAAAGGGGATGTTGTTCACATTTTCAAAAACAACAAAACATTTAAAAGATATGTGTTGCAACTTTCAACGAAGATAACTTTTGACTCGGGTATCGAACCGACTATTATAATATATCAAATCGAAGTTCGTATCAAATTACAAAATATTATTTGGTTAATCTCAGGAAAATATTTTCGGTACCCAAATTGAATCATTTACAGCACCTATTGAGAATTTAATGTTTCTTACTCACCATTTTTCATTTTACTTACTCTCAGTTTAATGCAATAGCGCTATAAATGAGATACTGGTGCCAACCGAGGGTTATTCATTTATATTTTCAATCAGTCTCTATCTTTCAAAAATAATAAGAGAAGAGAAAATGAAAGCGAATGTTGTTCACATTTTCAAAAACAACAAAACATTTAATATATATGCGTTGCAACTTTCAACGGAGATAACTTTTGACTCGGGTATCGAAACGACTATTATAATATATCAAATCGAAGCTCGTATCAAATTACACTATATGATTTGGTCAATCTGAGGAAAATATTTTCGGTACCCAAATTGAGTCATTTACAGCACTTACCGAGGATTTAATGTTTTTGACGCACCATTTTCATTTTACTTACTTCCGGTTTAATTCAATAGCGCTATAAGTGGGATACTGGTGCCAACGAGGGTTTTTCATTTATATTTTCAATCAGTCTCTATCCTTCAAAAATAATAAGAGAAGAGACATTGAAAGGGGATGTTGTTCACATTTTTAAAAACAACAAAACATTTAATAAATATGTGTTGCAACTTTCAATGGAGATAACTTTTGACTCGGGTATCGAAACGACTATTATAATATATCAAATCGAAGCTCATGTCTTATTACAGAATATGATTTGGTCTCTTTAAAGAAAATATTTTCGGTAACCAAATTGAATCATTTACAGCAGGATTTAATGTTTTTGACGCACCATTTTCATTTTACTTACTTCCGGTTTAATTCAATAGCGCTATAAAGGAGATAGTGGTGCCAGGCTTGGGTTTTTCATTTATATTTTCAATCAGTCTCTACCCTTCAAAAATAATAAGAGAATAGACATTGAAAGGGGATGTTGTTCACATTTTCAAAAACAACAAAACATTTAAAAGATATGTGTTGCAACTTTCAACGGAGATAACTTTTGACTCGGGTATCGAACCGAGTATTATAATATATCACATCGAAGTTCGTATCAAATTACAAAATATTATTTGGTTAATCTCAGGAAAATATTTTCGGTACTCAAATTGAATCATTTACAGCGCCTACTGAGAATTTAATGTTTATTACTCACCATTTTCATTTTACTTACTTTCGGTTTAATGCAATAGCGCTATAAATGAGATACTGGTGCCAACCGAGGGTTATTCATTTATATTTTCAATCAGTCTTTATATTTCAAAAATAATAAGAGAAGAGAAAATGAAAGGGAATGTAGTTCACATTTTCAAAAACAACAAAACATTTAATATATATGCGTTGCAACTTTCAACGGAGATAACTTTTGACTCGGGTATCGAAACGACTATTATAATATATCAAATCGAAGCTCGTATTAAATTACACTATATAATTTGGTCATTCTAAGGAAATATTTTCGGTACCCAAATTGAATCATTTACAGCACTTACCGAGAATTTAATGTTTTTGACGCACCATTTTCATTTTACTTACTTCCGGTTTAATTCAATAGCGCTATAAAAAAGATAGTGGTGCCCAGCTAGGGTTTTTTATTTACATTTTCAATCAGTATCTATCCTTAAAAAATAATAAGAGAAGAGAAAATGAAAAGGGATGTTATTCACATTTTCAAAGACAACAAAATATTTAATAAATATGTGTTGCAACTTTCAACGGAGATAACTTTTGACTCGTGTATCGAAACGACTATTATAATATATCAAATCGAAGCTCGTATCAAATTACACTATATGATTTGGTTAATCTCAGGAAAATATTTTCGATTACCAAATTGAATCATTTACAGCAGGATTTAATCTTTTTGACGCACCATTTTCATTTTACTTACTTCCGGTTTAATTCAATAGCCCTATAAAGGAGATACTGGTGCCAACCGTGAGTTTTTCATTTATATTTTCAATCAGTCTCTACCCTTCAAAAATAATAAGAGAAGAGACATTGAAAGGGGATGTTGTTCACATTTTCAAAAACAACAAAACATTTAAAAGATATGTGTTGCAACTTTCAACGGAGATAACTTTTGACTCGGGTATCGAACCGACTATTATAATATATCAAATCGAACCTCGTATCAAATTACACAATATTATTTGGTTAATCTCAGGAAAATATTTTCGGTACCCAAATTGAATCATTTACAGCACCTATTGAGAATTTAATTTTTCTTACTCACCATTTTTCATTTTACTTACTCTCAGTTTAATGC
The DNA here is from genome assembly GCA_037013495.1 of Hippophae tibetana. NCBI lineage: Eukaryota > Viridiplantae > Streptophyta > Magnoliopsida > Rosales > Elaeagnaceae > Hippophae > Hippophae tibetana. The sequence continues at coordinate 46,829,328 of CM072812.1, read as the reverse complement.
AATAGCGCTATAAATGAGATACTGGTGCCAACCGAGGGTTATTCATTTATATTTTCAATAAGTCTCTATCTTTCAAAAATAATAAGAGAAGAGAAAATGAAAGGGAATGTTGTTCACATTTTCAAAAACAACAAAACATTTAATATATATGCGTTGCAACTTTCAACGGAGATAACTTTTGACTCGGGTATCGAAACGACTATTATAATATATCAAATCGAAGCTCGTATCAAATTACACTATATGATTTGGTCATTCTAAGGAAAATATTTTCGGTACCCAAATTGAATCATTTAAAGCACTTACCGAGGATTTAATGTTTTTGACGCACCATTTTCATTTTACTTACTTCCGTTTTAATTCAATAGCGCTATAAAGGAGATAGTGGTGCCAAGCTAGGGTTTTTTCTTTATATTTTCAATCAGCCTCTACCCTTCAAAAATAATAAGAGAAGAGACATTGAAAGGGGATGTTGTTCACATTTTCAAAAACAACAAAACATTTAAAAGATATGTGTTGCAACTTTCAACGAAGATAACTTTTGACTCGGGTATCGAACCGACTATTATAATATATCAAATCGAACCTCGTATCAAATTACACAATATTATTTGGTTAATCTCAGGAAAATATTTTCGGTACCCAAATTGAATCATTTACATCACCTATTGAGAATTTAATTTTTCTTACTCACCATTTTTCATTTTACTTACTCTCAGTTTAATGCAATAGCGCTATAAATGAGATACTGGTGCCAACCGAGGGTTATTCATTTATATTTTCAATAAGTCTCTATCTTTCAAAAATAATAAGAGAAGAGAAAATGAAAGGGAATGTTGTTCACATTTTCAAAAACAACAAAACATTTAATATATATGCGTTGCAACTTTCAACGGAGATAACTTTTGACTCGGGTATCGAAACGACTATTATAATATATCAAATCGAAGCTCGTATCAAATTACACTATATGATTTGGTCATTCTAAGGAAAATATTTTCGGTACCCAAATTGAATCATTTACAGCACTTACCGAGGATTTAATGTTTTTGACGCACCATTTTCATTTTACTTACTTCCGGTTTAATTCAATAGCGCTATAAAGGAGATAGTGGTGCCAAGCTAGGGTTTTTTATTTATATTTTCAATCAGCCTCTACCCTTCAAAAATAATAAGAGAAGAGACATTGAAAGGGGATGTTGTTCACATTTTCAAAAACAACAAAACATTTAAAAGATATGTGTTGCAACTTTCAACGAAGATAACTTTTGACTCGGGTATCGAACCGACTATTATAATATATCAAATCGAAGTTCGTATCAAATTACAAAATATTATTTGGTTAATCTCAGGAAAATATTTTCGGTACCCAAATTGAATCATTTACAGCACCTATTGAGAATTTAATGTTTCTTACTCACCATTTTTCATTTTACTTACTCTCAGTTTAATGCAATAGCGCTATAAATGAGATACTGGTGCCAACCGAGGGTTATTCATTTATATTTTCAATCAGTCTCTATCTTTCAAAAATAATAAGAGAAGAGAAAATGAAAGCGAATGTTGTTCACATTTTCAAAAACAACAAAACATTTAATATATATGCGTTGCAACTTTCAACGGAGATAACTTTTGACTCGGGTATCGAAACGACTATTATAATATATCAAATCGAAGCTCGTATCAAATTACACTATATGATTTGGTCAATCTGAGGAAAATATTTTCGGTACCCAAATTGAGTCATTTACAGCACTTACCGAGGATTTAATGTTTTTGACGCACCATTTTCATTTTACTTACTTCCGGTTTAATTCAATAGCGCTATAAGTGGGATACTGGTGCCAACGAGGGTTTTTTATTTATATTTTCAATCAGTCTCTATCCTTCAAAAATAATAAGAGAAGAGACATTGAAAGGGGATGTTGTTCACATTTTTAAAAACAACAAAACATTTAATAAATATGTGTTGCAACTTTCAATGGAGATAACTTTTGACTCGGGTATCGAAACGACTATTATAATATATCAAATCGAAGCTCATGTCTAATTACAGAATATGATTTGGTCTCTTTAAAGAAAATATTTTCGGTAACCAAATTGAATCATTTACAGCAGGATTTAATGTTTTTGACGCACCATTTTCATTTTACTTACTTCCGGTTTAATTCAATAGCGCTATAAAGGAGATAGTGGTGCCAGGCTTGGGTTTTTCATTTATATTTTCAATCAGTCTCTACCCTTCAAAAATAATAAGAGAATAGACATTGAAAGGGGATGTTGTTCACATTTTCAAAAACAACAAAACATTTAAAAGATATGTGTTGCAACTTTCAACGGAGATAACTTTTGACTCGGGTATCGAACCGAGTATTATAATATATCACATCGAAGTTCGTATCAAATTACAAAATATTATTTGGTTAATCTCAGGAAAATATTTTCGGTACCCAAATTGAATCATTTACAGCGCCTACTGAGAATTTAATGTTTATTACTCACCATTTTCATTTTACTTACTTTCGGTTTAATGCAATAGCGCTATAAATGAGATACTGGTGCCAACCGAGGGTTATTCATTTATATTTTCAATCAGTCTTTATCTTTCAAAAATAATAAGAGAAGAGAAAATGAAAGGGAATGTAGTTCACATTTTCAAAAACAACAAAACATTTAATATATATGCGTTGCAACTTTCAACGGAGATAACTTTTGACTCGGGTATCGAAACGACTATTATAATATATCAAATCGAAGCTCGTATTAAATTACACTATATAATTTGGTCATTCTAAGGAAATATTTTCGGTACCCAAATTGAATCATTTACAGCACTTACCGAGAATTTAATGTTTTTGACGCACCATTTTCATTTTACTTACTTCCGGTTTAATTCAATAGCGCTATAAAAAAGATAGTGGTGCCCAGCTAGGGTTTTTTATTTACATTTTCAATCAGTATCTATCCTTAAAAAATAATAAGAGAAGAGAAAATGAAAAGGGATGTTATTCACATTTTCAAAGACAACAAAATATTTAATAAATATGTGTTGCAACTTTCAACGGAGATAACTTTTGACTCGGGTATCGAAACGACTATTATAATATATCAAATCGAAGCTCGTATCAAATTACACTATATGATTTGGTTAATCTCAGGAAAATATTTTCGATTACCAAATTGAATCATTTACAGCAGGATTTAATCTTTTTGACGCACCATTTTCATTTTACTTACTTCCGGTTTAATTCAATAGCCCTATAAAGGAGATACTGGTGCCAACCGTGAGTTTTTCATTTATATTTTCAATCAGTCTCTACCCTTCAAAAATAATAAGAGAAGAGACATTGAAAGGGGATGTTGTTCACATTTTCAAAAACAACAAAACATTTAAAAGATATGTGTTGCAACTTTCAACGGAGATAACTTTTGACTCGGGTATCGAACCGACTATTATAATATATCAAATCGAAGTTCGTATCAAATTACAAAATATTATTTGGTTAATCTTAGGAAAATATTTTCGGTACCCAAATTGAATCATTTACAGCACCTACTGAGAATTTAATGTTTCTTACTCACCATTTTTATTTTACTTACTTTCGGTTTAATGCAATAGCGCTATAAATGAGATACTGGTGCCAACCGAGGGTTATTCATTTATATTTTCAATCAGTCTCTATCTTTCAAAAAAAATAAGAGAAGAGACATTGAAAGGGGATGTTGTTCACATTTTCAAAAACAACAAAACATTTAAAAGATATGTGTTGCAACTTTCAACGGAGATAACTTTTGACTCGGGTATCGAAACGACTATTATAATATATCAAATCGAAGCTCATGTCTAATTACAGAATATGATTTGGTCTCTTTAAAGAAAATATTTTCGGTAACCAAATTGAATCATTTACAGCAGGATTTAATGTTTTTGACGGACCATTTTCATTTTACTTACTTCCGGTTTAATTCAATAGCGCTATAAAGGAGATAGTGGTGCCAGGCTTGGGTTTTTCATTTATATTTTCAATCAGTCTCTACCCTTCAAAAATAATAAGAGAATAGACATTGAAAGGGGATGTTGTTCACATTTTCAAAAACAACAAAACATTTAAAAGATATGTGTTGCAACTTTCAACGGAGATAACTTTTGACTCGGGTATCGAACCGAGTATTATAATATATCAAATCGAAGTTCGTATCAAATTACAAAATATTATTTGGTTAATCTCAGGAAAATATTTTCGGTACCCAAATTGAATCATTTACAGCGCCTACTGAGAATTTAATGTTTCTTACTCACCATTTTCATTTTACTTACTTTCGGTTTAATGCAATAGCGCTATAAATGAGATACTGGTGCCAACCGAGGGTTATTCATTTATATTTTCAATCAGTCTTTATCTTTCAAAAATAATAAGAGAAGAGAAAATGAAAGGGAATGTTGTTCACATTTTCAAAAACAACAAAACATTTAATATATATGCGTTGCAACTTTCAACGGAGATAACTTTTGACTCGGGTATCGAAACGACTGTTATAATATATCAAATCGAAGCTCGTATCAAATTACACTATATAATTTGGTCATTCTAAGGAAATATTTTCGGTACCCAAATTGAATCATTTACAGCACTTACCGAGAATTTAATGTTTTTGACGCACCATTTTCATTTTACTTACTTCCGGTTTAATTCAATAGCGCTATAAAGAAGATAGTGGTGCCCAGCTAGGGTTTTTTATTTACATTTTCAATCAGTATCTATCCTTAAAAAATAATAAGAGAAGAGAAAATGAAAAGGGATGTTATTCACATTTTCAAAGACAACAAAACATTTAATAAATATGTGTTGCAACTTTCAACGGAGATAACTTTTGACTCGGGTATCGAAACGACTATTATAATATATCAAATCGAAGCTCGTATCAAATTACACTATATGATTTGGTTAATCTCAGGAAAATATTTTCGATTACCAAATTGAATCATTTACAGCAGGATTTAATGTTTTTGACGCACCATTTTCATTTTACTTACTTCCGGTTTAATTCAATAGCCCTATAAAGGAGATACTGGTGCCAACCGTGAGTTTTTCATTTATATTTTCAATCAGTCTCTACCCTTCAAAAATAATAAGAGAAGAGACATTGAAAGGGGATGTTGTTCACATTTTCAAAAACAACAAAACATTTAAAAGATATGTGTTGCAACTTTCAACGGAGATAACTTTTGACTCGGGTATCGAACCGACTATTATAATATATCAAATCGAAGTTCGTATCAAATTACAAAATATTATTTGGTTAATCTTAGGAAAATATTTTCGGTACCCAAATTGAATCATTTACAGCACCTACTGAGAATTTAATGTTTCTTACTCACCATTTTTATTTTACTTACTTTCGGTTTAATGCAATAGCGCTATAAATGAGATACTGGTGCCAACCGAGGGTTATTCATTTATATTTTCAATCAGTCTCTATCTTTCAAAAAAAATAAGAGAAGAGACATTGAAAGGGGATGTTGTTCACATTTTCAAAAACAACAAAACATTTAAAAGATATGTGTTGCAACTTTCAACGGAGATAACTTTTGACTCGGGTATCGAAACGACTATTATAATATATCAAATCGAAGCTCATGTCTAATTACAGAATATGATTTGGTCTCTTTAAAGAAAATATTTTCGGTAACCAAATTGAATCATTTACAGCAGGATTTAATGTTTTTGACGGACCATTTTCATTTTACTTACTTCCGGTTTAATTCAATAGCGCTATAAAGGAGATAGTGGTGCCAGGCTTGGGTTTTTCATTTATATTTTCAATCAGTCTCTACCCTTCAAAAATAATAAGAGAATAGACATTGAAAGGGGATGTTGTTCACATTTTCAAAAACAACAAAACATTTAAAAGATATGTGTTGCAACTTTCAACGGAGATAACTTTTGACTCGGGTATCGAACCGAGTATTATAATATATCAAATCGAAGTTCGTATCAAATTACAAAATATTATTTGGTTAATCTCAGGAAAATATTTTCGGTACCCAAATTGAATCATTTACAGCGCCTACTGAGAATTTAATGTTTCTTACTCACCATTTTCATTTTACTTACTTTCGGTTTAATGCAATAGCGCTATAAATGAGATACTGGTGCCAACCGAGGGTTATTCATTTATATTTTCAATCAGTCTTTATCTTTCAAAAATAATAAGAGAAGAGAAAATGAAAGGGAATGTTGTTCACATTTTCAAAAACAACAAAACATTTAATATATATGCGTTGCAACTTTCAACGGAGATAACTTTTGACTCGGGTATCGAAACGACTGTTATAATATATCAAATCGAAGCTCGTATCAAATTACACTATATAATTTGGTCATTCTAAGGAAATATTTTCGGTACCCAAATTGAATCATTTACAGCACTTACCGAGAATTTAATGTTTTTGACGCACCATTTTCATTTTACTTACTTCCGGTTTAATTCAATAGCGCTATAAAGAAGATAGTGGTGCCCAGCTAGGGTTTTTTATTTACATTTTCAATCAGTATCTGTCCTTAAAAAATAATAAGTGAAGAGAAAATGAAAAGGGATGTTATTCACATTTTCAAAGACAACAAAACATTTAATAAATATGTGTTGCAACTTTCAACGGAGATAACTTTTGACTCGGGTATCGAAACGACTATTATAATATATCAAATCGAAGCTCGTATCAAATTACACTATATGATTTGGTTAATCTCAGGAAAATATTTTCGATTACCAAATTGAATCATTTACAGCAGGATTTAATGTTTTTGACGCACCATTTTCATTTTACTTACTTCCGGTTTAATTCAATAGCCCTATAAAGGAGATACTGGTGCCAACCGTGAGTTTTTCATTTATATTTTCAATCAGTCTCTACCCTTCAAAAATAATAAGAGAAGAGACATTGAAAGGGGATGTTGTTCACATTTTCAAAAACAACAAAACATTTAAAAGATATGTGTTGCAACTTTCAACGGAGATAACTTTTGACTCGGGTATCGAAACGACTATTATAATATATCAAATCGAACCTCGTATCAAATTACACAATATTATTTGGTTAATCTCAGGAAAATATTTTCGGTACCCAAATTGAATCATTTACAGCACCTATTGAGAATTTAATTTTTCTTACTCACCATTTTTCATTTTACTTACTCTCAGTTTAATGCAATAGCGCTATAAATGAGATACTGGTGCCAACCGAGGGTTATTCATTTATATTTTCAATAAGTCTCTATCTTTCAAAAATAATAAGAGAAGAGAAAATGAAAGGGAATGTTGTTCACATTTTCAAAAACAACAAAACATTTAATATATATGCGTTGCAACTTTCAACGGAGATAACTTTTGACTCGGGTATCGAAACGACTATTATAATATATCAAATCGAAGCTCGTATCAAATTACACTATATGATTTGGTCATTCTAAGGAAAATATTTTCGGTACCCAAATTGAATCATTTACAGCACTTACCGAGGATTTAATGTTTTTGACGCACCATTTTCATTTTACTTACTTCCGGTTTAATTCAATAGCGCTATAAAGGAGATAGTGGTGCCAAGCTAGGGTTTTTTATTTATATTTTCAATCAGCCTCTACCCTTCAAAAATAATAAGAGAAGAGACATTGAAAGGGGATGTTGTTCACATTTTCAAAAACAACAAAACATTTAAAAGATATGTGTTGCAACTTTCAACGAAGATAACTTTTGACTCGGGTATCGAACCGACTATTATAATATATCAAATCGAAGTTCGTATCAAATTACAAAATATTATTTGGTTAATCTCAGGAAAATATTTTCGGTACCCAAATTGAATCATTTACAGCACCTATTGAGAATTTAATGTTTCTTACTCACCATTTTTCATTTTACTTACTCTCAGTTTAATGCAATAGCGCTATAAATGAGATACTGGTGCCAACCGAGGGTTATTCATTTATATTTTCAATAAGTCTCTATCTTTCAAAAATAATAAGAGAAGAGAAAATGAAAGGGAATGTTGTTCACATTTTCAAAAACAACAAAACGTTTAATATATATGCGTTGCAACTTTCAACGGAGATAACTTTTAACTCGGGTATCGAAACGACTATTATAATATATCAAATCGAAGCTCGTATCAAATTACACTATATGATTTGGTTAATCTGAGGAAAATATTTTCGATTACCAAATTGAATCATTTACAGCAGGATTTAATGTTTTTGACGCACCATTTTCATTTTACTTACTTCCGGTTTACTTCAATAGCCCTATAAAGGAGATACTGGTGTCAACCGTGAGTTTTTCATTTATATTTTCAATCAGTCTCTACCCTTCAAAAATAATAAGAGAAGAGACATTGAAAGGGGATGTTGTTCACATTTTCAAAAACAACAAAACATTTAATAAATATGTGTTGCAACTTTCAACGGAGATAACTTTTGACTCGGGTATCGAAACGACTATTATAATATATCAAATCGAACCTCGTATCAAATTACACAATATTATTTGGTTAATCTCAGGAAAATATTTTCGGTACCCAAATTGAATCATTTACAGCACCTATTGAGAATTTAATTTTTTTACTCACCATTTTTCATTTTACTTACTCTCAGTTTAATGCAATAGCGCTATAAATGAGATACTGGTGCCAACCGAGGGTTATTCATTTATATTTTCAATAAGTCTCTATCTTTCAAAAATAATAAGAGAAGAGAAAATGAAAGGGAATGTTGTTCACATTTTCAAAAACAACAAAACATTTAATATATATGCGTTGCAACTTTCAACGGAGATAACTTTTGACTCGGGTATCGAAACGACTATTATAATATATCAAATCGAAGCTCGTATCAAATTACACTATATGATTTGGTCATTCTAAGGAAAATATTTTCGGTACCCAAATTGAATCATTTACAGCACTTACCGAGGATTTAATGTTTTTGACGCACCATTTTCATTTTACTTACTTCCGGTTTAATTCAATAGCGCTATAAAGGAGATAGTGGTGCCAAGCTAGGGTTTTTTATTTATATTTTCAATCAGCCTCTACCCTTCAAAAATAATAAGAGAAGAGACATTGAAAGGGGATGTTGTTCACATTTTCAAAAACAACAAAACATTTAAAAGATATGTGTTGCAACTTTCAACGAAGATAACTTTTGACTCGGGTATCGAACCGACTATTATAATATATCAAATCGAAGTTCGTATCAAATTACAAAATATTATTTGGTTAATCTCAGGAAAATATTTTCGGTACCCAAATTGAATCATTTACAGCACCTATTGAGAATTTAATGTTTCTTACTCACCATTTTTCATTTTACTTACTCTCAGTTTAATGCAATAGCGCTATAAATGAGATACTGGTGCCAACCGAGGGTTATTCATTTATATTTTCAATAAGTCTCTATCTTTCAAAAATAATAAGAGAAGAGAAAATGAAAGGGAATGTTGTTCACATTTTCAAAAACAACAAAACGTTTAATATATATGCGTTGCAACTTTCAACGGAGATAACTTTTAACTCGGGTATCGAAACGACTATTATAATATATCAAATCGAAGCTCGTATCAAATTACACTATATGATTTGGTTAATCTCAGGAAAATATTTTCGATTACCAAATTGAATCATTTACAGCAGGATTTAATGTTTTTGACGCACCATTTTCATTTTACTTACTTCCGGTTTACTTCAATAGCCCTATAAAGGAGATACTGGTGCCAACCGTGAGTTTTTCATTTATATTTTCAATCAGTCTCTACCCTTCAAAAATAATAAGAGAAGAGACATTGAAAGGGGATGTTGTTCACATTTTCAAAAACAACAAAACATTTAATAAATATGTGTTGCAACTTTCAACGGAGATAACTTTTGACTCGGGTATCGAAACGACTATTATAATATATCAAATCGAAGCTCGTATCAAATTACCCAATATTATTTGGTTAATCTCAGGAAAATATTTTCGGTACCCAAATTGAATCATTTACAGCACCTATTGAGAATTTAATTTTTCTTACTCACCATTTTTCATTTTACTTACTCTCAGTTTAATGCAATAGCGCTATAAATGAGATACTGGTGCCAACCGAGGGTTATTCATTTATATTTTCAATAAGTCTCTATCTTTCAAAAATAATAAGAGAAGAGAAAATGAAAGGGAATGTTGTTCACATTTTCAAAAACAACAAAACATTTAATATATGTGCGTTGCAACTTTCAACGGAGATAACTTTTGACTCGGGTATCGAAACGACTATTATAATATATCAAATCGAAGCTCGTATCAAATTACACTATATGATTTGGTCATTCTAAGGAAAATATTTTCGGTACCCAAATTGAACCATTTACAGCACTTACCGAGGATTTAATGTTTTTGACGCACCATTTTCATTTTACTTACTTCCGGTTTAATTCAATAGCGCTATAAAGGAGATAGTGGTGCCAAGCTAGGGTTTTTTATTTATATTTTCAATCAGCCTCTACCCTTCAAAAATAATAAGAGAAGAGACATTGAAAGGGGATGTTGTTCACATTTTCAAAAACAACAAAACATTTAAAAGATATGTGTTGCAACTTTCAACGAAGATAACTTTTGACTCGGGTATCGAACCGACTATTATAATATATCAAATCGAAGTTCGTATCAAATTACAAAATATTATTTGGTTAATCTCAGGAAAATATTTTCGGTACCCAAATTGAATCATTTACAGCACCTATTGAGAATTTAATGTTTCTTACTCACCATTTTTCATTTTACTTACTCTCAGTTTAATGCAATAGCGCTATAAATGAGATACTGGTGCCAACCGAGGGTTATTCATTTATATTTTCAATAAGTCTCTATCTTTCAAAAATAATAAGAGAAGAGAAAATGAAAGGGAATGTTGTTCACATTTTCAAAAACAACAAAACGTTTAATATATATGCGTTGCAACTTTCAACGGAGATAACTTTTAACTCGGGTATCGAAACGACTATTATAATATATCAAATCGAAGCTCGTATCAAATTACACTATATGATTTGGTTAATCTCAGGAAAATATTTTCGATTACCAAATTGAATCATTTACAGCAGGATTTAATGTTTTTGACGCACCATTTTCATTTTACTTACTTCCGGTTTACTTCAATAGCCCTATAAAGGAGATACTGGTGCCAACCGTGAGTTTTTCATTTATATTTTCAATCAGTCTCTACCCTTCAAAAATAATAAGAGAAGAGACATTGAAAGGGGATGTTGTTCACATTTTCAAAAACAACAAAACATTTAATAAATATGTGTTGCAACTTTCAACGGAGATAACTTTTGACTCGGGTATCGAAACGACTATTATAATATATCAAATCGAACCTCGTATCAAATTACCCAATATTATTTGGTTAATCTCAGGAAAATATTTTCGGTACCCAAATTGAATCATTTACAGCACCTATTGAGAATTTAATTTTTCTTACTCACCATTTTTCATTTTACTTACTCTCAGTTTAATGCAATAGCGCTATAAATGAGATACTGGTGCCAACCGAGGGTTATTCATTTATATTTTCAATAAGTCTCTATCTTTCAAAAATAATAAGAGAAGAGAAAATGAAAGGGAATGTTGTTCACATTTTCAAAAACAACAAAACATTTAATATATATGCGTTGCAACTTTCAACGGAGATAACTTTTGACTCGGGTATCGAAACGACTATTATAATATATCAAATCGAAGCTCGTATCAAATTACACTATATGATTTGGTCATTCTAAGGAAAATATTTTCGGTACCCAAATTGAATCATTTAAAGCACTTACCGAGGATTTAATGTTTTTGACGCACCATTTTCATTTTACTTACTTCCGGTTTAATTCAATAGCGCTATAAAGGAGATAGTGGTGCCAAGCTAGGGTTTTTTATTTATATTTTCAATCAGCCTCTACCCTTCAAAAATAATAAGAGAAGAGACATTGAAAGGGGATGTTGTTCACATTTTCAAAAACAACAAAACATTTAAAAGATATGTGTTGCAACTTTCAACGAAGATAACTTTTGACTCGCGTATCGAACCGACTATTATAATATATCAAATCGAACCTCGTATCAAATTACACAATATTATTTGGTTAATCTCAGGAAAATATTTTCGGTACCCAAATTGAATCATTTACAGCACCTATTGAGAATTTAATTTTTCTTACTCACCATTTTTCATTTTACTTACTCTCAGTTTAATGCAATAGCGCTATAAATGAGATACTGGTGCCAACCGAGGGTTATTCATTTATATTTTCAATCAGTCTCTATCTTTCAAAAATAATAAGAGAAGAGAAAATGAGAGCGAATGTTGTTCACATTTTCAAAAACAACAAAACATTTAATATATATGCGTTGCAACTTTCAACGGAGATAACTTTTGACTCGGGTATCGAAACGACTATTATAATATATCAAATCGAAGCTCGTATCAAATTACACTATATGATTTGGTCAATCTGAGGAAAATATTTTCGGTACCCAAATTGAGTCATTTACAGCACTTACCGAGGATTTAATGTTTTTGACGCACCATTTTCATTTTACTTACTTCCGGTTTAATTCAATAGCGCTATAAATGGGATACTGGTGCCAACCGAGGGTTTTTCATTTATATTTTCAATCAGTCTCTATCCTTCAAAAATAATAAGAGAAGAGACATTGAAAGGGGATGTTGTTCACATTTTTAAAAACAACAAAACATTTAATAAATATGTGTTGCAACTTTCAATGGAGATAACTTTTGACTCGGGTATCGAAACGACTATTATAATATATCAAATCGAAGCTCATGTCTAATTACAGAATATGATTTGGTCTCTTTAAAGAAAATATTTTCGGTAACCAAATTGAATCATTTACAGCAGGATTTAATGTTTTTGACGCACCATTTTCATTTTACTTACTTCCGGTTTAATTCAATAGCGCTATAAAGGAGATAGTGGTGCCAGGCTTGGGTTTTTCATTTATATTTTCAATCAGTCTCTACCCTTCAAAAATAATAAGAGAATAGACATTGAAAGGGGATGTTGTTCACATTTTCAAAAACAACAAAACATTTAAAAGATATGTGTTGCAACTTTCAACGGAGATAACTTTTGACTCGGGTATCGAACCGAGTATTATAATATATCACATCGAAGTTCGTATCAAATTACAAAATATAATTTGGTTAATCTCAGGAAAATATTTTCGGTACCCAAATTGAATCATTTACAGCGCCTACTGAGAATTTAATGTTTATTACTCACCATTTTCATTTTACTTACTTTCGGTTTAATGCAATAGCGCTATAAATGAGATACTGGTGCCAACCGAGGGTTATTCATTTATATTTTCAATCAGTCTTTATCTTTCAAAAATAATAAGAGAAGAGAAAATGAAAGGGAATGTAGTTCACATTTTCAAAAACAACAAAACATTTAATATATATGCGTTGCAACTTTCAACGGAGATAACTTTTGACTCGGGTATCGAAACGACTATTATAATATATCAAATCGAAGCTCGTATTAAATTACACTATATAATTTGGTCATTCTAAGGAAATATTTTCGGTACCCAAATTGAATCATTTACAGCACTTACCGAGGATTTAATGTTTTTGACGCACCATTTTCATTTTACTTACTTCCGGTTTAATTCAATAGCGCTATAAAGAAGATAGTGGTGCCAAGCTAGGGTTTTTTATTTACATTTTCAATCAGTATCTATCCTTCAAAAATAATAAGAGAAGAGAAAATGAAAAGGGATGTTATTCACATTTTCAAAGACAACAAAACATTTAATAAATATGTGTTGCAACTTTCAACGGAGATAACTTTTGACTCGGGTATCGAAACGACTATTATAACATATCAAATCGAAGCTCGTATCAAATTACACTATATGATTTGGTTAATATCAGGAAAATATTTTCGATTACCAAATTGAATCATTTACAGCAGGATTTAATGTTTTTGACGCACCATTTTCATTTTACTTACTTCCGGTTTAATTCAATAGCCCTATAAAGGAGATACTGGTGCCAACCGTGAGTTTTTCATTTATATTTTCAATCAGTCTCTACTCTTCAAAAATAATAAGAGTAGAGACATTGAAAGGGGATGTTGTTCACATTTTCAAAAACAACAAAACATTTAATAGATATGTGTTGCAACTTTCAACAGAGACAACTTTTGACTCGGGTATCGAACCGACTATTATAATATATCAAATCGAAGCTCGTATCAAATTACACAATATTATTTGGTTAATCTCAGGAAAATATTTTCGGCACCCAAATTGAATCACTTACAGCACCTACTGAGAATTTAATGTTTCTTACTCACCATTTTCATTTTACTTACTTCCGGTTTAATTCAATAGCGCTATAAATGAGATACTGGTGCCAACCGAGGGTTTTTCATTTATATTTTCAATCAGTCTCTATCCTTCAAAACTAATAAGAGAAGAGACGTTGAAAGGGGATGTTGTTCACATTTTCAAAAACAACAAAACATTTAATAAATATGTGTTGCAACTTTCAACGGAGATAACTTTTGACTCGGGTATCGAAACGACAAATATAAAATATCAAATCAAAGCTCGTGTCAAATTACAGAATATGATTTGTCTCTCTAAGGAAAATCTTTTCGGTACCCAAATTGAATCATTTACAGCAGGATGTAATGTTTTTGACGCACCATTTTCATTTTACTTACTTCCGGTTTAATTCAATAGCGCTATAAAGGAGATACTGGTGCCAACCGTGGGTTTTTCATTTATATTTTCAATCAGTCTCTACCCTTCAAAAATAATAAGAGAAGAGACAGTGAAAGGGGATGTTGTTCACATTTTCAAAAACAACAAAACATTTAATATATATGCGTTCCAACTTTCAACGGAGATAACTTTTGACTCGGGTATCGAAACGACTATTATAATATATCTAATCGTAGCTCGTATAAAATTACACAATATTATTTGGTTAATCTCAGGAAAATATTTTCGGTACCCAAATTGAATCATTTACAGCACATACTGAGGATTTAATGTCTTTGACGGACCGTTTTCATTTTACTTACTTCCGGTTTAATTCAATAGCGCTATAAAGGAGATAGTGGTGCCAAGCTAGGGTTTTTATTTACATTTTCAATCAGTCTCTATCCTTCAAAAATAATAAGAGAAGAGACATTGAAAGGGGATATTGTTCACATTTTCAAAAACAACAAAACATTTAATAAATATGTAAAGCAACTTTCAATGGAGATAACTTTTGACTCGGGTATCGAAATGACTATTATAATATATCAAATCGAAGCTCATGTCCAATTACGGTATATGATTTGGTCTCTCTAAAGAAAATCTTTTCGGTACCCAAATTGAATCATTTACTGCAGGATTTAAGGTTTTTGACGCACCATTTTCATTTTACTTACTTTCGGTTTAATGCAATAGCGCTATAAGGGAGACACTGGTGCCAACCGAGGGTTATTCATTTATATTTTCAATCAGTCTCTATCCTTCAAAAATAATAAGAGAAGAGAAAATGAAAGGGAATGTTGTTCACATTTTCAAAAACAACAAAACATTTAATATATATGCGTTGCAACTTTCAACGAAGATAACTTTTGACTCGGGTATCGAAATGACTATTATAATATATCAAATCGAAGCTCATATCAAATTACACAATATGATTTGGTCATTCTAAGGAAAATATTTTCGGTACAGAAATTGAATCATTTACAGCACTTACCGAGGATTTAATGTTTTTGACCCACCATTTTCATTTTACTTACTTCCGGTTTAATTCAATAGCGCTATAAAGGAGATAGTGGTGCCGACCTAGGGTTATTTATTTACATTTTCAATCAGTCTCTATCCTTCAAAACTAATAAGAGAAGAGAAAATGAAAAGGGATGTTGTTCACATTTTCAAAGACAACAAAACATTTAATAAATATGTGTTGCAACTTTCAACGGAGATAACTTTTGACTCGGGTATCGAAACGACTATTATAATATATCAAATCGAAGCCCATGTGAAATTACAGAATATGATTTGGTCTCTCTAAGGAAAATATTTTTGGTACCCAAATTGAATCATTTACAGTAGGATTTAATGTTTTTGACGCACCATTGTCATTTTACTTACTTCCGGTTTAATTCAATAGCGCTATAAATGGGATACTGGTGCCAACCGAGGGTTTTTCATTTATATTTTCAATCAGTCTCTATCCTTCAAAAATAATAAGAGAAGAGACATTGAAAGCGGATGTTGTTCACATTTTCAAAGACAACAAAACATTTAATAAATATGTGTTGCAACTTTCAACGGAGATAACTTTTGACTCGGGTATCGAAACGACTATTATAATATATCAAATCGAAGCTCGTATCAAATTACACAATATGATTTGGTCATTCTAAGGAAAATATTTTCGGTACCCAAATTGAATCATTTACAGCACTTACCGAGGATTTAATGTTTTTGACGCACTATTTTCATTTTACTTACTTCCGGTTTAATTCAATAGCGCTATAAACGAGATAGTGGTGTCAAGCTAGGGTTTTTTATTTACATTTTCAATCAGTCTCTATCCTTCAAAAATAATAAGAGAAGAGAAAATGAAAAGGGATGTTGTTCACATTTTCAAAGACAACAAAACATTTAATAAATATGTGTTGCAACATTCAACGGAGATAACTTTTGACTCGGGTATCGAAACGACTATTATAATATATCAAGTCGAAGCTAATGTCAAAATACAGAATATGATTTGGTCTCTCTAAGGAAAATCTTTTCGGTACCCAAATTGAATCATTTACAGCAGGATGTAATGTTTTTGACGCACCATTTTCATTTTACTTACTTCCGGTTTAATTCAATAGCGCTATAAAGGAGATACTGGTGCCAACCGTGGGTTTTTCATTTATATTTTCAATCAGTCTCTACCCTTCAAAAATAATAAGAGAAGAGACATTGAAAGGGGATGTTGTTCACATTTTCAAAAACAAACAAACATTTAATATATATGCGTTCCAACTTTCAACGGAGATAACTTTTGACTCGGGTATCGAAACGACTATTATAATATATCAAATCGAAGCTCGTATCAAATTACACAATATGATTTGGTCATTCTAAGGAAAATATTTTCGGTACCCAAATTGAATCATTTACAGCACTTACCGGGGATTTAATGTTTTTGACGCACCATTTTCATTTTACTTACTTCTGGTTTAATTCACTACCGCTATAGAGGAGATACTGGTGCCAACCGAGGGTTTTTTGATTTATATTTTCAATCAGTAACTATCCTCCAAAAATAATAAGAGAAAAAAAATGAAATGGGATGTTGTTCACATTTTCAAAAACAACAAAATATTTAATATATATGCGTTGCAACTTTCAACGGAGATAAGTTTTGACTCGGGTATTGAAACGACTATTATTATATATCTAATCGAAGCTCGTATCAAATTATAATATATGATTTGGTCATTCTTAAAAAAATCTTTTCGGTACCCAAATTGAATCATTTACAGCACTTACCGAGGATTTAATGTTTTTGACGCACAATTTTCATTTTACTTACTTCCGGTTTAATTCAATAGCGCTATAAAGGAGATAGTGGTGCCAAGTTAGGGTTTTTTATTTACATTTTCAATCAGTCTCTATCATTCAAAAATAATAAGAGAAGACAAAATGAAAACGGATGTTGTTCACATTTTCAAAAACAACAAAACATTTAATAAATATGTGTTGCAACTTTCAACGGAGATAACTTTTGAGTTGGGTCTCGAAAAAAATATTATAATATATCAAATAGAAGCTCGTATCAAAATTACACAATATTATTGGGTTAATCTCAGGAAAATATTTTCGGTACCCAAATTGAATCATTTACAACACCTACTGAGAATTTAATGTTTCTTACTCACCATTTTAATTTTACTTACTTCCGGTTTAATTCAATAGCGCTATAAATGAGATACTGGTGCCAACCGAGAGTTTTTCATTTTGTATTTTCAATCAGTCTCTATCCTTCAAAAATAATAAGAGAAGAGACGTTGAAAGGGGATGTTGTTCATATTTTAAAAACAACAAAACATTTAATAAATATGTGTTGCAACTTTCAACGGAGATAACTTTTGACTCGGGTATCGAAATGACTATTATAATATATCAAATTGAAGCTCGTGTCAAATTACATAATATGATTTGGTCATTCTAAGGAAAATATTTTCGGTACCCAAATTGAATCATTTACAGCCGGAATTAATGTTTTTAACCCACCATTTTCATTTTGCTTACTTCCGGTTTAATTCAATAGCGCTATAGATGAGATACTGGTGCCAACCGAGGGTTTTTCATTTATATTTTCAATCAGTCTCTATCCTTCAAAAATAATAAGAGAAGAGGCATTGAAAGGGGATGTTGTTTACATTGTGAAAGACAACAAAACATTTAATAAATATGTGTTGCAACTTTCAATGGAGATAACTTTTGACTCGGGTATCGAAACGACTATTATAATATATCAAATCGAAGCTTGTGTCAAATTACAGAATATGATTTGGTCATTCTAAGGAAAATCTTTTCGGTACCCAAATTGAATCATTTAAAGCAATTACCGAGGATTTAATGTTTTTGACGCACCATTTTCATTTTACTTACTTCCGGTTTAATTCAATAGCGCTATAAAGGAGATAGTGGTTCCAAGCTAGGGTTTTTTATTTAAATTTTCAATCAGGCTCTATCCTTCAAAAATAATAAGAGAAGAGAAAATGAAAAGGGATGTTGTTCACATTTTCAAAGACAACAAAACATTTAATAAATATGTGTTGAACTTTCAACGGAGATAACTTTTGACTCGGGTATCGAAACGACTACTATAATATATCAAATCGAAGCTCGTGTCAAATTGCAGAATATGATTTGTTCTCTGTAAGGAAAATCTTTTCGGTACCCAAATTGAATCATTTACAGCAGGATTTAATGTTTTTGACGCACCATTTTCATTTTATTTACTTCCGGTTTAATTCAATAGCGCTATAGAGGAGATACTGGTGCCAACCGAGGGTTTTTCATTTATATTTTCAATTAGTCACTATCCTCCAAAAATAATAAGAGAAAAAAATGAAAGGGGATGTTGTTCACATTTTCAAAAACAACAAAACATTTAATATATATGCGTTGCAACTTTTAACGGAGATAACTTTTGACTCGGGTATCGAAACGACTATTATAATATATCAAATCGAAGCTCGTATCAAATTACACAATATTATTGGGTTAATCTCAGGAAAATATTTTCGGTACCCAAATTGAATCATTTACAGCACTTATCGGGGATTTAATATTTTTGACGCACCATTTTCATTTTACTTATTTCCGGTTTAATTCAATAGCGCTATAAAGGAGATAGTGGTGCCAATCTAGGGTTTTTTATTTACATTTTCAATTAGTCTCTATCCTTCAAAAATAATAAGAGAAGAGAAAATGAAAAGGGATGTTGTTCACATTTTCAAAGACAACAAAACATTTAATAAATATGTGTTGCAACTTTCAAGGTAAATAACTTTTGACTCGGGTCTCAAAACGACTATTATAATATATCAAATAGAAGCTAGTATCAAATTACACAATATTATTTGGTTAATCTCAGTAAAATATTTTTGGTATCCAAATTGAATCATTTACAGCACTTACCGAGGATTTAATGTTTTTTACCCACCATTTTCATTTTACTTACTTCCGTTTTAATTCAATAGCGCTATAAATGAGATACTGGTGCCAACCGAGGGTTTTTCATTTATATTTTCAATCAGTCACTCTCCTCCAAAAATAATAAGAGAAAAAAAATGAAAGGGGATGTTGTTCACATTTTCAAAAACAACAAAACATTTAATATATATGCGTTCCAACTTTCAACGGAGATAACTTTTGACTCGGGTATCGAAACGACTATTATAATATATCAAATCGAAGCTCGTATCAAATTACACAATATAATTTGGTCATTCTAAGGAAAATATTTTCGCTACCCAAATTGAATCATTTAAAGCACTTACCGAGGATTTAATGTTTTTCACGCACCATTTTCATTTTACTTAGTTTAGGTTTAATTCAATAGCGCTATAAAGGAGATATTGGTGCCAAGCTAGGGTTTTTTATTTACATTTTCAATCAGCCACTATCCTTCAAAAATCATAAGAGAAGAGAAAATGAAAAGGGATGTTGTTCACATTTTCAAAGACAACAAAACATTTAATAAATATGTGTTGCAACTTTCAAGGTAAATAACATTTGACTCGGGTCTCAAAACGACTATTATAATATATCAAATAGAAGCTAGTATCAAATTACACAATATTATTTGGTTAATCTCAGTAAAATATTTTATGTATCCAAATTGAATCATTTACAGCACCTATTGAGAATTTAATGTTTTTTACCCACCATTTTCATTTTACTTACTTCCGTTTTAATTCAATAGCGCTATTAATGAGATACTGGTGCCAACCGAGGGTTTTTCATTTATATTTTCAATCAGTCACTATCCTCCAAAAATAATAAGAGAAAAAAAATGAAAGGGGATGTTGTTGACATTTTCAAAAACAACAAAACATTTAATATATATGCGTTGCAACTTTCAACGGAGATTACTTTTGACTCGGGTTTCGAAAGGACTATTATAATATAACAAATCGAAGCTCGTATCAAATTACACTATATGATTTGGTCATTCTAAGGAAAATATTTTCGGTACCCAAATTGAATCATTTACAGCCCTTACCGAGGATTTAATGTTTTTGACGCACCATTTTCATTTTACTTACTTCCGGTTTAATTCAATAGCGCTTTAAAGGAGATAGTGGTGCCAAGCTAGGGTTTTTTATTTATATTTTCAATCAGTCTCTACCCTTCAATAATAATAGGAGAAGAGACATTGAAAGGGGATGTTGGTCACATTTTCAAAAACAACAAAACATTTAAAAGATATGTGTTGCAACTTTCAACGAAGATAACTTTTGACTCGGGTATCGAATCGACTATTATAATATATCAAATCGAAGCTCGTATCAAATTACACAATATTATTTGGTTAATCTCAGGAAAATCTTTTCGGTACCCAAATTGAATCATTTACAGCACTTACTGAGAATTTAATGTTTCTTACTCATCATTTTCATTTTACTTACTTTTGGTTTAATGCAATAGCGCTATAAATGAGATACTGTTTCCAACCGAGGGTTATTCATTTATATTTTCAATCAGTCTCTATCTTTCAAAAATAATAAGAGAAGAGAAAATGAAAGGGAATGATGTTCACATTTTCAAAAACAACAAAACATTTAATATATATGCATTGCAACTTTCAACGGACATAACTTTTGACTCGGGTATCGAAATGACTATTATAATATATCAAATCGAAGCTCGTATCAAATTACACTATATGATTTGGTCATTCTAAGGAAAATATTTTCGGTACCCAAATTGAATTATTTACAGCACTTACCGAGGATTTAATGTTTTTGAAGCACCATTTTCATTTTACTTACTTCCGCTTTCATTCAATAGCGCTATAAAGGAGATAGTGGTGCCAAGCTAGGGTTTTTTATTTATATTTTCAATCAGTCTCTACCCTTCAAAAATAATAAGAGAAGAGACATTGAAAGGGGATGTTGTTCACATTTTCAAAAACAACAAAACATTAAAAAGATATGTGTTGCAACTTTCAACGGAGATAACTTTTGACTCGGGTATCGAACTGACTATTATAATATTTCAAATCGAATTTCGAATCAAATTACAAAATATTATTTGGTTAATCTCAGGAAAATATTTTCCGTACCCAAATTGAATCATTTACAGCACCTACTGAGAATTTAATGTTTCTTACTCCCATTTTCATTTTACTTACTTTCGGTTTAATGCAATAACGCTATACATGAGATACTGGTGCCAACCGAGGGTTATTCATTTATATTTTCAATCAGTCTCTATCTTTCAAAAATAATAAGAGAAGAGAAAATGAAAGGGAATGTTGTTCACATTTTTAAAAACAACAAAACATTTAATATATATGCGTTGCAACTTTCAACGGAGATAACTTTTGACTCGGGTATCGAAACGACTATTATAATATATCAAATCGAAGCTCGTATCAAATTACACTATATGATATTTTCATTCTAAGGAAAATATTTTCGGTACCCAAATTGAATCATTTACAGCACTTACTGAGGATTTAATGTTTTTGACGCACCATTTTCATTTTACTTACTTCCGGTTTAATTCAATAGCGCTATAAAGGAGATAGTGGTGCCAAGCTAGGGTTTTTTATTTATATTTTCAATCAGTCTCTACCCTTCAAAAATAATAAGAGAAGAGACATTGAAAGGTGATGTTGTTCACATTTTCAAAAACAACAAAACATTTGAAAGATATGTGTTGCAACTTTCAACGGAGATAACTTTTGACTCGGGTATCGAACCGACTATTATAATATATCAAATCGAAGCTCGTATAAAATTACACAATATTATTTGGTTAATCTCAGGAAAATCTTTTCGGTACCCAAATTGAATCATTTACAGCACTTACTGAGAATTTAATGTTTCTTACTCATCATTTTCATTTTACTTACTTTCGATTTAATGCAATAGCGCTATAAATGAGATACTGGTTGCAACCGAGGGTTATTCATTTATATATTCAATCAGTCTCTATCTTTCAAAAATAATAAGAGAAGAGAAAATGAAAGGGAATGTTGTTCACATTTTCAAAAACAACAAAACATTTAATATATATGCATTGCAACTTTCAACGGACATAACTTTTTACTCGGGTATCGAAACGACTATTATAATATATCAAATCGAAGCTCGTATCAAATTACACTATATGATTTGGTCATTCTAAGGAAAATATTTTCGGTACCCAAATTGAATTATTTACAGCACTTACCGAGGATTTAATGTTTTTGACGCACCATTTTCATTTTACTTACTTCCGCTTTAATTCAATAGCGCTATAAAGGAGATAGTGGTGCCAAGCTAGGGTTTTTTATTTATATTTTCAATCAGTCTCTACCCTTCAAAAATAATAAGAGAAGAGACATTGAAAGGGGATGTTGTTCACATTTTCAAAAACAACAAATCATTAAAAAGATATGTGTTGCAACTTTCAACGGAGATAACTTTTGACTCGGGTATCGAACCGACTATTATAATATTTCAAATCGAATTTCGTATCAAATTACAAAATATTATTTGGTTAATCTCAGGAAAATATTTTCCGTACCCAAATTGAATCATTTACAGCACCTACTGAGAATTTAATGTTTCTTACTCCCCATTTTCATTTTACTTACTTTCGGTTTAATGCAATAACGCTATACATGAGATACTGGTGCCAACCGAGGGTTATTCATTTATATTTTCAATCAGTCTCTATCTTTCAAAAATAATAAGAGAAGAGAAAATGAAAGGGAATGTTGTTCACATTTTTAAAAACAACAAAACATTTAATATATATGCGTTGCAACTTTCAACGGAGATAACTTTTGACTCGGGTATCGAAACGACTATTATAATATATCAAATCGAAGCTCGTATCAAATTACACTATATGATATTTTCATTCTAAGGAAAATATTTTCGGTACCCAAATTGAATCATTTACAGCACTTACTGAGGATTTAATGTTTTTGACGCACTATTTTCATTTTACTTACTTCCGGTTTAATTCAATAGCGCTATAAAGGAGATAGTGGTGCCAAGCTAGGGTTTTTTATTTATATTTTCAATCAGTCTCTACCCTTCAAAAATAATAAGAGAAGAGACATTGAAAGGTGATGTTGTTCACATTTTCAAAAACAACAAAACATTTGAAAGATATGTGTTGCAACTTTCAACGGAGATAACTTTTGACTCGGGTATCGAACCGACTATTATAATATATCAAATCGAAGCTCGTATAAAATTACACAATATTATTTGGTTAATCTCAGGAAAATCTTTTCGGTACCCAAATTGAATCATTTACAGCACTTACTGAGAATTTAATGTTTCTTACTCATCATTTTCATTTTACTTACTTTCGATTTAATGCAATAGCGCTATAAATGAGATACTGGTTGCAACCGAGGGTTATTCATTTATATATTCAATCAGTCTCTATCTTTCAAAAATAATAAGAGAAGAGAAAATGAAAGGGAATGTTGTTCACATTTTCAAAAACAACAAAACATTTAATATATATGCATTGCAACTTTCAACGGACATAACTTTTTACTCGGGTATCGAAACGACTATTATAATATATCAAATCGAAGCTCGTATCAAATTACACTATATGATTTGGTCATTCTAAGGAAAATATTTTCGGTACCCAAATTGAATTATTTACAGCACTTACCGAGGATTTAATGTTTTTGACGCACCATTTTTATTTTACTTACTTCCGCTTTAATTCAATAGCGCTATAAAGGAGATAGTGGTGCCAAGCTAGGGTTTTTTATTTATATTTTCAATCAGTCTCTACCCTTCAAAAATAATAAGAGAAGAGACATTGAAAGGGGATGTTGTTCACATTTTAAAAAACAACAAATCATTAAAAAGATATGTGTTGCAACTTTCAACGGAGATAAATTTTGACTCGGGTATCGAACCGACTATTATAATATTTCAAATCGAATTTCGTATCAAATTACAAAATATTATTTGGTTAATCTCAGGAAAATATTTTCCGTACCCAAATTGAATCATTTACAGCACCTACTGAGAATTTAATGTTTCTTACTCCCCATTTTCATTTTACTTACTTTCGGTTTAATGCAATAACGCTATACATGAGATACTGGTGCCAACCGAGGGTTATTCATTTATATTTTCAATCAGTCTCTATCTTTCAAAAATAATAAGAAAAGAGAAAATGAAAGGGAATGTTGTTCACATTTTTAAAAAAAACAAAACATTTAATATATATGCGTTGCAACTTTCAACGGAGATAACTTTTGACTCGGGTATCGAAACGACTATTATAATATATCAAATCGAAGCTCGTATCAAATTACACTATATGATTTTTTCATTCTAAGGAAAATATTTTCGGTACCCAAATTGAATCATTTACAGCACTTACCGAGGATTTAATGTTTTTGACGCACCATTTTCATTTTACTTACTTCCGGTTTAATTCAATAGCGCTATAAAGGAGAGAGTAGTGCCAAGCTAGGGTTTTTTATTTATATTTTCAATCAGTCTCTACCCTTCAAAAATAATAAGAGAAGAGACATTGAAAGGTGATGTTGTTCACATTTTCAAAAACAACAAAACATTTGAAAGATATGTGTTGCAACTTTCAACGGAGATAACTTTTGACTCGGGTATCGAACCGACTATTATAATATATCAAATCGAAGCTCGTATCAAATTACACAATATTATTCGGTTAATCTCAGGAAAATCTTTTCGGTACCCAAATTGAATCATTTACAGCACTTACTGAGAATTTAATGTTTCTTACTCATCATTTTCATTTTACTTACTTTCGATTTAATGCAATAGCGCTATAAATGAGATACTGGTTCCAACCGAGGGTTATTCATTTATATTTTCAATCAGTCTCTATCTTTCAAAAATAATAAGAGAAGAGAAAATGAAAGGGAATGTTGTTCACATTTTCAAAAACAACAAAACATTTAATATATATGCATTGCAACTTTCAACGGACATAACTTTTTACTCGGGTATCGAAACCACTATTATAATATATCAAATCGAAGCTCGTATCAAATTACACTATATGATTTGGTCATTCTAAGGAAAATATTTTCGGTACCCAAATTGAATTATTTACAGCACTTACCGAGGATTTAATGTTTTTGACGCACCATTTTCATTTTACTTACTTCCGGTTTAATTCAATAGCGCTATAAAGGAGATAGTGGTGCCAAGCTAGGGTTTTTTATTTATATTTTCAATCAGTCTCTACCCTTCAAAAATAATAAGAGAAGAGACATTGAAAGGGGATGTTGTTAATATTTTCAAAAACAACAAAACATTTAAAAGATATGTGTTGCAACTTTCAACGGAGATAACTTTTGACTCGGGTATCGAACCGACTATTATAATATATCAAATCGAAGTTCGTATCAAATTACAAAATATTATTTGGTTAATCTCAGGAAAATATTTTCGGTACCCAAATTGAATCATTTACAGCACCTACTGAGAATTTAATGTTTCTTACTCACCATTTTTATTTTACTTACTTTCGGTTTAATGCAATAGCGCTATAAATGAGATACTGGTGCCACCCGAGGGTTATTCATTTATATTTTCAATCAGTCTCTATCTTTCAAAAATAATAAGAGAAGAGAAAATGAATGGGAATGTTGTTCACATTTTCAAAAACAACAAAATATTTAATATATATGCGTTGCAACTTTCAACGGAGATAAATTTTGACTCGGGTATCGAAATGACTATTATAATATATCAAATCGAAGCTCGTATCAAATTACACTATATGATTTGGTCAATCTAAGGAAAATATTTTCGGTACCCAAATTGAATCATTTACAGCACTTACCGAGGATTTAATGTTTTTGACGCACCATTTTCATTTTACTTACTTCCGGTTTAATTCAATAGCGCTATAAATGGGATACTGGTGCCAACCGAGGGTTTTTCATTTATATTTTCAATCAGTCTCTATCCTTCAAAAATAATAAGAGAAGAGACATTGAAAGGGGATGTTGTTCACATTTTCAAAAACAAAAAACATTTAATAAATATGTGTTGCAACTTTCAATGGAGATAACTTTTGACTCGGGTATCGAAACGACTATTATAATATATCAAATCGAAGCACATGTCTAATTACAAAATATGATTTGGTCTCTTTAAAGAAAATCTTTTCGGTAACCAAATTGAATCATTTACAGCAGGATTTAATGTTTTTGACGCACCATTTTCATTTTACTTACTTCCGGTTTAATTCAATAGCGCTATAAAGGAGATAGTGGTGCCACGCTTGGGTTTTTCATTTATATTTTTAATTAGTCTCTACCCTTCAAAAATAATAAGAGAATAGACATTGAAAGGGGATGTTGTTCACATTTTCAAAAACAACAAAACATTTAAAACATATGTGTTGCAACTTTCAACGGAGATAACTTTTGACTCGGGTATCGAACCGAGTATTATAATATATCAAATCGAAGTTCGTATCAAATTACAAAATATTATTTGGTTAATCTCAGGAAAATATTTTCGATACCCAAATTGAATCATTTACAGCACCTACTGAGAATTTAATGTTTCTTACTCACCATTTTCATTTTACTTACTTTCGGTTTAATGCAATAGCGCTATAAATGAAATACTGGTGCCAACCGAGGGTTATTCATTTATATTTTCAATAAGTCTCTATCTTTCAAAAATAATAAGAGAAGAGAAAATGAAAGGGAATGTTGTTCACATTTTCAAAAACAACAAAACATTTAATATATATGCGTTGCAACTTTCAACGGAGATAACTTTTGACTCGGGTATCGAAACGACTATTGTAATATATCAAATCGAAGCTCGTATCAAATTACACTATATGATTTGGTCATTCTAAGGAAAATATTTTCGGTACCCAAATTGATTCATTTACAGCACTTACCGAGGATTTAATGTTTTTGACGCACCATTTTCATTTTACTTACTTCCGGTTTAATTCAATAGCGCTATAAATGGGATACTGGTGCCAACCGAGCGTTTTTCATTTATATTTTCAATCAGTCTCTATCCTTCAAAAATAATAAGAGAAGAGACATTGAAAGGGGATGTTGTTCACATTTTCAAAAACAACAAAACATTTAATAAATATGTGTTGCAACTTTCAACGGAGATAACTTTTGACTCGAGTATCGAACCGACTATTATAATATATCAAATCGAAGTTCGTATCAAATTACAAAATATTATTTGGTTAATCTTAGGAAAATATTTTCGGTACCCAAATTGAATCATTTACAGCACCTACTGAGAATTTAATGTTTCTTACTCCCCATTTTCATTTTACTTACTTTCGGTTTAATGCAATAACGCTATACATGAGATACTGGTGCCAACCGAGGGTTATTCATTTATATTTTCAATCAGTCTCTATCTTTCAAAAATAATAAGAGAAGAGAAAATGAAAGGGAATGTTGTTCACATTTTCAAAAACAACAAAACATTAAATATATATGCGTTGCAACTTTCAACGGAGATAAATTTTGACTCGGGTATCGAAACGACTATTATAATATATCAAATCGAAGCTCGTATCAAATTACACTATATGATTTTTTCATTCTAAGGAAAATATTTTCGGTACCCAAATTGAATCATTTACAGCACTTACCGAGGATTTAATGTTTTTGACGCACCATTTTCATTTTACTTACTACCGGTTTAATTCAATAGCGCTATAAAGGAGATAGTGGTGCCAAGCTAGGGTTTTTTATTTATATTTTCAATCAGTCTCTACCCTTCAAAAATAATAAGAGAAGAGACATTGAAAGGTGATGTTGTTCACATTTTCAAAAACAACAAAACATTTGAAAGATATGTGTTGCAACTTTCAACGGAGATAACTTTTGACTCGGGTATCGAACCGACTATTATAATATATCAAATCGAAGCTCGTATCAAATTACACAATATTATTTTGTTAATCTCAGGAAAATCTTTTCGGTACCCAAATTGAATCATTTACAGCACTTACTGAGAATTTAATGTTTCTTACTCATCATTTTCATTTTACTTACTTTCGATTTAATGCAATAGCGCTATAAATGAGATACTGGTTCCAACCGAGGGTTATTCATTTATATTTTCAATCAGTCTCTATCTTTCAAAAATAATAAGAGAAGAGAAAATGAAAGGGAATGTTGTTCACATTTTCAAAAACAACAAAACATTTAATATATATGCATTGCAACTTTCAACGGACATAACTTTTTACTCGGGTATCGAAACCACTATTATAATATATCAAATCGAAGCTCGTATCAAATTACACTATATGATTTGGTCATTCTAAGGAAAATATTTTCGGTACCCAAATTGAATTATTTACAGCACTTACCGAGGATTTAATGTTTTTGACGCACCATTTTCATTTTACTTACTTCCGGTTTAATTCAATAGCGCTATAAAGGAGATAGTGGTGCCAAGCTAGGGTTTTTTATTTATATTTTCAATCAGTCTCTACCCTTCAAAAATAATAAGAGAAGAGACATTGAAAGGGGATGTTGTTAATATTTTCAAAAACAACAAAACATTTAAAAGATATGTGTTGCAACTTTCAACGGAGATAACTTTTGACTCGGGTATCGAACCGACTATTATAATATATCAAATCGAAGTTCGTATCAAATTACAAAATATTATTTGGTTAATCTCAGGAAAATATTTTCGGTACCCAAATTGATTCATTTACAGCACCTACTGAGAATTTAATGTTTCTTACTCACCATTTTTATTTTACTTACTTTCGGTTTAATGCAATAGCGCTATAAATGAGATACTGGTGCCACCCGAGGGTTATTCATTTATATTTTCAATCAGTCTCTATCTTTCAAAAATAATAAGAGAAGAGAAAATGAATGGGAATGTTGTTCACTTTTTCAAAAACAACAAAATATTTAATATATATGCGTTGCAACTTTCAACGGAGATAAATTTTGACTCGGGTATCGAAATGACTATTATAATATATCAAATCGAAGCTCGTATCAAATTACACTATATGATTTGGTCAATATAAGGAAAATATTTTCGGTACCCAAATTGAATCATTTACAGCACTTACCGAGGATTTAATGTTTTTGACGCACCATTTTCATTTTACTTACTTCCGGTTTAATTCAATAGCGCTATAAATGGGATACTGGTGCCAACCGAGGGTTTTTCATTTATATTTTCAATCAGTCTCTATCCTTCAAAAATAATAAGAGAAGAGACATTGAAAGGGGATGTTGTTCACATTTTCAAAAACAAAAAACATTTAATAAATATGTGTTGCAACTTTCAATGGAGATAACTTTTGACTCGGGTATCGAAACGACTATTATAATATATCAAATCGAAGCACATGTCTAATTACAAAATATGATTTGGTCTCTTTAAAGAAAATCTTTTCGGTAACCAAATTGAATCATTTACAGCAGGATTTAATGTTTTTGACGCACCATTTTCATTTTACTTACTTCCGGTTTAATTCAATAGCGCTATAAAGGAGATAGTGGTGCCACGCCTGGGTTTTTCATTTATATTTTTAATCAGTCTCTACCCTTCAAAAATAATAAGAGAATAGACATTGAAAGGGGATGTTGTTCACATTTTCAAAAACAACAAAACATTTAAAACATATGTGTTGCAACTTTCAACGGAGATAACTTTTGACTCGGGTATCGAACCGAGTATTATAATATATCAAATCGAAGTTCGTATCAAATTACAAAATATTATTTGGTTAATCTCAGGAAAATATTTTTGATACCCAAATTGAATCATTTACAGCACCTACTGAGAATTTAATGTTTCTTACTCACCATTTTCATTTTACTTACTTTCGGTTTAATGCAATAGCGCTATAAATGAGATACTGGTGCCAACCGAGGGTTATTCATTTACATTTTCAATAAGTCTCTATCTTTCAAAAATAATAAGAGAAGAGAAAATGAAAGGGAATGTTGTTCACATTTTCAAAAACAACAAAACATTTAATATATATGCGTTGCAACTTTCAACGGAGATAACTTTTGACTCGGGTATCGAAACGACTATTGTAATATATCAAATCGAAGCTCGTATCAAATTACACTATATGATTTGGTCATTCTAAGGAAAATATTTTCGGTACCCAAATTGATTCATTTACAGCACTTACCGAGGATTTAATGTTTTTGACGCACCATTTTCATTTTACTTAATTCCGGTTTAATTCAATAGCGCTATAAATGGGATACTGGTGCCAACCGAGCGTTTTTCATTTATATTTTCAATCAGTCTCTATCCTTCAAAAATAATAAGAGAAGAGACATTGAAAGGGGATGTTGTTCACATTTTCAAAAACAACAAAACATTTAATAAATATGTGTTGCAACTTTCAATGGAGATAACTTTTGACTCGGGTATCGAAACGACTATTATAATATATCAAATCGAAGCACATGTCTAATTACAGAATATGATTTGGTCTCTTTAAAGAAAACTTTTCGGTAACCAAGTTGAATCATTTACAGCAGGATTTAATGTTTTTGACGCACCATTTTCATTTTACTTACTTCCGGTTTAATTCAATAGCGCTATAAAGGAGATAGTGGTGCCAGGCTTGGGTTTTTCATTTATATTTTTAATCAGTCTCTACCCTTCAAAAATAATAAGAGAATAGACATTGAAAGGGGATGTTGTTCACATTTTCAAAAACAACAAAACATTTAAAACATATGTGTTGCAACTTTCAACGGAGATAACTTTTGACTCGGGTATCGAACCGACTATTATAATATATCAAATCGAAGTTCGTATCAAATTACAAAATATTATTTGGTTAATCTTAGGAAAATATTTTCGGTACCCAAATTGAATCATTTACAGCACCTACTGAGAATTTAATGTTTCTTACTCACCATTTTCATTTTACTTACTTCCGGTTTAATTCAATAGCGCTATAAATGGGATACTGGTGCCAACCGAGGGTTTTTCATTTATATTTTCAATCAGTCTCTATCCTTCAAAAATAATAAGAGAAGAGACATTGAAAGGGGATGTTGTTCACATTTTCAAAAACAAAAAACATTTAATAAATATGTGTTGCAACTTTCAATGGAGATAACTTTTGACTCGGGTATCGAAACGACTATTATAATATATCAAATCGAAGCACATGTCTAATTACAAAATATGATTTGGTCTCTTTAAAGAAAATCTTTTCGGTAACCAAATTGAATCATTTACAGCAGGATTTAATGTTTTTGACGCACCATTTTCATTTTACTTACTTCCGGTTTAATTCAATAGCGCTATAAAGGAGATAGTGGTGCCACGCCTGGGTTTTTCATTTATATTTTTAATCAGTCTCTACCCTTCAAAAATAATAAGAGAATAGACATTGAAAGGGGATGTTGTTCACATTTTCAAAAACAACAAAACATTTAAAACATATGTGTTGCAACTTTCAACGGAGATAACTTTTGACTCGGGTATCGAACCGAGTATTATAATATATCAAATCGAAGTTCGTATCAAATTACAAAATATTATTTGGTTAATCTCAGGAAAATATTTTCGATACCCAAATTGAATCATTTACAGCACCTACTGAGAATTTAATGTTTCTTACTCACCATTTTCATTTTACTTACTTTCGGTTTAATGCAATAGCGCTATAAATGAGATACTGGTGCCAACCGAGGGTTATTCATTTATATTTTCAATAAGTCTCTATCTTTCAAAAATAATAAGAGAAGAGAAAATGAAAGGGAATGTTGTTCACATTTTCAAAAACAACAAAACATTTAATATATATGCGTTGCAACTTTCAACGGAGATAACTTTTGACTCGGGTATCGAAACGACTATTGTAATATATCAAATTGAAGCTCGTATCAAATTACACTATATGATTTGGTCATTCTAAGGAAAATATTTTCGGTACCCAAATTGATTCATTTACAGCACTTACCGAGGATTTAATGTTTTTGACGCACCATTTTCATTTTACTTAATTCCGGTTTAATTCAATAGCGCTATAAATGGGATACTGGTGCCAACCGAGCGTTTTTCATTTATATTTTCAATCAGTCTCTATCCTTCAAAAATAATAAGAGAAGAGACATTGAAAGGGGATGTTGTTCACATTTTCAAAAACAACAAAACATTTAATAAATATGTGTTGCAACTTTCAATGGAGATAACTTTTGACTCGGGTATCGAAACGACTATTATAATATATCAAATCGAAGCACATGTCTAATTACAGAATATGATTTGGTCTCTTTAAAGAAAACTTTTCGGTAACCAAGTTGAATCATTTACAGCAGGATTTAATGTTTTTGACGCACCATTTTCATTTTACTTACTTCCGGTTTAATTCAATAGCGCTATAAAGGAGATAGTGGTGCCAGCCTTGGGTTTTTCATTTATATTTTTAATCAGTCTCTACCCTTCAAAAATAATAAGAGAATAGACATTGAAAGGGGATGTTGTTCACATTTTCAAAAACAACAAAACATTTAAAACATATGTGTTGCAACTTTCAACGGAGATAACTTTTGACTCGGGTATCGAACCGACTATTATAATATATCAAATCGAAGTTCGTATCAAATTACAAAATATTATTTGGTTAATCTTAGGAAAATATTTTCGGTACCCAAATTGAATCATTTACAGCACCTACTGAGAATTTAATGTTTCTTACTCACCATTTTCATTTTACTTACTTCCGGTTTAATTCAATAGCGCTATAAATGGGATACTGGTGCCAACCGAGGGTTTTTCATTTATATTTTCAATCAGTCTCTATCCTTCAAAAATAATAAGAGAAGAGACATTGAAAGGGGATGTTGTTCACATTTTCAAAAACAAAAAACATTTAATAAATATGTGTTGCAACTTTCAATGGAGATAACTTTTGACTCGGGTATCGAAACGACTATTATAATATATCAAATCGAAGCACATGTCTAATTACAAAATATGATTTGGTCTCTTTAAAGAAAATCTTTTCGGTAACCAAATTGAATCATTTACAGCAGGATTTAATGTTTTTGACGCACCATTTTCATTTTACTTACTTCCGGTTTAATTCAATAGCGCTATAAAGGAGATAGTGGTGCCACGCCTGGGTTTTTCATTTATATTTTTAATCAGTCTCTACCCTTCAAAAATAATAAGAGAATAGACATTGAAAGGGGATGTTGTTCACATTTTCAAAAACAACAAAACATTTAAAACATATGTGTTGCAACTTTCAACGGAGATAACTTTTGACTCGGGTATCGAACCGAGTATTATAATATATCAAATCGAAGTTCGTATCAAATTACAAAATATTATTTGGTTAATCTCAGGAAAATATTTTCGATACCCAAATTGAATCATTTACAGCACCTACTGAGAATTTAATGTTTCTTACTCACCATTTTCATTTTACTTACTTTCGGTTTAATGCAATAGCGCTATAAATGAGATACTGGTGCCAACCGAGGGTTATTCATTTATATTTTCAATAAGTCTCTATCTTTCAAAAATAATAAGAGAAGAGAAAATGAAAGGGAATGTTGTTCACATTTTCAAAAACAACAAAACATTTAATATATATGCGTTGCAACTTTCAACGGAGATAACTTTTGACTCGGGTATCGAAACGACTATTGTAATATATCAAATCGAAGCTCGTATCAAATTACACTATATGATTTGGTCATTCTAATAAAAATATTTTCGGTACCCAAATTGATTCATTTACAGCACTTACCGAGGATTTAATGTTTTTGACGCACCATTTTCATTTTACTTAATTCCGGTTTAATTCAATAGCGCTATAAATGGGATACTGGTGCCAACCGAGCGTTTTTCATTTATATTTTCAATCAGTCTCTATCCTTCAAAAATAATAAGAGAAGAGACATTGAAAGGGGATGTTGTTCACATTTTCAAAAACAACAAAACATTTAATAAATATGTGTTGCAACTTTCAATGGAGATAACTTTTGACTCGGGTATCGAAACGACTATTATAATATATCAAATCGAAGCACATGTCTAATTACAGAATATGATTTGGTCTCTTTAAAGAAAACTTTTCGGTAACCAAGTTGAATCATTTACAGCAGGATTTAATGTTTTTGACGCACCATTTTCATTTTACTTACTTCCGGTTTAATTCAATAGCGCTATAAAGGAGATAGTGGTGCCAGCCTTGGGTTTTTCATTTATATTTTTAATCAGTCTCTACCCTTCAAAAATAATAAGAGAATAGACATTGAAAGGGGATGTTGTTCACATTTTCAAAAACAACAAAACATTTAAAACATATGTGTTGCAACTTTCAACGGAGATAACTTTTGACTCGGGTATCGAACCGACTATTATAATATATCAAATCGAAGTTCGTATCAAATTACAAAATATTATTTGGTTAATCTTAGGAAAATATTTTCGGTACCCAAATTGAATCATTTACAGCACCTACTGAGAATTTAATGTTTCTTACTCACCATTTTCATTTTACTTACTTCCGGTTTAATTCAATAGCGCTATAAATGGGATACTGGTGCCAACCGAGGGTTTTTCATTTATATTTTCAATCAGTCTCTATCCTTCAAAAATAATAAGAGAAGAGACATTGAAAGGGGATGTTGTTCACATTTTCAAAAACAAAAAACATTTAATAAATATGTGTTGCAACTTTCAATGGAGATAACTTTTGACTCGGGTATCGAAACGACTATTATAATATATCAAATCGAAGCACATGTCTAATTACAAAATATGATTTGGTCTCTTTAAAGAAAATCTTTTCGGTAACCAAATTGAATCATTTACAGCAGGATTTAATGTTTTTGACGCACCATTTTCATTTTACTTACTTCCGGTTTAATTCA
Source organism: Hippophae tibetana (assembly GCA_037013495.1). Classification (NCBI taxonomy): domain Eukaryota; kingdom Viridiplantae; phylum Streptophyta; class Magnoliopsida; order Rosales; family Elaeagnaceae; genus Hippophae; species Hippophae tibetana. The sequence continues at coordinate 46,793,601 of CM072812.1, read as the reverse complement.
ATAGCGCTATAAAGGAGATAGTGGTGCCACGCCTGGGTTTTTCATTTATATTTTTAATCAGTCTCTACCCTTCAAAAATAATAAGAGAATAGACATTGAAAGGGGATGTTGTTCACATTTTCAAAAACAACAAAACATTTAAAACATATGTGTTGCAACTTTCAACGGAGATAACTTTTGACTCGGGTATCGAACCGAGTATTATAATATATCAAATCGAAGTTCGTATCAAATTACAAAATATTATTTGGTTAATCTCAGGAAAATATTTTCGATACCCAAATTGAATCATTTACAGCACCTACTGAGAATTTAATGTTTCTTACTCACCATTTTCATTTTACTTACTTTCGGTTTAATGCAATAGCGCTATAAATGAGATACTGGTGCCAACCGAGGGTTATTCATTTATATTTTCAATAAGTCTCTATCTTTCAAAAATAATAAGAGAAGAGAAAATGAAAGGGAATGTTGTTCACATTTTCAAAAACAACAAAACATTTAATATATATGCGTTGCAACTTTCAACGGAGATAACTTTTGACTCGGGTATCGAAACGACTATTGTAATATATCAAATCGAAGCTCGTATCAAATTACACTATATGATTTGGTCATTCTAATAAAAATATTTTCGGTACCCAAATTGATTCATTTACAGCACTTACCGAGGATTTAATGTTTTTGACGCACCATTTTCATTTTACTTAATTCCGGTTTAATTCAATAGCGCTATAAATGGGATACTGGTGCCAACCGAGCGTTTTTCATTTATATTTTCAATCAGTCTCTATCCTTCAAAAATAATAAGAGAAGAGACATTGAAAGGGGATGTTGTTCACATTTTCAAAAACAACAAAACATTTAATAAATATGTGTTGCAACTTTCAACGGAGATAACTTTTGACTCGAGTATCGAACCGACTATTATAATATATCAAATCAAAGTTCGTATCAAATTACAAAATATTATTTGGTTAATCTTAGGAAAATATTTTCGGTACCCAAATTGAATCATTTACAGCACCTACTGAGAATTTAATGTTTCTTACTCACCATTTTCATTTTACTTACTTTCGGTTTAATGCAATAGCGCTATAAATGAGATACTGGTGCCAACCGAGGGTTATTCATTTATATTTTCAATCAGTCTCTATCTTTCAAAAATAATAAGAGAAGAGAAAATGAAAGCGAATGTTGTTCACATTTTCAAAAACAACAAAACATTAAATATATATGCGTTGCAACTTTCAACGGAGATAACTTTTGACTCGGGTATCGAAACGACTATTATAATATATCAAATCGAAGCTCGTATCAAATTACACTATATGATTTTTTCATTCTAAGGAAAATATTTTCGGTACCCAAATTGAATCATTTACAGCACTTACCGAGGATTTAATGTTTTTGACGCACCATTTTCATTTTACTTACTTCCGGTTTAATTCAATAGCGCTATAAAGGAGATAGTGGTGCCAAGCTAGGGTTTTTTATTTATATTTTCAATGAGTCTCTACCCTTCAAAAATAATAAGAGAAGAGACATTGAAAGGTGATGTTGTTCACATTTTCAAAAACAACAAAATATTTGAAAGATATGTGTTGCAACTTTCAACGGAGATAACTTTTGACTCGGGTATCGAACCGACTATTATAATATATCAAATCGAAGCTCGTATCAAATTACACAATATTATTTGGTTAATCTCAGGAAAATCTTTTCGGTACCCAAATTGAATCATTTACAGCACTTACTGAGAATTTAATGTTTCTTACTCATCATTTTCATTTTACTTACTTTCGATTTAATGCAATAGCGCTATAAATGAGATACTGGTTCCAACCGAGGGTTATTCATTTATATTTTCAATCAGTCTCTATCTTTCAAAAATAATAAGAGAATAGAAAATGAAAGGGAATGTTGTTCACATTTTCAAAAACAACAAAACATTTAATATATATGCATTGCAACTTTCAACGGACATAACGTTTTACTCGGGTATCGAAACGACTATTATAATATATCAAATCGAAGCTCGTATCAAATTACACTATATTATTTGGTCATTCTAAGGAAAATATTTTCGGTACCCAAATTGAATCATTTACAGCACTTACCGAGGATTTAATGTTTTTGACGCACCATTTTCATTTTACTTACTTCCGGTTTAATTCAATAGCGCTATAAAGGAGATAGTGGTGCCAAGCTAGGGTTTTTTATTTATATTTTCAATGAGTCTCTACCCTTCAAAAATAATAAGAGAAGAGACATTGAAAGGTGATGTTGTTCACATTTTCAAAAACAACAAAATATTTGAAAGATATGTGTTGCAACTTTCAACGGAGATAACTTTTGACTCGGGTATCGAACCGACTATTATAATATATCAAATCGAAGCTCGTATCAAATTACACAATATTATTTGGTTAATCTCAGGAAAATCTTTTCGGTACCCAAATTGAATCATTTACAGCACTTACTGAGAATTTAATGTTTCTTACTCATCATTTTCATTTTACTTACTTTCGATTTAATGCAATAGCGCTATAAATGAGATACTGGTTCCAACCGAGGGTTATTCATTTATATTTTCAATCAGTCTCTATCTTTCAAAAATAATAAGAGAATAGAAAATGAAAGGGAATGTTGTTCACATTTTCAAAAACAACAAAACATTTAATATATATGCATTGCAACTTTCAACGGACATAACTTTTTACTCGGGTATCGAAACGACTATTATAATATATCAAATCGAAGCTCGTATCAAATTACACTATATGATTTGGTCATTCTAAGGAAAATATTTTCGGTAACCAAATTGAATTATTTACAGCACTTACAGCAGGATTTAATGTTTTTGACGCACCATTTTCATTTTACTTACTTCCGGTTTAATTCAATAGCGCTATAAAGGAGATAGTGGTGTCAGGCTTGGGTTTTTCATTTATATTTTCAATCAGTCTCTACCCTTCAAAAATAATAAGAGAATAGACATTGAAAGGGGATGTTGTTCACATTTTCAAAAACAACAAAACATTTAAAAGATATGTGTTGCAACTTTCAACGGAGATAACTTTTGACTCGGGTATCGAACCGACTATTATAATATATCAAATCGAAGTTCGTATCAAATTACAAAATATTATTTGGTTAATCTTAGGAAAATATTTTCGGTACCCAAATTGAATCATTTACAGCACCTACTGAGAATTTAATGTTTCTTACTCACCATTTTTATTTTACTTACTTTCGGTTTAATGCAATAGCGCTATAAATGAGATACTGGTGCCAACCGAGGGTTATTCATTTATATTTTCAATCAGTCTCTATCTTTCAAAAATAATAAGAGAAGAGAAAATGAAAGGGAATGTTGTTCACATTTTCAAAACAACAAAATATTTAATATATATGCGTTGCAACTTTCAACGGAGATAAATTTTGACTCGGGTATCGAAATGACTATTATAATATATCAAATCGAAGCTCGTATCAAATTACACTATATGATTTGGTCAATCTAAGGAAAATATTTTCGGTACCCAAATTGAATCATTTACAGCACTTACCGAGGATTTAATGTTTTTGACGCACCATTTTCATTTTACTTACTTCCGGTTTAATTCAATAGCGCTATAAATGGGATACTGGTGCCAACCGAGGGTTTTTCATTTATATTTTCAATCAGTCTCTATCCTTCAAAAATAATAAGAGAAGAGACATTGAAAGGGGATGTTGTTCACATTTTCAAAAACAACAAAACATTTAATAAATATGTGTTGCAACTTTCAATGGAGATAACTTTTGACTCGGGTATCGAAACGACTATTATAATATATCAAATCGAAGCACATGACTAATTACAGAATATGATTTGGTCTCTTTAAAGAAAATCTTTTCGGTAACCAAATTGAATCATTTACAGCAGGATTTAATGTTTTTGACGCACCATTTTCATTTTACTTACTTCCGGTTTAATTCAATAGCAGTATAAAGGAGATACTGGTGCCAACCGAGGGTTATTCATTTATATTTTCAATCAGTCTCTATCTTTCAAAAATAATAAGAGAAGAGAAAATGAAAGGGAATGTTGTTCACATTTTCAAAAACAACAAAATATTTAATATATATGCGTTGCAACTTTCAACGGAGATAAATTTTGACTCGGGTATCGAAATGACTATTATAATATATCAAATCGAAGCTCGTATCAAATTACACTATATGATTTGGTCAATCTAAGGAAAATATTTTCGGTACCCAAATTGAATCATTTACAGCACTTACCGAGGATTTAATGTTTTTGATGCACCATTTTCATTTTACTTACTTCCGGTTTAATTCAATAGCGCTATAAATGGGATACTGGTGCCAACCGAAGGTTTTTCATTTATATTTTCAATCAGTCTCTATCCTTCAAAAATAATAAGAGAAGAGAAAATGAAAGGGAATGTTGTTCACATTTTCAAAAACAACAAAACATTTAATATATATGCGTTGCAACTTTCAACGGAGATAACTTTTGACTCGGGTATCGAAACGACTATTATAATATATCAAATCGAAGCACATGTTTAATTACAGAATATGATTTGGTCTCTTTAAAGAAAATCTTTTCGGTAACCAAATTGAATCATTTACAGCAGGATTTAATGTTTTTGACGCACCATTTTCATTTTACTTACTTCCGGTTTAATTCAATAGCGCTATAAAGGAGATAGTGGTGCCACGCTTGGGTTTTTCATTTATATTTTTAATCAGTCTCTACCCTTCAAAAATAATAAGAGAATAGACATTGAAAGGGGATGTTGTTCACATTTTCAAAAACAACAAAACATTTAAAACATATGTGTTGCAACTTTCAACGGAGATAACTTTTGACTCGGGTATCGAACCGACTATTATAATATATCAAATCGAAGTTCGTATCAAATTACAAAATATTATTTGGTTAATCTTAGGAAAATATTTTCGGTACCCAAATTGAATCATTTACAGCACCTACTGAGAATTTAATGTTTCTTACTCACCATTTTCATTTTACTTACTTTCGGTTTAATGCAATAGCGCTATAAATGAGATACTGGTGCCAACCGAGGGTTATTCATTTATATTTTCAATAAGTCTCTATCTTTCAAAAATAATAAGAGAAGAGAAAATGAAAGGGAATGTTGTTCACATTTTCAAAAACAACAAAACATTTAATATATATGCGTTGCAACTTTCAACGGAGATAACTTTTGACTCGGGTATCGAAACGACTATTGTAATATATCAAATCGAAGCTCGTATCAAATTACACTATATGATTTGGTCATTCTAAGGAAAATATTTTCGGTACCCAAATTGAATCATTTACAGCACTTACCGAGGATTTAATGTTTTTGACGCACCATTTTCATTTTACTTACTTCCGGTTTAATTCAATAGCGCTATAAATGGGATACTGGTGCCAACCGAGGGTTTTTCATTTATATTTTCAATCAGTCTCTATCCTTCAAAAATAATAAGAGAAGAGACATTGAAAGGGGATGTTGTTCACATTTTCAAAAACAACAAAACATTTAATAAATATGTGTTGCAACTTTCAATGGAGATAACTTTTGACTCGGGTATCGAAACGACTATTATAATATATCAAATCGAAGCACATGTCTAATTACAGAATATGATTTGGTCTCTTTAAAGAAAATCTTTTCGGTAACCAAATTGAATCATTTACAGCAGGATTTAATGTTTTTGACGCACCATTTTCATTTTACTTACTTCCGGTTTAATTCAATAGCAGTATAAAGGAGATACTGGTGCCAACCGAGGGTTATTCATTTATATTTTCAATCAGTCTCTATCTTTCAAAAATAATAAGAGAAGAGAAAATGAAAGGGAATGTTGTTCACATTTTCAAAAACAACAAAATATTTAATATATATGCGTTGCAACTTTCAACGGAGATAAATTTTGACTCGGGTATCGAAATGACTATTATAATATATCAAATCGAAGCTCGTATCAAATTACACTATATGATTTGGTTAATCTAAGGAAAATATTTTCGGTACCCAAATTGAATCATTTACAGCACTTACCGAGGATTTAATGTTTTTGATGCACCATTTTTATTTTACTTACTTCCGGTTTAATTCAATAGCGCTATAAATGGGATACTGGTGCCAACCGAGGGTTTTTCATTTATATTTTCAATCAGTCTCTATCCTTCAAAAATAATAAGAGAAGAGAAAATGAAAGGGAATGTTGTTCACATTTTCAAAAACAACAAAACATTTAATATATATGCGTTGCAACTTTCAACGGAGATAACTTTTGACTCGGGTATCGAAACGACTATTATAATATATCAAATCGAAGCACATGTCTAATTACAGAATATGATTTGGTCTCTTTAAAGAAAATCTTTTCGGTAACCAAATTGAATCATTTACAGCAGGATTTAATGTTTTTGACGCACCATTTTCATCTTACTTACTTCCGGTTTAATTCAATAGCGCTATAAAGGAGATAGTGGTGCCACGCTTGGGTTTTTCATTTATATTTTTAATCAGTCTCTACCCTTCAAAAATAATAAGAGAATAGACATTGAAAGGGGATGTTGTTCACATTTTCAAAAACAACAAAACATTTAAAACATATGTGTTGCAACTTTCAATGGAGATAACTTTTGACTCGGGTATCGAACCGACTATTATAATATATCAAATCGAAGTTCGTATCAAATTACAAAATATTATTTGGTTAATCTTAGGAAAATATTTTCGGTACCCAAATTGAATCATTTACAGCACCTACTGAGAATTTAATGTTTCTTACTCACCATTTTCATTTTACTTACTTTCGGTTTAATGCAATAGCGCTATAAATGAGATACTGGTGCCAACCGAGGGTTATTCATTTATATTTTCAATAAGTCTCTATCTTTCAAAAATAATAAGAGAAGAGAAAATGAAAGGGAATGTTGTTCACATTTTCAAAAACAACAAAACATTTAATATATATGCGTTGCAACTTTCAACGGAGATAACTTTTGACTCGGGTATCGAAACGACTATTGTAATATATCATATCGAAGCTCGTATCAAATTACACTATATGATTTGGTCATTCTAAGGAAAATATTTTCGGTACCCAAATTGAATCATTATAGCACTTACCGAGGATTTAATGTTTTTGACGCACCATTTTCATTTTACTTACTTCCGGTTTAATTCAATAGCGCTATAAATGGGATACTGGTGCCAACCGAGGGTTTTTCATTTATATTTTCAATCAGTCTCTATCCTTCAAAAATAATAAGAGAAGAGACATTGAAAGGGGATGTTGTTCACATTTTCAAAAACAACAAAACATTTAATAAATATGTGTTGCAACTTTCAATGGAGATAACTTTTGACTCGGGTATCGAAACGACTATTATAATATATCAAATCGAAGCACATGTCTAATTACAGAATATGATTTGGTCTCTTTAAAGAAAATCTTTTCGGTAACCAAATTGAATCATTTACAGCAGGATTTAATGTTTTTGACGCACCATTTTCATTTTACTTACTTCCGGTTTAATTCAATAGCGCTATAAAGGAGATAGTGGTGCCAGGCTTGGGTTTTTCATTTATATTTTCAATCAGTCTCTACCCTTCAAAAATAATAAGAGAATAGACATTGAAAGGGGATGTTGTTCACATTTTCAAAAACAACAAAACATTTAAAAGATATGTGTTGCAACTTTCAACGGAGATAACTTTTGACTCGGGTATCGAACCGACTATTATAATATATCAAATCGAAGTTCGTATCAAATTACAAAATATTATTTGGTTAATCTTAGGAAAATATTTTCGGTACCCAAATTGAATCATTTACAGCACCTACTGAGAATTTAATGTTTCTTACTCACCATTTTTATTTTACTTACTTTCGGTTTAATGCAATAGCGCTATAAATGAGATACTGGTGCCAACCGAGGGTTATTCATTTATATTTTGAATCAGTCTCTATCTTTCAAAAATAATAAGAGAAGAGAAAATGAAAGGGAATGTTGTTCACATTTTCAAAAACAACAAAATATTTAATATATATGCGTTGCAACTTTCAACGGAGATAAATTTTGACTCGGGTATCGAAATGACTATTATAATATATCAAATCGAAGCTCGTATCAAATTACACTATATGATTTGGTCAATCTAAGGAAAATATTTTCGGTACCCAAATTGAATCATTTACAGCACTTACCGAGGATTTAATGTTTTTGATGCACCATTTTCATTTTACTTACTTCCGGTTTAATTCAATAGCGCTATAAATGGGATACTGGTGCCAACCGAGGGTTTTTCATTTATATTTTCAATCAGTCTCTATCCTTCAAAAATAATAAGAGAAGAGAAAATGAAAGGGAATGTTGTTCACATTTTCAAAAACAACAAAACATTTAATATATATGCGTTGCAACTTTCAACGGAGATGACTTTTGACTCGGGTATCGAACCGACTATTATAATATATCAAATCGAAGCACATGTCTAATTACAGAATATGATTTGGTCTCTTTAAAGAAAATCTTTTCGGTAACAAAATTGAATCATTTACAGCAGGATTTAATGTTTTTGACGCACCATTTTCATTTTACTTACTTCCGGTTTAATTCAATAGCGCTATAAAGGAGATAGTGGTGCCACGCTTGGGTTTTTCATTTATATTTTTAATCAGTCTCTACCCTTCAAAAATAATAAGAGAATAGACATTGAAAGGGGATGTTGTTCACATTTTCAAAAACAACAAAACATTTAAAACATATGTGTTGCAACTTTCAACGGAGATAACTTTTGACTCGGGTATCGAACCGACTATTATAATATATCAAATCGAAGTTCGTATCAAATTACAAAATATTATTTGGTTAATCTTAGGAAAATATTTTCGGTACCCAAATTGAAGCAATTACAGCACCTACTGAGAATTTAATGTTTCTTACTCACCATTTTCATTTTACTTACTTTCGGTTTAATGCAATAGCGCTATAAATGAGATACTGGTGCCAACCGAGGGTTATTCATTTATATTTTCAATAAGTCTCTATCTTTCAAAAATAATAAGAGAAGAGAAAATGAAAGGGAATGTTGTTCACATTTTCAAAAACAACAAAACATTTAATATATATGCGTTGCAACTTTCAACGGAGATAACTTTTGACTCGGGTATCGAAACGACTATTGTAATATATCAAATCGAAGCTCGTATCAAATTACACTATATGATTTGGTCATTCTAAGGAAAATATTTTCGGTACCCAAATTGAATCATTTACAGCACTTACCGAGGATTTAATGTTTTTGACGCACCATTTTCATTTTACTTACTTCCGGTTTAATTCAATAGCGCTATAAATGGGATACTGGTGCCAACCGAGGGTTTTTCATTTATATTTTCAATCAGTCTCTATCCTTCAAAAATAATAAGAGAAGAGACATTGAAAGGGGATGTTGTTCACATTTTCAAAAACAACAAAACATTTAATAAATATGTGTTGCAACTTTCAATGGAGATAACTTTTGACTCGGGTATCGAAACGACTATTATAATATATCAAATCGAAGCACATGTCTAATTACAGAATATGATTTGGTCTCTTTAAATAAAATCTTTTCGGTAACCAAATTGAATCATTTACAGCAGGATTTAATGTTTTTGACGCACCATTTTCATTTTACTTACTTCCGGTTTAATTCAATAGCGCTATAAAGGAGATAGTGGTGCCAGGCTTGGGTTTTTCATTTATATTTTTAATCAGTCTCTACCCTTCAAAAATAATAAGAGAATAGACATTGAAAGGGGATGTTGTTCACATTTTCAAAAACAACAAAACATTTAAAAGATATGTGTTGCAACTTTCAACGGAGATAACTTTTGACTCGGGTATCGAACCGACTATTATAATATATCAAATCGAAGTTCGTATCAAATTACAAAATATTATTTGGTTAATCTTAGGAAAATATTTTCGGTACCCAAATTGAATCATTTACAGCACCTACTGAGAATTTAATGTTTCTTACTCACCATTTTTATTTTACTTACTTTCGGTTTAATGCAATAGCGCTATAAATGAGATACTGGTGCCAACCGAGGGTTATTCATTTATATTTTCAATCAGTCTCTATCTTTCAAAAATAATAAGAGAAGAGAAAATGAAAGGGAATGTTGTTCACATTTTCAAAAACAACAAAATATTTAATATATATGCGTTGCAACTTTCAACGGAGATAACTTTTGACTCGGGTATCGAACCGACTATTATAATATATCAAATCGAAGTTCGTATCAAATTACAAAATATTATTTGGTTAATCTTAGGAAAATATTTTCGGTACCCAAATTGAATCATTTACAGCACCTACTGAGAATTTAATGTTTCTTACTCACCATTTTCATTTTACTTACTTTCGGTTTAATGCAATAGCGCTATAAATGAGATACTGGTGCCAACCGAGGGTTATTCATTTATATTTTCAATAAGTCTCTATCTTTCAAAAATAATAAGAGAAGAGAAAATGAAAGGGAATGTTGTTCACATTTTCAAAAACAACAAAACATTTAATATATATGCGTTGCAACTTTCAACGGAGATAACTTTTGACTCGGGTATCGAAACGACTATTGTAATATATCAAATCGAAGCTCGTATCAAATTACACTATATGATTTGGTCATTCTAAGGAAAATATTTTCGGTACCCAAATTGAATCATTTACAGCACTTACCGAGGATTTAATGTTTTTGACGCACCATTTTCATTTTACTTACTTCCGGTTTAATTCAATAGCGCTATAAATGGGATACTGGTGCCAACCGAGGGTTTTTCATTTATATTTTCAATCAGTCTCTATCCTTCAAAAATAATAAGAGAAGAGACATTGAAAGGGGATGTTGTTCACATTTTCAAAAACAACAAAACATTTAATAAATATGTGTTGCAACTTTCAATGGAGATAACTTTTGACTCGGGTATCGAAACGACTATTATAATATATCAAATCGAAGCACATGTCTAATTACAGAATATGATTTGGTCTCTTTAAAGAAAATCTTTTCGGTAACCAAATTGAATCATTTACAGCAGGATTTAATGTTTTTGACGCACCATTTTCATTTTACTTACTTCCGGTTTAATTCAATAGCGCTATAAAGGAGATAGTGGTGCCAGGCTTGGGTTTTTCATTTATATTTTCAATCAGTCTCTACCCTTCAAAAATAATAAGAGAATAGACATTGAAAGGGGATGTTGTTCACATTTTCAAAAACAACAAAACATTTAAAAGATATGTGTTGCAACTTTCAACGGAGATAACTTTTGACTCGGGTATCGAACCGACTATTATAATATATCAAATCGAAGTTCGTATCAAATTACAAAATATTATTTGGTTAATCTTAGGAAAATATTTTCGGTACCCAAATTGAATCATTTACAGCACCTACTGAGAATTTAATGTTTCTTACTCACCATTTTTATTTTACTTACTTTCGGTTTAATGCAATAGCGCTATAAATGAGATACTGGTGCCAACCGAGGGTTATTCATTTATATTTTGAATCAGTCTCTATCTTTCAAAAATAATAAGAGAAGAGAAAATGAAAGGGAATGTTGTTCACATTTTCAAAAACAACAAAATATTTAATATATATGCGTTGCAACTTTCAACGGAGATAAATTTTGACTCGGGTATCGAAATGACTATTATAATATATCAAATCGAAGCTCGTATCAAATTACACTATATGATTTGGTCAATCTAAGGAAAATATTTTCGGTACCCAAATTGAATCATTTACAGCACTTACCGAGGATTTAATGTTTTTGATGCACCATTTTCATTTTACTTACTTCCGGTTTAATTCAATAGCGCTATAAATGGGATACTGGTGCCAACCGAGGGTTTTTCATTTATATTTTCAATCAGTCTCTATCCTTCAAAAATAATAAGAGAAGAGAAAATGAAAGGGAATGTTGTTCACATTTTCAAAAACAACAAAACATTTAATATATATGCGTTGCAACTTTCAACGGAGATGACTTTTGACTCGGGTATCGAACCGACTATTATAATATATCAAATCGAAGCACATGTCTAATTACAGAATATGATTTGGTCTCTTTAAAGAAAATCTTTTCGGTAACAAAATTGAATCATTTACAGCAGGATTTAATGTTTTTGACGCACCATTTTCATTTTACTTACTTCCGGTTTAATTCAATAGCGCTATAAAGGAGATAGTGGTGCCACGCTTGGGTTTTTCATTTATATTTTTAATCAGTCTCTACCCTTCAAAAATAATAAGAGAATAGACATTGAAAGGGGATGTTGTTCACATTTTCAAAAACAACAAAACATTTAAAACATATGTGTTGCAACTTTCAACGGAGATAACTTTTGACTCGGGTATCGAACCGACTATTATAATATATCAAATCGAAGTTCGTATCAAATTACAAAATATTATTTGGTTAATCTTAGGAAAATATTTTCGGTACCCAAATTGAAGCAATTACAGCACCTACTGAGAATTTAATGTTTCTTACTCACCATTTTCATTTTACTTACTTTCGGTTTAATGCAATAGCGCTATAAATGAGATACTGGTGCCAACCGAGGGTTATTCATTTATATTTTCAATAAGTCTCTATCTTTCAAAAATAATAAGAGAAGAGAAAATGAAAGGGAATGTTGTTCACATTTTCAAAAACAACAAAACATTTAATATATATGCGTTGCAACTTTCAACGGAGATAACTTTTGACTCGGGTATCGAAACGACTATTGTAATATATCAAATCGAAGCTCGTATCAAATTACACTATATGATTTGGTCATTCTAAGGAAAATATTTTCGGTACCCAAATTGAATCATTTACAGCACTTACCGAGGATTTAATGTTTTTGACGCACCATTTTCATTTTACTTACTTCCGGTTTAATTCAATAGCGCTATAAATGGGATACTGGTGCCAACCGAGGGTTTTTCATTTATATTTTCAATCAGTCTCTATCCTTCAAAAATAATAAGAGAAGAGACATTGAAAGGGGATGTTGTTCACATTTTCAAAAACAACAAAACATTTAATAAATATGTGTTGCAACTTTCAATGGAGATAACTTTTGACTCGGGTATCGAAACGACTATTATAATATATCAAATCGAAGCACATGTCTAATTACAGAATATGATTTGGTCTCTTTAAATAAAATCTTTTCGGTAACCAAATTGAATCATTTACAGCAGGATTTAATGTTTTTGACGCACCATTTTCATTTTACTTACTTCCGGTTTAATTCAATAGCGCTATAAAGGAGATAGTGGTGCCAGGCTTGGGTTTTTCATTTATATTTTTAATCAGTCTCTACCCTTCAAAAATAATAAGAGAATAGACATTGAAAGGGGATGTTGTTCACATTTTCAAAAACAACAAAACATTTAAAAGATATGTGTTGCAACTTTCAACGGAGATAACTTTTGACTCGGGTATCGAACCGACTATTATAATATATCAAATCGAAGTTCTATCAAATTACAAAATATTATTTGGTTAATCTTAGGAAAATATTTTCGGTACCCAAATTGAATCATTTACAGCACCTACTGAGAATTTAATGTTTCTTACTCACCATTTTTATTTTGCTTACTTTCGGTTTAATGCAATAGCGCTATAAATGAGATACTGGTGCCAACCGAGGGTTATTCATTTATATTTTCAATCAGTCTCTATCTTTCAAAAATAATAAGAGAAGAGAAAATGAAAGGGAATGTTGTTCACATTTTCAAAAACAACAAAATATTTAATATATATGCGTTGCAACTTTCAACGGAGATAAATTTTGACTCGGGTATCGAAATGACTATTATAATATATTAAATCGAAGCTCGTATCAAATTACACTATATGATTTGGTCAATCTAAGGAAAATATTTTCGGTACCCAAATTGAATCATTTACAGCACTTACCGAGGATTTAATGTTTTTGATGCACCATTTTCATTTTACTTACTTCCGGTTTAATTCAATAGCGCTATAAATGGGATACTGGTGCCAACCGAGGGTTTTTCATTTATTTTCAATCAGTCTCTATCCTTCAAAAATAATAAGAGAAGAGAAAATGAAAGGGAATGTTGTTCACATTTTCAAAAACAACAAAACATTTAATATATATGCGTTGCAACTTTCAACGGAGATAACTTTTGACTCGGGTATCGAAACGACTATTGTAATATATCAAATCGAAGCTCGTATCAAATTACACTATATGATTTGGTCATTCTAAGGAAAATATTTTCGGTACCCAAATTGAATCATTTACAGCACTTACCGAAGATTTAATGTTTTTGACGCACCATTTTCATTTTACTTACTTCCGGTTTAATTCAATAGCGCTATAAATGAGATACTGGTGCCAACCGACGGTTTTCATTTATATTTTCAATCAGTCACTATCCTCCAAAAATAATAAGAGAAAAAAAATGAAAGGGGATGTTGGTCACATTTTCAAAACAATAAAACATTTAATATATATGCGTTGCAACTTTCAACGGAGATAACTTTTGACTCGAGTATCGAAACGACTATTATAATATATCAAATCGAAGCACATGTCTAATTACAGAATATGATTTGGTCTCTTTAAAGAAAATCTTTTCGGTAACCAAATTGAATCATTTACAGCAGGATTTAATGTTTTTGACGCACCATTTTCATTTTACTTACTTCCGGTTTAATTCAATAGCGCTATAAAGGAGATAGTGGTGCCAGGCTTGGGTTTTTCATTTATATTTTTAATCAGTCTCTACCCTTCAAAAATAATAAGAGAATAGACATTGAAAGGGGATGTTGATCACATTTTCAAAAACAACAAAACATTTAAAAGATATGTGTTGCAACTTTCAACGGAGATAACTTTTGACTCGGGTATCGAACCGACTATTATAATATATCAAATCGAAGTTCGTATCAAATTACAAAATATTATTTGGTTAATCTTAGGAAAATATTTTCGGTACCCAAATTGAATCATTTACAGCACCTACTGAGAATTTAATGTTTCTTACTCACCATTTTTATTTTACTTACTTTCGGTTTAATGCAATAGCGCTATAAATGAGATACTAGTGCCAACCGAGGGTTATTCATTTATATTTTCAATCAGTCTCTATCTTTCAAAAATAATAAGAGAAGAGAAAATGAAAGGGAATGTTGTTCACATTTTCAAAAACAACAAAATATTTAATATATATGCGTTGCAACTTTCAACGGAGATAAATTTTGACTCGGGTATCGAAATGACTATTATAATATATCAAATCGAAGCTCGTATCAAATTACACTATATGATTTGGTCAATCTAAGGAAAATATTTTCGGTACCCAAATTGAATCATTTACAGCACTTACCGAGGATTTAATGTTTTTGATGCACCATTTTCATTTTACTTACTTCCGGTTTAATTCAATAGCGCTATAAATGGGATACTGGTGCCAACCGAGGGTTTTTCATTTATATTTTCAATCAGTCTCTATCCTTCAAAAATAATAAGAGAAGAGAAAATGAAAGGGAATGTTGTTCACATTTTCAAAAACAACAAAACATTTAATATATATGCGTTGCAACTTTCAACGGAGATAACTTTTGACTCGGGTATCGAAACGACTATTGTAATATATCAAATCGAAGCTCGTATCAAATTACACTATATGATTTGGTCATTCTAAGGAAAATATTTTCGGTACCCAAATTGAATCATTTACAGCACTTACCGAGGATTTAATGTTTTTGATGCACCATTTTCATTTTACTTACTTCCGGTTTAATTCAATAGCGCTATAAATGGGATACTGGTGCCAACCGAGGGTTTTTCATATATATTTTCAATCAGTCTCTATCCTTCAAAAATAATAAGAGAAGAGAAAATGAAAGGGAATGTTGTTCACATTTTCAAAAACAACAAAACATTTAATATATATGCGTTGCAACTTTCAACGGAGATAACTTTTGACTCGGGTATCGAAACGACTATTATAATATATCAAATCGAAGCACATGTCTAATTACAGAATATGATTTGGTCGCTTTAAAGAAAATCTTTTCGGTAACCAAATTGAATCATTTACAGCAGGATTTAATGTTTTTGACGCACCATTTTCATTTTACTTACTTCTGGTTTAATTCAATAGCGCTATAAAGGAGATAGTGGTGCCAGGCTTGGGTTTTTCATTTATATTTTTAATCAGTCTCTACCCTTCAAAAATAATAAGAGAATAGACATTGAAAGGGGATGTTGTTCACATTTTCAAAAACAACAAAACATTTAAAACATATGTGTTGCAACTTTCAACGGAGATAACTTCTGACTCGGGTATCGAACCGAGTATTATAATATATCAAATCGAAGTTCGTATCAAATTACAAAATATTATTTGGTTAATCTCAGGAAAATATTTTCGATACCCAAATTGAATCATTTACAGCACCTACTGAGAATTTAATGTTTCTTACTCACCATTTTCATTTTACTTACTTTCGGTTTAATGCAATAGCGCTATAAATGAGATACTGGTGCCAACCGAGGGTTATTCATTTATATTTTCAATAAGTCTCTATCTTTCAAAAATAATAAGAGAAGAGAAAATGAAAGGGAATGTTGGTCACATTTTCAAAAACAACAAAACATTTAATATATATGCGTTGCAACTTTCAACGGAGATAACTTTTGACTCGGGTATCGAAACGACTATTGTAATATATCAAATCGAAGCTCGTATCAAATTACACTATATGATTTGGTCATTCTAAGGAAAATATTTTCGGTATCCAAATTGAATCATTTACAGCACTTACCGAGGATTTAATGTTTTTGACGCACCATTTTCATTTTACTTACTTCCGGTATAATTCAATAGCGCTATAAAAGAGATAGTGGTGCCAAGCTAGGGTTCTTTATTTATATTTTCAATCAGTCTCTACCCTTCAAAAATAATAAGAGAAGAGACATTGAAAGGGGATGTTGTTCACATTTTCAAAAACAATAAAACATTTAATAAATATGTGTTGCAACTTTCAATGGAGATAACTTTTGACTCGGGTATCGAAACGACTATTATAATATATCAAATCGAAGCACATGTCTAATTACAGAATATGATTTGGTCTCTTTAAAGAAAACTTTTCGGTAACCAAGTTGAATCATTTACAGCAGGATTTAATGTTTTTGACGCACCATTTTCATTTTACTTACTTCCGGTTTAATTCAATAGCGCTATAAAGGAGATAGTGGTGCCAGGCTTGGGTTTTTCATTTATATTTTTAATCAGTCTCTACCCTTCAAAAATAATAAGAGAATAGACATTGAAAGGGGATGTTGTTCACATTTTCAAAAACAACAAAACATTTAAAAGATATGTGTTGCAACTTTCAACGGAGATAACTTTTGACTCGGGTATCGAACCGACTATTATAATATATCAAATCGAAGTTCATATCAAATTACAAAATATTATTTGGTTAATCTTAGGAAAATATTTTCGGTACCCAAATTGAATCATTTACAGCACCTACTGAGAATTTAATGTTTCTTACTCACCATTTTTATTTTGCTTACTTTCGGTTTAATGCAATAGCGCTATAAATGAGATACTGGTGCCAACCGAGGGTTATTCATTTATATTTTCAATCAGTCTCTATCTTTCAAAAATAATAAGAGAAGAGAAAATGAAAGGGAATGTTGTTCACATTTTCAAAAACAACAAAATATTTAATATATATGCGTTGCAACTTTCAACGGAGATAAATTTTGACTCGGGTATCGAAATGACTATTATAATATATCAAATCGAAGCTCGTATCAAATTACACTATATGATTTGGTCAATCTAAGGAAAATATTTTCGGTACCCAAATTGAATCATTTACAGCACTTACCGAGGATTTAATGTTTTTGATGCACCATTTTCATTTTACTTACTTCCGGTTTAATTCAATAGCGCTATAAATGGGATACTGGTGCCAACCGAGGGTTTTTCATTTATATTTTCAATCAGTCTCTATCCTTCAAAAATAATAAGAGAAGAGAAAATGAAAGGGAATGTTGTTCACATTTTCAAAAACAACAAAACATTTAATATATATGCGTTGCAACTTTCAACGGAGATAACTTTTGACTCGGGTATCGAAACGACTATTATAATATATCAAATCGAAGCACATGTCTAATTACAGAATATGATTTGGTCTCTTTAAAGAAAATCTTTTCGGTAACCAAATTGAATCATTTACAGCAGGATTTAATGTTTTTGACGCACCATTTTCATTTTACTTACTTCTGGTTTAATTCAATAGCGCTATAAAGGAGATAGTGGTGCCAGGCTTGGGTTTTTCATTTATATTTTTAATCAGTCTCTACCCTTCAAAAATAATAAGAGAATAGACATTGAAAGGGGATGTTGTTCACATTTTCAAAAACAACAAAACATTTAAAACATATGTGTTGCAACTTTCAACGGAGATAACTTTTGACTCGGGTATCGAACCGAGTATTATAATATATCAAATCGAAGTTCGTATCAAATTACAAAATATTATTTGGTTAATCTCAGGAAAATATTTTCGATACCCAAATTGAATCATTTACAGCACCTACTGAGAATTTAATGTTTCTTACTCACCATTTTCATTTTACTTACTTTCGGTTTAATGCAATAGCGCTATAAATGAGATACTGGTGCCAACCGAGGGTTATTCATTTATATTTTCAATAAGTCTCTATCTTTCAAAAATAATAAGAGAAGAGAAAATGAAAGGGAATGTTGGTCACATTTTCAAAAACAACAAAACATTTAATATATATGCGTTGCAACTTTCAACGGAGATAACTTTTGACTCGGGTATCGAAACGACTATTGTAATATATCAAATCGAAGCTCGTATCAAATTACACTATATGATTTGGTCATTCTAAGGAAAATATTTTCGGTACCCAAATTGAATCATTTACAGCACTTACCGAGGATTTAATGTTTTTGACGCACCATTTTCATTTTACTTACTTCCGGTTTAATTCAATAGCGCTATAAAGGAGATAGTGGTGCCAAGCTAGGGTTTTTTATTTATATTTTCAATCAGTCTCTACCCTTCAAAAATAATAAGAGAAGAGACATTGAAAGGGGATGTTGTTCACATTTTCAAAAACAACAAAACATTTAATAAATATGTGTTGCAACTTTCAATGGAGATAACTTTTGACTCGGGTATCGAAACGACTATTATAATATATCAAATCGAAGCACATGTCTAATTACAGAATATGATTTGGTCTCTTTAAAGAAAATCTTTTCGGTAACCAAGTTGAATCATTTACAGCAGGATTTAATGTTTTTGACGCAACATTTTCATTTTACTTACTTCCGGTTTAATTCAATAGCGCTATAAAGGAGATAGTGGTGCCAGGCTTGGGTTTTTCATTTATATTTTTAATCAGTCTCTACCCTTCAAAAATAATAAGAGAATAGACATTGAAAGGGGATGTTGTTCACATTTTCAAAAACAACAAAACATTTAAAAGATATGTGTTGCAACTTTCAACGGAGATAACTTTTGACTCGGGTATCGAACCGACTATTATAATATATTAAATCGAAGTTCATATCAAATTACAAAATATTATTTGGTTAATCTTAGGAAAATATTTTCGGTACCCAAATTGAATCATTTACAGCACCTACTGAGAATTTAATGTTTCTTACTCACCATTTTTATTTTGCTTACTTTCGGTTTAATGCAATAGCGCTATAAATGAGATACTGGTGCCAACCGAGGGTTATTCATTTATATTTTCAATCAGTCTCTATCTTTCAAAAATAATAAGAGAAGAGAAAATGAAAGGGAATGTTGTTCACATTTTCAAAAACAACAAAATATTTAATATATATGCGTTGCAACTTTCAACGGAGATAAATTTTGACTCGGGTATCGAAATGACTATTATAATATATCAAATCGAAGCTCGTATCAAATTACACTATATGATTTGGTCAATCTAAGGAAAATATTTTCGGTACCCAAATTGAATCATTTACAGCACTTATCGAGGATTTAATGTTTTTGATGCACCATTTTCATTTTACTTACTTCCGGTTTAATTCAATAGCGCTATAAATGGGATACTGGTGCCAACCGAGGGTTTTTCATTTATATTTTCAATCAGTCTCTATCCTTCAAAAATAATAAGAGAAGAGAAAATGAAAGGGAATGTTGTTCACATTTTCAAAAACAACAAAACATTTAATATATATGCGTTGCAACTTTCAACGGAGATAACTTTTGTCTCGGGTATCGAAACGACTATTATAATATATCAAATCGAAGCACATGTCTAATTACAGAATATGATTTGGTCTCTTTAAAGAAAATCTTTTCGGTAACCAAATTGAATCATTTACAGCAGGATTTAATGTTTTTGACGCACCATTTTCATTTTACTTACTTCCGGTTTAATTCAATAGCGCTATAAAGGAGATAGTGGTGCCAGGCTTGGGTTTTTCATTTATATTTTTAATCAGTCTCTACCCTTCAAAAATAATAAGAGAATAGACATTGAAAGGGGATGTTGTTCACATTTTCAAAAACAACAAAACATTTAAAAGATATGTGTTGCAACTTTCAACGGAGATAACTTTTGACTCGGGTATCGAACCGACTATTATAATATATCAAATCGAAGTTCGTATCAAATTACAAAATATTATTTGGTTAATCTTAGGAAAATAT
Organism: Hippophae tibetana; assembly: GCA_037013495.1. Lineage (NCBI taxonomy): Eukaryota > Viridiplantae > Streptophyta > Magnoliopsida > Rosales > Elaeagnaceae > Hippophae > Hippophae tibetana. The sequence goes on along the minus strand of CM072812.1, from coordinate 46,772,777 downwards.
TTTCGGTACCCAAATTGAATCATTTACAGCACCTACTGAGAATTTAATGTTTCTTACTCACCATTTTTATTTTACTTACTTTCGGTTTAATGCAATAGCGCTATAAATGAGATACTGGTGCCAACCGAGGGTTATTCATTTATATTTTCAATCAGTCTCTATCTTTCAAAAATAATAAGAGAAGAGAAAATGAAAGGGAATGTTGTTCACATTTTCAAAAACAAGAAAATATTTAATATATATGCGTTGCAACTTTCAACGGAGATAAATTTTGACTCGGGTATCGAAATGACTATTATAATATATCAAATCGAAGCTCGTATCAAATTACACTGTATGATTTGGTCAATCTAAGGAAAATATTTTCGGTACCCAAATTGAATCATTTACAGCACTTACCGAGGATTTAATGTTTTTGATGCACCATTTTCATTTTACTTACTTCCGGTTTAATTCAATAGCGCTATAAATGGGATACTGGTGCCAACCGAGGGTATTTCATTTATATTTTCAATCAGTCTCTATCCTTCAAAAATAATAAGAGAAGAGAAAATGAAAGGGAATGTTGTTCACATTTTCAAAAACAACAAAACATTTAATATATATGCGTTGCAATTTTCAACGGAGATAACTTTTGACTCGGGTATCGAAACGACTATTATAATATATCAAATCGAAGCACATGTCTAATTACAGAATATGATTTGGTCTCTTTAAAGAAAATCTTTTCGGTAACCAAATTGAATCATTTACAGCAGGATTTAATGTTTTTGACGCACCATTTTCATTTTACTTACTTCTGGTTTAATTCAATAGCGCTATAAAGGAGATAGTGGTGCCAGGCTTGGGTTTTTCATTTATATTTTTAATCAGTCTCTACCCTTCAAAAATAATAAGAGAATAGACATTGAAAGGGGATGTTGTTCACATTTTCAAAAACAACAAAACATTTAAAACATATGTGTTGCAACTTTCAACGGAGATAACTTTTGACTCGGGTATCGAACCGAGTATTATAATATATCAAATCGAAGTTCGTATCAAATAACAAAATATTATTTGGTTAATCTCAGGAAAATATTTTCGATACCCAAATTGAATCATTTACAGCACCTACTGAGAATTTAATGTTTCTTACTCACCATTTTCATTTTACTTACTTTCGGTTTAATGCAATAGCGCTATAAATGAGATACTGGTGCCAACCGAGGGTTATTCATTTATATTTTCAATAAGTCTCTATCTTTCAAAAATAATAAGAGAAGAGAAAATGAAAGGGAATGTTGGTCAAATTTTCAAAAACAACAAAACATTTAATATATATGCGTTGCAACTTTCAACGGAGATAACTTTTGACTCGGGTATCGAAACGACTATTGTAATATATCAAATCGAAGCTCGTATCAAATTACACTATATGATTTGGTCATTCTAAGGAAAATATTTTCGGTATCCAAATTGAATCATTTACAGCACTTACCGAGGATTTAATGTTTTTGACGCACCATTTTCATTTTACTTACTTCCGGTTTAATTCAATAGCGCTATAAAGGAGATAGTGGTGCCAAGCTAGGGTTTTTTATTTATATTTTCAATCAGTCTCTACCCTTCAAAAATAATAAGAGAAGAGACATTGAAAGGGGATGTTGTTCACATTTTCAAAAACAACAAAACATTTAATAAATATGTGTTGCAACTTTCAATGGAGATAACTTTTGACTCGGGTATCGAAACGACTATTATAATATATCAAATCGAAGCACATGTCTAATTACAGAATATGATTTGGTCTCTTTAAAGAAAATCTTTTCGGTAACCAAGTTGAATCATTTACAGCAGGATTTAATGTTTTTGACGCACCATTTTCATTTTACTTACTTCCGGTTTAATTCAATAGCGCTATAAAGGAGATAGTGGTGCCAGGCTTGGGTTTTTCATTTATATTTTTAATCAGTCTCTACCCTTCAAAAATAATAAGAGAATAGACATTGAAAGGGGATGTTGTTCACATTTTCAAAAACAACAAAACATTTAAAAGATATGTGTTGCAACTTTCAACGGAGATAACTTTTGACTCGGGTATCGAACCGACTATTATAATATATCAAATCGAAGTTCTATCAAATTACAAAATATTATTTGGTTAATCTTAGGAAAATATTTTCGGTACCCAAATTGAATCATTTACAGCACCTACTGAGAATTTAATGTTTCTTACTCACCATTTTTATTTTGCTTACTTTCGGTTTAATGCAATAGCGCTATAAATGAGATACTGGTGCCAACCGAGGGTTATTCATTTATATTTTCAATCAGTCTCTATCTTTCAAAAATAATAAGAGAAGAGAAAATGAAAGGGAATGTTGTTCACATTTTCAAAAACAACAAAATATTTAATATATATGCGTTGCAACTTTCAACGGAGATAAATTTTGACTCGGGTATCGAAATGACTATTATAATATATCAAATCGAAGCTCGTATCAAATTACACTATATGATTTGGTCAATCTAAGGAAAATATTTTCGGTACCCAAATTGAATCATTTACAGCACTTACCGAGGATTTAATGTTTTTGATGCACCATTTTCATTTTACTTACTTCCGGTTTAATTCAATAGCGCTATAAATGGGATACTGGTGCCAACCGAGGGTTTTTCATTTATATTTTCAATAAGTCTCTATCCTTCAAAAATAATAAGAGAAGAGAAAATGAAAGGGAATGTTGTTCACATTTTCAAAAACAACAAAACATTTAATATATATGCGTTGCAACTTTCAACGGAGATAACTTTTGACTCGGGTATCGAAACGACTATTATAATATATCAAATCGAAGCACATGTCTAATTACAGAATATGATTTGGTCTCTTTAAAGAAAATCTTTTCGGTAACCAAATTGAATCATTTACAGCAGGATTTAATGTTTTTGACGCACCATTTTCATCTTACTTACTTCTGGTTTAATTCAATAGCGCTATAAAGGAGATAGTGGTGCCAGGCTTGAGTTTTTCATTTATATTTTTAATCAGTCTCTACCCTTCAAAAATAATAAGAGAATAGACATTGAAAGGGGATGTTGTTCACATTTTCAAAAACAACAAAACATTTAAAACATATGTGTTGCAACTTTCAACGGAGATAACTTTTGACTCGGGTATCGAACCGAGTATTATAATATATCAAATCGAAGTTCGTATCAAATTACAAAATATTATTTGGTTAATCTCAGGAAAATATTTTCGATACCCAAATTGAATCATTTACAGCACCTACTGAGAATTTAATGTTTCTTACTCACCATTTTCATTTTACTTACTTTCGGTTTAATGCAATAGCGGTATAAATGAGATACTGGTGCCAACCGAGGGTTATTCATTTATATTTTCAATAAGTCTCTATCTTTCAAAAATAATAAGAGATGAGAAAACTGAAAGGGAATGTTGGTCACATTTTCAAAAACAACAAAACATTTAATATATATGCGTTGCAACTTTCAACGGAGATAACTTTTGACTCGGGTATCGAAACGACTATTGTAATATATCAAATCGAAGCTCGTATCAAATTACACTATATGATTTGGTCATTCTAAGGAAAATATTTTCGGTACCCAAATTGAATCATTTACAGCACTTACCGAGGATTTAATGTTTTTGACGCACCATTTTCATTTTACTTACTTCCGGTTTAATTCAATAGCACTATAAAGGAGATAGTGGTGCCAAGCTAGGGTTTTTTATTTATATTTTCAATCAGTCTCTACCCTTCAAAAATAATAAGAGAAGAGACATTGAAAGGGGATGTTGTTCACATTTTCAAAAACAACAAAACATTTAATAAATATGTGTTGCAACTTTCAATGGAGATAACTTTTGACTCGGGTATCGAAACGACTATTATAATATATCAAATCGAAGCACATGTCTAATTACAGAATATGATTTGGTCTCTTTAAAGAAAATCTTTTCGGTAACCAAGTTGAATCATTTACAGCAGGATTTAATGTTTTTGACGCACCATTTTCATTTTACTTACTTCCGGTTTAATTCAATAGCGCTATAAAGGAGATAGTGGTGCCAGGCTTGGGTTTTTCATTTATATTTTTAATCAGTCTCTACCCTTCAAAAATAATAAGAGAATAGACATTGAAAGGGGATGTTGTTCACATTTTCAAAAACAACAAAACATTTAAAAGATATGTGTTGCAACTTTCAACGGAGATAACTTTTGACTCGGGTATCGAACCGACTATTATAATATATCAAATCAAAGTTCATATCAAATTACAAAATATTATTTGGTTAATCTTAGGAAAATATTTTCGGTACCCAAATTGAATCATTTACAGCACCTACTGAGAATTTAATGTTTCTTACTCACCATTTTTATTTTGCTTACTTTCGGTTTAATGCAATAGCCCTATAAATGAGATACTGGTGCCAACCGAGGGTTATTCATTTATATTTTCAATCAGTCTCTATCTTTCAAAAATAATAAGAGAAGAGAAAATGGAAGGGAATGTTGTTCACATTTTCAAAAACAACAAAATATTTAATATATATGCGTTGCAACTTTCAACGGAGATATATTTTGACTCGGGTATCAAAATGACTATTATAATATATCAAATCGAAGCTCGTATCAAATTACACTATATGATTTGGTCAATCTAAGGAAAATATTTTCGGTACCCAAATTGAATCATTTACAGCACTTACCGAGGATTTAATGTTTTTGATGCACCATTTTCATTTTACTTACTTCCGGTTTAATTCAATAGCGCTATAAATGGGATACTGGTGCCAACCGAGGGTTTTTCATTTATATTTTCAATCAGTCTCTATCCTTCAAAAATAATAAGAGAAGAGAAAATGAAAGGGAATGTTATTCACATTTTCAAAAACAACAAAACATTTAATATATATGCGTTGCAACTTTCAACGGAGATAACTTTTGACTCGGGTATCGAAACGACTATTATAATATATCAAATCGAAGCACATGTCTAATTACAGAATATGATTTGGTCTCTTTAAAGAAAATCTTTTCGGTAACCAAATTGAATCATTTACAGCAGGATTTAATGTTTTTGACGCACCATTTTCATTTTACTTACTTCTGGTTTAATTCAATAGCGCTATAAAGGAGATAGTGGTGCCAGGCTTGGGTTTTTCATTTATATTTTTAATCAGTCTCTACCCTTCAAAAATAATAAGAGAATAGACATTGAAAGGGGATGTTGTTCACATTTTCAAAAACAACAAAACATTTAAAACATATGTGTTGCAACTTTCAACGGAGATAACTTTTGACTCGGGTATCGAACCGAGTATTATAATATATCAAATCGAAGTTCGTATCAAATTACAAAATATTATTTGGTTAATCTCAGGAAAATATTTTCGATACCCAAATTGAATCATTTACAGCACCTACTGAGAATTTAATGTTTCTTACTCACCATTTTCATTTTACTTACTTTCGGTTTAATGCAATAGCGCTATAAATGAGATACTGGTGCCAACCGAGGGTTATTCATTTATATTTTCAATAAGTCTCTATCTTTCAAAAATAATAAGAGAAGAGAAAATGAAAGGGAATGTTGTTCACATTTTCAAAAACAACAAAACATTTAATATATATGCGTTGCAACTTTCAACGGAGATAACTTTTGACTCGGGTATCGAAACGACTATTGTAATATATCAAATCGAAGCTCGTATCAAATTACACTATATGATTTGGTCATTCTAAGGAAAATATTTTCGGTACCCAAATTGAATCATTTACAGCACTTACCGAGGATTTAATGTTTTTGACGCACCATTTTCATTTTACTTACTTCCGGTTTAATTCAATAGCGCTATAAATGGGATACTGGTGCCAACCGAGGGTTTTTCATTTATATTTTCAATCAGTCTCTATCCTTCAAAAATAATAAGAGAAGAGACATTGAAAGGGGATGTTGTTCACATTTTCAAAAACAACAAAACATTTAATAAATATGTGTTGCAACTTTCAATGGAGATAACTTTTGACTCGGGTATCGAAACGACTATTATAATATATCAAATCGAAGCACATGTCTAATTACAGAATATGATTTGGTCTCTTTAAAGAAAATCTTTTCGGTAACCAAGTTGAATCATTTACAGCAGGATTTAATGTTTTTGACGCACCATTTTTATTTTACTTACTTCCGGTTTAATTCAATAGCGCTATAAAGGAGATAGTGGTGCCAGGCTTGGGTTTTTCATTTATATTTTTAATCAGTCTCTACCCTTCAAAAATAATAAGAGAATAGACATTGAAAGGGGATGTTGTTCACATTTTCAAAAACAACAAAACATTTAAAAGATATGTGTTGCAACTTTCAACGGAGATAACTTTTGACTCGGGTATCGAACCGACTATTATAATATATCAAATCGAAGTTCTATCAAATTACAAAATATTATTTGGTTAATCTTAGGAAAATATTTTCGGTACCCAAATTGAATCATTTACAGCACCTACTGAGAATTTAATGTTTCTTACTCACCATTTTTATTTTGCTTACTTTCGGTTTAATGCAATAGCGCTATAAATGAGATACTGGTGCCAACCGAGGGTTATTCATTTATATTTTCAATCAGTCTCTATCTTTCAAAAATAATAAGAGAAGAGAAAATGAAAGGGAATGTTGTTCACATTTTCAAAAACAACAAAATATTTAATATATATGCGTTGCAACTTTCAACGGAGATAAATTTTGACTCGGGTATCGAAATGACTATTATAATATATCAAATCGAAGCTCGTATCAAATTACACTATATGATTTGGTCAATCTAAGGAAAATATTTTCGGTACCCAAATTGAATCATTTACAGCACTTACCGAGGATTTAATGTTTTTGACGCACCATTTTCATTTTACTTACTTCCGGTTTAATTCAATAGCGCTATAAATGGGATACTGGTGCCAACCGAGGGTTTTTCATTTATATTTTCAATCAGTCTCTATCCTTCAAAAATAATAAGAGAAGAGACATTGAAAGGGGATGTTGTTCACATTTTCAAAAACAACAAAACATTTAATAAATATGTGTTGCAACTTTCAATGGAGATAACTTTTGACTCGGGTATCGAAACGACTATTATAATATATCAAATCGAAGCACATGTCTAATTACAGAATATGATTTGGTCTCTTTAAAGAAAATCTTTTCGGTAACCAAGTTGAATCATTTACAGCAGGATTTAATGTTTTTGACGCACCATTTTTATTTTACTTACTTCCGGTTTAATTCAATAGCGCTATAAAGGAGATAGTGGTGCCAGGCTTGGGTTTTTCATTTATATTTTTAATCAGTCTCTACCCTTCAAAAATAATAAGAGAATAGACATTGAAAGGGGATGTTGTTCACATTTTCAAAAACAACAAAACATTTAAAAGATATGTGTTGCAACTTTCAACGGAGATAACTTTTGACTCGGGTATCGAACCGACTATTATAATATATCAAATCGAAGTTCTATCAAATTACAAAATATTATTTGGTTAATCTTAGGAAAATATTTTCGGTACCCAAATTGAATCATTTACAGCACCTACTGAGAATTTAATGTTTCTTACTCACCATTTTTATTTTGCTTACTTTCGGTTTAATGCAATAGTGCTATAAATGAGATACTGGTGCCAACCGAGGGTTATTCATTTATATTTTCAATCAGTCTCTATCTTTCAAAAATAATAAGAGAAGAGAAAATGAAAGGGAATGTTGTTCACATTTTCAAAAACAACAAAATATTTAATATATATGCGTTGCAACTTTCAACGGAGATAAATTTTGACTCGGGTATCGAAATGACTATTATAATATATCAAATCGAAGCTCGTATCAAATTACACTATATGATTTGGTCAATCTAAGGAAAATATTTTCGGTACCCAAATTGAATCATTTACAGCACTTACCGAGGATTTAATGTTTTTGATGCACCATTTTCATTTTACTTACTTCCGGTTTAATTCAATAGCGCTATAAATGGGATACTGGTGCCAACCGAGGGTTTTTCATTTATATTTTCAATCAGTCTCTATCCTTCAAAAATAATAAGAGAAGAGAAAATGAAAGGGAATGTTGTTCACATTTTCAAAAACAACAAAACATTTAATATATATGCGTTGCAACTTTCAACGGAGATAACTTTTGACTCGGGTATCGAAACGACTATTATAATATATCAAATCGAAGCACATGTCTAATTACAGAATATGATTTGGTCTCTTTAAAGAAAATCTTTTCGGTAACCAAATTGAATCATTTACAGCAGGATTTAATGTTTTTGACGCACCATTTTCATTTTACTTACTTCTGGTTTAATTCAATAGCGCTATAAAGGAGATAGTGGTGCCAGGCTTGGGTTTTTCATTTATATTTTTAATCAGTCTCTACCCTTCAAAAATAATAAGAGAATAGACATTGAAAGGGGATGTTGTTCACATTTTCAAAAACAACAAAACATTTAAAACATATGTGTTGCAACTTTCAACGGAGATAACTTTTGACTCGGGTATCGAACCGAGTATTATAATATATCAAATCGAAGTTCGTATCAAATTACAAAATATTATTTGGTTAATCTCAGGAAAATATTTTCGATACCCAAATTGAATCATTTACAGCACCTACTGAGAATTTAATGTTTCTTACTCACCATTTTCATTTTACTTACTTTCGGTTTAATGCAATAGCGCTATAAATGAGATACTGGTGCCAACCGAGGGTTATTCATTTATATTTTCAATAAGTCTCTATCTTTCAAAAATAATAAGAGAAGAGAAAATGAAAGGGAATGTTGTTCACATTTTCAAAAACAACAAAACATTTAATATATATGCGTTGCAACTTTCAACGGAGATAACTTTTGACTCGGGTATCGAAACGACTATTGTAATATATCAAATCGAAGCTCGTATCAAATTACACTATATGATTTGGTCATTCTAAGGAAAATATTTTCGGTACCCAAATTGAATCATTTACAGCACTTACCGAGGATTTAATGTTTTTGACGCACCATTTTCATTTTACTTACTTCCGGTTTAATTCAATAGCGCTATAAATGGGATACTGGTGCCAACCGAGGCTTTTTCATTTATATTTTCAATCAGTCTCTATCCTTCAAAAATAATAAGAGAAGAGACATTGAAAGGGGATGTTGTTCACATTTTCAAAAACAACAAAACATTTAATAAATATGTGTTGCAACTTTCAATGGAGATAACTTTTGACTCGGGTATCGAAACGACTATTATAATATATCAAATCGAAGCACATGTCTAATTACAGAATATGATTTGGTCTCTTTAAAGAAAATCTTTTCGGTAACCAAGTTGAATCATTTACAGCAGGATTTAATGTTTTTGACGCACCATTTTTATTTTACTTACTTCCGGTTTAATTCAATAGCGCTATAAAGGAGATAGTGGTGCCAGGCTTGGGTTTTTCATTTATATTTTTAATCAGTCTCTACCCTTCAAAAATAATAAGAGAATAGACATTGAAAGGGGATGTTGTTCACATTTTCAAAAACAACAAAACATTTAAAACATATGTGTTGCAACTTTCAACGGAGATAACTTTTGACTCGGGTATCGAACCGAGTATTATAATATATCAAATCGAAGTTCGTATCAAATTACAAAATATTATTTGGTTAATCTCAGGAAAATATTTTCGATACCCAAATTGAATCATTTACAGCACCTACTGAGAATTTAATGTTTCTTACTCACCATTTTCATTTTACTTACTTTCGGTTTAATGCAATAGCGCTATAAATGAGATACTGGTGCCAACCGAGGGTTATTCATTTATATTTTCAATAAGTCTCTATCTTTCAAAAATAATAAGAGAAGAGAAAATGAAAGGGAATGTTGTTCACATTTTCAAAAACAACAAAACATTTAATATATATGCGTTGCAACTTTCAACGGAGATAACTTTTGACTCGGGTATCAAAATGACTATTATAATATATCAAATCGAAGCTCGTATCAAATTACACTATATGATTTGGTCATTCTAAGGAAAATATTTTCGGTACCCAAATTGAATCATTTACAGCACTTACCGAGGATTTAATGTTTTTGACGCACCATTTTCATTTTACTTACTTCCGGTTTAATTCAATAGCGCTATAAATGGGATACTGGTGCCAACCGAGGGTTTTTCATTTATATTTTCAATCAGTCTCTATCCTTCAAAAATAATAAGAGAAGGGAAAATGAAAGGGAATGTTGTTCACATTTTCAAAAACAACAAAACATTTAATATATATGCGTTGCAACTTTCAACGGAGATAACTTTTGACTCGGGTATCGAAACGACTATTATAATATATCAAATCGAAGCACATGTCTAATTACAGAATATGATTTGGTCTCTTTAAAGAAAATCTTTTCGGTAACCAAATTGAATCATTTACAGCAGGATTTAATGTTTTTGACGCACCATTTTCATTTTACTTACTTCTGGTTTAATTCAATAGCGCTATAAAGGAGATAGTGGTGCCAGGCTTGGGTTTTTCATTTATATTTTTAATCAGTCTCTACCCTTCAAAAATAATAAGAGAATAGACATTGAAAGGGGATGTTGTTCACATTTTCAAAAACAACAAAACATTTAAAACATATGTGTTGCAACTTTCAACGGAGATAACTTTTGACTCGGGTATCGAACCGAGTATTATAATATATCAAATCGAAGTTCGTATCAAATTACAAAATATTATTTGGTTAATCTCAGGAAAATATTTTCGATACCCAAATTGAATCATTTACAGCACCTACTGAGAATTTAATGTTTCTTACTCACCATTTTCATTTTACTTACTTTCGGTTTAATGCAATAGCGCTATAAATGAGATACTGGTGCCAACCGAGGGTTATTCATTTATATTTTCAATAAGTCTCTATCTTTCAAAAATAATAAGAGAAGAGAAAATGAAAGGGAATGTTGTTCACATTTTCAAAAACAACAAAACATTTAATATATATGCGTTGCAACTTTCAACGGAGATAACTTTTGACTCGGGTATCGAAACGACTATTGTAATATATCAAATCGAAGCTCGTATCAAATTACACTATATGATTTGGTCATTCTAAGGAAAATATTTTCGGTACCCAAATTGAATCATTTACAGCACTTACCGAGGATTTAATGTTTTTGACGCACCATTTTCATTTTACTTACTTCCGGTTTAATTCAATAGCGCTATAAATGGGATACTGGTGCCAACCGAGGGTTTTTCATTTATATTTTCAATCAGTCTCTATCCTTCAAAAATAATAAGAGAAGAGACATTGAAAGGGGATGTTGTTCACATTTTCAAAAACAACAAAACATTTAATAAATATGTGTTGCAACTTTCAATGGAGATAACTTTTGACTCGGGTATCGAAACGACTATTATAATATATCAAATCGAAGCACATGTCTAATTACAGAATATGATTTGGTCTCTTTAAAGAAAATCTTTTCGGTAACCAAGTTGAATCATTTACAGCAGGATTTAATGTTTTTGACGCACCATTTTCATTTTACTTACTTCCGGTTTAATTCAATAGCGCTATAAAGGAGATAGTGGTGCCAGGCTTGGGTTTTTCATTTATATTTTTAATCAGTCTCTACCCTTCAAAAAAATAAGAGAATAGACATTGAAAGGGGATGTTGTTCACATTTTCAAAAACAACAAAACATTTAAAAGATATGTGTTGCAACTTTCAACGGAGATAACTTTTGACTCGGGTATCGAACCGACTATTATAATATATCAAATCGAAGTTCATATCAAATTACAAAATATTATTTGGTTAATCTTAGGAAAATATTTTCGGTACCCAAATTGAATCATTTACAGCACCTACTGAGAATTTAATGTTTCTTACTCACCATTTTTATTTTGCTTACTTTCGGTTTAATGCAATAGCGCTATAAATGAGATACTGGTGCCAACCGAGGGTTATTCATTTATATTTTCAATCAGTCTCTATCTTTCAAAAATAATAAGAGAAGAGAAAATGAAAGGGAATGTTGTTCATATTTTCAAAAACAACAAAACATTTAATATATATGCGTTGCAACTTTCAACGGAGATAACTTTTGACTCGGGTATCGAAACGACTATTATAATATATCAAATCGAAGCTCGTATCAAATTACACTATATGATTTAGTCATTCTAAGGAAAATATTTTCGGTACCCAAATTGAATCATTTACAGCACTTACCGAGGAATTAATGTTTTTGACGCACCATTTTCATTTTACTTACTTCCGATTTAATTCAATAGCGCTATAAAGGATGTAGTGGTGCCAAGCTAGGGTTTTTTATTTATATTTTCAATCAGTCTCTACCCTTCAAAAATAATAAGAGAAGAGACATTGAAAGGGGATGTTGTTCACATTTTCAAAAACAACAAAACATTTAAAAAATATGTGTTGCAACTTTCAACGGAGATAACTTTTGACTCGGGTATCGAACCGACTATTATAATATATCAAATCGAAGTTCGTATCAAATTACAAAATATTATTTGGTTAATCTTAGGAAAATATTTTCGGTACCCAAATTGAATCATTTACAGCACCTACTGAGAATTTAATGTTTCTTACTCACCATTTTTATTTTACTTACTTTCGGTTTAATGCAATAGCGCTATAAATGAGATACTGGTGCCAACCGAGTGTTATTCATTTATATTTTCAATCAGTCTCTATCTTTCAAAAATAATAAGAGAAGAGAAAATGAAAGGGAATGTTGTTCACATTTTCAAAAACAACAAAATATTTAATATATATGCGTTGCAACTTTCAACGGAGATAACTTTTGACTCGGGTATCGAAATGACTATTATAATATATCAAATCGAAGCTCGTATCAAGTTAGACTATATGATTTGGTCAATCTAAGGAAAATATTTTCGGTACCCAAATTGAATCATTTACAGCACTTACCGAGGATTTAATGTTTTTGACGCACCATTTTCATTTTACTTACTTCCGGTTTAATTCAATAGCGCTATAAATGGGATACTGGTGCCAACCGAGGGTTTTTCATTTATATTTTCAATCAGTCTCTATCCTTCAAAAATAATAAGAGAAGAGACATTGAAAGGGGATGTTGTTCACATTTTCAAAAACAACAAAACATTTAATAAATATGTGTTGCAACTTTCAATGGAGATAACTTTTGACTCGGGTATCGAAACGACTATTATAATATATCAAATCGAAGCACATGTCTAATTACAGAATATGATTTGGTCTCTTTAAAGAAAATCTTTTCGGTAACCAAGTTGAATCATTTACAGCAGGATTTAATGTTTTTGACGCACCATTTTCATTTTACTTACTTCCGGTTTAATTCAATAGCGCTATAAAGGAGATAGTGGTGCCAGGCTTGGGTTTTTCATTTATATTTTTAATCAGTCTCTACCCTTCAAAAATAATAAGAGAATAGACATTGAAAGGGGATGTTGTTCACATTTTCAAAAACAACAAAACATTTAAAAGATATGTGTTGCAACTTTCAACGGAGATAACTTTTGACTCGGGTATCGAACCGACTATTATAATATATCAAATCGAAGTTCATATCAAATTACAAAATATTATTTGGTTAATCTTAGGAAAATATTTTCGGTACCCAAATTGAATCATTTACAGCACCTACTGAGAATTTAATGTTTCTTACTCACCATTTTTATTTTGCTTACTTTCGGTTTAATGCAATAGCGCTATAAATGAGATACTGGTGCCAACCGAGGGTTATTCATTTATATTTTCAATCAGTCTCTATCTTTCAAAAATAATAAGAGAAGAGAAAATGAAAGGGAATGTTGTTCACATTTTCAAAAACAACAAAACATTTAATATATATGCGTTGCAACTTTCAACGGAGATAACTTTTGACTCGGGTATCGAAACGACTATTATAATATATCAAATCGAAGCTCGTATCAAATTACACTATATGATTTAGTCATTCTAAGGAAAATATTTTCGGTACCCAAATTGAATCATTTACAGCACTTACCGAGGATTTAATGTTTTTGACGCACCATTTTCATTTTACTTACTTCCGATTTAATTCAATAGCGCTATAAAGGATGTAGTGGTGCCAAGCTAGGGTTTTTTATTTATATTTTCAATCAGTCTCTACCCTTCAAAAATAATAAGAGAAGAGACATTGAAAGGGGATGTTGTTCACATTTTCAAAAACAACAAAACATTTAAAAAATATGTGTTGCAACTTTCAACGGAGATAACTTTTGACTCGGGTATCGAACCGACTATTATAATATATCAAATCGAAGTTCGTATCAAATTACAAAATATTATTTGGTTAATCTTAGGAAAATATTTTCGGTACCCAAATTGAATCATTTACAGCACCTACTGAGAATTTAATGTTTCTTACTCACCATTTTTATTTTACTTACTTTCGGTTTAATGCAATAGCGCTATAAATGAGATACTGGTGCCAACCGAGTGTTATTCATTTATATTTTCAATCAGTCTCTATCTTTCAAAAATAATAAGAGAAGAGAAAATGAAAGGGAATGTTGTTCACATTTTCAAAAACAACAAAATATTTAATATATATGCGTTGCAACTTTCAACGGAGATAACTTTTGACTCGGGTATCGAAATGACTATTATAATATATCAAATCGAAGCTCGTATCAAATTAGACTATATGATTTGGTCAATCTAAGGAAAATATTTTCGGTACCCAAATTGAATCATTTACAGCACTTACCGAGGATTTAATGTTTTTGACGCACCATTTTCATTTTACTTACTTCCGGTTTAATTCAATAGCGCTATAAATGGGATACCGGTGCCAACCGAGGGTTTTTCATTTATATTTTCAATCAGTCTCTATCCTTCAAAAATAATAAGAGAAGAGACATTGAAAGGGGATGTTGTTCACATTTTTAAAAACAACAAAACATTTAATAAATATGTGTTGCAACTTTCAATGGAGATAACTTTTGACTCGGGTATCGAAACGACTATTATAATATATCAAATCGAAGCACATGTCTAATTACAGAATATGATTTGGTCTCTTTAAAGAAAATCTTTTCGGTAACCAAATTGAATCATTTACAGCAGGATTTAATGTTTTTGACGCACCATTTTCATTTTACTTACTTCCGGTTTAATTCAATAGCGCTATAAAGGAGATAGTGGTGCCAGGCTTGGGTTTTTCATTTATATTTTTAATCAGTCTCTACCCTTCAAAAATAATAAGAGAATGGACATTGAAAGGGGATGTTGTTCACATTTTCAAAAACAACAAAACATTTAAAAGATATGTGTTGCAACTTTCAACAGAGATAACTTTTGACTCGGGTATCGAACCGAGTATTATAATATATCAAATCGAAGTTCGTATCAAATTACAAAATATTATTTGGTTAATCTCAGGAAAATATTTTCGATACCCAAATTGAATCATTTACAGCAGGATTTAATGTTTTTGACGCACCATTTTCATTTTACTTACTTCCGGTTTGATTCAATAGCCCTATAAAGGAGATACTGGTGCCAACCGTGAGTTTTTCATTTATATTTTCAATCAGTCTCTACTCTTCCAAAATAATAAGAGAAAAGACATTGAAAGGGGATGTTGTTCACATTTTCAAAAACAACAAAACATTTAATAGATATGTGTTGCAACTTTCAACAGAGACAACTTTTGACTCGGGTATCGAACCGACTATTATAATATATCAAATCGAAGCTCGTATCAAATTACACAATATTATTTGGTTAATCTCAATAAAATATTTTCAGCACCCAAATTGAATCATTTACAGCACCTACTGAGAATTTAATGTTTCTTACTCACCATTTTCATTTTACTTACTTCCGGTTTAATTCAATAGCGCTATAAATGAGATACTGGTGCCAACCGAGGGTTTTTCATTTATATTTTCAATCAGTCTCTATCCTTCAAAACTAATAAGAGAAGAGACGTTGAAAGGGGATGTTGTTCACATTTTCAAAAACAACAAAACATTTAATAAATATGTGTTGCAACTTTCAACGGAGATAACTTTTGACTCGGGTATCGAAACGACAAATATAAAATATCAAATCAAAGCTCGTGTCAAATTACAGAATATGATTTGTCTCTCTAAGGAAAATCTTTTCGGTACCCAAATTGAATCATTTACAGCAGGATGTAATGTTTTTGACGCACCATTTTCATTTTACTTACTTCCGGTTTAATTCAATAGCGCTATAAAGGAGATACTGGTGCCAACCGTGGGTTTTTCATTTATATTTTCAATCAGTCTCTACTCTTCAAAAATAATAAGAGAAGAGACAGTGAAAGGGGATGTTGTTCACATTTTCAAAAACAACAAAACATTTAATATATATGCGTTCCAACTTTCAACGGAGATAACTTTTGACTCGGGTATCGAAACGACTATTATAATATATCTAATCGTAGCTCGTATAAAATTACACAATATTATTTGGTTAATCTCAGGAAAATCTTTTCGGTACCCAAATTGAATCATTTACAGCACTTACTGAGGATTTAATGTCTTTGACGGACCATTTTCATTTTACTTACTTCCGGTTTAATTCAATAGCGCTATAAAGGAGATAGTGGTGCCAAGCTAGGGTTTTTATTTACATTTTCAATCAGTCTCTATCCTTCAAAAATAATAAGAGAAGAGACATTGAAAGGGGATATTGTTCACATTTTCAAAAACAACAAAATATTTAATAAATATTTAAAGCAACTTTCAATGGAGATAACTTTGGACTCGGGTATCGAAATGACTATTATAATATATCAAATCGAAGCTCATGTCCAATTACAGTATATGATTTGGTCTCTCTAAAGAAAATCTTTTCGGTACCCAAATTGAATCATTTACTGCAGAATTTAAGGTTTTTGACGCACCATTTTCATTTTACTTACTTTCGGTTTAATGCAATAGCGCTATAAGGGAGACACTGGTGCCAACCGAGGGTTATTCATTTATATTTTCAATCAGTCTCTATCCTTCAAAAATAATAAGAGAAGAGAAAATGAAAGGGAATGTCGTTCACATTTTCAAAAACAACAAAACATTTAATATATATGCGTTGCAACTTTCAACGAAGATAACTTTTGACTCGGGTATCGAAATGACTATTATAATATATCAAATCGAAGCTCGTATCAAATTACACAATATGATTTGGTCATTCTAAGGAAAATTTTTCGGTACAGAAATTGAATCATTTACAGCACTTACCGAGGATTTAATGTTGTTGACGCACCATTTTCATTTTACTTACTTCCGGTTTAATTCAATAGCGCTATAAAGGAGATAGTGGTGCCGACGTAGGGTTATTTATTTACATTTTCAATCAGTCTCTATCCTTCAAAAATAATAAGAGAAGGGAAAATGAAAAGGGATGTTGTTCACTTTTTCAAAGACAACAAAACATTTAATAAATATGTGTTGCAACTTTCAACGGAGATAACTTTTGACTCGGGTATCGAAACGACTATTATAATATATCAAATCGAAGCCCAGGTGAAATTACAGAATATGATTTGGTCTTTCTAAGGAAAATCTTTTTGGTACCCAAATTGAATCATTTACAGTAGGATTTAATGTTTTTGACGCACCATTTTCATTTTACTTACTTCCATTTTAATTCAATAGCGCTATAAATGGGATACTGGTGCCAACCGAGGGTTTTTCATTTATATTTTCAATCAGTCTCTATCCTTCAAAAATAATAAGAGAAGAGACATTGAAAGCGGATGTTGTTCACATTTTCAAAGACAACAAAACATTTAATAAATATGTGTTGCAACTTTCAACGGAGATAACTTTTGACTCGGGTATCGAAACGACTATTATAATATATCAAGTCGAAGCTAATGTCAAAATACAGAATATGATTTGGTCTCTCTAAGGAAAATCTTTTCCGTACCCAAATTGAATCATTTACAGCAGGATTTAATGTTTTAGATGCACCATTTTCATTTTACTTACTTCCGGTTTAATTCAATAGCGCTATAGCGGAGATACTGGTGCGAACCGAGGGTTTTTCATTTATATTTTCAATCAGTCTGTACCCTTTAAAAATAATAAGAGAAGAGACATTGAAAGGGAATGTTGTTCACATTTTCAAAGACAACAAAACATTTAATAAATATGTGTTGCAACTTTCAACGGAGATAACTTTTGACTCGGGTATCGAAACGACTATTATAATATATCAAATCGAAGCTCGTATCAAATTACACAATATGATTTGGTCATTCTAAGGAAAATATTTTCGGTACCCAAATTGAATCATTTACAGCACTTACCGAGGATTTAATGTTTTTGACGCACTATTTTCATTTTACTTACTTCCGGTTTAATTCAATAGCGCTATAAAGGAGATAGTGGTGTCAAGCTAGGGTTTTTTATTTACATTTTCAATCAGTCTTTATCCTTCAAAAATAATAAGAGAAGAGAAAATGAAAAGGGATGTTGTTCACATTTTCAAAGACAACAAAACAATTAATAAATATGTGTTGCAACTTTCAACGGAGATAACTTTTGACTCGGGTATCGAAACGACTATTATAATATATCAAGTCGAAGCTAATGTCAAAATACAGAATATGATTTGGTCTCTCTAAGGAAAATCTTTTCCGTACCCAAATTGAATCATTTACAGCAGGATTTAATGTTTTAGATGCACCATTTTCATTTTACTTACTTCCGGTTTAATTCAATAGCGCTATAGCGGAGATACTGGTGCGAACCGAGGGTTTTTCATTTATATTTTCAATCAGTCTGTACCCTTTAAAAATAATAAGAGAAGAGACATTGTAAGGGAATGTTGTTCACATTTTCAAAGACAACAAAACATTTAATAAATATGTGTTGCAACTTTCAACGGAGATAACTTTTGACTCGGGTATCGAAACGACTATTATAAAATATGAAATCGAAGCTCGTGTCAAATTACAGAATATGATTTGGTCTCTCTAAGGAAAATCTTTTCGGTACCCAAATTGAATCATTTACAGCAGGATGTAATGTTTTTGACGCACCATTTTCATTTTACTTACTTCCGGTTTAATTCAATAGCGCTATAAAGGAGATACTGGTGCCAACCGTGGGTTTTTCATTTATATTTTCAATCAGTCTCTACCCTTCAAAAATAATAAGAGAAGAGACATTGAAAGGGGATGTTGTTCACATTTTCAAAAACAAACAAACATTTAATATATATGCGTTCCAACTTTCAACGGAGATAACTTTTGACTCGGGTATCGAAACGACTATTATAATATATCAAATCGAAGCTCGTATCAAATTACACAATATGATTTGGTCATTCTAAGGAAAATATTTTCGGTACCCAAATTGAATCATTTACAGCCCTTACCGGGGATTTAATGTTTTTGACGCACCATTTTCATTTTACTTACTTCCGGTTTAATTCACTACCGCTATAGAGGAGATACTGGTGCCAACCGAGGGTTTTTTGATTTATATTTTCAATCAGTAACTATCCTCCAAAAATAATAAGAGAAAAAAAATGAAAGGGGATGTTGTTCACATTTTCAAAAACAACAAAATATTTAATATATATGCGTTGCAACTTTGAACGGAGATAAGTTTTGACTCGGGTATTGAAACGACTATTATAATATATCTAATCGAAGCTCGTATCAAATTACAATATATGATTTGGTCATTCTTAAGAAAATCTTTTCGGTACCCAAATTGAATCATTTACAGCACTTACCGAGGATTTAATGTTTTTGACGCACAATTTTCATTTTACTTACTTCCGGTTTAATTCAATAGCGCTATAAAGGAGATAGTGGTGCCAAGTTAGGGTTTTTTATTTACATTTTCAATCAGTCTCTATCCTTCAAAAATAATAAGAGAAGACAAAATGAAAACGGATGTTGTTCACATTTTCAAAAACAACAAAACATTTAATAAATATGTGTTGCAACTTTCAACGGAGATAACTTTTGACTTGGGTCTCGAAACAAATATTATAATATATCAAATAGAAGCTCGTATCAAAATTACACAATATTATTGGGTTAATCTCAGGAAAATATTTTCGGTACCCAAATTGAATCATTTACAGCACCTACTGAGAATTAAATGTTTCTTACTCACCATTTTAATTTTACTTACTTCCGGTTTAATTCAATAGCGCTATAAATGAGATACTGGTGCCAACCGAGAGTTTTTCATTTTGTATTTTCAATCAGTTTCTATCCTTCAAAAATAATAAGAGAAGAGACGTTGAAAGGGGATGTTGTTCATATTTTCAAAGACAACAAAACATTTAATAAATATGTGTTGAACTTTCAACGGAGATAACTTTTGACTCGGGTATCGAAACGACTACTATAATATATCAAATCGAAGCTCGTGTCAAATTACATAATATGATTTGGTCTCTCTAAGGAAAATCTTTTCGGTACCCAAATTGAATCATTTACAGCAGGATTTAATGTTTTTGACGCACCATTTTCATTTTACTTACTTCCGATTTAATTCAATAGCGCTATAAAGGAGATACTGGTGCCAACCGTGTGTTTTTCATTTATATTTTCAATCAGTCTATACCCTTCAAAAATAATAAGAGAAGAGACATTGAAAGGGGATGTTGTTCACATTTTAAAAAACAACAAAGTTTTTAATATATATGCGTTCCAACTTTCAACGGAGATAACTTTTGACTCGGGTATCGAAACGACTATTATAATATATCAAATCGAAGCACATGTCTAATTACAGAATATGATTTGGTCTCTTTAAAGAAAATCTTTTCGGTAACCAAATTGAATCATTTACAGCAGGATTTAATGTTTTTGACGCACCATTTTCATTTTACTTACTTCCGGTTTAATTCAATAGCGCTATAAAGGAGATAGTGGTGCCAGGCTTGGGTTTTTCATTTATATTTTTAATCAGTCTCTACCCTTCAAAAATAATAAGAGAATAGACATTGAAAGGGGATGTTGTTCACATTTTCAAAGACAACAAAATATTTAATAAATATGTGTTGCAACTTTCAACGGAGATAACTTTTGACTCGGGTATCGAAACGACTATTATAATATATCAAATCGAAGCTCGTATCAAATTACACAATATGATTTGGTCATTCTAAGGAAAATATTTTCGGTACCCAAATTTAATCATTTACAGCACTTACCGAGGATTTAATGTTTTTAACGCATCATTTTTATTTTACTCACTTCCGGTTTAATTCAATAGCGCTATAAAAGAGATAGTGGTGCCAAGCTAGGGTTTTTTTATTTACATTTTCAATCAGTCTCTATCCTTCAAAAATAATAAGAGAAGAGAAAATGAAAAGAAATGTTGTTCACATTTTCAAAGACAACAAAATATTTAATAAATATGTGTTGCAACTTTCAACGGAGATAACTTTTGACTCGGATATCGAAACGACTATTATAATATATCAAATCGAAGCTCGTATCAAATTACACAATATGATTTGGTCATTCTAAGGAAAATATTTTCGGTACCCAAATTGAATCATTTACAGCCGGAATTAATGTTTTTAACCCACCATTTTCATTTTACTTACTTCCGGTTTAATTCAATAGCGCTATAGATGAGATACTGGTGCCAACCGAGGGTTTTTCATTTATATTTTCAATCAGTCTCTATCCTTCAAAAATAATAAGAGAAGAGGCATTGAAAGGGGATGTTGTTCACATTGTGAAAGACAACAAAACATTTAATAAATATTTGTTGCAACTTTCAATGGAGATAACTTTTGACTCGGGTATCGAAACGACTATTATAATATATCAAATCGAAGCTTGTGTCAAATTACAGAATATGATTTGGTCTCTCTAAGGAAAATCTTTTCGGTACCCAAATTGAATCATTTACAGCAGGATTTAATGTTTTTGACGCACCATTTTCATTTTACTTACTTCTAGTTTAATTCAATAGCGCTATAAAGGAGATAGTCGTGCCAAGCTAGGGTTTTTTATTGAAATTTTCAATCAGTCTCTATCCTTCAAAAATTATAAGAGAAGAGAAAATGAAAAGGGATGTTGTTCACATTTTCAAAGACAACAAAACATTTAATAAATATGTGTTGAACTTTCAACGGAGATAATTTTTGACTCGGGTATCGAACCGACTATTATAATATATCAAATCGAAGCTCGTATAAAATTACACAATATTATTTGGTTAATCTCAGGAAAATCTTTTCGGTACCCAAATTGAATCATTTACAGCACCTACTGAGAATTTAATGTTTCTTACTCACCATTTTCATTTTAATTACTTTCGGTTTAATGCAATAGCGCTATAAATGAGATACTGCTGCCAACCGAGGGTTTTTCATTTATATTTTCAATCAGCCTCTATCCTTCAAAAATAAAAAGAGAAGAGAAAATGAAAGGGAATGTTGTTTACATTTTCAAAAACAACAAAACATTTAATATATATGCGTTGCAACTTTCAACGGAGATAACTTTTGACTCGGATTTCCAAACGACTATTATAATATATTAAATCGAAACTCGTTTCAAATTACACAATATGATTTGGTCATTCTAAGGAAAATATTTTCGGTACCCAAATTGAATCATTTAAAGCAATTACCGAGGATTTAATGTTTTTGACGCACCATTTTCATTTTACTTACTTCCGGTTTAATTCAATAGCGCTATAAAGGAGATAGTGGTGCCAAGCTAGGGTTTTTTATTTACATTTTCAATCAGGCTCTATCCTTCAAAAATAATAAGAGAAGAGAAAATGAAAAGGGATGTTGTTCACATTTTCAAAGACAACAAAACATTTAATAAATATGTGTTGAACTTTCAACGGAGATAACTTTTGACTCGGGTATCGAAACGACTACTATAATATATCAAATCGAAGCTCGTGTCAAATTGCAGAATATGATTTGGTCTCTCTAAGGAAAATCTTTTCGGTACCCAAATTGAATCATTTACAGCAGGATTTAATGTTTTTGACGCACCATTTTCATTTTACTTACTTCCGGTTTAATTCAATAGCGCTATAGAGGAGATACTGGTGCCAACCGAGGGTTTTTCATTTATATTTTCAATCAGTCACTATCCTCCAAAAATAATAAGAGAAAAAAAAATGAAAGGGGATGTTGTTCACATTTTCAAAAACAATAAAACATTTAATATATATGCGTTGCAACTTTCAACGGAGATAACTTTTGACTCGGGTATCGAAACTACTATTATAATATATCAAATCGAAGCTCGTATCAAATTACACAATATTATTTGGTTAATCTTAGGAAAATATTTTCGGTACCCAAATTGAATCATTTACAGCACTTATCGGGGATTTAATATTTTTGACGCACCATTTTCATTTTACTTATTTCCGGTTTAACTCAATAGCGCTATAAAGGAGATAGTGGTGCCAAGCTAGGGTTTTTTATTTACATTTTCAATCAGTCTCTATCCTTCAAAAATAATAAGAGAAGAGAAAATGAAAAGGGATGTTGTTCACATTTTCAAAAACAACAAAACATTTAAAAGATATGTGTTGCAACTTTCAACGGAAATAACTTTTGACTCGGGTCTCGAAACGACTATTATAATATATCAAATAGAAGCTAGTATCAAATTACACAATATTATTTGGGTAATCTCAGGAAAATATTGTCGGTATCCAAATTGAATCATTTACAGCACCTGTTGAGAATTTAATGTTTTTTACCCACCATTTTCATTTTACTTACTTCCGTTTTAATTCAATAGCGCTATAAATGAGATACTGGTGCCAACCGAGGGTTTTTCATTTATATTTTCAATCAGTCACTCTCCTCCAAAAATAATAAGAGAAAAAAAATGAAAGGGAATGTTGTTCACATTTTCAAAAAAAAACAAAACATTTAATATATATGCGTTGCAACTTTCAACGGAGATAACTTTTGACTCGGGTATCGAAACGACTATTGTAATATATCAAATCGAAGCTCGTATCAAATTACACTATATGATTTGGTCATTCTAAGGAAAATATTTCCGGTACCCAAATTGAATCATTTACAGCACTTACCGAGGATTTAATGTTTTTGACGCACCATTTTAATTTTACTTACTTCCGGTTTAATTCAATAGCGCTATAAAGGAGATAGTGGTGCCAAGCTAGGGTTTTTTATTTATATTTTCAATTAGTCTCTACCCTTCAAAAATAATAAGAGAAGAGACATTGAAAGGGGATGTTGTTCACATTTTCAAAAACAAAAAAACATTTAAAAGATATGTGTTGCAACTTTCAACGGAGATAACTTTTGACTCGGGTATCGAACCGACTATTATAATATATCAAATCGAAGTTCGAATCAAATTACAAAATTTTTTTTGGTTAATCTCAGGAAAATATTTTCGGTACCCAAATTGAATCATTTACAGCACCTACTGAGAATTTAATGTTTCTTACTCACCATTTTCATTTTACTTACTTTTGGTTTAATGCAATAGCGCTATAAATGAGATACTGCTGCCAACCGAGGGTTTTTCATTTATATTTTCAATCAGTCTCTATCCTTCAAAAATAAAAAGAGAAGAGAAAATGAAAGGGAATGTTGTTTACATTTTCAAAAACAACAAAACATTTAATATATATGCGTTGCAACTTTCAACGGAGATAACTTTTGACTCGGATTTCCAAACGACTATTATAATATATTAAATCGAAACTCGTTTCAAATTACACAATATGATTTGGTCATTCTAAGGAAAATATTTTCGTTTCCCAAATTGAATCATTTAAAGCAATTACCGAGGATTTAATGTTTTTGACGCACCATTTTCATTTTACTTACTTCCGGTTTAATTCAATAGCGCTATAAAGGAGATAGTGGTGCCAAGCTAGGGTTTTTTATTTACATTTTCAATCAGGCTCTATCCTTCAAAAATAATAACAGAAGAGAAAATGAAAAGGGATGTTGTTCACATTTTCAAAGACAACAAAACATTTAATAAATATGTGTTGAACTTTCAACGGAGATAACTTTTGACTCGGGTATCGAAACGACTACTAAAATATATCAAATCGAAGCTCGTGTCAAATTGCAGAATATGATTTGGTCTCTCTAAGGAAAATCTTTTCGGTACCCAAATTGAATCATTTACAGCAGGATTTAATGTTTTTGACGCACCATTTTCATTTTACTTACTTCCGGTTTAATTCAATAGCGCTATAAAGGAGATAGTGGTGCCAAGCTAGGGTTTTTTATTTACATTTTCAATCAGTCTCTATCCTTCAAAAATAATAAGAGAAGAGAAAATGAAAAGGGATGTTGTTCACATTTTCAAAAACAACAAAACATTTAAAAGATATGTGTTGCAACTTTCAACGGAAATAACTTTTGACTCGGGTCTCGAAACGACTATTATAATATATCAAATAGAAGCTAGTATCAAATTACACAATATTATTTGGGTAATCTCAGGAAAATATTGTCGGTATCCAAATTGAATCATTTACAGCACCTGTTGAGAATTTAATGTTTTTTACCCACCATTTTCATTTTACTTACTTCCGTTTTAATTCAATAGCGCTATAAATGAGATACTGGTGCCAACCGAGGGTTTTTCATTTATATTTTCAATCAGTCACTCTCCTCCAAAAATAATAAGAGAAAAAAAATGAAAGGGAATGTTGTTCACATTTTCAAAAAAAAACAAAACATTTAATATATATGCGTTGCAACTTTCAACGGAGATAACTTTTGACTCGGGTATCGAAACGACTATTGTAATATATCAAATCGAAGCTCGTATCAAATTACACTATATGATTTGGTCATTCTAAGGAAAATATTTCCGGTACCCAAATTGAATCATTTACAGCACTTACCGAGGATTTAATGTTTTTGACGCACCATTTTAATTTTACTTACTTCCGGTTTAATTCAATAGCGCTATAAAGGAGATAGTGGTGCCAAGCTAGGGTTTTTTATTTATATTTTCAATTAGTCTCTACCCTTCAAAAATAATAAGAGAAGAGACATTGAAAGGGGATGTTGTTCACATTTTCAAAAACAAAAAAACATTTAAAAGATATGTGTTGCAACTTTCAACGGAGATAACTTTTGACTCGGGTATCGAACCGACTATTATAATATATCAAATCGAAGTTCGAATCAAATTACAAAATTTTTTTTGGTTAATCTCAGGAAAATATTTTCGGTACCCCAATTGAATCATTTACAGCACCTACTGAGAATTTAATGTTTCTTACTCACCATTTTCATTTTACTTACTTTTGGTTTAATGCAATAGCGCTATAAATGAGATACTGCTGCCAACCGAGGGTTTTTCATTTATATTTTCAATCAGTCTCTATCCTTCAAAAATAAAAAGAGAAGAGAAAATGAAAGGGAATGTTGTTTACATTTTCAAAAACAACAAAACATTTAATATATATGCGTTGCAACTTTCAACGGAGATAACTTTTGACTCGGATTTCCAAACGACTATTATAATATATTAAATCGAAACTCGTTTCAAATTACACAATATGATTTGGTCATTCTAAGGAAAATATTTTCGGTACCCAAATTGAATCATTTAAAGCAATTACCGAGGATTTAATGTTTTTGACGCACCATTTTCATTTTACTTACTTCCGGTTTAATTCAATAGCGCTATAAAGGAGATAGTGGTGCCAAGCTAGGGTTTTTTATTTACATTTTCAATCAGGCTCTATCCTTCAAAAATAATAAGAGAAGAGAAAATGAAAAGGGATGTTGTTCACATTTTCAAAGACAACAAAACATTTAATAAATATGTGTTGAACTTTCAACGGAGATAACTTTTGACTCGGGTATCGAAACGACTACTAAAATATATCAAATCGAAGCTCGTGTCAAATTGCAGAATATGATTTGGTCTCTCTAAGGAAAATCTTTTCGGTACCCAAATTGAATCATTTACAGCAGGATTTAATGTTTTTGACGCACCATTTTCATTTTACTTACTTCCGGTTTAATTCAATAGCGCTATAGAGGAGATACTGGTGCCAACCGAGGGTTTTTCATTTATATTTTCAATCAGTCACTATCCTCCAAAAATAATAAGAGAAAAAAAAATGAAAGGGGATGTTGTTCACATTTTCAAAAACAACAAAACATTTAATATATATGCGTTGCAACTTTCAACGGAGATAACTTTTGACTCGGGTATCGAAACGACTATTATAATATATCAAATCGAAGCTCGTATCAAATTACACAATATTATTTGGTTAATCTCAGGAAAATATTTTCGGTACCCAAATTGAATCATTTACAGCACTTAT
Source organism: Hippophae tibetana (assembly GCA_037013495.1). NCBI lineage: Eukaryota > Viridiplantae > Streptophyta > Magnoliopsida > Rosales > Elaeagnaceae > Hippophae > Hippophae tibetana. The sequence goes on along the minus strand of CM072812.1, from coordinate 46,745,377 downwards.
CGGGGATTTAATATTTTTGACGCACCATTTTCATTTTACTTATTTCCGGTTTAATTCAATAGCGCTATAAAGGAGATAGTGGTGCCAAGCTAGGGTTTTTTATTTACATTTTCAATCAGTCTCTATCCTTCAAAAATAATAAGAGAAGAGAAAATGAAAAGGGATGTTGTTCACATTTTCAAAAACAACAAAACATTTAATAAATATGTGTTGCAACTTTCAACGGAAATAACTTTTGACTCGGGTCTCGAAACGACTATTATAATATATCAAATAGAAGCTAGTATCAAATTACACAATATTATTAGGGTAATCTCAGGAAAATATTTTCGGTATCCAAATTGAATCATTTACAGCACATGTTGAGAATTTAATGTTTTTTACCCACCATTTTCATTTTACTTACTTCCGTTTTAATTCAATAGCGCTATAAATGAGATACTGGTGCCAACCGAGGGTTTTTCATTTATATTTTCAATCAGTCACTCTCCTCCAAAAATAATAAGAGAAAAAAAAATGAAAGGGGATGTTGTTCACATTATCAAAAACAACAAAACATTTAATATATATGCGTTGCAACTTTCAACGGAGATAACTTTTGACTCGGGTATCGAAACGTCTATTGTAATATATCAAATCGAAGCTCGTATCAAATTACACTATATGATTTGGTCATTCTAAGGAAAATATTTCCGGTACCCAAATTGAATCATTTACAGCACTTACCGAGGATTTAATGTTTTTGACGCACCATTTTAATTTTACTTACTTCCGGTTTAATTCAATAGCGCTATAAAGGAGATAGTGGTGCCAAGCTAGGGTTTTTTATTTATATTTTCAATTAGTCTCTACCCTTCAAAAATAATAAGAGAAGAGACATTGAAAGGGGATGTTGTTCACATTTTCAAAAACAACAAAACATTTAAAAGATATGTGTTGCAACTTTCAACGGAGATAACTTTTGACTCGGGTATCGAACCGACTATTATAATATATCAAATCGAAGTTCGAATCAAATTACAAAATTTTTTTTGGTTAATCTCAGGAAAATATTTTCGGTACCCAAATTGAATCATTTACAGCACCTACTGAGAATTTAATGTTTCTTACTCACCATTTTCATTTTACTTACTTTCGGTTTAATGCAATAGCGCTATAAATGAGATACTGCTGCCAACCGAGGGTTTTTCATTTATATTTTCAATCAGTCTCTATCCTTCAAAAATAAAAAGAGAAGAGAAAATCAAAAGGGAATGTTGTTTACATTTTCAAAAACAACAAAACATTTAATATATATGCGTTGCAACTTTCAACGGAGATAACTTTTGACTCGGGTATCGAAACGACTATTGTAATATATCAAATCGAAGCTCGTATCAAATTACACTATATGATTTGGTCATTCTAAGGAAAATATTTCCGGTACCCAAATTGAATCATTTACAGCACTTACCGAGGATTTAATGTTTTTGACGCACCATTTTAATTTTACTTACTTCCGGTTTAATTCAATAGCGCTATAAAGGAGATAGTGGTTCCAAGCTAGGGTTTTTTATTTATATTTTCAATTAGTCTCTACCCTTCAAAAATAATAATAGAAGAGACATTGAAAGGGGATGTTGTTCACATTTTCAAAGACAACAAAACATTTAATAAATATGTGTTGAACTTTCAACGGAGATAACTTTTGACTCGGGTATCGAAACGACTACTATAATATATTAAATCGAAGCTCGTGTCAAATTGCAGAATATGATTTGGTCTCTCTAAGGAAAATCTTTTCGGTACCCAAATTGAATCATTTACAGCAGGATTTAATGTTTTTGACGCACCATTTTCATTTTACTTACTTCCGGTTTAATTCAATAGCGCTATAGAGGAGATACTGGTGCCAACCGAGGGATTTTCATTTATATTTTCAATCAGTCACTATCCTCCAAAAATAATAAGAGAAAAAAAATGAAAGGGGATGTTGTTCATATTTTCAAAAACAACAAAACATTTAATATATATGCGTTGCAACTTTCAACGGAGATAACTTTTGACTCGGGTATCGAAACGACTATTATAATATATCAAATCGAAGCTCGTATCAAATTACACAATATTATTTGGTTAATATCAGGAAAATATTTTCGGTACCTAAATTGAATCATTTACAGCACTTATCGGGGATTTAATATTTTTGACGCACCATTTTCATTTTACTTATTTCCGGTTTAATTCAATAGCGCTATAAAGGAGATAGTGGTGCCAAGCTAGGGTTTTTTATTTACATTTTCAATCAGTCTTTATCCTTCAAAAATAATAAGAGAAGAGAAAATGAAAAGGGATGTTGTTCACATTTTCAAAAACAACAAAACATTTAATAAATATGTGTTGCAACTTTCAACGGAAATAACTTTTGACTCGGGTCTCCAAACGACTATTATAATATATCAAATAGAAGCTAGTATCAAATTACACAATATTATTTGGGTAATCTGAGGAAAATATTTTCGGTATCCAAATTGAATCATTTACAGCACCTGTTGAGAATTTAATGTTTTTTACCCACCATTTTCATTTTACTTACTTCCGTTTTAATTCAATAGCGCTATAAATGAGATACTGGTGCCAACCGAGGGTTTTTCATTTATATTTTCAATCAGTCACTCTCCTCCAAAAATATTAAGAGAAAATAAATGAAAGGGGATGTTGTTCACATTTTCAAAAACAACAAAACATTTAATATATATGCGTTGCAACTTTCAACGGAGATAACTTTTGACTCGGGTATCGAAACGACTATTATAATATATCAAATCGAAGCTCGTATCAAATTACACAATATGATTTGGTCATTCTAAGGAAAATATTTTCGCTACCCAAATCGAATCATTTAAAGCACTTACCGAGGATTTAATGTTTTTGACGCACCATTTTCATTTTACTTAGTTTAGGTTTAATTCAATAGCGCTATAAAGGAGATAGTGGTGCCAAGCTAGGGTTTTTTATTTACATTTTCAATCAGCCTCTATCCTTCAAAAATCATAAGAGAAGAGAAAATGAAAAGGGATGTTGTTCACATTTTCAAAGACAACAAAACATTTAATAAATATGTGTTGCAACTTTCAAGGTAAATAACTTTTGACTCGGGTCTCAAAACGACTATTATAATATATCAAATAGAAGCTAGTATCAAATTACACAATATTATTTGGTTAATCTCAGTAAAATATTTTTGGTATCCAAATTGAATCATTTACAGCACCTATTGAGAATTTAATGTTTTTTACCCACCATTTTCATTTTACTTACTTCCGTTTTAATTCAATAGCGCTATTAATGAGATACTGGTGCCAACCGAGGGTTTTTCATTTATATTTTCAATCAGTCACTATCCTCCAAAAATAATAAGAGAAAAAAAATGAAAGGGGATGTTGTTCACATTTTCAAAAACAACAAAACATTTAATATGTATGCGTTGCATCTTTTAACGGAGATTACTTTTGACTCGGGTTTCGAAACGACTATTATAACATATCAAATCGAAGCTCGTATCAAATTACACAATATGATTTGGTCATTCTAAGGAAAATATTTTCGCTACCCAAATTGAATCATTTAAAGCACTTACCGAGGATTTAATGTTTTTGACGCACCATTTTCATTTTACTTAGTTTAGGTTTAATTCAATAGCGCTATAAAGGAGATAGTGGTGCCAAGCTAGGGTTTTTTATTTACATTTTCAATCAGCCTCTATCCTTCAAAAATCATAAGAGAAGAGAAAATGAAAAGGGATGTTGTTCACATTTTCAAAGACAACAAAACATTTAATAAATATGTGTTGCAACTTTCAAGGTAAATAACTTTTGACTCGGGTCTCAAAACGACTATTATAATATATCAAATAGAAGCTAGTATCAAATTACACAATATTATTTGGTTAATCTCAGTAAAATATTTTTGGTATCCAAATTGAATCATTTACAGCACCTATTGAGAATTTAATGTTTATTACCCACCATTTTCATTTTACTTACTTCCGTTTTAATTCAATAGCGCTATTAATGAGATACTGGTGCCAACCGAGGGTTTTTCACTTATATTTTCAATCAGTCACTATCCTCCAAAAATAATAAGAGAAAAAAAATGAAAGAGAATGTTGTTCACATTTTCAAAAACAACAAAACATTTAATATATATGCGTTGCAACTTTCAACGGAGATTACTTTTGACTCGGGTTTCGAAACGACTATTATAACATATCAAATCGAAGCTCGTATCAAATTACACAATATGATTTGGTCATTCTAAGGAAAATATTTTCGCTACCCAAATTGAATCATTTAAAGCACTTACCGAGGATTTAATGTTTTTGACGCACCATTTTCATTTTACTTACTTCCGGTTTAATTCAATAGCGCTATAAAGGAGATAGTGGTGCCAAGCTAGGGTTTTTTATTTACATTTTCAATCAGTCTCTACCCTTCAAAAATAATAAGAGAAGAGACATTGAAAGGGGATGTTGTTCACATTTTCAAAACAACAAAACATTTAATAGATATGTGTTGCAACTTTCAACTGAGATAACTTTTGACTCGGGTATCGAAACGATTATTATAATATATCAAATCAAAGCTCGTATCAAATTACACAATATTATTTGGTGAATCTAAGGAAAATCTTTTTGGTATCCAAATTGAATCATTTACAGCACCTATTGAGAATTTAATGTTTTTTACCCACCATTTTCATTTTACTTTCTTCCGTTTTAATTCAATAGCGCTATAAATGAGATACTGGTGCCAACCGAGGGTTTTTCATTTATATTTTCTATTAGTCACTATCCTCCAAAAATAATAAGAGAAAAAAAATGAAAGGGGATGTTGTTCATATTTTCAAAAACAACAAAACATTTAATATATATGCGTTGCAACTTTCAACGGAGATAACTTTTGACTCAGGTATCGAAACGACTATTATAATATATCAAATCGAAGCTCGTATCAAATTACACAATATGATTTGGTCATTCTAAGGAAAATATTTTCGGTACCGTAAATTGAATCATTTATAGCACTTACCGATGATTTAATGTTTTTGACGCACCATTTTCATTTTACTTACTTCCGGTTTAATTCAATAGCGCTATAAAAGATATAGTGGTGCCAAGCTAAGGTTTTTTATTGACATTTTCAATCAGTCTCTACCCTTCAAAAATAATAAGAGAAGAGACATTGAAAGGGGATGTTGTTCACATTTTCAAAACAACAAAACATTTAATAGATATGTGTTGCAACTTTCAACGGAGATAACTTTTGACTCGGGTATCGAAACGACTATTATAATATATCAAATCAAAGCTCGTATCAAATTACACAATATTATTTGGTGAATCTAAGGAAAATCTTTTTGGTATCCAAATTGAATCATTTACAGCACCTATTGAGAATTTAATGTTTTTTACCCACCATTTTCATTTTACTTTCTTCCGTTTTAATTCAATAGCGCTATAAATGAGATACTGGTGCCAACCGTGGGTTTTTCATTTATATTTTCTATTAGTCACTATACTCCAAAAATAATAAGAGAGAAAAAATGAAAGGGGATGTTGTTCACATTTTCAAAAACAACAAAACATTTAATATATATGCGTTGCAACTTTCAACGGAGATAACTTTTGACTCGGGTATCGAAACGACTATTATAATATATCAAATCGAAGCTCGTATCAAATTACACAATATGATTTGGTCATTCTAAGGAAAATATTTTCGGTACCGTAAATTGAATCATTTATAGCACTTACCGATGATTTAATGTTTTTGACGCACCATTTTCATTTTACTTACTTCCGGTTTAATACAATAGCGCTATAAAGGAGATAGTGGTGCCAAGCTAGGGTTTTTTATTTAAATTTTCAATCAGTCTCTATCCTTCAAAAATAATAAGAGAAGAGAAAATGAAAAGGGATGTTTTACACATTTTCAAAGACAACAAAACATTTAATAAATATGTGTTGAACTTTCCTCCGAGATAACTTTTGACTCGGGTATCGAAACGACTATTATAATATATCAAATCGAAACTGGTGTCAAATTGCAGAATATGATTTGGTCTTTCTAAGGAAAATCTTTTCGGTACCAAAATTGAATCATTTACAGCAGGATTTAATGTTTTTGACGCACCATTTTCATTTTACTTACTTCCAGTTTAATTCAATAGCGCTATAGAGGAGATACTGGTGCCAACCGAGGGTTTTTCATTTATATTTTCAATCAGTCTCTACCCTTCAAAAATAATAAGAGAAGAGACATTAAAAGGGGATGTTGTTCACATTTTCAAAACAACAAAACATTTAATAGATATGTGTTGCAACTTTCAACGGAGATAACTTTTGACTCGGGTATCGAAACGACTATTATAATATATCAAATGAAAGCTCGTATCAAATTACACAATATTATTTGGTGAATCTAAGGAAAATCTGTTTGGTATCCAAATTGAATCATTTACAGCACCTATTGAGAATTTAATGTTTTTTACCCACCATTTTCTTTTTACTTACTTCCGTTTTAATTCAATAGTGCTATAAATGAGATACTGGTGCCAACCGAGGTTTTTCATTTATATTTTCAATCAGTCACTATCCTCCAAAAATAATAAGAGAAAAAAAATGAAAGGGGATGTTGTTCACATTTTCAAAAACAACAAAACATTTAATATGTATGCGTTGCATCTTTTAACGGAGATTACTTTTGACTCGGGTTTCGAAACGACTATTATAACATATCAAATCGAAGCTCGTATCAAATTACACAATATGATTTGGTCATTCTAAGGAAAATATTTTCGGTACCCAAATTGAATCATTTAAAGCACTTACCAAGGATTTAATGTTTTTGACGCACCATTTTCATTTTACTTACTTCCGGTTTAATTCAATAGCGCTATAAAAGATATAGTGGTGCCAAGCTAAGGTTTTCTATTGACATTTTCAATCAGTCTCTACCCTTCAAAAATAATAGGAGAAGAGACATTGAAAGGGGATGTTGTTCACATTTTCAAAACAACAAAACATTTAATAGATATGTGTTGCAACTTTCAACGGAGATAACTTTTGACTCGGGTATCGAAACGACTATTATAATATATCAAATCAAAGCTCGTATCAAATTACACAATATTATTTGGTGAATCTAAGGAAAATCTTTTTGGTATCCAAATTGAATCATTTACAGCACCAATTGAGAATTTAATGTTTTTTACCCACCATTTTCATTTTACTTTCTTCCGTTTTAATTCAATAGCGCTATAAATGAGATACTGGTGCCAACCGAGGGTTTTTCATTTATATTTTCAATCAGTCACTATCCTCCAAAAATAATAAGAGAAAAAAAATGAAAGGGGATGTTGTTCACATTTTCAAAAACAACAAAACATTTAATATATATGCGTTGCATCTTTTAACGGAGATTACTTTTGACTCGGGTATCGAAACGACTATTATAACATATGAAATCGAAGCTCGTATCAAATTACACAATATGATTTGGTCATTCTAAGGAAAATATTTTCGGTACCGTAAATTGAATCATTTATAGCACTTACCGATGATTTAATGTTTTTGACGCACCATTTTCATTTTACTTACTTCCGGTTTAATTCAATAGCGCTATAAAAGATATAGTGGTGCCAAGCTAAGGTTTTTTATTGACATTTTCAATCAGTCTCTACCCTTCAAAAATAATAAGAGAAGAGACATTGAAAGGGGATGTTGTTCACATTTTCAAAACAACAAAACATTTAATAGATATGTGTTGCAACTTTCAACGGAGATAACTTTTGACTCGGGTATCGAAACGATTATTATAATATATCAAATCAAAGCTCGTATCAAATTACACAATATTATTTGGTGAATCTAAGGAAAATCTTTTTGGTATCCAAATTGAATCATTTACAGCACCTATTGAGAATTTAATGTTTTTTACCCCCCATTTTCATTTTACTTTCTTCCGTTTTAATTCAATAGCGCTATAAATGAGATACTGGTGCCAACCGAGGGTTTTTCATTTATATTTTCTATTAGTCACTATCCTCCAAAAATAATGAGAGAAAAAAAATGAAAGGGGATGTTGTTCACATTTTCAAAAACAACAAAACATTTAATATATATGCGTTGCAACTTTCAACGGAGATAACTTTTGACTCGGGTATCGAAACGACTATTATAATATATCAAATCGAAGCTCGTATCAAATTACACAATATGATTTGGCCATTCTAAGGAAAATATTTTCGGTACCGTAAATTGAATCATTTATAGCACTTACCGATGATTTAATGTTTTTGACGCACCATTTTCATTTTACTTACTTCCGGTTTAATTCAATAGCGCTATAAAAGATATAGTGGTGCCAAGCTAAGGTTTTTTATTGACATTTTCAATCAGTCTCTACCCTTCAACAATAATAAGAGAAGAGACATTGAAAGGGGATGTTGTTCACATTTTCAAAAACAACAAAACATTTAAAAAATATGTGTTGCAACTTTCAACAGAGATAACTTTTGACTCGGGTATCGAACCGACTATTATAATATATCAAATCAAAGCTCGTATCAAATTACACAATATTATGTGGTGAATCTAAGGAAAATCTTTTTGGTATCCAAATTGAATCATTTACAGCACCTATTGAGAATTTAATGTTTTTTACCCACCATTTTCATTTTACTTTCTTCCGTTTTAATTCAATAGCGCTATAAATGAGATACTGGTGCCAGCCGAGGGTTTTTCATTTATATTTTCAATCAGTCTCTACCCTTCAAAAATAATAAGAGAAGAGACATTAAAAGGGGATGTTGTTCACATTTTCAAAACTACAAAACATTTAATAGATATGTGTTGCAACTTTCAACGGAGATAAGTTTTGACTCGGGTATCGAAACGACTATTATAATATATCAAATCAAAGCTCGTATCAAATTACACAATATTATTTGGTGAATCTAAGGAAAATCTGTTTGGTATCCAAATTGAATCATTTACAGCACCTATTGAGAATTTAATGTTTTTTAACCACCATTTTCTTTTTACTTACTTCCGTTTTAATTCAATAGCGCTATAAATGAGATACTGGTGCCAACCGACGGTTTTTCATTTATATTTTCAATCAGTCACTATCCTCCAAAAATAATAAGAGAAAAAAAATGAAAGGGGATGTTGTTCACATTTTCAAAAACAACAAAACATTTAATATATATGTGTTGCATCTTTTAACGGAGATTACTTTTGACTCGGGTTTCGAAACGACTATTATAACATATCAAATCGAAGCTCGTATCAAATTACACAATATGATTTGGTCATTCTAAGGAAAATATTTTCGGTACCCAAATTGAACCATTTAAAGCACTTACCGAGGATTTAATGTTTTTGACGCACCATTTTCATTTTACTTACTTCCGGTTTAATTCAATAGCGCTATAAAAGATATAGTGGTGCCAAGCTAAGGTTTTCTATTGACATTTTCAATCAGTCTCTACCCTTCAAAAATAATAAGAGAAGAGACATTGAAAGGGGATGTTGTTCACATTTTCAAAACAACAAAACATTTAATAGATATGTGTTGCAACTTTCAACGGAGATAACTTTTGACTCGGGTATCGAAATGACTATTATAATATATCAAATCAAAGCTCGTATCAAATTACACAATATTATTTGGTGAATCTAAGGAAAATCTTTTTGGTATCCAAATTGAATCATTTACAGCACCTATTGAGAATTTAATGTTTTTTACCCACCATTTTCATTTTACTTTCTTCCGTTTTAATTCAATAGCGCTATAAATGAGATACTGGTGCCAACCGAGGGTTTTTCATTTATATTTTCAATCAGTCACTATCCTCCAAAAATAATAAGAGAAAAAAAATGAAAGGGGATGTTGTTCACATTTTCAAAAAGAACAAAACATTTAATATATATGCGTTGCATCTTTTAACGGAGATTACTTTTGACTCGGGTATCGAAACGACTATTATAACATATGAAATCGAAGCTCGTATCAAATTACACAATATGATTTGGTCAGTCTAAGGTAAATATTTTCGGTACCCAAATTGAATCATTTAAAGCACTTACCGAGGATTTAATGTTTTTGACGCACCATTTTCATTTTACTTACTTCCGGTTTAATTCAATAGCGCTATAAAAGATATAGTGGTGCCAAGCTAAGGTTTTTTATTGACATTTTCAATCAGTCTCTACCCTTCAAAAATAATAAGAGAAGAGACGTTGAAAGGGGATGTTGTTCACATTTTCAAAACAACAAAACATTTAATAGATATGTGTTGCAACTTTCAACGGAGATAACTTTTGACTCGGGTATCGAAACGATTATTATAATATATCAAATCAAAGCTCGTATCAAATTACACAATATTATTTGGTGAATCTAAGGAAAATCTTTTTGGTATCCAAATTGAATCATTTACAGCACCTATTGAGAATTTAATGTTTTTTACCCACCATTTTCATTTTACTTTCTTCCGTTTTAATTCAATAGCGCTATAAATGAGATACTGGTGCCAACCGAGGGTTTTTCATTTATATTTTCTATTAGTCACTATCCTCCAAAAATAATAAGTGAAAAAAAATGAAAGGGGATGTTGTTCACATTTTCAAAAACAACAAAACATTTAATATATATGCGTTGCAACTTTCAACGGAGATAACTTTTGACTCGGGTATCGAAACGACTATTATAATATATCAAATCGAAGCTCGTATCAAATTACACAATATGATTTGGTCATTCTAAGGAAAATATTTTCGGTACCGTAAATTGAATCATTTATAGCACTTACCGATGATTTAATGTTTTTGACGCACCATTTTCATTTTACTTACTTCCGGTTTAATTCAATAGCGCTATAAAAGATATAGTGGTGCCAAGCTAAGGTTTTTTATTGACATTTTCAATCAGTCTCTACCCTTCAAAAATAATAAGAGAAGAGACATTGAAAGGGGATGTTGTTCACATTTTCAAAACAACAAAACATTTAATATATATGTGTTGCAACTTTCAACGGAGATAACTTTTGACTCGGGTATCGAAACGACTATTATAATATATCAAATCAAAGCTCGTATCAAATTACACAATATTATTTGGTGAATCTAAGGAAAAGCTTTTTGGTATCCAAATTGAATCATTTACAGCACCTATTGAGAATTTAATGTTTTTTAGCCACCATTTTCATTTTAGTTTCTTCCGTTTTAATTCAATAGCGCTATAAATGAGATACTGGTGCCAACCGAGGGTTTTTCATTTATATTTTCTATTAGTCACTATCCTCCAAAAATAATAAGAGAGAAAAAATGAAAGGGGATGTTGTTCACATTTTCAAAAACAACAAAACATTTAATATATATGCGTTGCAAGTTTCAACAGAGATAACTTTTGACTCGGGTATCGAAACGACTATTATAATATATCAAATCGAAGCTCATATCAAATTACACAATATGATTTGGTCATTCTAAGGAAAATATTTTCGGTACCGTAAATTAAATCATTTATAGCACTTACCGATGATTTAATGTTTTTGACGCACCATTTTCATTTTACTTACTTCCGGTTTAATTTAATAGCGCTATAAATGGGATACTGGTGCCAACCGAGGGTTTTTCATTTATATTTTCAATCAGTCTCTACCCTTCAAAAATAATAAGAGAAGAGACATTAAAAGAGGATGTTGTTCACATTTTCAAAACAACAAAACATTTAATAGATATGTGTTGCAACTTTCAACGGAGATAACTTTTGACTCGGGTATCGAAACGACTATTATAATATATCAAATCAAAGCTCATATCAAATTACACAATATTATTTGGTGAATCTAAGGAAAATCTTTTTGGTATCCAAATTGAATCATTTACAGCACCTATTGAGAATTTAATGTTTTTTACACACCATTTTCATTTTACTTTCTTCCGTTTTAAATCAATAGCGCTATAAATGAGATACTGGTGCCAACCGAGGGTTTTTCATTTATATTTTCTATCAGTCACTATCCTCCAAAAATAATAAGAGAGAAAAAAATGAACGGGGATGTTGTTCACATTTTCAAAAACAACAAAACATTTAATATATATGCGTTGCAACTTTCAACGGAGATAACTTTTGACTCGGGTATCGAAACGACTATTATAATATATCAAATCGAAGCTCGTATCAAATTACACAATATGATTTGGTCATTCTAAGGAAAATATTTTCGGTACCGTAAATTGAATCATTTATAGCACTTACCGTTGATTTAATGTTTTTGACGCACCATTTTCATTTTACTTACTTCCGGTTTAATTCAATAGCGCTATAAAGAAGATAGTGGTGCCAAGCTAGGGTTTTTTATTTACATTTTCAATCAGTCTCTATCCTTCAAAAATAATAAGAGAAGAGAAAATGAAAAGGGATGTTGTTCACATTTTCAAAGACAACAAAACATTTAATAAATATGTGTTGAACTTTCATCCGAGATAACTTTTGACTCGGGTATCGAAACGACTATTATAATATATCAAATCGAAACTGGTGTCAAATTGCAGAATATGATTTGGTCTCTCTAAGCAAAATCTTTTCGGTACCAAAATGGAATCATTTACAGCAGGATTTAATGTTTTTGACGCACCATTTTCATTTTACTTACTTCCAGTTTAATTCAATAGCGCTATAGAGGAGATACTGGTGCCAACCGAGGGTTTTTCATTTATATTTTCAATCAGTCTCTACCCTTCAAAAATAATAAGAAAAGAGACATTAAAAGGGGATGTTGTTCACATTTTCAAAACAACAAAACATTTAATAGATATGTGTTGCAACTTTCAACGGAGATAACTTTTGACTCGTGTATCGAAACGACTATTATAATATATCAAATCAAAGCTCGTATCAAATTACACAATATTATTTGGTGAATCTAAGGAAAATCTTTTTGGTATCCAAATTCAATCATTTACAGCACCTATTGAGAATTTAATGTTTTTTACCCACCATTTTCTTTTTACTTACTTCCGTTTTAATTCAATAGCGCTATAAATGAGATACTGGTGCCAACCGAGGGTTTTTCATTTATATTTTCAATCAGTCACTATCCTCCAAAAATAATAAGAGAAAAAAATGAAAGGGCATGTTGTTCACATTTTCAAAAACAACAAAACATTTAATATATATGCTTTGCAACTTTTAATGGAGATTACTTTTGACTCGGGTATCGAAACGACTATTATAACATATCAAATCGAAGCTAGTATCAAATTACACAATATGATTTGGTCATTCTAAGGAAAATATTTTTGGTACCCAAATTGAATCATTTAAAGCACTTACCGAGGATTTAATGTTTTTGACGCACCATTTTCATTTTACTTACTTTCGGTTTAATTCAATAGCGCTATAAAAGATAGAGTGGTGCCCAGCTAGGGTTTTTTATTGACATTTTCAATCAGTCTCTACCCTTCAAAAATAATAAGAGAAGAGACATTGAAAAGGGATGTTGTTCACATTTTCAAAACAACAAAACATGTAATAGATATGTGTTGCAACTTTCAACGGAGATAACTTTTGACTCGGGTATCGAAACGACTATTATAATATATCAAATCAAAGCTCGTATCAAATTACACAATATTATTTGGTGAATCTAAGGAAAATATTTTTGGTATCCAAGTTGAATCATTTACAGCACCTATTGAGAATTTAATGTTTTTTACCCACCATTTTCATTTTACTTTCTTCCGTTTTAATTCAATAGCGCTATAAATGAGATACTGGTGCCAACCGAGGGTTTTTCATTTATATTTTCTATTAGTCACTATCATCCAAAAATAATAAGAGAAAAAAATGAAAGGGGATGTTGTTCACATTTTCAAAAACAACAAAACATTTAATATATATGCGTTGCAACTTTCAACGGAGATAACTTTTGACTCGGGTATCGAAACGACTATTATAATATATCAAATCGAAGCTCGTATCAAATTACACAATATGATTTGGTCATTCTAAGGAAAATATTTTTGCTACCGTAAATTGAATCATTTATAGCACTTACCGATGATTTAATGTTTTTGACGCACCATTTTCATTTTACTTACTTCCGGTTTAATTCAATAGCGCTATAAAAGATATAGTGGTGCCAAGCTAAGGTTTTTTATTGACATTTTCAATCAGTCTCTACCCTTCAAAAATAATAAGAGAAGAGACATTGAAAGGGGATGTTGTTCACATTTTCAAAACAACAAAACATTTAATAGATATGTATCGCAACTTTCAACGGAGATAACTTTTGACTCGGGTATCGAAACGACTATAATAATATATCAAATCAAAGCTCGTATCAAATTACACAATATTATTTGGTGAATCTAAGGAAAATCTTTTTGGTATCCAAATTGAATCATTTACAGCACCTATTGAGAATTTAATGTTTTTGACGCACCATTTTCATTTTACTTACTTCCAGTTTAATTCAATAGCGCTATAGAGGAGATATTGGTGCCAACCGAGGGTTTTTCATTTATATTTTCAATCAGTCTCTACCCTTCAAAAATAATAAGAGAAAAAAAATGAAAGGGGATGTTGTTCATATTTTCAAAACAACAAAACATTTAATAGATATGTGTTGCAACTTTCAACGGAGATAACTTTTGACTCGGGTATCGAAACGACTATTATAATATATCAAATCAAAGCTCGTATCAAATTACACAATATTATTTGGTGAATCTAAGGAAAATCTTTTTGGTATCCAAATTGAATCATTTACAACACCTATTGAGAATTTAATGTTTTTACCCCCCATTTTCATTTTACTTTCTTCCGTTTTAATTCATTAGCGCTATAAATGAGATACTGGTGCCAACCGAGGGTTTTTCATTTATATTTTCTATCAGTCACTATCCTCCAAAAATAATAAGAGAAAAAAAATGAAAGGGGATGTTGTTCACATTTTCAAAAACAACAAAACATTTAATATATATGCGTTGCAACTTTCAACGGAGATAACTTTTGACTCGGGTATCGAAACGACTATTATAATATATCAAATCGAAACTCGTGTCAAATTGCAGAATATGATTTGGTCTCTCTAAGGAAAATCTTTTCGGTACCAAAATGGAATCATTTACAGCAGGATTTAATGTTTTTGACGCAACATTTTCATTTTACTTACTTCCAGTTTAATTCAATAGCGCTATAGAGGAGATACTGGTGCCAACCGAGGGTTTTTCATTTATATTTTCAATCAGTCTCTACCCTTCAAAAATAATAAGAGAAGAGACATTAAAAGGGGATGTTGTTCACATTTTCAAAACAACAAAACATTTAATAGATATGTGTTGCAACTTTCAACGGAGATAACTTTTGACTCGGGTATCGAAACGACTATTATAATATATCAAATAAAAGCTCGTATCAAATTACACAATATTATTTGGTGAATCTAAGGAAAATCTTCTTGGTATCCAAATTGAATCATTTACAGCACCTATTGAGAATTTAATGTTTTTTACCCACCATTTTCTTTTTACTTACTTCCGTTTTAATTCAATAGCGCTATAAATGAGATACTGGTGCCAACCGAGGGTTTTTCATTTATATTTTCAATCACTCACTATCCTCCAAAAATAATAAGAGAAAAAAAATGAAAGGGGATGTTGTTCACATTTTCAAAAACAACAAAACATTTAATATATATGCGTTGCAACTTTTAACGGAGATTACTTTTGACTCGGGTATCGAAACGACTATTATAACATATCAAATCGAAGCTCGTATCAAATTACACAATATGATTTGGTCATTCTACGGAAAATATTTTTGGTACCCAAATTGAATCATTTAAAGCACTTACCGAGGATTTAATGTTTTTGACGCACCATTTTCATTTTACTTACTTCCGGTTTAATTCAATAGCGCTATAAAAGATAGAGTGGTGCCCAGCTTGGGTTTTTTATTGACATTTTCAATCAGTCTCTACCCTTCAAAAATAATAAGAGAAGAGACATTGAAAGGGGATGTTGTTCACATTTTCAAAACAACAAAACATTTAATAGATATGTGTTGCAACTTTCAACGGAGATAACTTTTGACTCGGGTATCGAAACGACTATTATAATATATCAAATCAAAGCTCGTATCAAATTACACAATATTATTTGGTGAATCTAAGGAAAATATTTTTGGTATCCAAGTTGAATCATTTACAGCACCTATTGAGAATTTAATGTTTTTTACCCACCATTTTCATTTTACTTTCTTCCGTTTTAATTCAATAGCGCTATAAATGAGATACTGGTGCCAACCGAGGGTTTTTCATTTATATTTTCTATTAGTCACTATTTTCCAAAAATAATAAGAGAAAAAAATGAAAGGGGATGTTGTTCACATTTTCAAAAACAACAAAACATTTAATATATATGCGTTGCAACTTTCAACGGAGATAACTTTTGACTCGGGTATCGAAACGACTATTATAATATATCAAATCGAAGCTCGTATCAAATTACACAATATGATTTGGTCATTCTAAGGAAAATATTTTTGCTACCGTAAATTGAATCATTTATAGCACTTACCGATGATTTAATGTTTTTGACGCACCATTTTCATTTTACTTACTTCCGGTTTAATTCAATAGCGCTATAAAAGATATAGTGGTGCCAAGCTAAGGTTTTTTATTGACATTTTCAATCAGTCTCTACCCTTCAAAAATAATAAGAGAAGAGACATTGAAAGGGGATGTTGTTCACATTTTCAAAACAACAAAACATTTAATAGATATGTATCGCAACTTTCAACGGAGATAACTTTTGACTCGGGTATCGAAACGACTATTATAATATATCAAATCAAAGCTCGTATCAAATTACACAATATTATTTGGTGAATCTAAGGAAAATCTTTTTGGTATCCAAATTGAATCATTTACAGCACCTATTGAGAATTTAATGTTTTTTACCCACCATTTTCATTTTACTTTCTTCCGTTTTAATTCAATAGCGCTATAAATGAGATACTGGTGCCAACCGAGGGTTTTTCATTTATATTTTCAATCAGTCACTATCCTCCAAAAATAATAAGAAAAAAAAAATGAAAGGGGATGTTGTTCACATTTTCAAAAACAACAAAACATTTAATATATATGCGTTGCAACTTTTAACGGATATTACTTTTGACTCGGGTATCGAAACGACTATTATAACATATCAAATCGAAGCTCGTATCAAATTACACAATATGATTTGGTCATTCGAAGGAAAATATTTTCGGTACTCAAATTGAATCATTTAAAGCACTTACCGAGGATTTAATGTTTTTGACGCACCATTTTCATTTTACTTACTTCCGGTTTAATTCAATAGCGCTATAAAAGATAGAGTGGTGCCCAGCTAGGGTTTTTTATTGACATTTTCAATCAGTCTCTACCCTTCAAAAATAATAAGAGAAGAGACATTGAAAGGGGATGTTGTTCACATTTTCAAAACAACAAAACATTTAATAGATATGTGTTGCAACATTCAACGGAGATAACTTTTGACTCGGGTATCGAAACGACTATTATAACATATCAAATCGAAGCTCGTATCAAATTGCACAATATGATTTGGTCTCTCTAAGGAAAATCTTTTCGGTACCAAAATTGAATCATTTACAGCAGGATTTAATGTTTTTGACGCACCATTTTCATTTTACTTACTTCCAGTTTAATTCAATAGCGCTATAGAGGAGATATTGGTGCCAACCGAGGGTTTTTCATTTATATTTTCAATCAGTCTCTACCCTTCAAAAATAATAAGACAAGAGACATTGAAAGGGGATGTTGTTCACATTTTCAAAACAACAAAACATTTAATAGATATGTGTTGCAACTTTCAACGGAGATAACTTTTGACTCGGGTATCGAAACGACTATTATAATATATCAAATCAAAGCTCGTATCAAATTACACAATATTATTTGGTGAATCTAAGGAAAATCTTTTTGGTATCCAAATTGAATCATTTACAGCACCTATTGAGAATTTAATGTTTTTTACCCCCCATTTTCATTTTACTTTCTTCCGTTTTAATTCATTAGCGCTATAAATGAGATACTGGTGCCAACCGAGGGTTTTTCATTTATATTTTCTATCAGTCACTATCCTCCAAAAATAATAAGAGAAAAAAAATGAAAGGGGATGTTGTTCACATTTTCAAAAACAACAAAACATTTAATATATATGCGTTGCAACTTTCAACGGAGATAACTTTTGACTCGGGTATCGAAACGACTATTATAATATATCAAATCGAAGCTCGTATCATATTACACAATATGATTTGGTCATTCTAAGGAAAATATTTTCTGTACCGTAAATTGAATCATTTATAGCACTTACCGATGATTTAATGTTTTTGACGCACCATTTTCATTTTACTTACTTCCGGTTTAATTCAATAGCGCTATAAATAAGATAGTGGTGCCAAGCTAGGGTTTTTTATTTACATTTTCAATCAGTCTCTATCCTTCAAAAATAATAAGAGAAGAGAAAATGAAAAGGGATGTTGTTCACATTTTCAAAGACAACAAAACATTTAATAAATATGTGTTGAACTTTCCTCCGAGATAACTTTTGACTCGGGTATCGAAACGACTATTATAATATATCAAATCGAAACTCGTGTCAAATTGCAGAATATGATTTGGTCTCTCTAAGGAAAATCTTTTCGGTACCAAAATGGAATCATTTACAGCAGGATTTAATGTTTTTGACGCAACATTTTCATTTTACTTACTTCCAGTTTAATTCAATAGCGCTATAGAGGAGATACTGGTGCCAACCGAGGGTTTTTCATTTATATTTTCAATCAGTCTCTACCCTTCAAAAATAATAAGAGAAGAGACATTAAAAGGGGATGTTGTTCACATTTTCAAAACAACAAAACATTTAATAGATATGTGTTGCAACTTTCAACGGAGATAACTTTTGACTCGGGTATCGAAACGACTATTATAATATATCAAATCAAAGCTCGTATCAAATTACACAATATTATTTGGTGAATCTAAGGAAAATCTTCTTGGTATCCAAATTGAATCATTTACAGCACCTATTGAGAATTTAATGTTTTTTACCCACCATTTTCTTTTTACTTACTTCCGTTTTAATTCAATAGCGCTATAAATGAGATACTGGTGCCAACCGAGGGTTTTTCATTTATATTTTTAATCACTCACTATCCTCCAAAAATAATAAGAGAAAAAAAATGAAAGGGGATGTTGTTCACATTTTCAAAAACAACAAAACATTTAATATATATGCGTTGCAACTTTTAACGGAGATTACTTTTGACTCGGGTATCGAAACGACTATTATAACATATCAAATCGAAGCTCGTATCAAATTACACAATATGATTTGGTCATTCTACGGAAAATATTTTTGTTACCCAAATTGAATCATTTAAAGCACTTACCGAGGATTTAATGTTTTTGACGCACCATTTTCATTTTACTTACTTCCGGTTTAATTCAATAGCGCTATAAAAGATAGAGTGGTGCCCAGCTAGGGTTTTTTATTGACATTTTCAATCAGTCTCTACCCTTCAAAAATAATAAGAGAAGAGACATTGAAAGGGGATGTTGTTCACATTTTCAAAACAACAAAACATTTAATAGATATGTGTTGCAACTTTCAACGGAGATAACTTTTGACTCGGGTATCGAAACGACTATTATAATATATCAAATCAAAGCTCGTATCAAATTACACAATATTATTTGGTGAATCTAAGGAAAATCTTTTTGGTATCCAAATTGAATCATTTACAGCACCTATTGAGAATTTAATGTTTTTTACCCACCATTTTCATTTTACTTTCTTCCGTTTTAATTCAATAGCGCTATAAATGAGATACTGGTGCCAACCGAGGGTTTTTCATTTATATTTTCTATCAGTCACTATCCTCCAAAAATAATAAGAGAAAAAAAATGAAAGGGGATGTTGTTCACATTTTCAAAAACAACAAAACATTTAATATATATGCGTTGCAACTTTCAACGGAGATAACTTTTGACTCGGGTATCGAAACGACTATTATAATATATCAAATCGAAGCTCGTATCAAATTACACAATATGATTTGGTCATTCTAAGGAAAATATTTTCGGTACCGTAAATTGAATCATTTATAGCACTTACCGATGATTTAATGTTTTTGACGCACCATTTTCATTTTACTTACTTCCGGTTTAATTCAATAGCGCTATAAAGGAGATAGTGGTGCCAAGCTAGGGTTTTTTATTTACATTTTCAATCAGTCTCTATCCTTCAAAAATAATAAGAGAAGAGAAAATGAAAAGGGATGTTGTTCACATTTTCAAAGACAACAAAACATTTAATAAATATGTGTTGAACTTTCCTCCGAGATAACTTTTGACTCGGGTATCGAAACGACTATTATAATATATCAAATCGAAACTGGTGTCAAATTGCAGAATATGATTTGGTCTCTCTAAGGAAAATCTTTTCGGTACCAAAATTGAATCATTTACAGCAGGATTTAATGTTTTTGACGCACCATTTTCATTTTACTTACTTCCATTTTAATTCAATAGCGCTATAGAGGAAATACTGGTGCCAACCGAGGGTTTTTCATTTATATTTTCAATCAGTCTCTACCCTTCAAAAATAATAAGAGAAGAGACATTAAAAGGGGATGTTGTTCACATTTTCAAAACAACAAAACATTTAATAGATATGTGTTGCAACTTTCAACGGAGATAACTTTTGACTCGGGTATCGAAACGACTATTATAATATATCAAATCAAAGCTCGTATCAAATTACACAATATTATTTGGTGAATCTAAGGAAAATCTTTTTGGTATCCAAATTGAATCATTTACAGCACCTATTGAGAATTTAATGTTTTTTACTCACCATTTTCTTTTTACTTACTTCCGTTTTAATTCAATAGCGCTATAAATGAGATACTGGTGCCAACCGAGGGTTTTTAATTTATATTTTCAATCAGTCACTATCCTCCAAAAATAATAAGAGAAAAAAAATGAAAGGGGATGTTGTTCACATTTTCAAAAACAACAAAACATTTAATATATATGCGTTGCAACTTTTAACGGAGATTACTTTTGACTTGGGTATCGAAACGACTATTATAACATATCAAATCGAAGCTCGTTTCAAATTACACAATATGATTTGGTCATTCTAAGGAAAATATTTTCGGTACCCAAATTGAATCATTTAAAGCACTTACCGAGGATTTAATGTTTTTGACGCACCATTTTCATTTTACTTACTTCCGGTTTAATTCAATAGCGCTATAAAAGATAGAGTGGTGCCCAGCTAGGGTTTTTTATTGACATTTTCAATCAGTCTCTACCCTTCAAAAATAATAAGAGAAGAGACATTGAAAGGGGATGTTGTTCACATTTTCAAAACAACAAACCATTTAATAGATATGTGTTGCAACTTTCAACGGAGATAACTTTTGACTCGGGTATCGAAACGACTATTATAACATATCAAATCGAAGCTCGTATCAAATTGCACAATATGATTTGGTCTCTCTAAGGAAAATCTTTTCGGTACCAAAATTGAATCATTTACAGTAGGATTTAATGTTTTTGACGCACCATTTTCATTTTACTTACTTCCGGTTTAATTCAATAGCGCTATAAAAGATAGAGTGGTGCCCAGCTAGGGTTTTTTATTGACATTTTCAATCAGTCTCTACCCTTCAAAAATAATAAGAGAAGAGACATTGAAAGGGGATGTTGTTCACATTTTCAAAACAACAAAACATTTAATAGATATGTGTTGCAACTTTCAACGGAGATAACTTTTGACTCGGGTATCGAAACGACTATTATAATATATCAAATCAAAGCTCGTATCAAATTACACAATATTATTTGGTGAATCTAATGAAAATCTTTTTGGTATCCAAATTGAATCATTTACAGCACCTATTGAGAATTTAATGTTTTTTACCCCCCATTTTCATTTTACTTTCTTCCGTTTTAATTCATTAGCGCTATAAATGAGATACTGGTGCCAACCGAGGGTTTTTAATTTATATTTTCAATCAGTCACTATCCTCCAAAAATAATAAGAGAAAAAAAATGAAAGGGGATGTTGTTCACATTTTCAAAACAACAAAACATTTAATAGATATGTGTTGCAACTTTCAACGGAGATAACTTTTGACTCGGGTATCGAAACGACTATTATAATATATCAAATCAAAGCTCGTATCAAATTACACAATATTATTTGGTGAATCTAAGGAAAATCTTTTTGGTATCCAAATTGAATCATTTACAGCACCTATTGAGAATTTAATGTTTTTTACCCACCATTTTCATTTTACTTTCTTCCGTTTTAATTCAATAGCGCTATAAATGAGATACTGGTGCCAACCGAGGGTTTTTCATTTATATTTTCTATCAGTCACTATCCTCCAAAAATAATAAGGGAAAAAAAATGAAAGGGGATGTTGTTCACATTTTCAAAAACAACAAAACATTTAATATATATGCGTTGCAACTTTCAACGGAGATAACTTTTGACTCGGGTATCGAAACTACTATTATAATATATCAAATCGAAGCTCGTATCAAATTACACAATATGATTTGGTCATTCTAAGGAAAATATTTTCGGTACCATAAATTGAATCATTTATAGCACTTACCGATGATTTAATGTTTTTGTCGCACCATTTTCATTTTACTTACTTCCGGTTTAATTCAATAGCGCTATAAAGGAGATAGTGGTGCCAAGCTAGGGTTTTTTATTTACATTTTCAATCAGTCTCTATCCTTCAAAAATAATAAGAGAAGAGAAAATGAAAAGGGATGTTGTTCACATTTTCAAAGACAACAAAACATTTAATAAATATGTGTTGAACTTTCCTCCGAGATAACTTTTGACTCGGGTATCGAAACGACTATTATAATATATCAAATCGAAACTGGTGTCAAATTGCAGAATATGATTTGGTCTCTCTAAGGAAAATCTTTTCGGTACCAAAATTGAATCATTTACAGCAGGATTTAATGTTTTTGACGCACCATTTTCATTTTACTTACTTCCAGTTTAATTCAATAGCGCTATAGAGGAGATACTGGTGCCAACCGAGGGTTTTTCATTTATATTTTCAATCAGTCTCTACCCTTCAAAAATAATAAGAGAAGAGACATTAAAAGGGGATGTTGTTCACATTTTCAAAACAACAAAACATTTAATAGATATGTGTTACAACTTTCAACGGAGATAACTTTTGACTCGGGTATCGAAACGACTATTATAATATATCAAATCAAAGCTCGTATCAAATTACACAATATTATTTGGTGAATCTAAGGAAAATCTTTTTGGTATCCAAATTGAATCATTTACAGCACCTATTGAGAATTTAATGTTTTTTACTCACCATTTTCTTTTTACTTACTTCCGTTTTAATTCAATAGCGCTATAAATGAGATACTGGTGCCAACCGAGGGTTTTTAATTTATATTTTCAATCAGTCACTATCCTCCAAAAATAATAAGAGAAAAAAAATGAAAGGGGATGTTGTTCACATTTTCAAAAACAACAAAACATTTCATATATATGCGTTGCAACTTTCAACGGAGATTACTTTTGACTCGGGTATCGAAACGACTATTATAATATATCAAATCGAAGCTCGTATCAAATTACACAATATGATTTGGTCATTCTAAGGAAAATATTTTCGGTACCGTAAATTGAATCATTTATAGCACTTATCGATGATTTAATGTTTTTGACGCACCATTTTCATTTTACTTACTTCCGGTTTAATTCAATAGCGCTATAAAGGAGATAGTGGTGCCAAGCTAGGGTTTTTTATTTACATTTTCAATCAGTCTCTATCCTTCAAAAATAATAAGAGAAGAGAAAATGAAAAGGGATGTTGTTCACATTTTCAAAGACAACAAAACATTTAATAAATATGTGTTGAACTTTCCTCCGAGATAACTTTTGACTCGGGTATCGAAACGACTATTATAATATATCAAATCGAAACTTGTGTCAAATTGCAGAATATGATTTGGTCTCTCTAAGGAAAATCTTTTCGGTACCAAAATTGAATCATTTACAGCAGGATTTAATGTTTTTGACGCACCATTTTCATTTTACTTACTTCCAGTTTAATTCAATAGCGCTATAGAGGAGATACTGGTGCCAACCGAGGGTTTTTCATTTATATTTTCAATCAGTCTCTACCCTTCAAAAATAATAAGAGAAGAGACATTAAAAGGGGATGTTGTTCACATTTTCAAAACAACAAAACATTTAATAGATATGTGTTGCAACTTTCAACGGAGATAACTTTTGACTCGGGTATCGAAACGACTATTATAATATATCAAATCAAAGCTCGTATCAAATTACACAATATTATTTGGTGAATCTAAGGAAAATCTTTTTGGTATCCAAATTGAATCATTTACAGCACCTATTGAGAATTTAATGTTTTTTACTCACCATTTTCTTTTTACTTACTTCCGTTTTAATTCAATAGCGCTATAAATGAGATACTGGTGCCAACCGAGGGTTTTTAATTTATATTTTCAATCAGTCACTATCCTCCAAAAATAATAAGAGAAAAAAAATGAAAGGGGATGTTGTTCACATTTTCAAAAACAACAAAACATTTAATATATATGCGTTGCAACTTTTAACGGAGATTACTTTTGACTCGGGTATCGAAACGACTATTATAACATATCAAATCGAAGCTCGTATCAAATTACACAATATGATTTGGTCATTCTAAGGAAAATATTTTCGGTACCCAAATTGAATCATTTAAAGCACTTACCGAGGATTTAATGTTTTTGACGCACCATTTTCATTTTACTTACTTCCGGTTTAATTCAATAGCGCTATAAAGGAGATAGTGGTGCCAAGCTAGGGTTTTTTATTTACATTTTCAATCAGTCTCTATCCTTCAAAAATAATAAGAGAAGAGAAAATGAAAAGGGAAGATGTTCACATTTTCAAAGACAACAAAACATTTAATAAATATGTGTTGAACTTTCCTCCGAGATAACTTTTGACTCGGGTATCGAAACGACTATTATAATATATCAAATCGAACCTCGTGTCAAATTGCAGAATATGATTTGGTATCTCTCAGGAAAATCTTTTCGGTACCAAAATTGAATCATTTACAGCAGGATTTAATGTTTTTTACCCACCATTTTCATTTTACTTACTTCCATTTTAATTCAATAGCGCTATAGAGGAGATACTGGTGCCAACCGAGGGTTTTTCATTTATATTTTCAATCAGTCACTATCCTCCAAAAATAATAAGAGAAAAAAAAAATGAAATGGGATGTTGTTCACATTTTCAAAAACAACAAACATTTAATATATATGCGTTGCAACTTTCAACGGAGATAATTTTTGACTCGGGTATCGAAACGACTATTATAATATATCAAATCGAAGCTCGTATCAAATTACACAATATGATATGGTCATGCTAAGGAAAATATTTTCGCTACCCAAATTGAATCATTTACAGCACTTACCGAGGATTTAATGTTTTTGACGCACCATTTTCATTTTACTTACTTCCGGTTTAATTCAATAGCGCTATAAAGGAGATAGTGGTGCCAAGCTAGGGTTTTTTATTTACATTTTCAATCAGTCTCTATCCTTCAAAAATAATAAGAGAAGAGAAAATGAAAAGGGAAGATGTTCACATTTTCAAAGACAACAAAACATTTAATAAATATGTGTTGAACTTTCCTCCGAGATAACTTTTGACTCGGGTATCGAAACGACTATTATAATATATCAAATCGAACCTTGTGTCAAATTGCAGAATATGATTTGGTATCTCTCAGGAAAATCTTTTCGGTACCAAAATTGAATCATTTACAGCAGGATTTAATGTTTTTGACGCACCATTTTCATTTTACTTACTTCCAGTTTAATTCAATAGCGCTATAGAGGAGATACTGGTGCCAACCGAGGGTTTTTCATTTATATTTTCAATCAGTCTCTACCCTTCAAAAATAATAAGAGAAGAGACATTGAAAGGGGATGTTGTTCACATTTTCAAAAACAACAAAACATTTAATATATATGCGTTGCAACTTTTAACGGAGATAACTTTTATCTCGGGTATCGAAACGACTATTATAACATATCAAATCGAAGCTCGTATCAAATTACACAATTTGATTTGGTCATTCTAAGGAAAATATTTTCGGTACCCAAATTGAATCATTTAAAGCACGTACCGAGGATTTAATGTTTTTGACGCACCATTTTCATTTTACTTACTTCCGGTTTAATTCAATAGCGCTATAAAGGAGATAGTGGTGCCAAGCTAGGGTTTTTATTGACATTTTCAATCAGTCTCTATCCTTCAAAAATAATAAGAGAAGAGAAAATGAAAAGGGATGTTGTTCACATTTTTAAAGACAACAAAACATTTAATAAATATGTGTTGAACTTTCAACGGAGATAACTTTTGACTCGGGTATCGAAACGACTATTATAATATATCAAATCGAAGCTCGTGTCAAATTGCAGAATATGATTTGGTCTCTCTAAGGAAAATCTTTTCGGTACCCAAATTGAATCATTTACAGCAGGATTTAATATTTTTGACGCACCAGTTTCATTTTAGTTACTTCCGGTGTAATTCAATAGCGCTATAGAGGAGATACTGGTGCCAACCGAGTGTTTTTCATTTATATTTTCAATCAGTCTCTACCCTTCAAAAATAATAAGAGAAGAGACATTGAAAGGGGATGTTGTTCACATTTTCAAAACAACAAAACATTTAATAGATATGTGTTGAAACTTTCAACGGAGATAACTTTTGACTCGGGTATCGAAACGACTATTATAATATATCAAATCAAAGCTCGTATCAAATTACACAATATTATTTGGTGAATCTAAGGAAAATCTTTTTGGTATCCAAATTGAATCATTTACAGCACCTATTGAGAATTTAATGTTTTTTACCCACCATTTTCATTTTACTTTCTTCCGTTTTAATTCAAAAGCGCTATAAATGAGATACTGGTGCCAACCGAGGGTTTTTCATTTATATTTGCTATCAGTCACTATCCTCCAAAAATAATAAGAGAAAAACAATGAAAGGGGATGTTGTTCACATTTTCAAAAACAACAAAACATTTAATATATATGCGTTCCAACTTTTAACGGAGATTACTTTTGACTCGGGTATCGAAACGACTATTATAACATATCAAATCGAAGCTCGTATCAAATTACACACTATGATTTGGTCATTCTATGGAAAATATTTTCGGTACCCAAATTGAATCATTTAAAGCACTTACCGAGGATTTAATGTTTTTGACGCACCATTTTCATTTTACTTACTTTCGGTTTAATTCAATAGCGCTATAAAAGATATAGTGGTGCCAAGCTAAGGTTTTTTATTGACATTTTCAATCAGTCTCTACCCTTCAAAAATAATAAGAGAAGAGAAAATGAAAAGGGATGTTGTTCACATTTTCAAAGACAACAAAACATTTAATAAATATGTGTTGCAACTTTCAACGTAAATAACTTTTGACTCATGTCTCAAAACGACTATTATAATATATCAAATAGAAGCTAGTATCAAATTACACAATATTATTTGGTTAATCTCAGGAAAATATTTTCGGTATCCAAATTGAATCATTTACAGCACCTATTGAGAATTTAATGTTTTTTACCCACCATTTTCATTTTACTTACTTCCATTTTAATTCAATAGCGCTATAAATGAGATACTGGTGGCAACCGAAGGTTTTTCATTTATATTTTCAATCAGTCACTATCCTCCAAAAATAATAAGAGAAAAAAAAAATGAAATGGGATGTTGTTCACATTTTCAAAAACAACAAACATTTAATATATATGCGTTGCAACTTTCAACGGAGATAACTTTTGACTCGGGTATCGAAACGACTATTATAATATATCAAATCGAAGCTCGTATCAAATTACACAATATGATATGGTCATTCTAAGGAAAATATTTTCGCTACCCAAATTGAATCATTTACAGCACTTACCGAGGAGTTAATGTTTTTGACGCACCATTTTCATTTTACTTACTTCCGGTTTAATTCAATAGCGCTATAAAGGAGATAGTGGTGCCAAGTTAGGGTTTTTTATTTACATTTTCAATCAGTCTCTATCCTTCAAAAATAATAAGAGAAGAGAAAATGAAAAGGGAAGATGTTCACATTTTCAAAGACAACAAAACATTTAATAAATATGTGTTGAACTTTCCTCCGAGATAACTTTTGACTCGGGTATCGAAACGACTATTATAATATATCAAATCGAACCTTGTGTCAAATTGCAGAATATGATTTGGTATCTCTCAGGAAAATCTTTTCGGTACCAAAATTGAATCATTTACAGCAGGATTTAATGTTTTTGACGCACCATTTTCATTTTACTTACTTCCAGTTTAATTCAATAGCGCTATAGAGGAGATACTGGTGCCAACCGAGGGTTTTTCATTTATATTTTCAATCAGTCTCTACCCTTCAAAAATAATAAGAGAAGAGACATTGAAAGGGGATGTTGTTCACATTTTCAAAAACAACAAAACATTTAATATATATGCGTTGCAACTTTTAACGGAGATAACTTTTATCTCGGGTATCGAAACGACTATTATAACATATCAAATCGAAGCTCGTATCAAATTACACAATATGATTTGGTCATTCTAAGGAAAATATTTTCGGTACCCAAATTGAATCATTTAAAGCAC
Organism: Hippophae tibetana; assembly: GCA_037013495.1. Taxonomy (NCBI): domain Eukaryota; kingdom Viridiplantae; phylum Streptophyta; class Magnoliopsida; order Rosales; family Elaeagnaceae; genus Hippophae; species Hippophae tibetana. The sequence continues at coordinate 46,716,513 of CM072812.1, read as the reverse complement.
GTACCGAGGATTTAATGTTTTTGACGCACCATTTTCATTTTACTTACTTCCGGTTTAATTCAATAGCGCTATAAAGGAGATAGTGGTGCCAAGCTAGGGTTTTTATTGACATTTTCAATCAGTCTCTATCCTTCAAAAATAATAAGAGAAGAGAAAATGAAAAGGGATGTTGTTCACATTTTTAAAGACAACAAAACATTTAATAAATATGTGTTGAACTTTCAACGGAGATAACTTTTGACTCGGGTATCGAAACGACTATTATAATATATCAAATCGAAGCTCGTGTCAAATTGCAGAATATGATTTGGTCTCTCTAAGGAAAATCTTTTCGGTACCCAAATTGAATCATTTACAGCAGGATTTAATATTTTTGACGCACCAGTTTCATTTTAGTTACTTCCGGTGTAATTCAATAGCGCTATAGAGGAGATACTGGTGCCAACCGAGTGTTTTTCATTTATATTTTCAATCAGTCTCTACCCTTCAAAAATAATAAGAGAAGAGACATTGAAAGGGGATGTTGTTCACATTTTCAAAACAACAAAACATTTAATAGATATGTGTTGAAACTTTCAACGGAGATAACTTTTGACTCGGGTATCGAAACGACTATTATAATATATCAAATCAAAGCTCGTATCAAATTACACAATATTATTTGGTGAATCTAAGGAAAATCTTTTTGGTATCCAAATTGAATCATTTACAGCACCTATTGAGAATTTAATGTTTTTTACCCACCATTTTCATTTTACTTTCTTCCGTTTTAATTCAATAGCGCTATAAATGAGATACTGGTGCCAACCGAGGGTTTTTCATTTATATTTGCTATCAGTCACTATCCTCCAAAAATAATAAGAGAAAAAAAATGAAAGGGGATGTTGTTCAAATTTTCAAAAACAACAAAACATTTAATATATATGCGTTCCAACTTTTAACGGAGATTACTTTTGACTCGGGTATCGAAACGACTATTATAACATATCAAATCGAAGCTCGTATCAAATTACACAATATGATTTGGTCATTCTATGGAAAATATTTTCGGTACCCAAATTGAATCATTTAAAGCACTTACCGAGGATTTAATGTTTTTGACGCACCATTTTCATTTTACTTACTTTCGGTTTAATTCAATAGCGCTATAAAAGATATAGTGGTGCCAAGCTAAGGTTTTTTATTGACATTTTCAATCAGTCTCTACCCTTCAAAAATAATAAGAGAAGAGAAAATGAAAAGGGATGTTGTTCACATTTTCAAAGACAACAAAACATTTAATAAATATGTGTTGCAACTTTCAACGTAAATAACTTTTGACTCATGTCTCAAAACGACTATTATAATATATCAAATAGAAGCTAGTATCAAATTACACAATATTATTTGGTTAATCTCAGGAAAATATTTTCGGTATCCAAATTGAATCATTTACAGCACCTATTGAGAATTTAATGTTTTTTACCCACCATTTTCATTTTACTTACTTCCATTTTAATTCAATAGCGCTATAAATGAGATACTGGTGCCAACCGAGGGTTTTTAATTTATATTTTCAATCAGTCACTATCCTCCAAAAATAATAAGAGAAAAAAAATGAAAGGGGATGTTGTTCACATTTTCAAAAACAACAAAACATTTAATATATATGCGTTGCAACTTTTAACGGAGATAACTTTTGACTCGGGTATCGAAACGACTATTATAACATATCAAATCGAAGCTCGTATCAAATTACACAATATGATATGGTCATTCTAAGGAAAATATTTTCGCTACCCAAATTGAATCATTTACAGCACTTACCGAGGATTTAATGTTTTTGACGCACCATTTTCATTTTACTTACTTCCGGTTTAATTCAATAGCGCTATAAAGGAGATAGTGGTGCCAAGCTAGGGTTTTTTATTTACATTTTCAATCAGTCTCTATCCTTCAAAAATAATAAGAGAAGAGAAAATGAAAAGGGAAGATGTTCACATTTTCAAAGACAACAAAACATTTAATAAATATGTGTTGAACTTTCCTCCGAGATAACTTTTGACTCGGGTATCGAAACGACTATTATAATATATCAAATCGAACCTCGTGTCAAATTGCAGAATATGATTTGGTATCTCTCAGGAAAATCTTTTCGGTACCAAAATTGAATCATTTACAGCAGGATTTAATGTTTTTTACCCACCATTTTCATTTTACTTACTTCCATTTTAATTCAATAGCGCTATAGAGGAGATACTGGTGCCAACCGAGGGTTTTTCATTTATATTTTCAATCAGTCTCTACCCTTCAAAAATAATAAGAGAAGAGACATTGAAAGGGGATGTTGTTCACATTTTCAAAAACAACAAAACATTTAATATATATGCGTTGCAACTTTTAACGGAGATAACTTTTATCTCGGGTATCAAAACGACTATTATAACATATCAAATCGAAGCTCGTATCAAATTACACAATATGATTTGGTCATTCTAAGGAAAATATTTTCGGTACCCAAATTGAATCATTTAAAGCACGTACCGAGGATTTAATGTTTTTGACGCACCATTTTCATTTTACTTACTTCCGGTTTAATTCAATAGCGCTATAAAGGAGATAGTGGTGCCAAGCTAGGGTTTTTATTGACATTTTCAATCAGTCTCTATCCTTCAAAAATAATAAGAGAAGAGAAAATGAAAAGGGATGTTGTTCACATTTTTAAAGACAACAAAACATTTAATAAATATGTGTTGAACTTTCAACGGAGATAACTTTTGACTCGGGTATCGAAACGACTATTATAATATATCAAATCGAAGCTCGTGTCAAATTGCAGAATATGATTTGGTCTCTCTAAGGAAAATCTTTTCGGTACCCAAATTGAATCATTTACAGCAGGATTTAATGTTTTTGACGCACCAGTTTCATTTTAGTTACTTCCGGTTTAATTCAATAGCGCTATAGAGGAGATACTGGTGCCAACCGAGTGTTTTTCATTTATATTTTCAATCAGTCTCTACCCTTCAAAAATAATAAGAGAAGAGACATTGAAAGGGGATGTTGTTCACATTTTCAAAACAACAAAACATTTAATAGATATGTGTTGAAACTTTCAACGGAGATAACTTTTGACTCGGGTATCGAAACGACTATTATAATATATCAAATCAAAGCTCGTATCAAATTACACAATATTATTTGGTGAATCTAAGGAAAATCTTTTTGGTATCCAAATTGAATCATTTACAGCACCTATTCAGAATTTAATGTTTTTTACCCACCATTTTCATTTTACTTTCTTCCGTTTTAATTCAATAGCGCTATAAATGAGATACTGGTGCCAACCGAGGGTTTTTCATTTATATTTGCTATCAGTCACTATCCTCCAAAAATAATAAGAGAAAAAAAATGAAAGGGGATGTTGTTCACATTTTCAAAAACAACAAAACATTTAATATATATGCGTTCCAACTTTCAACGGAGATAACTTTTGACTCGGGTATCGAAACGACTATTATAATATATCAAATCGAAGCTCGTATCAATTTACACAATATGATTTGGTCATTCTAAGGAAAATATTTTCGGTACCCAAATTGAATCATTTATAGCACTTACCGAGGATTTAATGTTTTTGACGCACCATTTTCATTTTACTTACTTCCGGTTTAATTCAATAGCGCTATAAAGGAGATAGTGGTGCCAAGCTAGGGTTTTTTATTTACATTTTCAATCAGTCTCTATCCTTCAAAAATAATAAGAGAAGAGAAAATGAAAAGGGATGTTGTTCACATTTTCAAAGACAACAAAACATTTAATAAATATGTGTTGCAACTTTCAACGTAAATAACTTTTGACTCGGGTCTCAAAACGACTATTATAATATACAAATAGAAGCTAGTATCAAATTACACAATATTATTTGGTTAATCTCAGGAAAATATTTTCGGTATCCAAATTGAATCATTTACAGCACCTATTGAGAATTTAATGTTTTTTACCCACCATTTTCATTTTACTTACTTCCATTTTAATTCAATAGCGCTATAAATGAGATACTGGTGGCAACCGAGGGTTTTTCATTTATATTTTCAATCAATCACTATCCTCCAAAATTAATAAGAGAAAAAAAATGAAATGGGATGTTGTTCACATTTTCAAAAACAACAAACATTTAATATATATGCGTTGCAACTTTCAACGGAGATAACTTTTGACTCGGGTATCGAAACGACTATTATAATATATCAAATCGAAGCTCGTGTCAAATTGCAGAATATGATTTGGTCTCTCTAAGGAAAATCTTTTCGGTACCCAAATTGAATCATTTACAACAGGATTTAATGTTTTTGACGCACCAGTTTCATTTTAGTTACTTCCGGTTTAATTCAATAGCGCTATAGAGGAGATACTGGTGCCAACCGAGGGTTTTTCATTTATATTTTCAATCAGTCTCTACCCTTCAAAAATAATAAGAGAAGAGACATTGAAAGGGGATGTTGTTCACATTTTCAAAACAACAAAACATTTAATAGATATGTGTTGCAACTTTCAACGGAGATAACTTTTGACTCGGGTATCGAAACGACTATTATAATATATCAAATCAAAGCTCGTATCAAATTACACAATATTATTTGGTGAATCTAAGGAAAATCTTTTTGGTATCCAAATTGAATCATTTACAGCACCTATTGAGAATTTAATGTTTTTTACCCACCATTTTCATTTTACTTTCTTCCGTTTTAATTCAATAGCGCTATAAATGAGATACTGGTGCCAACCGAGGGTTTTTCATTTATATTTTCTATCAGTCACTATCCTCCAAAAATAATAAGAGAAAAAAAAATGAAAGGGGATGTTGTTCACATTTTCAAAAACAACAAAACATTTAATATATATGCGTTCCAACTTTCAACGGAGATAACTTTTGACTCGGGTATCGAAACGACTATTATAATATATCAAATCGAAGCTCGTATCAATTTACACAATATGATTTGGTCATTCTAAGGAAAATATTTTCGGTACCCAAATTGAATCATTTATAGCACTTACCGAGGATTTAATGTTTTTGACGCACCATTTTCATTTTACTTACTTCCGGTTTAATTCAATAGCGCTATAAAGGAGATAGTGGTGCCAAGCTAGGGTTTTTTATTTACATTTTCAATCAGTCTCTATCCTTCAAAAATAATAAGAGAAGAGAAAATGAAAAGGGATGTTGTTCACATTTTCAAAGACAACAAAACATTTAATAAATATGTGTTCCAACTTTCAACGTAAATAACTTTTGACTCGGGTCTCAAAACGACTATTATAATATATCAAATAGAAGCTAGTATCAAATTACACAATATTATTTGGTTAATCTCAGGAAAATATTTTCGGTATCCAAATTGAATCATTTACAGCACCTATTGAGAATTTAATGTTTTTTACCCACCATTTTCATTTTACTTACTTCCATTTTAATTCAATAGCGCTATAAATGAGATACTAGTGGCAACCGAGGGTTTTTCATTTATATTTTCAATCAGTCACTATCCTCCAAAAATAATAAGAGAAAAAAAATGAAATGGGATGTTGTTCACATTTTCAAAAACAACAAACATTTAATATATATGCGTTGCAACTTTCAACGGAGATAACTTTTGACTCGGGTATCGAAACGACTATTATAATATATCAAATCGAAGCTCGTATCAAATTACACAATATGATATGGTCATTCTAAGGAAAATATTTTCGCTACCCAAATTGAATCATTTACAGCACTTACCGAGGATTTAATGTTTTTGACGCACCATTTTCATTTTACTTACTTCCGGTTTAATTCAATAGCGCTATAAGGAGATAGTGGTGCCAAGCTAGGGTTTTTTATTTACATTTTCAATCAGTCTCTATCCTTCAAAAATAATAAGAGAAGAGAAAATGAAAAGGGAAGATGTTCACATTTTCAAAGACAACAAAACATTTAATAAATATGTGTTGAACTTTCCTCCGAGATAACTTTTGACTCGGGTATCGAAACGACTATTATAATATATCAAATCGAAGCTCGTGTCAAATTGCAGAATATGATTTGGTATCTCTCATGAAAATTTTTTCGGTACCAAAATTGAATGATTTACAGCAGGATTTAATGTTTTTGAAGCACCATTTTCATTTTACTTACTTCCAGTTTAATTCAATAGCGCTATAGAGGAGATACTGGTGCCAACCGAGGGTTTTTCATTTATATTTTCAATCAGTCTCTACCCTTCAAAAATAATAAGAGAAGAGACATTGAAAGGGGATGTTGTTCACATTTTCAAAACAACAAAACATTTAATAGATATGTGTTGCAACTTTCAACGGAGATAACTTTTGACTCGGGTATCGAAACGACTATTATAATATATCAAATCAAAGCTCGTATCAAAGTACACAATATTATTTGGTCAATCTAAGGAAAATCCTTTTGGTATCCAAATTGAATCATTTACAGCACCTATTGAGAATTTAATGTTTTTTACCCACCATTTTCATTTTACTTACTTCCGTTTTAATTCAATAGCGCTATAAATGAGATACTGGTGCCAACCGAGGGTTTTTAATTTATATTTTCAATCAGTCACTATCCTCCAAAAATAATATGAGAAAAAAAATGAAAGGGGATGTTGTTCACATTTTCAAAAACAACAAAACATTTAATATATATGCGTTGCAACTTTCAACGGAGATAACTTTTGACTCGGGTATCGAAACGACTATTATAATATATCAAATCGAAGCTCGTATCAAATTACACAATATGATTTAGTCATTCTAAGGAAAATATTTTCGGTACCCAAATTGAATCATTTATAGCACTTACCGAGGATTTAATGTTTTTGACGCACCATTTTCATTTTACGTACTTCCGGTTTAATGCAATAGCGCTATAAAGGAGATAGTGGTGCCAAGCTAGGGTTTTTTATTTACATTTTCAATCAGTCTCTATGCTTCAAAAATAATAAGAGAAGAAAAAATGAAAAGGGATGTTGTTCACATTTTGAAAAACAACAAAACATTTAATAAATATGTGTTGCAACTTTCAACGGAAATAACTTTTGACTCGGGTCTCGAAACGACTATTATAATATAACAAATAGAAGCTAGTATCAAATTACACAATATTATTTGGTTAATCTCAGGAAAATATTATCGGTACCCAAATTGAATCATTTACAGCACCTACTGAGAATTTAATGTTTCTTACTCACCATTTTCATTTTACTTACTTCCGGTTTAATTCAATAGCGCTATAAATGAGATTCTGGTGCCAACCGAGGGTTTTTCAATTATATTTTCAATCAGTCTTTATCCTTCAAAAATAATAAGAGAAGAGAAAATGAAAGGGAATGCAGTTTACATTTTCAAAAACAACAAAACATTTAATATATATGCGTTGCAACTTTCAACGGAGATAACTTTTGACTCGGGTTTCCAAACGACTATTATAATATATCAAATCAAAGCTCGTATCAAATTACACAATATTATTTGGTCAATCTAATGAAAATCTTTTTGGTATCCAAATTGAATCATTTACAGCACCTATTGAGAATTTAATGTTTTTTACACACCATTTTCATTTTACTTACTTCCGTTTTAATTCAATAGCGCTATAAATGAGATACTGGTGCCAACCGAGGGTTTTTAATTTATATTTTCAATCAGTCACTATCCTCCAAAAATAATATGAGAAAAAAAATGAAAGGGGATGTTGTTCACATTTTCAAAAACAACAAAACATTTAATATATATGCGTTGCAACTTTCAACGGAGATAACTTTTGACTCGGGTATCGAAACGACTATTATAATATATCAAATCGAAGCTCGTATCAAATTACACAATATGATTTAGTCATTCTAAGGAAAATATTTTCGGTACCCAAATTGAATCATTTATAGCACTTACCGAGGATTTAATGTTTTTGACGCACCATTTTCATTTTACGTACTTCCGGTTTAATTCAATAGCACTATAAAGGAGATAGTGGTGCCAAGCTAGGGTTTTTTATTTACATTTTCAATCAGTCTTTACCCTTCAAAAATAATAAGAGAAGAGACATTGAAAGGGGTTGTTGTTCACATTTTCAAAAACAACAAAACATTTAAAAGATATGTGTTGCAACTTTCAACGGAGATAACTTTTGACTCGGGTATCGAAACGACTATTATAATATATCAAATCAAAGCTCGTATCAAGTTACACAATATTATTTGGTCAATCTAAGGAAAATATTTTTGGTATCATAATTGAATCATTTACAGCACCTATTGAGAATTTAATGTTTTTTACCCACCATTTTCGTTTTACTTACTTCCGGTTTAATTCAATAGCGCTATAGAGGAGATACTGGTGCCAACCGAGGGTTTTTCATTTATATTTTCAATTAGTCACTATCCTCCAAAAATAATAAGAGAAGAGAAAATGAAAGGGGATGTTGTTCACATTTTCAAAAACAACAAAACATTTAATATATATGCGTTGGAACTTTCAACGGAGATAACTTTTAACTCGGGTATCGAAACGACTATTATAATATATCAAATCGAAGCTCGTATCAAATTACACAATATGATTTGGTCATTCTAAGGAAATTATTTTCCGTACCCAAATTGAATCATTTACAGCACTTACCGAGAATTTAATGTTTTTGACGCACCATTTTCAATTTACTTGCTTCCGGTTTAATTCAATAGCGCTATAAAGGAGATAGTGGTGCCAAGCTAGGGTTTTTTATTTACATTTTCAATCAGTCTCTATCCTTCAAAAATAATAAGAGAAGAGAAAATGAAAAGGGATGTTGTTCACATTTTCAAAAACAACAAAACATTTAATAAATATGTGTTGCAACTTTCAACGGAAATAACTTTTAACTCGGTTCTCGAAACGACTATTATAATATATCAAATAGAAGCTCGTATCAAATTACACAATATTATTTGGTTAATCTCGGGAAAATATTTTCGGTACCCAAATTGAATCATTTACAGCACCTACTGAGAATTTAATGTTTCTTACTCACCATTTTCATTTTACTTACTTCCGGTTTAATTCAATAGCGCTATAAATGAGATACTGGTGCCAACCGAGAGTTTTTCATTTATATTGTCAATCAGTCTCTATCCTTCAAAAATAATGAGAGAAGAGAAAATTAAAGGGAATGTTGTTTACATTTTCAAAAACAACAAAACATTTAATAAATATATGTTGCAACTTTCAACGGAGATAACTTTTGACTCGGGTATCGAAACGACTATTATAATATATCAAATCGAAGCTCCTATCAAATTACACAATATTATTTGGTCATTCTAAGGAAAATCTTTTCTGTACCCAAATTGAATCATTTACGGCAGGATTTAATGTTTTTGACGCACTATTTTCATTTTACTTACTGCCGGTTTAATTCAATAGCGCTATAAATGAGATACTGGTGCCAACCGAGGGTTTTTCATTTATATTTTCAATCAGTCTCTATCCTTCAAAAATAATAAGAGAAGAGACATTGAAAGGGGATGTTGTTCACATATTGAAAAACAACAAAACCTTTAATAAATATGTGTTGCAACTTTCAACGGAGATAACTTTTGACTCGGGTTTCCAAACGACTATTATAATATATCAAATCAAAGCTCGTATCAAATTACACAATATTATTTGGTCATTCTAAGGAAAATATTTTCGGTACCCAAATTGAATCATTTACAGCACTTACCGAGGATTTAATGTTTTTGACGCACCATTTTCATTTTACTTACTTCCGGTTTAATTCATTAGCGCTAGAAAGGAGATATTGTTGCCAAGCTAGGGTTTTTTATTTACATTTTCAATCAGTCTCTATCTTTCAAAAATAATAACTTAAGAGAAAAAGAAAAGGGATGTTGTTCACTTTTTTAAAGACAACAAAACATTTAATAAATATGTGTTGCAACTTTCAACGGAGATAACTTTTCACTCGGGTATCGAAACGACTATAATAATATATCAAATCGAAGCTCATGTCAAATTACAGAATATGATTTGGTCTCTCTAAGAAAAATCTTTTCGGTACCTAAATTGAATCATTACAGCAGGATTTAATGTTTTTGACGCACCATTTTCATTTTACTTACTTCCGGTTTAATTTAATAACGCTATAAAGGAGATAGTGGTGCCAAGCTAGGGTTTTTTATTTACATTTTCAATCAGTCTCTATCCTTCAAAAATAATAACTTAATAGAAAATTAAAAGGGATGTTGTTCACATTTTTAAAGACAACAAAACATTTAATAAATATGTGTTGCAACTTTCAACGGAGATAACTTTTCACTCGGGTATCGAAACGACGATAATAATATATCAAATCGAAGCTCGTGTCAAATTACAGAATATGATTTGGTCTCTCTAAGGAAAATATTTTCGGTACCCAAATTGAATCATTTACAGCAGGATTTAATGTTTTTGACGCACCATTTTCATTTTACTTACTTCCGGTTTAATTCAATAGCGCTATAAAGAAGATAGTCGTGCCAAGCTAGGGTTTTTCATTTATATTTTAAATTAGTCTCTACCCTTCAAAAATAATAAGAGAAGAGACATTGAAAGGGGATGTTGTTCACATTTTCAAAAACAACAAAACATTTAATAGATATGTGTTGCAACTTTCAACGGAGATAACTTTTGACTCGGGTATCGAAACGACTATTATAATATATCAAATCGAAGCTCCTATCAAATTACACAATATTCTTTGGTCATTCTAAGGAAAATCTTTTCGGTACCCATATTGAATCATTTACGGCAGGATTTAATGTTTTTGACGCACCATTTTCATTTTACTTACTTTCGGTTTAATGCAATAGCGCTATAGAGGAGATACTGGTGCCAACCGAGGGTTTTTCATTTATATTTTCAATCAGTCTCTACCCTTTAAAAATAATAAGAGAAGAGACATTGAAAGGGGATGTTGTTCACATTTTCAAAACCACAAAACATTTAATAGATATATGTTGCAACTTTCAACGGAGATAACTTTTCACTCGGGTATCGAAATGACTATTATAATATATCAAATCAAAGCTCGTATCAAATTACACAATATTATTTGGTCAATCTAAGGAAAATCTTTTTGGTATCCAAATTGAATCATTTACAGCACCTATTGAGAATTTAATGTTTTTTACCCACCATTTTCATTTTACTTTCTTCCGTTTTAATTCAATAGCGCTATAAATGAGATACTGGTGCCAACCGAGGGTTTTTAATTTATATTTTCAATCAGTCACTATCCTCCAAAAATAATATGAGAAAAAAAATGAAAGGGGATGTTGTTCACATTTTGAAAAACAACAAAACATTTAATAAATATGTGTTGCAACTTTCAACGGAGATAACTTTTGACTCGGGTATCGAAACGACTATTATAATATATCAAATCGAAGCTCGTTTCAAATTGCAGAATATGATTTGGTCTCTCTAAGGAAAATCTTTTCGGTACCCAAATTGAATAATTTACAGCAGGATTTAATGTTTTTGACGCACCACTTTCATTTTAGTTACTTCCGGTTTAATTCAATAGCGCTATAGAGGAGATACTGGTGCCAACCGAGGGTTTTTCATTTATATTTTCAATCAGTCTCTACCCTTCAAATATAATAAGAGAAGAGACATTGAAAGGGGATGTTGTTCACATTTTCAAAACAACAAAACATTTAATAGATATGTGTTGCAACTTTCAACGGAGATAACTTTTGACTCGGGTATCGAAACGACTATTATAATATATCAAATCAAAGCTCGTATCAAATTACACAATATTATTTGGTCAATCTAAGGAAAATCTTTTTGGTATCCAAATTGAATCATTTACAGCACCTATTGAGAATTTAATGTTTTTTACCCACCATTTTCATTTTACTTACTTCCGTTTTAATTCAATAGCGCTATAAATGAGATACTGGTGCCAACCGAGGGTTTTTAATTTATATTTTCAATCAGTCACTATCCTCCAAAAATAATATGAGAAAAAAAATGAAAGGGGATGTTGTTCACATTTTGAAAAACAACAAAACATTTAATAAATATGTGTTGCAACTTTCAACGGAAATAACTTTTAACTCGGTTCTCGAAACGACTATTATAATATATCAAATAGAAGCTCGTATCAAATTATACAATATTATTTGGTTAATCTCGGGAAAATATTTTCGGTACATAAATTGAATCATTTACAGCACCTACTGAGAATTTAATGTTTCTTACTCACCACTTTCATTTTACTTACTTCCGGTTTAATTCAATAGCGCTATAAATGAGATACTGGTGCCAACCGAGAGTTTTTCATTTATATTGTCAATCAGTCTCTATCCTTCAAAAATAATGAGAGAAGAGAAAATTAAAGGGAATGTTGTTTACATTTTCAAAAACAACAAAACATTTAATATATATGCGTTGCAACTTTCAACAGAGATAACTTTTTACTCGGGTATCGAAACGACTATGATAATATATCAAATCGAAGCTCCTATCAAATTACACAATATGATTTGGTCATTCTAAGGAAAATATTTTCGGAACCCAAATTGAATCATTTACAGCACTTACCGAGGATTTAATGTTTTTGACGCACTATTTTCATATTACTTACTTCCGGTTTAATTCAGTAGCGCTATAAAGGAGATAGTGGTGCCGACCTAGGGTTATTTATTTACATTTTCAATTAGTCTCTATCCTTCAAAAATAATAAGAGAAAAGAAAATGAAAAGGGATGTTTTTCACATTTTGAAAGACAACAAAACATTTAATAAATATATGTTGCAACTTTCAACGGAGATAACTTTTGACTCGGGTATCGAAACGACTATTATAATATATCAAATCGAAGCTCCTATCAAATTACACAATATTATTTGGTCATTCTAAGGAAAATCTTTTCGGTACCCAAATTGAATCATTTACGGCAGGATTTAATGTTTTTGACGCACTATTTTCATTTTACTTACTGCCGGTTTAATTCAATAGCGCTATAAATGAGATACTGGTGCCAACCGAGGGTTTTTCATTTATATTTTCAATCAGTCTCTATCCTTCAAAAATAATAAGAGAAGAGACATTGAAAGGGGATGTTGTTCACATATTGAAAAACAACAAAACCTTTAATAAATATGTGTTGCAACTTTCAACGGAGATAACTTTTGACTCGGGTATCGAAACGACTATTATAATATATCAAATCGAAGCTCGTATCAAATTACAGAATATGATTTGGTCATTCTAAGGAAAATATTTTCGGTACCCAAATTGAATCATTTACAGCACTTACCGAGGATTTAATGTTTTTGACGCACCATTTTCATTTTACTTACTTCCGGTTTAATTCATTAGCGCTAGAAAGGAGATATTGGTGCCAAGCTAGGGTTTTTTATTTACATTTTCAATCAGTCTCTATCCTTCAAAAATAATAACTTAAGAGAAAATGAAAAGGGATGTTGTTCACTTTTTTAAAGACAACAAAACATTTAATAAATATGTGTTGCAACTTTCAACGGAGATAACTTTTCACTCGGGTATCGAAACGACTATAATAATATATCAAATTGAAGCTCATGTCAAATTACAGAATATGATTTGGTCTCTCTAAGGAAAATCTTTTCGGTACCCAAATTGAATCATTTACAGCAAGATTTAATGTTTTTGACGCACCATTTTCATTTTACTTACTTCCGGTTTAATTCAATAGCGCTATAAATGAGATAGTCGTGCCAAGCTAGGGTTTTTCATTTATATTTTCAATCAGTCTCTACCCTTCAAAAATAATAACTTAATAGAAAATAAAAAGGGATGTTGTTCACATTTTTAAAGACAACAAAACATTTAATAAATATGTGTTGCAACTTTCAACGGAGATAACTTTTCACTCGGGTATCGAAACGACTATAATAATATATCAAATCGAAGCTCGTGTCAAATTACAGAATATGATTTGGTCTCTCTAAGGAAAATCTTTTCGGTACCCAAATTGAATCATTTACAGCAGGATTTAATGTTTTTGACGCACCATTTTCATTTTACTTACTTCCGGTTTAATACAATAGCGCTATAAAGAAGATAGTGGTGCCAAGCTAGGGTTTTTCATTTATATTTTCAATTAGTCTCTACCCTTCAAAAATAATAAGAGAAGAGACAATGAAAGGGGATGTTGTTCACATTTTCAAAAACAACAAAACATTTAATAGATATGTGTTGCAACTTTCAACGGAGATAACTTTTGACTCGGGTATCGAAACGACTATTATAATATATCAAATCGAAGCTCTTATCAAATTACACAATATTCTTTGGTCATTCTAATGAAAATCTTTTCGGTACCCATATTGAATCATTTACGGCAGGATTTAATGTTTTTGACGCACCATTTTCATTTTACTTACTTTTGGTTTAATGCAATAGCGGTATAGAGAAGATACTGGTGCCAACTGAGGGTTTTTCATTTATATTTTCAATCAGTCTCTACCCTTTAAAAAAAATAAGAGAAGAGACATTGAAAGGGGATGTTGTTCACATTTTCAAAACCACAAAACATTTAATAGATATGTGTTGCAACTTTCAACGGAGATAACTTTTGACTCGGGTATCGAAATGACTATTATAATATATCAAATCAAAGCTCGTAACAAATTACACAATATTATTTGGTCAATCTAAGGAAAATCTTTTTGGTATCCAAATTGAATCATTTACAGCACCTATTGAGAATTTAATGTTTTTTACCCACCATTTTCATTTTACTTTCTTCCGTTTTAATTCAATAGCGCTATAAATGAGATACTGGTGCCAACCGAGGGTTTTTCATTTATATTTTCTATCAGTCACTATCCTCCAAAAATAATAAGAGAAAAAAAATGATAGGGGATGTTGTTCACATTTTCAAAAACAACAAAACATTTAATATATATGCGTTCCAACTTTCAACGGAGATAACTTTTGACTCGGGTATCGAAACGACTATTATAATATATCAAATCGAAGCTCGTATCAATTTACACAATATGATTTGGTCATTCTATGGAAAATATTTTCGGTACCCAAATTGAATCATTTATAGCACTTACCGAGGATTTAATGTTTTTGACGCACCATTTTCATTTTACTTACTTCCGGTTTAATTCAATAGCGCTATAAAGGAGATAGTGGTGCCAAGCTAGGGTTTTTTATTTACATTTTCAATCAGTCTCTATCCTTCAAAAATAATAAGAGAAGAGAAAATGAAAAGGGACGTTGTTCACATTTTCAAAGACAACAAAACATTTAATAAATATGTGTTGCAACTTTCAACGTAAATAACTTTTGACTCGGGTCTCAAAACGACTATTATAATATATCAAATAGAAGCTAGTATCAAATTACACAATATTATTTGGTTAATCTCAGGAAAATATTTTCGGTATCCAAATTGAATCATTTACAGCACCTATTGAGAATTTAATGTTTTTTTATCCACCATTTTCATTTTACTTACTTCCGTTTTAATTCAATAGCGCTATAAATGAGATACTGGTGCCAACCGAGGGTTTTTCATTTATATTTTCAATCAGTCACTATCCTCCAAAAATAATAAGAGAAAAAAAATGAAAGGGGATGTTGTTCACATTTTCAAAAACAACAAAACATTTAATATATATGCGTTGCAACTTTCAACGGAGATAACTTTTGACTCGGGTATCGAAACGACTATTATAATATATCAAATCGAAGCTCGTATCACATTACACAATATGATATGGTCATTCTAAGGAAAATATTTTCGCTACCCAAATTGAATCATTTAAAGCACTTACCGAGGATTTAATGTTTTTGACGCACCATTTTCATTTTACTTACTTCCGGTTTAATTCAATAGCGCTATAAAGGAGATAGTGGTGCCAAGCTAGGGTTTTTTATTTACATTTTCAATCAGTCTCTATCCTTCAAAAATAATAAGAGAAGAGAAAATGAAAAGGGACGTTGTTCACATTTTCAAAGACAACAAAACATTTAATAAATATGTGTTGCAACTTTCAACGTAAATAACTTTTGACTCGGGTCTCAAAACGACTATTATAATATATCAAATAGAAGCTAGTATCAAATTACACAATATTATTTGGTTAATCTCAGGAAAATATTTTCGGTATCCAAATTGAATCATTTACAGCACCTATTGAGAATTTAATGTTTTTTACCTACCATTTTCATTTTACTTACTTCCATTTTAATTCAATAGCGCTATAAATGAGATACTGGTGGCAACCGAGGGTTTTTCATTTATATTTTCAATCAGTCACTATCCTCCAAAAATAATAAGAGAAAAAAAATGAAATGGGATGTTGTTCACATTTTCAAAAACAACAAACATTTAATATATATGCGTTGCAACTTTCAACGGAGATAACTTTTGACTCGGGTATCGAAACGACTATTATAATATATCAAATCGAAGCTCGT
Source organism: Hippophae tibetana (assembly GCA_037013495.1). NCBI lineage: Eukaryota > Viridiplantae > Streptophyta > Magnoliopsida > Rosales > Elaeagnaceae > Hippophae > Hippophae tibetana. Next base: position 46,700,031 of record CM072812.1, on the reverse strand, counting down.
ATCAAATTACACAATATGATATGTCATTCTAAGGAAAATATTTTCGCTACCCAAATTGAATCATTTACAGCACTTACCGAGGATTTAATGTTTTTGACGCACCATTTTCATTTTACTTACTTCCGGTTTAATTCAATAGTGCTATAAAGGAGATAGTGGTGCCAAGCTAGGGTTTTTTATTTACATTTTCAATCAGTCTCTATCCTTCAAAAATAATAAGAAAAGAGAAAATGAAAAGGGAAGATGTTCACATTTTCAAAGACAACAAAACATTTAATAAATATGTGTTGAACTTTCCTCCGAGATAACTTTTGACTCGGGTATCGAAACGACTATTATAATATATCAAATCGAAGCTAATGTCAAATTGCAGAATATGATTTGGTATCTCTCAGGAAAATCTTTTCGGTACCAAAATTGAATCATTTACAGCAGGATTTAATGTTTTTGACGCACCATTTTCATTTTACTTACTTCCAGTTTAATTCAATAGAACTATAGAGGAGATACTGGTGCCAACCGAGGGTTTTTCATTTATATTTTCAATCAGTCTCTACCCTTTAAAAATAATAAGAGAAGAGACATTGAAAGGGGATGTTGTTCACATTTTCAAAACCACAAAACATTTAATAGATATATGTTGCAACTTTCAACGGAGATAACTTTTCACTCGGGTATCGAAATGACTATTATAATATATCAAATCAAAGCTCGTATCAAATTACACAATATTATTTGGTGAATCTAAGGAAAATCTTTTTGGTATCCAAATTGAATCATTTACAGCACCTATTGAGAATTTAATGTTTTTTACCCACCATTTTCATTTTACTTTCTTCCGTTTTAATTCAATAGCGCTATAAATGAGATACTGGTGCCAACCGAGGGTTTTTCATTTATATTTTCTATCAGTCACTATCCTCCAAAAATAATAAGGGAAAAAAATGAAAGGGGATGTTGTTCACATTTTCAAAAACAACAAAACATTTAATATATATGCGTTCCAACTTTCAACGGAGATAACTTTTGACTCGGGTATCAAAACGACTATTATAATATATCAAATCGAACCTCGTATCAAATTACACAATATGATTTGTTCATTCTAAGGAAAATATTTTCGGTACCCAAATTAAATCATTTAAAGCACTTACCGAGGATTTAATGTTTTTGATGCACCATTTTCATTTTACTTACTTCCGGTTTAATTCAATAGCGCTATAAAGGAGATAGTGGTGGCAAGCTAGGGTTTTTATTGACATTTTCAATCAGTCTCTATCCTTCAAAAATAATAAGAGAAGAGAAAATGAAAAGGGATGTTGTTCACATTTTCAAAGACAACAAAACATTGAATAAATATGTGTTGAACTTTCAACGGAGATAACTTTTGACTCGGGTATCGAAACGACTATTATAATATATCAAATCGAAGCTCATTTCAAATTGCAGAATATGATTTGGTCTCTCTAAGGAAAATCTTTTCGGTACCCAAATTGAATCATTTACAGCAGGATTTAATGTTTTTGACGCACCACTTTCATTTTAGTTACTTCCGGTTTAATTCAATAGCGCTATAGAGGAGATACTGGTGCCAACCGAGGGTTTTTCATTTATATTTTCAATCAGTCTCTACCCTTCAAATATAATAAGAGAAGAGACATTGAAAGGGGATGTTGTTCACATTTTCAAAACAACAAAACATTTAATAGATATGTGTTGCAACTTTCAACGGAGATAACTTTTGACTCGGGTATCGAAACGACTATTATAATATATCAAATCAAAGCTCGTATCAAATTACACAATATTATTTGGTCAATCTAAGGAAAATCTTTTTGGTATCCAAATTGAATCATTTACAGCACCTATTGAGAATTTAATGTTTTTTACCCACCATTTTCATTTTACTTACTTCCGTTTTAATTCAATAGCGCTATAAATGAGATACTGGTGCCAACCGAGGGTTTTTAATTTATATTTTCAATCAGTCACTATCCTCCAAAAATAATATGAGAAAAAAAATGAAAGGGGATGTTGTTCACATTTTCAAAAACAACAAAACATTTAATAAATATGTGTTGCAACTTTCAACGGAAATAACTTTTAACTCGGTTCTCGAAACGACTATTATAATATATCAAATAGAAGCTCGTATCAAATTATACAATATTATTTGGTTAATCTCGGGAAAATATTTTCGGTACATAAATTGAATCATTTACAGCACCTACTGAGAATTTAATGTTTCTTACTCACCATTTTCATTTTACTTACTTCCGGTTTAATTCAATAGCGCTATAAATGAGATACTGGTGCCAACCGAGAGTTTTTCATTTATATTGTCAATCAGTCTCTATCCTTCAAAAATAATGAGAGAAGAGAAAATTAAAGGGAATGTTGTTTACATTTTCAAAAACAACAAAACATTTAATATATATGCGTTGCAACTTTCAACGGAGATAACTTTTGACTCGGGTATCGAAACGACTATTATAATATATCAAATCGAAGCTCCTATCAAATTACACAATATTATTTGGTCATTCTAAGGAAAATCTTTTCGGTACCCAAATTGAATCATTTACGGCAGGATTTAATGTTTTTGACGCACTATTTTCATTTTACTTACTGCCGGTTTAATTCAATAGCGCTATAAATGAGATACTGGTGCCAACCGAGGGTTTTTCATTTATATTTTCAATCAGTCTCTATCCTTCAAAAATAATAAGAGAAGAGACATTGAAAGGGGATGTTGTTCACATATTGAAAAACAACAAAACCTTTAATAAATATGTGTTGCAACTTTCAACGGAGATAACTTTTGACTCGGGTATCGAAACGACTATTATAATATATCAAATCGAAGCTCGTATCAAATTACAGAATATGATTTGGTCATTCTAAGGAAAATATTTTCGGTACCCAAATTGAATCATTTACAGCACTTACCGAGGATTTAATGTTTTTGACGCACCATTTTCATTTTACTTACTTCCGGTTTAATTCATTAGCGCTAGAAAGGAGATATTGGTGCCAAGCTAGGGTTTTTTATTTACATTTTCAATCAGTCTCTATCCTTCAAAAATAATAACTTAAGAGAAAATGAAAAGGGATGTTGTTCACTTTTTTAAAGACAACAAAACATTTAATAAATATGTGTTGCAACTTTCAACGGAGATAACTTTTCACTCGGGTATCGAAACGACTATAATAATATATCAAATTGAAGCTCATGTCAAATTACAGAATATGATTTGGTCTCTCTAAGGAAAATCTTTTCGGTACCCAAATTGAATCATTTACAGCAAGATTTAATGTTTTTGACGCACCATTTTCATTTTACTTACTTCCGGTTTAATTCAATAGCGCTATAAATGAGATAGTCGTGCCAAGCTAGGGTTTTTCATTTATATTTTCAATCAGTCTCTACCCTTCAAAAATAATAACTTAATAGAAAATAAAAAGGGATGTTGTTCACATTTTTAAAGACAACAAAACATTTAATAAATATGTGTTGCAACTTTCAACGGAGATAACTTTTCACTCGGGTATCGAAACGACTATAATAATATATCAAATCGAAGCTCGTGTCAAATTACAGAATATGATTTGGTCTCTCTAAGGAAAATCTTTTCGGTACCCAAATTGAATCATTTACAGCAGGATTTAATGTTTTTGACGCACCATTTTCATTTTACTTACTTCCGGTTTAATACAATAGCGCTATAAAGAAGATAGTGGTGCCAAGCTAGGGTTTTTCATTTATATTTTCAATTAGTCTCTACCCTTCAAAAATAATAAGAGAAGAGACAATGAAAGGGGATGTTGTTCACATTTTCAAAAACAACAAAACATTTAATAGATATGTGTTGCAACTTTCAACGGAGATAACTTTTGACTCGGGTATCGAAACGACTATTATAATATATCAAATCGAAGCTCTTATCAAATTACACAATATTCTTTGGTCATTCTAATGAAAATCTTTTCGGTACCCATATTGAATCATTTACGGCAGGATTTAATGTTTTTGACGCACCATTTTCATTTTACTTACTTTTGGTTTAATGCAATAGCGCTATAGAGAAGATACTGGTGCCAACTGAGGGTTTTTCATTTATATTTTCAATCAGTCTCTACCCTTTAAAAAAAATAAGAGAAGAGACATTGAAAGGGGATGTTGTTCACATTTTCAAAACCACAAAACATTTAATAGATATGTGTTGCAACTTTCAACGGAGATAACTTTTGACTCGGGTATCGAAATGACTATTATAATATATCAAATCAAAGCTCGTAACAAATTACACAATATTATTTGGTCAATCTAAGGAAAATCTTTTTGGTATCCAAATTGAATCATTTAAAGCACTTACCGAGGATTTAATGTTTTTGACGCACCATTTTCATTTTACTTACTTCCGGTTTAATTCAATAGCGCTATAAAGGAGATAGTGGTGCCAAGCTAGGGTTTTTTATTTACATTTTCAATCAGTCTCTATCCTTCAAAAATAATAAGAGAAGAGAAAATGAAAAGGGACGTTGTTCACATTTTCAAAGACAACAAAACATTTAATAAATATGTGTTGCAACTTTCAACGTAAATAACTTTTGACTCGGGTCTCAAAACGACTATTATAATATATCAAATAGAAGCTAGTATCAAATTACACAATATTATTTGGTTAATCTCAGGAAAATATTTTCGGTATCCAAATTGAATCATTTACAGCACCTATTGAGAATTTAATGTTTTTTTATCCACCATTTTCATTTTACTTACTTCCGTTTTAATTCAATAGCGCTATAAATGAGATACTGGTGCCAACCGAGGGTTTTTCATTTATATTTTCAATCAGTCACTATCCTCCAAAAATAATAAGAGAAAAAAAATGAAAGGGGATGTTGTTCACATTTTCAAAAACAACAAAACATTTAATATATATGCGTTGCAACTTTCAACGGAGATAACTTTTGACTCGGGTATCGAAACGACTATTATAATATATCAAATCGAAGCTCGTATCACATTACACAATATGATATGGTCATTCTAAGGAAAATATTTTCGCTACCCAAATTGAATCATTTAAAGCACTTACCGAGGATTTAATGTTTTTGACGCACCATTTTCATTTTACTTACTTCCGGTTTAATTCAATAGCGCTATAAAGGAGATAGTGGTGCCAAGCTAGGGTTTTTTATTTACATTTTCAATCAGTCTCTATCCTTCAAAAATAATAAGAGAAGAGAAAATGAAAAGGGACGTTGTTCACATTTTCAAAGACAACAAAACATTTAATAAATATGTGTTGCAACTTTCAACGTAAATAACTTTTGACTCGGGTCTCAAAACGACTATTATAATATATCAAATAGAAGCTAGTATCAAATTACACAATATTATTTGGTTAATCTCAGGAAAATATTTTCGGTATCCAAATTGAATCATTTACAGCACCTATTGAGAATTTAATGTTTTTTACCCACCATTTTCATTTTACTTACTTCCATTTTAATTCAATAGCGCTATAAATGAGATACTGGTGGCAACCGAGGGTTTTTCATTTATATTTTCAATCAGTCACTATCCTCCAAAAATAATAAGAGAAAAAAAATGAAATGGGATGTTGTTCACATTTTCAAAAACAACAAACATTTAATATATATGCGTTGCAACTTTCAACGGAGATAACTTTTGACTCGGGTATCGAAACGACTATTATAATATATCAAATCGAAGCTCGTATCAAATTACACAATAAGATATGTCATTCTAAGGAAAATATTTTCGCTACCCAAATTGAATCATTTACAGCACTTACCGAGGATTTAATGTTTTTGACGCACCATTTTCATTTTACTTACTTCCGGTTTAATTCAATAGCGCTATAAAGGAGATAGTGGTGCCAAGCTAGGGTTTTTTATTTACATTTTCAATCAGTCTCTATCCTTCAAAAATAATAAGAAAAGAGAAAATGAAAAGGGAAGATGTTCACATTTTCAAAGACAACAAAACATTTAATAAATATGTGTTGAACTTTCCTCCGAGATCACTTTTGACTCGGGTATCGAAACGACTATTATAATATATCAAATCGAAGCTAATGTCAAATTGCAGAATATGATTTGGTATCTCTCAGGAAAATCTTTTCGGTACCAAAATTGAATCATTTACAGCAGGATTTAATGTTTTTGACGCACCATTTTCATTTTACTTACTTCCAGTTTAATTCAATAGCGCTATAGAGGAGATACTGGTGCCAACCGAGGGTTTTTCATTTATATTTTCAATCAGTCTCTACCCTTCAAAAATAATAAGAGAAGAGACATTGAAAGGGGATGTTGTTCACATTTTCAAAACAACAAAACATTTAATAGATATGTGTTGAAACTTTCAACGGAGATAACTTTTGACTCGGGTATCGAAACGACTATTATAATATATCAAATCAAAGCTCGTATCAAATTACACAATATTATTTGGTCAATCTAAGGAAAATCTTTTTGGTATCCAAATTGAATCATTTACAGCACCTATTGAGAATTTAATGTTTTTTACCCACCATTTTCATTTTACTTACTTCCGTTTTAATTCAATAGCGCTATAAATGAGATACTGGTGCCAACCGAGGGTTTTTCATTTATATTTTCAATGAGTCACTATCCTCCAAAAATAATAAGAGAAAAAAAATGAAAGGGGATGTTGTTCAAATTTTCAAAAACAACAAAACATTTAATATATATGCGTTGCAACTTTTAACGGAGATAACTTTTGACTCGGGTATCAAAACGACTATTATAATATATCAAATCGAAGCTCGTATCAAATTACACAATATGATTTGGTCATTCTAAGGAAAATATTTTCGGTACCCAAATTAAATCATTTAAAGCACTTACCGAGGATTTAATGTTTTTGATGCACCATTTTCATTTTACTTACTTCCGGTTTAATTCAATAGCGCTATAAAGGAGATAGTGGTGCCAAGCTAGGGTTTTTATTGACATTTTCAATCAGTCTCTATCCTTCAAAAATAATAAGAGAAGAGAAAATGAAAAGGGATGTTGTTCACATTTTCAAAGACAACAAAACATTGAATAAATATGTGTTGAACTTTCAACGGAGATAACTTTTGACTCGGGTATCGAAACGACTATTATAATATATCAAATCGAAGCTCGTTTCAAATTGCAGAATATGATTTGGTCTCTCTAAGGAAAATCTTTTCGGTACCCAAATTGAATCATTTACAGCAGGATTTAATGTTTTTGACGCACCACTTTCATTTTAGTTACTTCCGGTTTAATTCAATAGCGCTATAGAGGAGATACTGGTGCCAACCGAGGGTTTTTCATTTATATTTTCAATCAGTCTCTACCCTTCAAATATAATAAGAGAAGAGACATTGAAAGGGGATGTTGTTCACATTTTCAAAACAACAAAACATTTAATAGATATGTGTTGCAACTTTCAACGGAGATAACTTTTGACTCGGGTATCGAAACGACTATTATAATATATCAAATCAAAGCTCGTATCAAATTACACAATATTATTTGGTCAATCTAAGGAAAATCTTTTTGGTATCCAAATTGAATCATTTACAGCACCTATTGAGAATTTAATGTTTTTTACCCACCATTTTCATTTTACTTACTTCCGTTTTAATTCAATAGCGCTATAAATGAGATACTGGTGCCAACCGAGGGTTTTTAATTTATATTTTCAATCAGTCACTATCCTCCAAAAATAATATGAGAAAAAAAATGAAAGGGGATGTTGTTCACATTTTCAAAAACAACAAAACATTTAATATATATGCGTTGCAACTTTCAACGGAGATAACTTTTGACTCGGGTATCGAAACGACTATTATAATATATCAAATCGAAGCTCGTATCAAATTACACAATATGATTTAGTCATTCTAAGGAAAATATTTTCGGTACCCAAATTGAATCATTTATAGCACTTACCGAGGATTTAATGTTTTTGACACACCATTTTCATTTTACGTACTTCCGGTTTCATTCAATAGCGCTATAAAGGAGATAGTGGTGCCAAGCTAGGGTTTTTTATTTACATTTTCAATCAGTATCTATGCTTCAAAAATAATAAGAGAAGAAAAAATGAAAAGGGATGTTGTTCACATTTTCAAAAACAACAAAACATTTAATAAATATGTGTTGCAACTTTCAACGGAAATAACTTTTGACTCGGGTCTCAAAACGACTATTATAATATATCAAATAGAAGCTAGTATCAAATTACAGAATATGATTTGGTCTCTCTAAGGAAAATCTTTTCGGTACCTAAATTGAATCATTTACAGCAGGATTTAATGTTTTTGACGCACCATTTTCATTTTACTTACTTCCGGTTTAATTTAATAACGCTATAAAGGAGATAGTGGTGCCAAGCTAGGGTTTTTTATTTACATTTTCAATCAGTCTCTATCCTTCAAAAATAATAACTTAATAGAAAATAAAAAGGGATGTTGTTCACATTTTTAAAGACAACAAAACATTTAATAAATATGTGTTGCAACTTTCAACGGAGATAACTTTTCACTCGGGTATCGAAACGACTATAATAATATATCAAATCGAAGCTCGTGTCAAATTACAGAATATGATTTGGTCTCTCTAAGGAAAATCTTTTCGGTACCCAAATTGAATCATTTACAGCAGGATTTAATGTTTTTGACGCACCATTTTCATTTTAAGTACTTCTGGTTTAATTCAATAGCGCTATAAAGAAGATAGTCGTGCCAAGCTAGGGTTTTTCATTTATATTTTCAATTAGTCTCTACCCTTCAAAAATAATAAGAGAAGAGACATTGAAAGGGGATGTTGTTCACATTTTCAAAAACAACAAAACATTTAATAGATATGTGTTGCAACTTTCAACGGAGATAACGTTTGACTCGGGTATCGAAACGACTATTATAATATATCAAATCGAAGCTCCTATCAAATTACACAATATTCTTTGGTCATTTTAAGGAAAATCTTTTCGGTACCCAAATTGAATCATTTACGGCAGGATTTAATGTTTTTGACGCACCATTTTCATTTTACTTACTTTCTGTTTAATGCAATAGCGCTATAGAGGAGATACTGGTGCCAACCGAGGGTTTTTCATTTATATTTTCAATCAGTCTCTACCCTTTAAAAATAATAAGAGAAGAGACATTGAAAGGGGATGTTGTTCACATTTTCAAAACAGCAAAACATTTAATAGATATGTGTTGCAACTTTCAACGGAGATAACTTTTGACTCGGGTATCGAAATGACTATTATAATATATCAAATCAAAGCTCGTATCAAACTACACAATATTATTTGGTCAATCTAAGGAAAATCTTTTTGGTATCCAAATTGAATCATTTACAGCACCTATTGAGAATTTAATGTTTTTTACCCACCATTTTCATTTTACTTTCTTCCGTTTTAATTCAATAGCGCTATAAATGAGATACTGGTGCCAACCGAGGGTTTTTCATTTATATTTTCTATCAGTCACTATCCTCCAAAAATAATAAGAGAAAAAAATGAAAGGGGATGTTGTTCACATTTTCAAAAACAACAAAACATTTAATATATATGCGTTCCAACTTTCAACGGAGATAACTTTTGACTCGGGTATCGAAACGACTATTATAATATATCAAATCGAAGCTCGTATCAATTTACACAATATGATTTCGTCATTCTAAGGAAAATATTTTCGGTACCCAAATTGAATCTTTTATAGCACTTACCGAGGATTTAATGTTTTTGACGCACCATTTTCATTTTACTTACTTCCGGTTTAATTCAATAGCGCTATAAAGGAGATAGTGGTGCCAAGCTAGGGTTTTTTATTTACATTTTCAATCAGTCTCTATCCTTCAAAAATAATAAGAGAAGAGAAAATGAAAAGGGATGTTGTTCACATTTTCAAAGACAACAAAACATTTAATAAATATGTGTTGCAACTTTCAACGTAAATAACTTTTGACTCGGGTCTCAAAACGACTATTATAATATATCAAATAGAAGCTAGTATCAAATTACACAATATTATTTGGTTAATCTCAGGAAAATATTTTCGGTATCCAAATTGAATCATTTACAGCACCTATTGAGAATTTAATGTTTTTTATCCACCATTTTCATTTTACTTACTTCCGTTTTAATTCAATAGCGCTATAAATGAGATACTAGTGCCAACCGAGGGTTTTTCATTTATATTTTCAATCAGTCACTATCCTCCAAAAATATTAAGAGAAAAAAAATGAAAGGGGATGTTGTTCACATTTTCAAAAACAATAAAACATTTAATATATATGCGTTGCAACTTTCAACGGAGATAACTTTTGACTCGGGTATCGAAACGACTATTATAATATATCAAATCGAAGCTCGTATCACATTACACAATATGATATGGTCATTCTAAGGAAAATATTTTCGCTAGCCAAATTGAATCATTTACAGCACTTACCGAGGATTTAATGTTTTTGACGCACCATTTTCATTTTACTTACTTCCGGTTTAATTCAATAGCGCTATAAAGGAGATAGTGGTGCCAAGCTAGGGTTTTTTATTTACATTTTCAATCAGTCTCTATCCTTCAAAAATAATAAGAGAAGAGAAAATGAAAAGGGACGTTGTTCACATTTTCAAAGACAACAAAACATTTAATAAATATGTGTTGAACTTTCAACGGAGATAACTTTTGACTCGGGTATCGAAACGACTATTATAATATATCAAATCGAAGCACGTGTCAAATTGCAGAATATGATTTGGTCTCTCTTAGGAAAATCTTTTCGGTACCCAAATTGAATCATTTACAGCAGGATTTAATGTTTTTGACGCACCACTTTCATTTTAGTTACTTCCGGTTTAATTCAATAGCGCTATAGAGGAGATACTGGTGCCAACCGAGGGTTTTTCATTTATATTTTCAATCAGTCTCTACCCTTCAAAAATAATAAGAGAAGAGACATTGAAAGGGGATGTTGTTCACATTTTCAAAACAACAAAACATTTAATAGATATGTGTTGCAACTTTCAACGGAGATAACTTTTGACTCGGGTATCGAAACGACTATTATAATATATCAAATCAAAGCTCGTATCAAATTACACAATATTATTTGGTCAATCTTAGGAAAATCTTTTTGGTATCCAAATTGAATCATTTACAGCACCTATTGAGAATTTAATGTTTTTTACCCACCATTTTCATTTTACTTACTTCTGTTTTAATTCAATAGCGCTATAAATGAGATACTGGTGCCAACCGAGGGTTTTTAATTTATATTTTCAATCAGTCACTATCCTCCAAAAATAATATGAGAAAAAAAATGAAAGGGGATGTTGTTCACATTTTCAAAAACAACAAAACATTTAATATATATGCGTTGCAACTTTCAACGGAGATAACTTTTGACTCGGTTATCGAAACGACTATTATAATATATCAAATCGAAGCTCGTATCAAATTACACAATATGATTTAGTCATTCTAAGGAAAATATTTTCGGTACCCAAATTGAATCATTTATAGCACTTACCGAGGATTTAATGTTTTTGACGCACCATTTTCATTTTACGTACTTCCGGTTTAATTCAATAGCGCTATAAAAGAGATAGTGGTGCCAAGCTAGGGTTTTTTATTTACATTTTCAATCAGTATCTATGCTTCAAAAATAATAAGAGAAGAAAAAATGAAAAGGGATGTTGTTCACATTTTCAAAAACAACAAAACATTTAATAAATATGTGTTGCAACTTTCAACGGAAATAACTTTTGACTCGGGTCTCGAAACGACTATTATAATATATCAAATAGAAGCTCGTATCAAATTACACAATATTATTTGGTTAATCTCAGGAAAATATTATCGGTACCCAAATTGAATCATTTACAGCACCTACTGAGAATTTAATGTTTCTTACTCACCATTTTCATTTTACTTACTTCCGGTTTAATTCAATAGCGCTATAAATGAGATACTGGTGCCAACCGAGGGTTTTTCATTTATATTTTCAATCAGTCTTTATCCTTCAAAAATAATAAGAGAAGAGAAAATGAAAGGGAATGCTGTTTACATTTTCAAAAACAACAAAACATTTAATATATATGCGTTGCAACTTTCAACGGAGATAACTTTTGACTAGGGTTTCCAAACGACTATGATAATATATCAAATCGAAGCTCGTATCAAATTACACAATATTATTTGGTCAATCTAAGGAAAATATTCTCGAAACCCAAATTGAATCATTTACAGCACTTACCGAGGATTTAATGTTTTTGACGCACTATTTTCATATTACTTACTTCCGGTTTAATTCAGTAGCGCTATAAAGGAGATAGTGGTGCCGACCTATGGTTATTTATTTACATTTTCAATTAGTCTCTATCCTTCAAAAATAATAAGAGAAGAGAAAATGAAAAGGGATGTTTTTCACATTTTGAAAGACAACAAAACATTTAATAAATATATGTTGCAACTTTCAACGGAGATAACTTTTGACTCGGGTATCGAAACGACTATTATAATATATCAAATCGAAGCTCCTATCAAATTACACAATATTATTTGGTCATTCTAAGGAAAATCTTTTCGGTACCCAAATTGAATCATTTACGGCAGGATTTAATGTTTTTGACGCACTATTTTCATTTTACTTACTGCCGGTTTAATTCAATAGCGCTATAAATGAGATACTGGTGCCAACCGAGGGTTTTTCATTTATATTTTCAATCAGTCTCTATCCTTCAAAAATAATAAGAGAAGAGACATTGAAAGGGGATGTTGTTCACATATTGAAAAACAACAAAACCTTTAATAAATATGTGTTGCAACTTTCAACGGAGATAACTTTTGACTCGGGTATCGAAACGACTATTATAATATTTCAAATCGAAGCTCGTATCAAATTACATAATATGATTTGGTCATATTAAGGAAAATATTTTCGGTACCCAAATTGAATCATTTACAGCACTTACCGAGGATTTAATGTTTTTGACGCACCATTTTCATTTTACTTACTTCCGGTTTAATTCATTAGCGCTAGAAAGGAGATATTGGTGCCAAGCTAGGGTTTTTTATTTACATTTTCAATCAGTCTTTATCCTTCAAAAATAATAACTTAAGAGAAAATGAAAAGGGATGTTGTTCACTTTTTTAAAGACAACAAAACATTTAATAAATATGTGTTACAACTTTCAACGGAGATAACTTTTCACTCGGGTATCGAAACGACTATAATAATATATCAAATCGAAGCTCATGTCAAATTACAGAATATGATTTGGTCTCTCTAAGGAAAATCTTTTCGGTACCCAAATTGAATCATTTACAGCAAGATTTAATGTTTTTGACGCACCATTTTCATTTTACTTACTTCCGGTTTAATTCAATAGCGCTATAAATGAGATAGTCGTGCCAAGCTAGAGTTTTTCATTTATATTTTCAATCAGTCTCTACCCTTCAAAAATAATAAGAGAAGAGACATTGAAAGGGATGTTGTTCACATTTTCAAAAACAACAAAACATTTAATAGATATGTGTTGCAACTTTCAAGGGAGATAATTTTTGACTAGGGCATCGAACCGACTATTATAATATATCAAATCGAAGCTCGTATAAAATTACACAATATTATTTGGTCAATCTCAGGAAAATCTTTTCGGTACCCAAATTGAATCATTTACAGCACCTACTAAGAATTTAATGTTTCTTACTCACCATTTTCATTTTACTTACATTCGGTTTAATGCAATAGCGCTATAAATGAGATACTGGTGCCAACCGAGGGTTTTTCATTTATATTTTCAATCAGTCTCTATCCTTCAAAAATAATAAGAGAAGAGACGTTGAAAGGAGATGTTGTTCACATTTTCAAAAACAACAAAACATTTAATAAATATGTGTTGCAACTTTCAACGGAGATAACTTTTGACCCGGGAATCGAAACAACTATTATAATATATCAAATCGAAGCTCGTGTCAAATTATAGAATATGATTTGGTCTGTCTAAGAAAAAATTTTCGGTACCCAAATTGAATCATTTACAGCAAGATGTAATTTTTTTGACGCACCATTTTCATTTTACTTACTTCCGGTTTAATTCAATAGCGCTATAAAGGAGATACTGGTGCCAACCGTGGGTTTTTCATTTCTATTTTCAATTAGTCTCTACCCTTCAAAAATAATAAGAGAAGAGACATTGAAAGGGGATGTTGTTCACATTTTCAAAAACAACAAAACATTTAATATATATGTGTTCCAACTTTTAACAGAGATAACTTTTGACTCGGGTATCGAAACGACTATGATAATATATCAAATCGAAGTTCGTATCAAATTACACAATATGATTTGGTCATTCTAAGGAAAATATTTTCGGAACCCAAATTGAATCATTTACAGAACTTACCGAGGATTTAATGTTTTTGACGCACTATTTTCATATTACTTACTTCCGGTTTAATTCAGTAGCGCTATAAAGGAGATAGTGGTGCCAAGCTAGGGTTTTTTATTTACATTTTCAATCAGTCTCTATCCTTCAAAAATAATAACTTAATAGAAAATAAAAAGGGATGTTGTTCACATTTTTAAAGACAACAAAACATTTAATAAATATGTGTTGCAACTTTCAACGGAGATAACTTTTCACTCGGGTATCGAAACGACTATAATAATATATCAAATCGAAGCTCGTGTCAAATTACAGAATATGATTTGGTCTCTCTAAGGAAAATCTTTTCGGTACCCAAATTGAATCATTTACAGCAGGATTTAATGTTTTTGACGCACCATTTTCATTTTACTTACTTCCGGTTTAATTCAATAGCGCTATAAAGAAGATAGTCGTGCCAAGCTAGGGTTTTTCATTTATATTTTCAATTAGTGTCTACCCTTCAAAAATAATAAGAGAAGAGACATTGAAAGGGGATGTTGTTCACATTTTCAAAAACAACAAAACATTTAATAGATATGTGTTGCAACTTTCAAGGGAGATAATTTTTGACTAGGGCATCGAACCGACTATTATAATATATCAAATCGAAGCTCGTATAAAATTACACAATATTATTTGGTCAATCTCAGGAAAATCTTTTCGGTACCCAAATTGAATCATTTACAGCACCTACTAAGAATTTAATGTTTCTTACTCACCATTTTCATTTTACTTACATTCGGTTTAATGCAATAGCGCTATAAATGAGATACTGGTGCCAACCGAGGGTTTTTCATTTATATTTTCAATCAGTCTCTATCCTTCAAAAATAATAAGAGAAGAGACGTTGAAAGGAGATGTTGTTCACATTTTCAAAAACAACAAAACATTTAATAAATATGTGTTGCAACTTTCAACGGAGATAACTTTTGACCCGGGAATCGAAACAACTATTATAATATATCAAATCGAAGCTCGTGTCAAATTATAGAATATGATTTGGTCTGTCTAAGAAAAAATTTTCGGTACCCAAATTGAATCATTTACAGCAAGATGTAATGTTTTTGACGCACCATTTTCATTTTACTTACTTCCGGTTTAATTCAATAGCGCTATAAAGGAGATACTGGTGCCAACCGTGGGTTTTTCATTTCTATTTTCAATTAGTCTCTACCCTTCAAAAATAATAAGAGAAGAGACATTGAAAGGGGATGTTGTTCACATTTTCAAAAACAACAAAACATTTAATATATATGTGTTCCAACTTTTAACAGAGATAACTTTTGACTCGGGTATCGAAACGACTATGATAATATATCAAATCGAAGTTCGTATCAAATTACACAATATGATTTGGTCATTCTAAGGAAAATATTTTCGGAACCCAAATTGAATCATTTACAGAACTTACCGAGGATTTAATGTTTTTAACGCACTATTTTCATATTACTTACTTCCGGTTTAATTCAGTAGCGCTATAAAGGAGATAGTGGTGCCAAGCTAGGGTTTTTTATTTACATTTTCAATCAGTCTCTATCCTTCAAAAATAATAACTTAATAGAAAATAAAAAGGGATGTTGTTCACATTTTTAAAGACAACAAAACATTTAATAAATATGTGTTGCAACTTTCAACGGAGATAACTTTTCACTCGGGTATCGAAACGACTATTATAATATATCAAATCGAAGCTCGTATCAAATTACACAATATGATATGGTCATTCTAAGGAAAATATTTTCGCTACCCAAATTGAATCATTTACAGCACTTACCGAGGATTTAATGTTTTTGACGCACCATTTTCATTTTACTTACTTCCGGTTTAATTCAATAGCGCTATAAAGGAGATAGTGGTGCCAAGCTAGGGTTTTTATTGACATTTTCAATCAGTCTCTATCCTTCAAAAATAATAAGAGAAGAGAAAATGAAAAGGGATGTTGTTCACATTTTCAAAGACAACAAAACATTTAATAAATATGTGTTGAACTTTCAACGGAGATAACTTTTGACTCGGGTATCGAAACGACTATTATAATATATCAAATCGAAGCACGTGTCAAATTGCAGAATATGATTTGGTCTCTCTTAGGAAAATCTTTTCGGTACCCAAATTGAATCATTTACAGCAGGATTTAATGTTTTTGACGCACCACTTTCATTTTAGTTACTTCCGGTTTAATTCAATAGCGCTATAGAGGAGATACTGGTGCCAACCGAGGGTTTTTCATTTATATTTTCAATCAGTCTCTACCCTTCAAAAATAATAAGAGAAGAGACATTGAAAGGGGATGTTGTTCACATTTTCAAAACAACAAAACATTTAATAGATATGTGTTGCAACTTTCAACGGAGATAACTTTTGACTCGGGTATCGAAACGACTATTATAATATATCAAATCAAAGCTCGTATCAAATTACACAATATTATTTGGTCAATCTTAGGAAAATCTTTTTGGTATCCAAATTGAATCATTTACAGCACCTATTGAGAATTTAATGTTTTTTACCCACCATTTTCATTTTACTTACTTCTGTTTTAATTCAATAGCGCTATAAATGAGATACTGGTGCCAACCGAGGGTTTTTAATTTATATTTTCAATCAGTCACTATCCTCCAAAAATAATATGAGAAAAAAAATGAAAGGGGATGTTGTTCACATTTTCAAAAACAACAAAACATTTAATATATATGCGTTGCAACTTTCAACGGAGATAACTTTTGACTCGGTTATCGAAACGACTATTATAATATATCAAATCGAAGCTCGTATCAAATTACACAATATGATTTAGTCATTCTAAGGAAAATATTTTCGGTACCCAAATTGAATCATTTATAGCACTTACCGAGGATTTAATGTTTTTGACGCACCATTTTCATTTTACGTACTTCCGGTTTAATTCAATAGCGCTATAAAAGAGATAGTGGTGCCAAGCTAGGGTTTTTTATTTACATTTTCAATCAGTATCTATGCTACAAAAATAATAAGAGAAGAAAAAATGAAAAGGGATGTTGTTCACATTTTCAAAAACAACAAAACATTTAATAAATATGTGTTGCAACTTTCAACGGAAATAACTTTTGACTCGGGTCTCGAAACGACTATTATAATATATCAAATAGAAGCTCGTATCAAATTACACAATATTATTTGGTTAATCTCAGGAAAATATTATCGGTACCCAAATTGAATCATTTACAGCACCTACTGAGAATTTAATGTTTCTTACTCACCATTTTCATTTTACTTACTTCCGGTTTAATTCAATAGCGCTATAAATGAGATACTGGTGCCAACCGAGGGTTTTTCATTTATATTTTCAATCAGTCTTTATCCTTCAAAAATAATAAGAGAAGAGAAAATGAAAGGGAATGCTGTTTACATTTTCAAAAACAACAAAACATTTAATATATATGCGTTGCAACTTTCAACGGAGATAACTTTTGACTCGGGTTTCCAAACGACTATGATAATATATCAAATCGAAGCTCGTATCAAATTACACAATATTATTTGGTCAATCTAAGGAAAATATTCTCGAAACCCAAATTGAATCATTTACAGCACTTACCGAGGATTTAATGTTTTTGACGCACTATTTTCATATTACTTACTTCCGGTTTAATTCAGTAGCGCTATAAAGGAGATAGTGGTGCCGACCTATGGTTATTTATTTACATTTTCAATTAGTCTCTATCCTTCAAAAATAATAAGAGAAGAGAAAATGAAAAGGGATGTTTTTCACATTTTGAAAGACAACAAAACATTTAATAAATATATGTTGCAACTTTCAACGGAGATAACTTTTGACTCGGGTATCGAAACGACTATTATAATATATCAAATCGAAGCTCCTATCAAATTACACAATATTATTTGGTCATTCTAAGGAAAATCTTTTCGGTACCCAAATTGAATCATTTACGGCAGGATTTAATGTTTTTGACGCACTATTTTCATTTTACTTACTGCCGGTTTAATTCAATAGCGCTATAAATGAGATACTGGTGCCAACCGAGGGTTTTTCATTTATATTTTCAATCAGTCTCTATCCTTCAAAAATAATAAGAGAAGAGACATTGAAAGGGGATGTTGTTCACATATTGAAAAACAACAAAACCTTTAATAAATATGTGTTGCAACTTTCAACGGAGATAACTTTTGACTCGGGTATCGAAACGACTATTATAATATTTCAAATCGAAGCTCGTATCAAATTACATAATATGATTTGGTCATATTAAGGAAAATATTTTCGGTACCCAAATTGAATCATTTACAGCACTTACCGAGGATTTAATGTTTTTGACGCACCATTTTCATTTTACTTACTTCCGGTTTAATTCATTAGCGCTAGAAAGGAGATATTGGTGCCAAGCTAGGGTTTTTTATTTACATTTTCAATCAGTCTTTATCCTTCAAAAATAATAACTTAAGAGAAAATGAAAAGGGATGTTGTTCACTTTTTTAAAGACAACAAAACATTTAATAAATATGTGTTACAACTTTCAACGGAGATAACTTTTCACTCGGGTATCGAAACGACTATAATAATATATCAAATCGAAGCTCATGTCAAATTACAGAATATGATTTGGTCTCTCTAAGGAAAATCTTTTCGGTACCCAAATTGAATCATTTACAGCAAGATTTAATGTTTTTGACGCACCATTTTCATTTTACTTACTTCCGGTTTAATTCAATAGCGCTATAAATGAGATAGTCGTGCCAAGCTAGAGTTTTTCATTTATATTTTCAATCAGTCTCTACCCTTCAAAAATAATAAGAGAAGAGACATTGAAAGGGATGTTGTTCACATTTTCAAAAACAACAAAACATTTAATAGATATGTGTTGCAACTTTCAAGGGAGATAATTTTTGACTAGGGCATCGAACCGACTATTATAATATATCAAATCGAAGCTCGTATAAAATTACACAATATTATTTGGTCAATCTCAGGAAAATCTTTTCGGTACCCAAATTGAATCATTTACAGCACCTACTAAGAATTTAATGTTTCTTACTCACCATTTTCATTTTACTTACATTCGGTTTAATGCAATAGCGCTATAAATGAGATACTGGTGCCAACCGAGGGTTTTTCATTTATATTTTCAATCAGTCTCTATCCTTCAAAAATAATAAGAGAAGAGACGTTGAAAGGAGATGTTGTTCACATTTTCAAAAACAACAAAACATTTAATAAATATGTGTTGCAACTTTCAACGGAGATAACTTTTGACCCGGGAATCGAAACAACTATTATAATATATCAAATCGAAGCTCGTGTCAAATTATAGAATATGATTTGGTCTGTCTAAGAAAAAATTTTCGGTACCCAAATTGAATCATTTACAGCAAGATGTAATGTTTTTGACGCACCATTTTCATTTTACTTACTTCCGGTTTAATTCAATAGCGCTATAAAGGAGATACTGGTGCCAACCGTGGGTTTTTCATTTCTATTTTCAATTAGTCTCTACCCTTCAAAAATAATAAGAGAAGAGACATTGAAAGGGGATGTTGTTCACATTTTCAAAAACAACAAAACATTTAATATATATGTGTTCCAACTTTTAACAGAGATAACTTTTGACTCGGGTATCGAAACGACTATGATAATATATCAAATCGAAGTTCGTATCAAATTACACAATATGATTTGGTCATTCTAAGGAAAATATTTTCGGAACCCAAATTGAATCATTTACAGAACTTACCGAGGATTTAATGTTTTTGACGCACTATTTTCATATTACTTACTTCCGGTTTAATTCAGTAGCGCTATAAAGGAGATAGTGGTGCCAAGCTAGGGTTTTTTATTTACATTTTCAATCAGTCTCTATCCTTCAAAAATAATAACTTAATAGAAAATAAAAAGGGATGTTGTTCACATTTTTAAAGACAACAAAACATTTAATAAATATGTGTTGCAACTTTCAACGGAGATAACTTTTCACTCGGGTATCGAAACGACTATAATAATATATCAAATCGAAGCTCGTGTCAAATTACAGAATATGATTTGGTCTCTCTAAGGAAAATCTTTTCGGTACCCAAATTGAATCATTTACAGCAGGATTTAATGTTTTTGACGCACCATTTTCATTTTACTTACTTCCGGTTTAATTCAATAGCGCTATAAAGAAGATAGTCGTGCCAAGCTAGGGTTTTTCATTTATATTTTCAATTAGTGTCTACCCTTCAAAAATAATAAGAGAAGAGACATTGAAAGGGGATGTTGTTCACATTTTCAAAAACAACAAAACATTTAATAGATATGTGTTGCAACTTTCAAGGGAGATAATTTTTGACTAGGGCATCGAACCGACTATTATAATATATCAAATCGAAGCTCGTATAAAATTACACAATATTATTTGGTCAATCTCAGGAAAATCTTTTCGGTACCCAAATTGAATCATTTACAGCACCTACTAAGAATTTAATGTTTCTTACTCACCATTTTCATTTTACTTACATTCGGTTTAATGCAATAGCGCTATAAATGAGATACTGGTGCCAACCGAGGGTTTTTCATTTATATTTTCAATCAGTCTCTATCCTTCAAAAATAATAAGAGAAGAGACGTTGAAAGGAGATGTTGTTCACATTTTCAAAAACAACAAAACATTTAATAAATATGTGTTGCAACTTTCAACGGAGATAACTTTTGACCCGGGAATCGAAACAACTATTATAATATATCAAATCGAAGCTCGTGTCAAATTATAGAATATGATTTGGTCTGTCTAAGAAAAAATTTTCGGTACCCAAATTGAATCATTTACAGCAAGATGTAATGTTTTTGACGCACCATTTTCATTTTACTTACTTCCGGTTTAATTCAATAGCGCTATAAAGGAGATACTGGTGCCAACCGTGGGTTTTTCATTTCTATTTTCAATTAGTCTCTACCCTTCAAAAATAATAAGAGAAGAGACATTGAAAGGGGATGTTGTTCACATTTTCAAAAACAACAAAACATTTAATATATATGTGTTCCAACTTTTAACAGAGATAACTTTTGACTCGGGTATCGAAACGACTATGATAATATATCAAATCGAAGTTCGTATCAAATTACACAATATGATTTGGTCATTCTAAGGAAAATATTTTCGGAACCCAAATTGAATCATTTACAGAACTTACCGAGGATTTAATGTTTTTGACGCACTATTTTCATATTACTTACTTCCGGTTTAATTCAGTAGCGCTATAAAGGAGATAGTGGTGCCAAGCTAGGGTTTTTTATTTACATTTTCAATCAGTCTCTATCCTTCAAAAATAATAACTTAATAGAAAATAAAAAGGGATGTTGTTCACATTTTTAAAGACAACAAAACATTTAATAAATATGTGTTGCAACTTTCAACGGAGATAACTTTTCACTCGGGTATCGAAACGACTATAATAATATATCAAATCGAAGCTCGTGTCAAATTACAGAATATGATTTGGTCTCTCTAAGGAAAATCTTTTCGGTACCCAAATTGAATCATTTACAGCAGGATTTAATGTTTTTGACGCACCATTTTCATTTTACTTACTTCCGGTTTAATTCAATAGCGCTATAAAGAAGATAGTCGTGCCAAGCTAGGGTTTTTCATTTATATTTTCAATTAGTGTCTACCCTTCAAAAATAATAAGAGAAGAGACATTGAAAGGGGATGTTGTTCACATTTTCAAAAACAACAAAACATTTAATAGATATGTGTTGCAACTTTCAACGGAGATAACTTTTGACTCGGGTATCGAAACGACTATTATAATATATCAAATCGAAGCTCGTATCAAATTACACAATATGATTTGGTCATTCTAAGGAAAATATTTTCAGTACCCAAATTGAATCATTTACGGCAGGATTTAATGTTTTTGACGCACCATTTTCATTTTACTTACTTTCGGTTTAATGCAATAGCGCTATAGAGGAGATACTGGTGCCAACCGAGGGTTTTTCATTTATATTTTCAATCAGTCTCTACCCTTTAAAAATAATAAGAGAAGAGACATTGAAAGGGGATGTTGTTCACATTTTCAAAACAACAAAACATTTAATAGATATGTGTTGCAACTTTCAACGGAGATAACATTTGACTCGGGTATCGAAACGACTATTATAATATATCAAATCAAAGCTCGTATCAAATTACACAATATTATTTGGTCAATCTAACGAAAATCTTTTTGGTATCCAAATTGAATCATTTACAGCACCTATTGAAAATTTAATGTTTTTTACCCACCATTTTCATTTTACTTTCTTCCGTTTTAATTCAATAGCGCTATAAATGAGATACTGGTGCCAACCGAGGGTTTTTCATTTATATTTTCTATCAGTCACTATCCTCCAAAAATAATAAGAGAAAAAAAATGAAAGGGGATGTTGTTCACATTTTCAAAAACAACAAAACATTTAATATATATGCGTTGCAACTTTCAACGGAGATAACTTTTGACTCGGGTATCGAAACGACTATTATAATATATCAAATCGAAGCTCGTATCAATTTACACAATATGATTTGGTCATTCTAAGGAAAATATTTTCGGTACCCAAATTGCATCATTTATAGCACTTACCGAGGATTTAATGTTTTTGACGCACCATTTTCATTTTACTTACTTCCGGTTTAATTCAATAGCGCTATAAAGGAGATAGTGGTGCCAAGCTAGGGTTTTTTATTTACATTTTCAATCAGTCTCTATCCTTCAAAAATAATAAGAGAAGAGAATATGAAAAGGGATGTTGTTCACATTTTCAAAGACAACAAAACATTTAATAAATATGTGTTGCAACTTTCAACGTAAATAACTTTTGACTCGGGTCTCAAAACGACTATTATAATATATCAAATAGAAGCTAGTATCAAATTACACAATATTATTTGGTTAATCTCAGGAAAATATTTTCGGTATCCAAATTGAATCATTTACAGCACCTATTGAGAATTTAATGTTTTTTATCCACCATTTTTATTTTACTTACTTCCGTTTTAATTCAATAGCACTATAAATGAGATACTGGTGCCAACCGAGGGTTTTTCATTTATATTTTCAATCAGTCACTATCCTCCAAAAATAATAAGAGAAAAAAAATGAAAGGGGATGTTGTTCACATTTTCAAAAACAACAAAACATTTAATATATATGCGTTGCAACTTTCAACGGAGATAACTTTTGACTCGGGTATCGAAACGACTATTATAATATATCAAATCGAAGCTCGTATCACATTACACAATATGATATGGTCATTCTAAGGAAAATATTTTCGCTACCCAAATTGAATCATTTAAAGCACTTACCGAGGATTTAATGTTTTTGACGCACCATTTTCATTTTACTTACTTCCGGTTTAATTCAATAGCGCTATAAAGGAGATACTGGTGCCAAGCTAGGGTTTTTTATTTACATTTTCAATCAGTCTCTATCCTTCAAAAATAATAAGAGAAGAGAAAATGAAAAGGGACGTTGTTCACATTTTCAAAGACAACAAAACATTTAATAAATATGTGTTGCAACTTTCAACGTAAATAACTTTTGACTCGGGTCTCAAAATGACTATTATAATATATCAAATAGAAGCTAGTATCAAATTACACAATATTATTTGGTTAATCTCAGGAAAATATTTTCGGTATCCAAATTGAATCATTTACAGCACCTATTGAGAATTTAATGTTTTTTATCCACCATTTTTATTTTACTTACTTCCGTTTTAATTCAATAGCGCTATAAATGAGATACTGGTGGCAACCGAGGGTTTTTCATTTATATTTTCAATCAGTCACTATCCTCCAAAAATAATAAGAGAAAAAAAAATGAAATGGGATGTTGTTCACATTTTCAAAAACAACAAACATTTAATATATATGCGTTGCAACTTTCAACGGAGATAACTTTTGACTCGGGTATCGAAACGACTATTATAATATATCAAATCGAAGCTCGTATCAAATTACACAATATGATATGGTCATTCTAAGGAAAATATTTTCGCTACCCAAATTGAATCATTTACAGCACTTACCGAGGATTTAATGTTTTTGACGCACCATTTTCATTTTACTTACTTCCGGTTTAATTCAATAGCGCTATAAAGGAGATAGTGGTGCCAAGCTAGGGTTTTTTATTTACATTTTCAATCAGTCTCTATCCTTCAAAAATAATAAGAAAAGAGAAAATGAAAAGGGAAGATGTTCACATTTTCAAAGACAACAAAACATTTAATAAATATGTGTTGAACTTTCCTCGGAGATAACTTTTGACTCGGGTATCGAAACGACTATTATAATATATCAAATCGAAGCTCATGTCAAATTGCAGAATATGATTTGGTATCTCTCAGGAAAATCTTTTCGGTACCAAAATTGAATCATTTACAGCAGGATTTAATGTTTTTGACGCACCATTTTCATTTTACTTACTTCCAGTTTAATTCAATAGCGCTATAGAGGAGATACTGGTGCCAACCGAGGGTTTTTCATTTATATTTTCAATCAGTCTCTACCCTTCAAAAATAATAAGAGAAGAGACATTGAAAGGGGATGTTGTTCACATTTTCAAAACAACAAAACATTTAATAGATATGTGTTGAAACTTTCAACGGAGATAACTTTTGACTCGGGTATCAAAACGACTATTATAATATATCAAATCGAAGCTCGTATCAAATTACACAATATGATTTGGTCATTCTAAGGAAAATATTTTCGGTACCCAAATTAAATCATTTAAAGCACTTACCGAGGATTTAATGTTTTTGATGCACCATTTTCATTTTACTTACTTCCGGTTTAATTCAATAGCGCTATAAAGGAGATAGTGGTGCCAAGCTAGGGTTTTTATTGACATTTTCAATCTGTCTCTATCCTTCAAAAATAATAAGAGAAGAGAAAATGAAAAGGGATGTTGTTCACATTTTCAAAGACAACAAAACATTTAATAAATATGTGTTGAACTTTCAACGGAGATAACTTTTGACTCGGGTATCGAAACGACTATTATAATATATCAAATCGAAGCTCGTGTCAAATTGCAGAATATGATTTGGTCTCTCTAAGGAAAATATCTTCGGTACCCAAATTGAATCATTTACAGCAGGATTTAATGTTTTTGACGCACCACTTTCATTTTAGTTACTTCCGGTTTAATTCAATAGCGCTATAGAGGAGATACAGGTGCCAACCGAGGGTTTTTCATTTATATTTTCAATCAGTCTCTACCCTTCAAAAATAATAAGAGAAGAGACATTGAAAGGGGATGTTGTTCACATTTTCAAAACAACAAAACATTTAATAGATATGTGTTGCAACTTTCAACGGAGATAACTTTTGACTCGGGTATCGAAACGACTATTATAATATATCAAATCAAAGCTCGTATCAAATTACACAATATTATTTGGTCAATCTAAGGAAAATCTTTTTGGTATCCAAATTGAATCATTTACAGCACCTATTGAGAATTTAATGTTTTTTACCCACCATTTTCATTTTACTTACTTCCGTTTTAATTCAATAGCGCTATAAATGAGATACTGGTGCCAACCGAGTGTTTTTAATTTATATTTTCAATCAGTCACTATCCTCCAAAAATAATATGAGAAAAAAATGAAAGGGGATGTTGTTCACATTTTCAAAAACAACAAAACATTTAATATATATGCGTTGCAACTTTCAACGGAGATAACTTTTGACTCGGGTATCGAAACGACTATTATAATATATCAAATCGAAGCTCGTATCAAATTACACAATATGATTTAGTGATTCTAAGGAAAATATTTTCGGTACCCAAAATGAATCTTTTATAGCATTTACCGAGGATTTAATGTTTTTGACGCACCATTTTCATTTTACGTACTTCCGGTTTAATTCAATAGCGCTATAAAGGAGATAGTGGTGCCAAGCTAGGGTTTTGATTGACATTTTCAATCAGTCTCTATCCTTCAAAAATAATAAGAGAAGAGAAAATGAAAAGGGATGTTGTTCACATTTTCAAAGACAACAAAACATTTAATAAATATGTGTTGAACTTTCAACGGAGATAACTTTTGACTCGGGTATCGAAACGACTATTATAATATATCAAATCGAAGCTCGTGTCAAATTGCAGAATATGATTTGGTCTCTCTAAGGAAAATCTTTTCGGTACCCAAATTGAATCATTTACAGCAGGATTTAATGTTTTTGACGCACCACTTTCATTTTAGTTACTTCCGGTTTAATTCAATAGCGCTATAGAGGAGATACTGGTGCCAACCGAGGGTTTTTCATTTATATTTTCAATCAGTCTCTACCCTTCAAAAATAATAAGAGAAGAGACATTGAAAGGGGATGTTGTTCACATTTTCAAAACAACAAAACATTTAATAGATATGTGTTGCAACTTTCAACGGAGATAACTTTTGACTCGGGTATCGAAACGACTATTATAATATATCAAATCAAAGCTCGTATCAAATTACACAATATTATTTGGTCAATCTAAGGAAAATCTTTTTGGTATCCAAATTGAATCATTTACAGCACCTATTGAGAATTTAATGTTTTTTACCCACCATTTTCATTTTACTTACTTCCGTTTTAATTCAATAGCGCTATAAATGAGATACTGGTGCCAACCGAGGGTTTTTAATTTATATTTTCAATCAGTCACTATCCTCCAAAAATAATATGAGAAAAAAAATGAAAGGGGATGTTGTTCACATTTTCAAAAACAAAAAAACATTTAATATATATGCGTTGCAACTTTCAACGGAGATAACTTTTGACTCGGGTATCGAAACGACTATTATAATATATCAAATCGAAGCTCGTATCAAATTACACAATATGATTTAGTCATTCTGAGGAACATATTTTCGGTACCCAAATTGAATCATTTATAGCACTTACCGAGGATTTAATGTTTTTGACGCACCATTTTCATTTTACGTACTTCCGGTTTAATTCAATAGGGCTATAAAGGAGATAGTGGTGCCAAGCTAGGGTTTTTTATTTACATTTTCAATCAGTATCTATGCTTCAAAAATAATAAGAGAAGAAAAAATGAAAAGGGATGTTGTTCACATTTTCAAAAACAACAAAACATTTAATAAATATGTGTTGCAACTTTCAACGGAAATAACTTTTGACTCGGGTCTCGAAACGACTATTATAATATATCAAATAGAAGCTAGTATCAAATTACACAATATTATTTGGTTAATCTCAGGAAAATATTATCGGTACCAAATTGAATCATTTACAGCACCTATTGAGAATTTAATGTTTTTTACCCACCATTTTCATTTTACTTACTTCCGTTTTAATTCAATAGCGCTATAAATGAGATACTGGTGCCAACCGAGGGTTTTTAATTTATATTTTCAATCAGTCACTATCCTCCAAAAATAATATGAGAAAAAAAATGAAAGGGGATGTTGTTCACATTTTCAAAAACAACAAAACATTTAATATATATGCGTTGCAACTTTCAACGGAGATAACTTTTGACTCGGGTTTCCAAACGACTATTATAATATATCAAATAAAAGCTCGTATCAAATTATACAATATTATTTGGTCATTCTAAGGAAAATATTTTCGGTACCCAAATTGAATCATTTACAGCACTTACCGAGGATTTAATGTTTTTGACGCACCATTTTCATTTTACTTACTTCCGGTTTAATTCAATAGCGCTATAAAGGAGATAGTGGTGCCAAGCTAGGGTTTTTTATTTACATTTTCAATCAGTTTCTATGCTTCAAAAATAATAAGAGAAGAGAAAATGAAAAGGGATGTTGTTCACATTTTCAAAAACAACAAAACATTTAAGAAATATGTGTTGCAACTTTTAACGGAAATAACTTTTGACTCGGGTCTCGAAATGACTATTATAATATATCAAATAGAAGCTAGTATCAAATTACAGAATATGATTTGGTCTCTCTAAGGAAAATCTTTTCGGTACCTAAATTGAATCATTTACAGCAGGATTTAATGTTTTTGACGCACCATTTTCATTTTACTTACTTCCGGTTTAATTTAATAACGCTATAAAGGAGATAGTGGTGCCAAGCTAGGGTTTTTTATTTACATTTTCAATCAGTCTCTATCCTTCAAAAATAATAACTTAATAGAAAATAAAAAGGGATGTTGTTCACATTTTTAAAGACAACAAAACATTTAATAAATATATGTTGCAACTTTCAACGGAGATAACTTTTCACTCGGGTATCGAAACGACTATAATAATATATCAAATCGAAGCTCGTGTCAAATTACAGAATATGATTTGGTCTCTCTAAGGAAAATCTTTTCGGTACCCAAATTGAATCATTTACAGCAGGATTTAATGTTTTTGACGCACCATTTTCATTTTACTTACTTCCGGTTTAATTCAATAGCGCTATAAAGAAGATAGTCGTGCCAAGCTAGGGTTTTTCATTTATATTTTCAATTAGTCTCTACCCTTCAAAAATAATAAGAGAAGAGACATTGAAAGGGGATGTTGTTCACATTTTCAAAAACAACAAAACATTTAATAGATATGTGTTGCAACTTTCAACGGAGATAACTTTTGACTCGGGTATCGAAACGACTATTATAATATATCAAATCGAAGCTCCTATCAAATTACACAATATTCTTTGGTCATTCTAAGGAAAATCTTTTCGGTACCCAAATTGAATCATTTACGGCAGGATTTAATGTTTTTGACGCACCATTTTCATTTTACTTACTTTCGGTTTAATGCAATAGCACTATAGAGGAGATACTGGTGCCAACCGAGGGTTTTTCATTTATATTTTCAATCAGTCTCTACCCTTTAAAAATAATAAGAGAAGAGACATTGAAAGGGGATGTTGTTCACATTTTCAAAACAACAAAACATTTAATAGATATGTGTTGCAAATTTCAACGGAGATAACTTTTGACTCGGGTATCGAAACGACTATTATAATATATCAAATCGAAGCTCGTATCAAATTACACAATATTATTTGGTCAATCTAAGGAAAATCTTTTTGGTATCCAAATTGAATCATTTACAGCAAGATGTAATGTTTTTGACGCACCATTTTCATTTTACTTACTTCCGGTTTAATTCAATAGCGCTATAAAGGAGATACTGGTGCCAACCGTGGGTTTTTAATTTCTATTTTCAATCAGTCTCTACCCTTCAAAAATAATAAGAGAAGAGACATTGAAAGGGGATGTTGTTCATATTTTCAAAAACAACAAAACATTTAATATATATGCGTTCCAACTTTCAACAGAGATAACTTTTGACTCGGGTATCGAAATGACTATGATAATATATCAAATCGAAGCTCGTATCAAATTACACAATATGATTTGGTCATTCTAAGGAAAATATTTTCGGAACCCAAATTGAATCATTTACAGCACTTACCGAGGATTTAATGTTTTTGACGCACTATTTTCATATTACTTACTTCCGGTTTAATTCAGTAGCGCTATAAAGGAGATAGTGGTGCCGGCCTAGGGTTATTTATTTATATTTTCAATTAGTCTCTATCCTTCAAAAATAATAAGAGAAGGGAAAATGAAAAGGGATGTTGTTCACATTTTCAAAGACAACAAAACATTTAATAGATATGTGTTGCAACTTTCAACGGAGATAACTTTTGACTCGGGTATCGAAACGACTATTATAATATATCAAATCGAAGCTCCTATCAAATTACACAATATTATTTGGTCATTCTAAGGAAAATCTTTTCTGTACCCAAATTGAATCATTTACGGCAGGATTTAATGTTTTTGACGCACTATTTTCATTTTACTTACTTTCGGTTTAATTCAATAGCGCTATAAATGAGATACTGGTGCCAACCGAGGGTTTTTCATTTCTATTTTCAATCAGTCTCTATCCTTCAAAAATAATAAGAGAAGAGACATTGAAAGGGGATGTTGTTCATATTTTCAAAAACAACAAAACATTTAATATATATGCGTTCCAACTTTCAACAGAGATAACTTTTGACTCGGGTATCGAAAGGACTATGATAATATATCAAATCGAAGCTCGTATCAAATTACACAATATGATTTGGTCATTCTAAGGAAAATATTTTCGGAACCCAAATTGAATCATTTACAGCACTTACAGAGGATTTAATGTTTTTGACGCACCATTTTCATATTACTTACTTCCGGTTTAATTCAGTAGCGCTATAAAGGAGATAGTGGTGCCGGCCTAGGGTTATTTATTTATATTTTCAATTAGTCTCTATCCTTCAAAAATAATAAGAGAAGAGAAAATGAAAAGGGATGTTGTTCACATTTTCAAAGACAACAAAACATTTAATAGATATGTGTTGCAACTTTCAACGGAGATAACTTTTGACTCGGGTATCGAAACGACTATTATAATATATCAAATCGAAGCTCCTATCAAATTACACAATATTATTTGGTCATTCTAAGGAAAATGTTTTCGGTACCCAAATTGAATCATTTACGGTAGGATTTAATGTTTTTGACGCACTATTTTCATTTTACTTACTTCCTGTTTAATTCAATAGCGCTATAAATGAGATACTGGTGCCAACCGAGGGTTTTTCATTTATATTTCCAATCAGTCTCTATCCTTCAAAAATAATAAGAGAAGAGACATTGAAAGGGGATGTTGTTCACATATTCAAAAACAACAAAACCTTTAATAAATATGTGTTGCAACTTTCAACGGAGATAACTTTTGACTCGGGTATCGAAACGACTATTATAATATATCAAATCGAAGCTCGTATCAAATTACACAATATGATTTGGTCATTCTAAGGAAAATATTTTCGGTACCCAAATTGAATCATTTACAGAACTTACCGAGGATTTAATGTTTTTGACCCACCATTTTCATTTTACTTACTTCCGGTTTAATTCAATAGCTCCATAAAAGAGATAGTGGTGCCAAGCAAGGGTTTTTATTTACATTTTCAATCAGTTTCTATGCTTCGAAAATAATAAGAGAAGAGAAAATGAAAAGGGATGTTGTTCACATTTTCAAAAACAACAAAACATTTAATAAATATTTGTTGCAACTTTTAACGGAAATAACTTTTGACTCAGGTCTCGAAACGACTATTATAATATATCAAATAGAAGCTAGTATCAAATTACAGAATATGATTTGGTCTCTCTAAGGAAAATCTTTTCGGTACCTAAATTGAATCATTTACAGCATGATTTAATGTTTTTGAAGCACCATTTTCATTTTACTTACTTCCGGTTTAATTCAATAGCGCTATAAAGGAGATAGTGGTGCCAAGCTAGGGTTTTTTATTTACATTTTCAATCAGTCTCTATCCTTCAAAAATAATAACTTAATAGAAAATGAAAAGGGATGTTGTTCACATTTTTAAAGACAACAAAACATTTAATAAATATGTGTTGCAACTTTCAACGGAGATAACTTTTCACTCGGGTATCGAAACGACTATAATAATATATCATATCAAAGCTCGTGTCAAATTACAGAATATGATTTGGTCTCTCTAAGGAAAATCTTTTCGGTACCCAAATTGAATCATTTACAGCAGGATTTAATGTTTTTGACGCACCATTTTATTTTACTTACTTCCGGTTTAATTCAATAGCGCTATAAAGAAGATAGTCGTGCCAAGCTAGGGTTTTTCATTTATATTTTCAATCAGTCTCTACCCTTCAAAAATAATAAGAGAAGAGACATTGAAAGGGGATGTTGTTCACATTTTCAAAAACAACAAAACATTTAATAGATATGTGTTGCAACTTTCAAGGGAGA
Source organism: Hippophae tibetana (assembly GCA_037013495.1). NCBI lineage: Eukaryota > Viridiplantae > Streptophyta > Magnoliopsida > Rosales > Elaeagnaceae > Hippophae > Hippophae tibetana. Next base: position 46,667,762 of record CM072812.1, on the reverse strand, counting down.
TAATTTTTGACTAGGGCAACGAACCGACTATTATAATATATCAAATCGAAGCTCGTATAAAATTACACAATATTATTTGGTAAATCTCAGGAAAATCTTTTCGGTACCCAAATTTAATCATTTACAGCACCTACTGAGAATTTAATGTTTCTTACTCACCATTTTCATTTTACTTACTTTCGGTTTAATGCAATAGCGCTATAAATAAGATACTGGTGCACACCGAGGGTTTTTCATTTATATATCCAATTATTCTCTATCCTTCAAAAATAATAAGAGAAGAGACGTTGAAAGGAGATGTTGTTCACATTTTCAAAAACAACAAAACATTTAATAAATATGTGTTGCAACTTTCAACGGAGATAACTTTTGACCCGGGAATCGAAACGACTATTATAATATATCAAATCGAAGCTCGTGTCAAATTATAGAATATGATTTGGTGTGTCTAAGAAAAATCTTTTCGTTACCCAAATTGAATCATTTACAGCAAGATGTAATGTTTTTGACGCACCATTTTCATTTTACTTACTTCCTGTTTAATTCAATAGCGCTATAAAGGAGATACTGGTGCCAACCGTGGGTTTTTCATTTCTATTTTCAATCAGTCTCTACCCTTCAAAAATAATAAGAGAAGAGACATTGAAAGGGGATGTTGTTCACATTTTCAAAAACAACAAAACATTTAATATATATGCGTTCCAACTTTCAACAGAGATAACTTTTTACTCGGGTATCGAAACGACTATTATAATATATCAAATCGAAGCTCGTATCAAATTACACAATATGATTTGGTCATTCTAAGGAAAATATTTTCGGAACCCAAATGGAATCATTTACAGCACTTACCGAGGATTTAATGTTTTTGACCCACCATTTTCATTTTACTTACTTCCGGTTTAATTCAATAGCGCTATAAAGGAGATAGTGGTGTGATGAGTGCTCAAAAAGCACTAAAATAACCATGATTTTATGCACATTATTTGATTAAAAATATATATATTTATATGTTTTATCATATATTTATATAAATTTGTCTTTTTCGGAATCACGGGTATTTTTATTGTTTTTCAGGTATTTTGGCTTAAAAACGCAACTTAAAAACTCAAAGAGGAATACTGGAAGCAATACATCACAAATATATTAATAAATAAATGCGGAAAGGTCGACAAATATGGAAAAATTGGACAAAATGGGTCAAAAAGGTCAAAAATGTCAAAAAGGAGAAAAACGCGCCGCCGCGCCGCCCGGCCGCCGCGCCCCACCGCCCGGCACCGCCCCAAGCAGCAGCGCGCGGCACTGTTCATCCGCGGTTACTGTTCATCAGACTCGGCACTGTTCATACCCCGGTACTGTTCATCAGACTCGGCACTGTTCATACGCGGGTACTGTTCATCCGCGGGTACTGTTCATCCGCGGGTACTGTTCATCAGACTCGGCACTGTTCATACCCCGGTACTGTTCATCAGACTCGGCACTGTTCATACCCGGTACTGTGCAGCCGCCCCATGTCATGCTGACGTCATCAAATGACGTCAGCAATCAATAATCCGCGTTTTTACATTTTTTTAACATTTTTTTCTCTACTTTTTCTCTCCATCCTCACCTATAAATACCCCCCTTCCCTTCACTTCAAAATACACCTTAAAAACACACTTCTCTCTTATTTCTTTCTCTCTTTTCTTAGATTTTTAGGTTTTTTTAGTTTCTTTCTTAGTTTCTAAGTTTTTCTTAGTTTCCTTCTTAGTTTTTAGTTCAATTCTCTTAGTTTTAGTGTTCTTCTCTTTTTGAGAGGAACTTGTAATGTTTTTGTAATAATTTAGTTTTTGATTCAATATATGGACTAGTTATGTTTTTGTAATATTTTAGCTTTTCGATTCAATAAATGGGAGTGCAAATTCCGCTTGGAGTTTTTCCAGCAACGGGAATAGCGTCGAAGTTCTGTAAGGATTTTATTTTCTTTACAGTTATTTTTATGCTTTATTCTTACATGTTATATTTAATTTGTCTGTGGTTAAATTTAACTGTGCTGGCTATTTAGTAAACATGATGTAATAATAACGTTGATATGCTTGCGAAATATTAAATAGGTAAAAATCTCTAAAATGAATTGATTTTATTTTTATTCATGATTTTATATTAAGAATGTTAGAGAGAAATATATTATTTTTCATTACAAACTTAAACCTGAAAATTAGATTTTAAGGTTTAGTTATCCGGTCTGATTTAGAGTAGTGCTCTTTTATTTGATGGTACAATCGCCCGGTAGTTAGAGTGAAGCTCTATTTCAAAAGTTTTTATAAGAATTATTATCTGAAAATGTATTGACAACATGTTTTCGGTAGTGGTTTTAAAACTTGAAAGTTAGTACTCGGATAACTAAATTCTTGGGTTTAATTTGGACACCTTGAATAAAGTTTAAACTGTCTAACCCCACCAAAGGTGGCATTTAAATGGTTCATTTTCAATCTCTTAGAAAAGGGAATTAATTTAATTAGGCAAATTAGTTATCAACCCCACCCATAGGTGTTAATTGATTTGTTTAGTTAACAAAGAATATCTAACCCCACCAAAGGTGGTATTCATACAAAAAAGGGAGAATCAATAAATATCAATTCATATCTTTAATAACCTAGATAATATGAGCAAGCATAATTAACTTAGTTATTATATCCATAAATACTCCGTCATTATAAATGATAAAATTTGCATGAATGTTTATTGAATCTATGTTTATTTTTATGTAAGTAGATTAAAAACACAAAAACCCCAAAATATCGTAACAGGATGTTTAGGATTTAATTTCGTTTTTAAAAGTTTGAATAATAAATTAAAAACCACACACATTCCTTCCTTAGATCGACCTTGGGAGTATACTTATCATTTTCTACGAAATGATTCGTGCACTTGCGAGAGTTTTATAAATATTAAAACCAAAGTATTTGCGGGAATCGGCGATGCCGGTTTTCGTTCATCAAGTTTTTGGCGCCGTTGCCGGGGAAGGAATAGCGGTTTTTAAATTATTTTTCAAAATTTTAAAAACATTTTTGTGCTGTAAATAATTGTGATTTTTTTTTTTAATAGAAAAAATAATAATCAAATTTCAAATTTCATAAAAAATAAAAAAAAATAAAAAAAAAATAAAAAAAAAAATAAAAAAAAATTAATTTTTTTTTTAATTGTAAAATAATTTAGAAATTTGAAATTTGAAATAAAATTTTTTTTACCGTTCATGAATAGTAAAATAAATAAATAAATAAAAAATAAAAAAAAAAATTAAAATTCAAAATTCAAAAAAATTTTAAGTTAATAAGAAATAATATAGCGTGAATAGTAAAATAAAATTACCGTTCATGAATAGTAAAAAAAAAAAAATTTTAAAATTCAAAAATTTTAAGTTAGTAAGAAATAAGATAGCGTGAATAGTAAAATAAAATTACCGTTCATGAATAGTAAAAAAAAAAAAAATTAAAATTCAAAAATTTTAAGTTAGTAAGAAATAAGATATCGTGAATAGTAAAATTACCGTTCATAAAAAAAAAAAAAAAAAAATTAAAATTAAAATTTCAAAAATTTTAAAGAAATAATATAGCGTGAATAGTAAAATTACCGCTAAAAAAAAATTAAAAAATTAAAAAATTAAAAAATTAAAAAAAAAAATTAATTTTAATTTTAATTTTTCTTTTACCTTTTTCAATTTTCCTTTATTTTTATTTTAGTTTTTTTATTTTATTTTATTTTACTTTATTTTATTTCAATTTCAATTTAATTTTATTTTTATTTTTATAATTTTTTTTTTCTATTATTATTTTTCTCTCTTAATTTTTATTTAACTTAATTAACTTAGATTTTTACTAAATTAATTAACCTTGATTTTTAATTAACCTAACTTAATTAACTTAGATTTTTACTAACTTAATTAACCTAGATTTTTAATTAACCTAACTTAATTAACTTAGATTTTTTTTAACTTAACTTAATTAACTTAAATTTTTACTTAATATAACTTAATTAACTTAACTTTAATAACATGAAAAGTAAAGATCTAAGGGAGTTCTGTCTAGGAGACTAGTTCTTGGAAGCCTTTGTGCCACTAGTCTTTCCTGGGAACGTTGCTCTGTCTAGGAGGATGGTATTTAAGGAGCCTTTGCCCCACCATTCTTTCCTGGGAGCACTCTTGTTTAATACTAATTATGTTATTTTAACCTTAAAAAAAATAAAAAAAATAAAATTTTTTTTTTTTTGAAACTATCTCAAAAATTTTAAAGTTTTAATCTCAAGAGTTAGTTTCTTTGCTTGATCTAGGTACAATTGTGTTATGAAGCCTTAATTATTTGATTTGCACCTAGATGTGGGTTATCTAAAACCCTCAAGCATGCCCTTAGTTTTTGGTACAGAAAAATTTAAAAGTCAATAGGGCATGTTTGAAACAGTATAGGTAGACAACATTGTCTTACTTGTAGGTATGATTGACTCAATGATGAGGGGACATTGAGTTTACTTAAGAGGCAATCCCCAAGTTACGTCTTGCTAAGACGTTAAACTAAGCGCTGGATGGGAGGCAACCCATCATTTTAGGTAATTTTCTGTTATCTATTTTATTTACTTAATTTTATTGTTTATTTTAGTTTAATAATTTTTAAATTGTTAAAACTAAAAATGTTTGTTGAGATGTTAGAAGTTCACAGCGATCTGTCTGTATACATTTTAATGATGAATATAATGAATGCACCTGCATTTCTCCATTACTACTTACACATTCTCAAGAAATAGGTAATCTTTCTTCTCTTTTCTCTTTATCTTTAATTTACAGTTGTTACATTGAGGACAATGTAAGTTCTAGGTTGGGGGTGGTGAAAAATTACCATGCTTAATTAGAAGAAAAAAAAAATTTAACAATTTAAAAATTATAAAAAAAAAAAAAAAAAAATTATTTCACAAAAATTTATCATTTCTTTAAATCAAATTTAAGTAAATAGTTAAGTCTTTTGTACTGTTAGATTAATTTTTGAAAACATATCATGAAATATTTTGTAATTATTTTTGATAATTAGTTAGTTTTTGTCATAACTAGTATTTCTTGATAAAATGTGGAAATTATATTAAACCCAAAATCGGTGTTTATGAATTTTTTTTAGTGGAGACTACCCTTGTGAGATATAATTTGAGCCTAATTTCTTTTATTCAGAGTGAAATATATATTTTTTCTACTCCAAACACATTTCTTATTTATTCAAAAAGTTTAGATGATCTCTATAGGTATTAGCATTGAATGTATGAATTTTTTTTCTCATCTTAATAGAGTATCATATATTTTTGATTATTATTTTTGCTTAGATAAAATTATTTGAGTAGAAATTGATAGTATATGCTTATATCTCATTCATGCATGACTGCTACAAAAAAAAAAAAAAAAAAAAAAAACAAAAAGACATATATGGGGTTACCTAAACCAAGATCAAAACAGAAAAGCCACAAAATTAACCACTCACCAAATTCCAAAAAAAAATGTACAATCTGTACATGGGTTGACTCTCTAAAATATACATATATTGAAAAAAAAAATAGAGAGATAAAAAATATAGTATCATCTACATACTATGACCCACATTGCCTACAAAGTTGTGAGTAAAGGCTAAATACAAAAGAAAGATATAGGAAGTAATTCCCTAAAAAGTCATTGCAATTTCTTCATTTGTAAAAAGCATATATCTTGAAATTCTTTCTTAATGAGTTTGATTTATGCATGAAAATAATTTTTATATATGATATCTTTATAATTTATACATTTGATTCCTTTCATGAGATCAATGTTAAAATAACACTTTGAGCCTTTATTCTTTATACATATGCGAACATATTAGTTCATTTCTATACATCAACTCTTTCGCATATAAATTAGTATGAGTGTTTGAACCCATAGGATTCAGTGTTTTGAGAGTATTGACTTGTGAGGAATAAAGTCGAAGCGAATTCTGATTCATGACACCGAAATTGGGTAAAATTAAATTGACACATTTTTGAAATGAAATATGAAAATGATTTTCGACTAATTATTATAATAAATCATGATTGTTTAAAGAGATTGAAATAACTTATGCTTGAGATTTTAATTATGATCTTAAAAGAGATTAAAAAGTATGAGACATTTTTGTGATATTCTCTTTCATTTTATCCTTAAATTAATTTTTGATTTTGTTGTAATTTTAGTTTTTGATTTGATTGTTTTTATTGTTTCTTTTGATTTTTACATTTAGTTCAATGTTTGTGGGTATCATTACTGAAAACCCTCACGAGACTCAAACTCGTCCACTAGGGCAACCTAGGGGTTTAACGGCTTGTTGCATAGGCTAAATGCAACCGTTTCAATCCACGAAAGTGATTTAGGATAGTTTAATTTTTAGTTTTTATCGCTTCTCTTGCTAAGGGACTAGCAAGAAGCTGGTTGGGGGTTGTGATGAGTGCTCAAAAAGCACTAAAATAACCATGATTTTATGCACATTATTTGATTAAAAATATATATATTTATATGTTTTATCATATATTTATATAAATTTGTCTTTTTCGGAATCACGGGTATTTTTATTGTTTTTCAGGTATTTTGGCTTAAAAACGCAACTTAAAAACTCAAAGAGGAATACTGGAAGCAATACATCACAAATATATTAATAAATAAATGCGGAAAGGTCGACAAATATGGAAAAATTGGACAAAATGGGTCAAAAAGGTCAAAAATGTCAAAAAGGAGAAAAACGCGCCGCCGCGCCGCCCGGCCGCCGCGCCCCACCGCCCGGCACCGCCCCAAGCAGCAGCGCGCGGCACTGTTCATCCGCGGTTACTGTTCATCAGACTCGGCACTGTTCATACCCCGGTACTGTTCATCAGACTCGGCACTGTTCATACGCGGGTACTGTTCATCCGCGGGTACTGTTCATCAGACTCGGCACTGTTCATACCCCGGTACTGTTCATCAGACTCGGCACTGTTCATACCCGGTACTGTGCAGCCGCCCCATGTCATGCTGACGTCATCAAATGACGTCAGCAATCAATAATCCGCGTTTTTACATTTTTTTAACATTTTTTTCTCTACTTTTTCTCTCCATCCTCACCTATAAATACCCCCCTTCCCTTCACTTCAAAATACACCTTAAAAACACACTTCTCTCTTATTTCTTTCTCTCTTTTCTTAGATTTTTAGGTTTTTTTAGTTTCTTTCTTAGTTTCTAAGTTTTTCTTAGTTTCCTTCTTAGTTTTTAGTTCAATTCTCTTAGTTTTAGTGTTCTTCTCTTTTTGAGAGGAACTTGTAATGTTTTTGTAATAATTTAGTTTTTGATTCAATATATGGACTAGTTATGTTTTTGTAATATTTTAGCTTTTCGATTCAATAAATGGGAGTGCAAATTCCGCTTGGAGTTTTTCCAGCAACGGGAATAGCGTCGAAGTTCTGTAAGGATTTTATTTTCTTTACAGTTATTTTTATGCTTTATTCTTACATGTTATATTTAATTTGTCTGTGGTTAAATTTAACTGTGCTGGCTATTTAGTAAACATGATGTAATAATAACGTTGATATGCTTGCGAAATATTAAATAGGTAAAAATCTCTAAAATGAATTGATTTTATTTTTATTCATGATTTTATATTAAGAATGTTAGAGAGAAATATATTATTTTTCATTACAAACTTAAACTTGAAAATTAGATTTTAAGGTTTAGTTATCCGGTCTGATTTAGAGTAGTGCTCTTTTATTTGATGGTACAATCGCCCGGTAGTTAGAGTGAAGCTCTATTTCAAAAGTTTTTATAAGAATTATTATCTGAAAATGTATTGACAACATGTTTTCGGTAGTGGTTTTAAAACTTGAAAGTTAGTACTCGGATAACTAAATTCTTGGGTTTAATTTGGACACCTTGAATAAAGTTTAAACTGTCTAACCCCACCAAAGGTGGCATTTAAATGGTTCATTTTCAATCTCTTAGAAAAAGGAATTAATTTAATTAGGCAAATTAGTTATCAACCCCACCCATAGGTGTTAATTGATTTGTTTAGTTAACAAAGAATATCTAACCCCACCAAAGGTGGTATTCATACAAAAAAGGGAGAATCAATAAATATCAATTCATATCTTTAATAACCTAGATAATATGAGCAAGCATAATTAACTTAGTTATTATATCCATAAATACTCCGCCATTATAAATGATAAAATTTGCATAAATGTTTATTGAATCTATGTTTATTTTTATGTAAGTAGATTAAAAACACAAAAACCCCAAAATATCGTGACAGGATGTTTAGGATTTAATTTCGTTTTTAGAAGTTTGAATAATAAATTAAAAACCACATACATTCCTTCCTTAGATCGACCTTGGGAGTATACTTATCATTTTCTACGAAATGATTCGTGCACTTGCGAGAGTTTTATAAATATTAAAACCAAAGTATTTGCGGGAATCGGCGATGCCGGTTTTCGTTCATCATGGTGCCAAGCTAGGGTTTTTTATTTACATTTTCAATCAGTATCTATCCTTCAAAAATAATAAGAGAAGAGAAAATGAAAAGGGATGTTGTTCACATTTTCAAAAACAACAAAACATTTAATAAATATGTGTTGCAACTTTTAACGGAAATAACTTTTGACTCGGGTCTCGAAACGACTATTATAATATATCAAATAGAAGCTAGTATCAAATTACAGAATATGATTTGGTCTCTCTAAGGAAAATCTTTTCGGTACCTAAATTGAATCATTTACAGCAGGATTTAATGTTTTTGACGCACCATTTTCATTTTACTTACTTCCGGTTTAATTCAATAGCGCTATAATGGAGATAGTGATGCCAAGCTAGGGTTTTTTATTTACATTTTCAATCAGTCTCTATCCTTCAAAAATAATAACTTAATAGAAAATGAAAAGGGATGTTGTTCACATTTTTAAAGACAACAAAACATTTAATAAATATGGGTTGCAACTTTCAAGGGAGATAATTTTTGACTAAGGCATCGAACCGACTATTATAATATATCAAATCGAAGCTCGTATAAAATTAAACAATATTATTTGGTCAATCTCAGGAAAATCTTTTCGGTACCCAAATTTAATCATTTACAGCACCTACTAAGAATTTAATGTTTCTTACTCACCATTTTCATTTTACTTACTTTCGGTTTAATGCAATAGCGCTATAAATGAGATACTGGTGCCAACCGAGTGTTTTTCATTTATATTTCCAATCAGTCTCTATCCTTCAAAAATAATAAGAGAAGAGACGTTGAAAGGAGATGTTGTTCACATTTTCAAAAACAACAAAACATTTAATAAATATGTGTTGCAACTTTCAACGGAGATAACTTTTGACCCGGGAATCGAAACGACTATTATAATATATCAAATCGAAGCTCGTGTCAAATTATAGAATATGATTTGGTCTGTCTAAGAAAAATCTTTTCGGTACCCAAATTGAATCATTTACAGCAAGATGTAATGTTTTTGACGCACCATTTTCATTTTACTTACTTCCTGTTTAATTCAATAGCGCTATAAAGGAGATACTGGTGCCAACCGTGGGTTTTTCATTTCTATTTTCAATCAGTCTCTACCCTTCAAAAATAATAAGAGAAGAGACATTGAAAGGGGATGTTGTTCACATTTTCAAAAACAACAAAACATTTAATAGATATGTGTTGCAACTTTCAAGGAAATAATTTTTGACTAGGGCATCGAACCGACTATTATAATATATCAAATCGAAGCTCATATAAAATTACACAATATTATTTGGTCAATCTCAGGAAAATCTTTTCGGTACCCAAATTTAATCATTTACAGCACCTACTGAGAATTTAATGTTTCTTACTCACCATTTTCATTTTACTTACTTTCGGTTTAATGCAATAGCGCTATAAATGAGATACTGGTGCCAACCGAGGGTTTTTCATTTATATTTCCAATCAGTCTCTATCCTTCAAAAATAATAAGAGAAGAGACGTTGAAAGGAGATGTTGTTCACATTTTCAAAAACAACAAAACATTTAATAAATATGTGTTGCAACTTTCAACGGAGATAACTTTTGACCCGGGTATCGAAACAACTATTATAATATATCAAATCAAAGCTCGTATCAAATTACACAATATGATTTGGTCATTCTAAGGAAAATATTTTCGGAACCCAAATTGAATCATTTACAGCACTTACCGAGGAATTAATGTTTTTGACGCACTATTTTCATATTACTTACTTCCGGTTTAATTCAGTAGCGCTATAAAGGAGATAGTGGTGCCGACTTAGGGTTATTTATTTATATTTTCAATTAGTCTCTATCCTTCAAAAATAATAAGAGAAGAGAAAATGAAAAGGGATGTTGTTCACATTTTCAAAGACAACAAAACATTTAATAGATATGTGTTCCAACTTTCAACGGAGATAACTTTTGACTCGGGTATCGAAACGACTATTATAATATATCAAATCGAAGCTCCTATCAAATTACACAATATTATTTGGTCATTCTAAGGAAAATCTTTTCGGTACCCAAATTGAATCATTTACGGCAGGATTTAATGTTTTTGACGCACTATTTTCATTTTACTTACTTCCGGTTTAATTCAATAGCGCTATAAATGAGATACTGGTGCCAACCGAGGGTTTTTCATTTATATTTTCAATCAGTCACTATCCTCCAAAAATAATAAGAGAAAAAAAAATGAAAGGGGATGTTGTTCACATTTTCAAAAACAACAAAACATTTAATATATATGCGTTGCAACTTTCAACGGAGATAACTTTTGACTCGGGTATCGAAACGACTATTATAATATATCAAATCGAAGCTCGTATCAAATTACACAATATTATTTGGTCATTCTAAGGAAAATCTTTTCGGTACCCAAATTGAATCATTTACGGCAGGATTTAATGTTTTTGACGCACTATTTTCATTTTACTTACTTTCGGTTTAATTCAATAGCGCTATAAATGAGATACTGGTTCCAACCGAGGGTTTTTCATTTATATTTTCAATCAGTCTCTATCCTTCAAAAATAATAAGAGAAGAGACATTGAAAGGGGATGTTGTTCACATATTCAAAAACAACAAAACCTTTAATAAATATGTGTTGCAACTTTCAACGGAGATAACTTTTGACTCGGGTATCGAAACGACTATTATAATATATCAAATCGAAGCTCGTATCAAATTACAGAATATGATTTGGTCATTCCAAGGAAAATATTTTCGGTACCCAAAATGAATCATTTACAGCACTTACCGAGGAATTAATGTTTTTGACCCACCATTTTCATATTACTTACTTCCGGTTTAATTCAATAGCGCTATAAAGGAGATAGTGGTGCCAAGCTAGGGTTTTTTATTTACATTTTCAATCAGTTTCTATGCTTCAAAAATAATAAGAGAAGAGAAAATGAAAAGGGATGTTGTTCACATTTTCAAAGACAACAAAACATTTAATAGATATGTGTTGCAACTTTCAACGGAGATAACTTTTGACTCGGGTATCGAAACGAATATTATAATATATCAAATCGAAGCTCCTATCAAATTACACAATATTATTTGGTCATTCTAAGGAAAATCTTTTCGGTACCCAAATTGAATCATTTACGGCAGGATTTAATGTTTTTGACGCACTATTTTCATTTTACTTACTTCCGGTTTAATTCAATAGCGCTATAAATGAGATACTGGTGCCAACCGAGGGTTTTTCATTTATATTTTCAATCAGTCTCTATCCTTCAAAAATAATAAGAGAAGAGACATTGAAAGGGGATGTTGTTCACATATTCAAAAACAACAAAACCTTTAATAAATATGTGTTGCAACTTTCAACGGAGATAACTTTTGACTCGGGTATCGAAACGACTATTATAATATATCAAATCGAAGCTCGTATCAAATTACAGAATATGATTTGGTCATTCCAAGGAAAATATTTTCGGTACCCAAATTGAATCATTTACAGCACTTACCGAGGATTTAATGTTTTTGACCCACCATTTTCATTTTTCTTACTTCCGGTTTAATTCAATAGCGCTATAAAGGAGATAGTGGTGCCAAGCTAGGGTTTTTTATTTACATTTTCAATCAGTTTCTATGCTTCAAAAATAATAAGAGAAGAGAAAATGAAAAGGGATGTTGTTCACATTTTCAAAAACAACAAAACATTTAATAAATATGTGTTGCAACTTTTAACGGAAATAACTTTTGATTCGGGTCTCGAAACGACTATTATAATATATCAAATAGAAGCTAGTATCAAATTACAGAATATGATTTGGTCTCTCTAAGGAAAATCTTTTCGGTACCTAAATTGAATCATTTACAGCATGATTTAATGTTTTTGACGCACCATTTTCATTTTACTTACTTCCGGTTTTATTCAATAGCGCTATAAAGGAGATAGTGATGCCAAGCTAGGGTTTTTTATTTACATTTTCAATCAGTCTCTATCCTTCAAAAATAATAACTTAATAGAAAATGAAAAGGGATGTTGTTCACATTTTTAAAGACAACAAAACATTTAATAAATATGTGTTGCAACTTTCAACGGAGATAACTTTTCACTCGGGTATCGAAACGACTATAATAATATATCATATCAAAGGTCGTGTCAAATTACAGAATATGATTTGGTCTCTCTAAGGAAAATCTTTTCGGTAGCCAAATTGAATCATTTACAGCAGGATTTAATGTTTTTGACGCAACATTTTCATTTTACTTACTTCCGGTTTAATTCAATAGCGCTATAAAGAAGATAGTCGTGCCAAGCTAGGGTTTTTCATTTATATTTTCAATCAGTCTCTACCCTTCAAAAATAATAAGAGAAGAGACATTGAAAGGGGATGTTGTTCACATTTTCAAAAACAACAAAACATTTAATAGATATGTGTTGCAACTTTCAAGGGAGATAATTTTTGACTAGGGCATCGAACCGACTATTATAATATATCAAATCGAAGCTCGTATAAAATTACACAATATTATTTGGTCAATCTCAGGAAAATATTTTCGGTACCCAAATTTAATCATTTACAGCACCTACTGAGAATTGAATGTTTCTTACTCACCATTTTCATTTTACTTACTTCCGGTTTAATTCAATGGCGCTATAAAGGAGATAGTGATGCCAAGCTAGGGTTTTTTATTTACATTTTCAATCAGTCTCTATCCTTCAAAAATAATAACTTAATAGAAAATGAAAAGGGATGTTGTTCACATTTTCAAAAACAACAAAACATTTAATAAATATGTGTTGCAACTTTCAACGGAGATAAGTTTTGACTCGGGTATCGAAACGACTATTATAATATATCAAATCGAAGCTCGTGTCAAATTACTGAATATGATTTGGTCTCTCTAAGGAAAATCTTTTCGGTACCCAAATTGAATCATTTACAGTAGGATTTAATTTTTTGTCGCACCATTTTCATTTTACTTACTTCCGGTTTAATTCAATAGCGCTATAAAGAAGATAGTGGTGCCAAGCTAGGGTTTTTTATTTACATTTTCAATCAGTCTCTATCCTTCAAAAATAATAAGAGAAGAGAAAATGAAAAGGGATGTTGTTCACATTTTCGAAAACAAGAAAACATTTAATAAATAGGTGTTGCAACTTTCAACGAAGATAACTTTTGACTCGGGTCTCGAAACGACTATTATAATATATCAAATAGAAGCTCGTATCAAATTACACAATATTATTTGGTTATTCTCAGGAAAATATTTTCGGTACCCAAATTGAATCATTTACAGCACTTATCGAGGATTTAATGTTTTTGACGCACCATTTTCATTTTACTTACTTCCGGTTTAATTCAATAGCGCTATAAAGGAGATACTGGTGCCAACCGAGGGTTTTTCATTTATATTTTAAATAAGTCTCTATCCTTCAAAAATAATAAGAGAAGAGACATTGAATGGGGATGTTGTTCACATTTTCAAAAACAACAAAACATTTAATATATATGTGTTGCAACTTTCAACGGAGATAACTTTTGACTCGGGTATCGAAACGACTATTATAATATATCAAATCGAAGCTCGTATCAAATTACACAATATTCTTTGGTTAACCTCGGGAAAATATATTCAGTACCCAAATTCAATCATTTGCAGCACTTACCGAGGATTTAATGTTTTTGACGCACTATTTTCATATTACTTACTTCCGGTTTAATTCAGTAGCGCTATAAAGGATATTGTGGTGCCGCCCTAGGGTTATTTATTTATATTTTCAATCAGTCTCTATCCTTCAAAAATAATAACAGAAGAGACATTAAAGGGGATGTGGTTCACATTTTCAAAAACAACAAAACATTTAATAGTAATGTGTTGCAACTTTCAACGGAGATAACTTTTGACTCGGGTATCGAAACGACTATTATAATATATCAAATCGAAGCTTGTATCAAATTACACAATATTATTTGGTTAATCTCAATAAATTATTTTCGGCACCCAAATTGAATCATTTACAGCACTTATCGAGGATTTAATGTTTTTGACGCACCATTTTCATTTTACTTACTTCCGGTTTAATTCAATAGCGCTATAAAGGAGATACTGGTGCCAACCGAGGGTTTTTCTTTTATATTTTCAATTAGTCTCTACTCTTCAAAAATAATAAGAGAAGAGACATTGAAAGGGGATGTTGTTCACATTTTCAAAAACAACAAAACATTTAATAGATATGTGTTGCAACTTTCAACGGAGACAACTTTTGACTCGGGTATCGAACCGACTATTATAAAATATCAAATCGAAGCTCGTATCAAATTGCACAATATTATTTGGTTAATCTCAGGAAAATATTTTCGGTACCCAAATTGAATCATTTACAGCACCTACTAAGAATTTAATATTTCTTACACATCATTTTCATTTTACTTACTTCCTATTTAATTAAATAGCGCTATAAATGAGATACTGATGCCAACCGAGGGTTTTTCATTTATATTTTCAATTAGTCTCTATCCTTCAAAAATAATAAGAGAAGAGAAAATGAAAGGGGATGTTGTTCACATTTTCAAAAACAACAAAACATTTAATATATATGCGTTGCAACTTTCAACGGAGATAACTTTTGACTCGGGTATCGAAACGACTATTATAATATATCAAATCGAAGCTTGTATCAAATTACACAATATGATTTGGTCATTCGAAGGAAAATATTTTCGGTACCCAAATTGAATCATTTACAGCACTTACCGAGGATTTAATGTTTTTGACGCACCATTTTCATTTTACTTACTTCCGGTTTAATTCAATAGCGCTATAAAGGAGATAGTGGTGCCAAGCTAGGGTTTTTTATTTACATTTTCAATCAGTCTCTATCCTTCAAAAATAATAAGAGAAGAGAAAATGAAAAGGGATGTTGTTCACATTTTCAAAAACAAGAAAACATTTAATAAATATGTGTTGCAACTTTCAACGGAGATAACTTTTGACTCGGGTCTCGAAACGACTATTATAATATATCAAATCGAAGCTCGTATCAAATTACACAATATTATTTGGTTAATCTCAGGAAAATATTTTCGGTACCCAAATTGAATCATTTACAGCACTTACCGAGAATTTAATGTTTTTGACGCACCATTTTCATTTTACTTACTTCCGGTTTAATTCAATAGCGCTATAAAGGAGATAGTGGTGCAAAGCTAGGGTTTTTTATTTACATTTTCAATCAGTCTCTATCCTTCAAAAATAATAAGAGAAGAGAAAATGAAAAGGGATGTTGTTCACATTTTCAAAAACAAGAAAACATTTAATAAATATGTGTTGCAACTTTCAACGGAGATAACTTTTGACTCGGGTCTCGAAACGACTATTATAATATATTAAATCGAAGCTCGTATCAAATTACACAATATTATTTGCTTAATCTCAGGAAAATATTTTCGGTACCCAAATTGAATCATTTACAGCACTTACCGAGAATTTAATGTTTTTGACGCACCATTTTCATTTTACTTACTTCCGGTTTAATTCAATAGCGCTATAAAGGAGATAGTGGTGCAAAGCTAGGGTTTTTTATTTACATTTTTAATCAGTCTCTATCCTTCAAAAATAATAAGAGAAGAGAAAATGAAAAGGGATGTTGTTCACATTTTCAAAAACAAGAAAACATTTAATAAATATGTGTTGCAACTTTCAACGGAGATAACTTTTGACTCGGGTCTCGAAACGACTATTATAATAAATAAAATAAAGCTCGTATCAAACTACACAATATTATTTGGTTAATCTCAGGAAAATATTTTCGGTACCTGATGAGTGCTCAAAAAGCACTAAAATAACTATGATTTTATGTACCTTAATTGATTAAAAATACATATATTTATATGTTTTATCATATATTTATATAAATTTGTCTTTTCGGAATCACGGGTATTTTTATTGTTTTTCAGGTATTTTGGCTTAAAAACGCAATGTAAAGACTCAAAGAGGAATATTTGAAGCAATACATCACAAATATATCAATAAATAAGTGAGAAAAGGTCAACAAACATGGAAAAATCGGACGAAATGGGTCGAAAAGGTCAAAAATGTCAAAAAGACGGAAATCGCGCGCCGCAGCCCAGCCGTGCGCGCAGCCCAGCGCCCCAGCTCCCAGCCGCGCGCGCCCCAGCGCCCCACTCCGCGCGCGCGCAGCGCCCCAGCAGCCCCCCTCCGCGCGCCCAACGCGTTTTCGCCCTATTTTTCACGTGCAGCCGCCCTGTGACGTCATGCTGACGTCATTGATGACATCAGCAATTCCAATACGCGTTTTTACATTTTTTAATATTTTTTTAACATTTGTTTACTCATTTTTTCTCTCCATCCTCACCTATAAATACCCCCCTTCCCTTCACTTCAAATCACACCTTCAAAACTCACTTCTCTCTTCTTTCTTTCTCTCATTTCTTAGTTTTTAGTTTCTCTTAGTTTCTTTCTAAGTTTCTAAGCTTTTCTTAGTTTTTCTCTTAGTTTTTAGTTCAATTCTCTTAGGTTTAGTGTTCTTCTCTTTTTGAGAGGAACTTGTAATGTTTTTGTAATAATTTAGATTTTTGATTCAATATATGGAAGTGCAAATTCCGCTCGGAGGTTTTCTAGCAACGGGAATAGGGTCGAAGTTCTGTAAGGATTTTATTTTCTTTACAGTTATTTTTATGCTTTATTCTTACATGTTATATTCAACTTGTCTGTGGTTAAATTTAACTATGCTAGCTGTTTAGTAAAAATGATGTAATAACGACGTTGTTATGCTTGCGAAATATTAAATAGGTAAAAATCTTTAAAATGAATTGATTTTGTTTTTATTCAAGATTTTATATTTAGAATGTTAGAGAGAAATATATTATTTTTCATTACAAACTTAAACCCGAAAATTAGATTTTAAGGTTTAGTTATCCGGTCTGATTTAGAGTAGTGCTCTTTTATTTGTTGGTACAATCGCCCGGTAGTTAGAGTGAAACTCTATTTCAAAAGTTTTTATAAGAATTATTATGTGAAAATGTATTGACAACATGTTTTCAATAGTGGTTTTAAAACTTGAAAGTTAGTACTCGGATAATTAAATTCTTATGTTTAATTTGGACACCTTGAATAATGTTTAAATTGTCTAACCCCACCAAAGGTGGCATTTAAATGGTTCATTTTCAATCTCTTAGAAAAAGGAATTAATTTAATTAAGCATATTAGTTATCAACCCCACCCATAGGTGTTAATTGATTTGTTTAGTTAACAAATAATATCTAACCTCACCAAAGGTGGTATTTATATAAAAAAGAGAGAATCAATAAAATATCAATTTATATCTTTAATAACCTAGTTAATATGAGCAAGCATAATTAATTTAGTTATTATATCCATAAATACTCCGCTAATATAAATGATAAAAATTTGCATGAACATTTATTGAATCCGTATATATGTTTATTTTTAGATAATTATTTATTGAATTTGTATCTATGTTTATTTTTATGTTATTAGATTATATTTAATTAATCTGTATATATATGTTTATTTTATATCATTAGATTAGGAACACAAAAACCAAACTATCGTGACAGGATGTTTAGGATTTAATTTCGTTTTTAAAAGTTTGAATAATAAATTAAAAACCACATAGATTCCTTCCTTAGATCGACCTTGGGAGTATACTTATCATTTTCTTCGAAATGATTCGTGCACTTGCGAGAGTTTTATAAATATTAAAACCAAAGTATTTGCGGGAATCGGCGATGCCGGTTTTCGTTCATCAGTACCCAAATTGAATCATTTACAGCACCTATTGAGAATTAAATGTTTCTTACTCACCATTTTCATTTTACTTACTTCCGGTTTTATTCAATAGCGCTATAAATGAGATACTGGTGCCAACCGAGGGTTTTTTTTTATATTTTCAATCAGTCTCTATCCTTCAAAAATAATAAGAGAATAGAAAATGAAAGGGGATGTTGTTCACATTTTCAAAAACAACAAAACATTTAATATATATGTGTTACAACTTCCAACGAAGATAAATTTTGACTCAGGTATCGAAACGACTATTATAATATATCAAATCGAAGCTCGTATCAAATTACACAATATTATTTGGTTAATCTCAGGAAAATATTTTCGGTACCCAAATTGAATCATTTAAAGCACTTACCGAGAATTTAATGTTTTTGACGCACCATTTTCATTTTACTTACTTCCGGTTTAATTCAATAGCGCTATAAAGGAGATAGTGGTGCCAAGCTAGGGTTTTTTATTTACATTTTCAATCAGTATCTATCCTTCAAAAATAATAAGAGAAGAGAAAATGAAAAGGGATGTTGTTCACATTTTCAAAAACAACAAAACATTTAATAAATATGTGTTGCAATTTTCAACGGAGATAAGTTTTGACTCGGGTATCGAAACGACTATTATAATATATCAAATCGAAGCTCGTGTCAAATTACAGAATATGATTTGGTCTCTCTAAGGAAAATCTTTTCGGTACCCAAATTGAATCATTTACAGCAGGATTTAATGTTTTTGACGCACCATTTTCATTTTACTTACTTCCGGTTTAATTCAATAGCGCTATAAAGAAGATAGTGGTGCCAAGCTAGGGTTTTTTATTTACATTTTCAACAGTCTCTATCCTTCAAAAATAATAAGAGAAGAGAAAATGAAAAGGGATGTTGTTCACATTTTCAAAAACAACAAAACATTTAATAAATATGTGTTGCAACTTTCAACGGAGATAACTTTTGACTCGGGTATCGAAACAACTATTATAATATATCAAATCGAAGCTCATGTCAAATTACAGAATATGATTTGGTCTCTCTAAGGAAAATCTTTTCGGTTCCCAAATTGAATCATTTACAGCACTTATCGAGGATTTAATGTTTTTGACGCACCATTTTCATTTTACTTACTTCCGGTTTAATTCAATAGCGCTATAAAGAAGATACTGGTGCCAACCGAGGGTTTTTCATTTATATTTTCAATAAGTCTCTATCCTTCAAAAATAATAAGAGAAGAGACATTGAATGGGGATGTTGTTCACATTTTCAAAAACAACAAAACATTTAATATATATGTGTTGCAACTTTCAACGGAGATAACTTTTGACTCGGGTCTCGAAACGACTATTATAATATATCAAATCGAAGCTCGTATCAAATTACACAATATTATTTGGTTAATCTCAGGAAAATATTTTCGGTACCCAAATTGAATCATTTACAGCACTTACCGAGAATTTAATGTTTTTGACGCACCATTTTCATTTTACTTACTTCCGGTTTAATTCAATAGCGCTATAAAGGAGATAGTGGTGCCAAGCTAGGGTTTTTTATTTACATTTTCAATCAGTATCTATCCTTCAAAAATAATAAGAGAAGAGAAAATGAAAAGGGATGTTGTTCACATTTTCAAAAACAACAAAACATTTAATAAATATGTGTTGCAATTTTCAACGGAGATAAGTTTTGACTCGGGTATCGAAACGACTATTGTAATATATCAAATCGAAGCTCGTGTCAAATTACAGAATATGATTTGGTCTGTCTAAGGAAAATCTTTTCGGTACCCAAATTGAATCATTTACAGCAGGATTTAATGTTTTTGACGCACCATTTTCATTTTACTTACTTCCGGTTTAATTCAATAGCGCTATAAAGAAGATAGTGGTGCCAAGCTATGGTTTTTTATTTACATTTTCAACAGTCTCTATCCTTCAAAAATAATAAGAGAAGAGAAAATGAAAAGGGATGTTGTTCACATTTTCAAAAACAACAAATCATTTAATAAATATGTGTTGCAACTTTCAACGGAGATAACTTTTGACTCGGGTATCGAAAGAACTATTATAATATATCAAATCGAAGCTCATGTCAAATTACAGAATATGATTTGGTCTCTCTAAGGAAAATCTTTTCGGTTCCCAAATTGAATCATTTACAGCACTTATCGAGGATTTAATGTTTTTGACGCACCATTTTCATTTTACTTACTTCCGGTTTAATTCAATAGCGCTATAAAGAAGATACTGGTGCCAACCGAGGGTTTTTCATTTATATTTTCAATAAGTCTCTATCCTTCAAAAATAATAAGAGAAGAGACATTGAATGGGGATGTTGTTCACATTTTCAAAAACAACAAAACATTTAATATATATGTGTTGCAACTTTCAACGGAGATAACTTTTGACTCGGGTCTCGAAACGTCTATTATAATATATCAAATCGAAGCTCGTATCAAATTACACAATATTATTTGGTTAATCTCAGGAAAATATTTTCGGTACCCAAATTGAATCATTTACAGCACTTACCGAGAATTTAATGTTTTTGACGCACCATTTTCATTTTACTTACTTCCGGTTTAATTCAATAGCGCTATAAAGGAGATAGTGGTGCCAAGCTAGGGTTTTTTATTTACATTTTCAATCAGTATCTATCCTTTAAAAATAATAAGAGAAAAGAAAATGAAAAGGGATGTTGTTCACATTTTCAAAAACAACAAAACATTTAATAAATATGTGTTGCAACTTTCAACGGAGATAAGTTTTGACTCGGATATCGAAACGACTATTATAATATATCAAATCAAAGCTCGTGTCAAATTACAGAATATGTATTGGTCTCTCTATGGAAAATCTTTTCGGTACCCAAATTGAATCATTTACAGCAGGATTTAATGTTTTTGTCGTACCATTTTCATTTTACTTACTTCCGGTTTAATTCAATAGTGCTATAAAGGAGATAGTGGTGCCAAGATAGGGTTTTTTATTTACATTTTCAATCAGTCTCTATCCTTCAAAAATAATAAGAGAAGAGAAAATGAAAAGGGATGTTGTTCACATTTTCAAAAACAACAAAACATTTAATAAATATGTGTTGCAACTTTCAACGGAGATAACTTTTGACTCGGGTATCGAAACAACTATTATAATATATCAAATCGAAGCTCATGTCAAATTACAGAATATGATTTGGTCTCTCTAAGGAAAATCTTTTCGGTTCCCAAATTGAATCATTTAGAGCAGGATTTAATGTTTTTGACGCACCATTTTCATTTTACTTACTTCCGGTTTAATTCAATAGCGCTATAAAGGAGATACTGGTGCCAACCGTGGGTTTTTCATTTATATTTTCAATCAGTCTCTACTCTTCAAAAATAATAAGAGAAGAGACATTGAAAGGGGATGTTGTTCACATTTTCAAAAACAACAAAACATTTAATAGATATGTGTTGCAACTTTCAACGGAGACAACTTTTGACTCGGGTATCGAACCGACTATTATAATATATCAAATCGAAGCTCATATCAAATTACACAATATTATTTGGTTAATCTCAGGAAAATATTTTCGGTACCCAAATTGAATCATTTACAGCACCTATTGAGAATTTAATGTTTCTTACTTACCATTTTCATTTTACTTACTTCCGGTTTTATTCAATAGCGCTATAAATGAGATACTGGTGCCAACCGAGGGTTTTTCATTTATATTTTCAATTAGTCTCTATCCTTCAAAAATAATAAGAGAAGAGAAAATGAAAGGGGATGTTGTTCACATTTTCAAAAACAACAAAATATTTAATAAATATGCGTTACAACTTTAAACGGAGATAACTTCTGACACGGGTATCGAAACGACTATTATAATATATCAAATCGAAGCTCGTGTCAAATTACAGAATATGATTTGGTCCCTCTAAGGAAAATCTTTTCGCTACCCAAATTGAATCATTTACAGCACATACTGAGGATTTAATGTTTTTGACGCACCATTTTCATTTTACTTATTTCCGGTTTAATTCAATAGCGCTATAAAGGAGATATTGGTGCGAACCGAGGGTTTTTCATTTATATTTTCAATAAGTCTCTATCCTTCAAAAATAATAAGAGAAGAGACATTGAATGGGGATGTTGTTCACATTTTCAAAAACAAGAAAACATTTAATATATATGTGTTGCAACTTTCAACGGAGATAACTTTTGACTCGGGTATCGAAACGACTATAATAATATATCAAATAGAAGCTCGTGTCAAATTACAGAATATGATTTGGTCATTCTCAGGAAAATATTTTCGGTACCCAAATTGAATCATTTACAGCACTTACCGAGAATTTAATGTTTTTGACGCACCATTTTCATTTTACTTACTTCCGGTTTAATTCAATAGCGCTATAAAGGAGATAGTGGTGCCAAGATAGGGTTTTTTATTTACATTTTCAATCAGTCTCTATCCTTCAAAAATAATAAGAGAAGAGAAAATGAAAAGGGATGTTGTTCACATTTTCAAAAACAACAAAACATTTAATAAATATGTGTTGCAACTTTCAACGGAGATAACTTTTGACTCGGGTATCGAAACAACTATTATAATATATCAAATCGAAGCTCATGTGAAATTACAGAATATGATTTGGTCTCTCTAAGGAAAATCTTTTCGGTTCCCAAATTGAATCATTTAGAGCAGGATTTAATGTTTTTGACGCACCATTTTCATTTTACTTACTTCCGGTTTAATTCAATAGCGCTATAAAGGAGATACTGGTGCCAACCGTAGGTTTTTCATTTATATTTTCAATCAGTCTCTACTCTTCAAAAATAATAAGAGAAGAGACATTGAAAGGGGATGTTGTTCACATTTTCAAAAACAACAAAACATTTAATAGATATGTGTTGCAACTTTCAACGGAGACAACTTTTGACTCGGGTATCGAACCGACTATTATAATATATCAAATCGAAGCTCGTATCAAATTACACAATATTATTTGGTTAATCTCAGGAAAATATTTTCGGTACCCAAATTGAATCATTTACAGCACCTACTGAGAATTTAATGTTTCTTACTCACCATTTTCATTTTACTTACTTCCGGTTTTATTCAATAGCGCTATAAATGAGATACTGGTGCCAACCGAGGGTTTTTCATTTATATTTTCAATTAGTCTCTATCCTTCAAAAATAATAAGAGAAGAGAAAATGAAAGGGGATGTTGTTCACATTTTCAAAAACAACAAAATATTTAATAAATATGCGTTACAACTTTAAACGGAGATAACATCTGACACGGGTATCGAAACGACTATTATAATATATCAAATCGAAGCTCGTGTCAAATTACAGAATATGATTTGGTCTCTCTAAGGAAAATCTTTTCGGTACCCAAATTGAATCATTTACAGCACATACAGAGGATTTAATGTTTTTGACGCACCATTTTCATTTTACTTATTTCCGGTTTAATTCAATAGCGCTATAAAGGAGATATTGGTGCCAACCGAGGGTTTTTCATTTATATTTTCAATAAGTCTCTATCCTTCAAAAATAATAAGAGAAGAGACATTGAATGGGGATGTTGTTCACATTTTCAAAAACAAGAAAACATTTAATATATATGTGTTGCAACTTTCAACGGAGATAACTTTTGACTCGGGTATCGAAACGACTATAATAATATATCAAATAGAAGCTCGTGTCAAATTACAGAATATGATTTGGTCATTCTCAGGAAAATATTTTCGGTACCCAAATTGAATCATTTACAGCACTTACCGAGAATTTAATGTTTTTGACGCACCATTTTCATTTTACTTACTTCCGGTTTTATTCAATAGCGCTATAAATGAGATACTGGTGCCAACCGAGGGTTTTTATTTTATATTTTCAATCAGTATCTATCCTTCAAAAATAATAAGAGAAGAGAAAATGAAAGGGGATGTTGTTCACATTTTCAAAAACAACAAAACATTTCATAAATATGCGTTGCAACTTTCAACGGAGATAACTTTTGACTCGGGTATCGAAACGACTATTATAATATATCAAATCGAAGCTCGTATCAAATTACACAATATTATTTGGTTAATCTCAATAAATTATTTTCGGTACCCAAATTGAATCATTTACAGCACTTATCGAGGATTTAATGTTTTTGACGCACCATTTTCATTTTACTTACTTCCGGTTTAATTCAATAGCGCTATAAAGGAGATACTGGTGCCAATCGATGGTTTTTCATTTATATTTTCAATAAGTCTCTATCCTTCAAAAATAATAAGAGAAGAGACATTGAAAGGGGATGTTGTTCACAATTTTAAAAACAACAAAACATTTAATATATATGTGTTGCAACTTTAAACGGAGATAACTTTTGACTCGGGTATCGAAACGACTATTATAATATATCAAATCGAAGCTCGTATCAAATTACACAATATTATTTGGTTAATCTCAGGAAAATATTTTCGGTAGCCAAATTGAATCATTTACAGCACCTACTGAGAATTTAATACTTCTTACTCATCATTTTCATTTTACTTACTTCCTATTTAATTAAATAGCGCTATAAATGAGATACTGATGCCAACCGAGGGTTTTTCATTTATATTTTCAATTAGTCTCTATCCATTAAAAATAATAAGAGAAGAGAAAATGAAAGGGGAT
This sequence comes from Hippophae tibetana, assembly GCA_037013495.1. Classification (NCBI taxonomy): domain Eukaryota; kingdom Viridiplantae; phylum Streptophyta; class Magnoliopsida; order Rosales; family Elaeagnaceae; genus Hippophae; species Hippophae tibetana. The sequence goes on along the minus strand of CM072812.1, from coordinate 46,642,802 downwards.
ATTGTTCACATTTTCAAAAGCAACAAAACATTTAATAAATATGCGTTACAACTTTCAACGGAAATAACTTCTGACTCGGGTATCGAAACGACTATTATAATATATCAAATCGAAGCTCGTATCAAATTACACAAAATGATTTGGTCATTCTAAGGAAAATATTTTCGGTACCCAAATTGAATCATTTACAGCACTTATCGAGGATTTAATGTTTTTGACGCACCATTTTCATTTTACTTACTTCCGGTTTAATTCAATAGTGCTATAAAGGAGATACTGGTGCCAACAGAGGGTTTTTCATTTATATTTTCAATCAGTCTCTATCCTTCAAAAATAATAACAGAAGAGACATTGAAAGGGGATGTGGTTCACATTTTCAAAAACAACAAAACATTTAATAGTAATGTGTTGCAACTTTCAACGGAGATAACTTTTGACTCGGGTATCGAAACGACTATTATAATATATCAAATCGAAGCTCGTATCAAATTACACAATATTATTTGGTTAATCTCAATAAAATATTTTCGGTACCCAAATTGAATCATTTACAGAACTTATCGAGGATTTAATGTTTTTGACGCACCATTTTCATTTTACTTACTTCCGGTTTAATTCAACAGCGCTATAAAGGAGATATTGGTGCCAACCGAGGGTTTTTCATTTATATTTTCAATTAGTCTCTACTCTTCAAAAATAATAAGGGAAGAGACATTGAAAGGGGATGTTGTTCACATTTTCAAAAACAACAAAACATTTAATATATATGTGTTGCAACTTCCAACGGAGACAACTTTTGACTCCGGTATCGAACCGACTATTATAATATATCAAATCGAAGCTCGTATCAAATTACACAATATTATTTGGTTAATCTCAGGAAAATATTTTCGGTACCCAAATTGAATCATCTACAGCACCTACTGAGAATTTAATATTTCTTACTTATCATTTTCATTTTACTTACTTCCTATTTAATTAAATAGCGCTATAAATGAGATACTGATGCCAACCGAGGGTTTTTCTTTTATATTTTCAATTAGTCTCTATCCTTCAAAAATAATAAGAGAAGAGAAAATGAAAGGGGATGTTGTTCACATTTTCAAAAACAACAAAACATTTAATAAATATGCGTTACAACTTTCAACGGAGATAACTTCTGACTCGGGTATCGAAACGACTATTATAATATATCAAATCGAAGCTCGTATCAAATTACACAAAATGATTTGGTCATTCTAAGGAAAATATGTTCGGTACCCAAATTGAATCATTTACAGCACTTATCGAGGTTTTAATGTTTTTGACGCACCATTTTCATTTTACTTACTTCCGGTTTAATTCAATAGCGCTATAAAGGAGATACTGGTGCCAACCGAGGGTTTTTCATTTATATTTTCAATCAGTCTCTATGCTTCAAAAATAATAACAGAAGAGACATTGAAAGGGGATGTTGTTCACATTTTCAAAAACAACAAAACATTTAATAGATATGTGTTGCAACTTTCAACGCAGACAACTTTTGACTCGGGTATCGAACCGACTATTATAATATATCAAATCGAAGCTCGTATCAAATTGCACAATATTATTTGGTTAATCTCAGGAAAATATTTTCGGTACCCAAATTGAATCATTTACAGCACCTACTGAGAATTTAATATTTCTTACTCATCATTTTCATTTTACTTACTTCCTATTTAATTAAATAGCGCTATAAATGAGATACTGATGCCAACCGAGGGTTTTTCATTTATATTTTCAATTAGTCTCTATCCTTCAAAAATAATAAGAGAAGAGAAAATGAAAGGGGATGTTGTTCACATTTTCAAAAACAACAAAACATTTAATATATATGCGTTGCAACTTTCAACGGAGATAACTTTTGACTCGGGTATCGAAACGACTATTATAATATATCAAATCGAAGCTCGTATCAAATTACACAATATGATTTGGTCATTCGAAGGAAAATATTTTCGGTACCCAAATTGAATCATTTACAGCACTTACCGAGGATTTAATGTTTTTGACGCACCATTTTCATTTTACTTACTTCCGGTTTAATTCAATAGCGCTATAAAGGAGATAGTGGTGCCAAGCTAGGGTTTTTTATTTACATTTTCAATCAGTCTCTATCCTTCAAAAATAATAAGAGAAGAGAAAATGAAAAGGGATGTTGTTCACATTTTCAAAAACAAGAAAACATTTAATAAATATGTGTTGCAACTTTCAACGGAGATAACTTTTGACTCGGGTCTCGAAACGACTATTATAATATATCAAATCGAAGCTCGTATCAAATTACACAATATTATTTGGTTAATCTCAGGAAAATATTTTCGGTACCCAAATTGAATCATTTACAGCACTTACCGAGAATTTAATGTTTTTGACGCACCATTTTCATTTTACTTACTTCCGGTTTAATTCAATAGCGCTATAAAGGAGATAGTGGTGCAAAGCTAGGGTTTTTTATTTACATTTTCAATCAGTCTCTATCCTTCAAAAATAATAAGAGAAGAGAAAATGAAAAGGGATGTTGTTCACATTTTCAAAAACAAGAAAACATTTAATAAATATGTGTTGCAACTTTCAACGGAGATAACTTTTGACTCGGGTCTCGAAACGACTATTATAATAAATAAAATAAAGCTCGTATCAAATTACACAATATTATTTGGTTAATCTCAGGAAAATATTTTCGGTACCTGATGAGTGCTCAAAAAGCACTAAAATAACTATGATTTTATGTACCTTAATTGATTAAAAATACATATATTTATATGTTTTATCATATATTTATATAAATTTGTCTTTTTCGGAATCACGGGTATTTTTATTGTTTTTCAGGTATTTTGGCTTAAAAACGCAATGTAAAGACTCAAAGAGGAATATTTGAAGCAATACATCACAAATATATCAATAAATAAGTGAGAAAAGGTCAACAAACATGGAAAAATCGGACGAAATGGGTCGAAAAGGTCAAAAATGTCAAAAAGACGGAAATCGCGCGCCGCAGCCCAGCCGTGCGCGCAGCCCAGCGCCCCAGCGCGCCCCAGCGCCCCACTCCGCGCGCGCGCAGCGCCCCAGCAGCCCCCCTCCGCGCGCCCAACGCGTTTTCGCCCTATTTTTCACGTGGAGCCGCCCTGTGACGTCATGCTGACGTCATTGATGACATCAGCAATTCCAATACGCGTTTTTACATTTTTTAATATTTTTTAACATATTTTTACTCATTTTTTCTCTCCATCCTCACCTATAAATACCCCCCTTCCCTTCACTTCAAATCACACCTTCAAAACTCACTTCTCTCTTCTTTCTTTCTCTCATTTCTTAGTTTTTAGTTTCTCTTAGTTTCTTTCTAAGTTTCTAAGCTTTTCTTAGTTTTTCTCTTAGTTTTTAGTTCAATTCTCTTAGGTTTAGTGTTCTTCTCTTTTTGAGAGGAACTTGTAATGTTTTTGTAATAATTTAGATTTTTGATTCAATATATGGAAGTGCAAATTCCGCTCGGAGGTTTTCTAGCAACGGGAATAGGGTCGAAGTTCTGTAAGGATTTTATTTTCTTTACAGTTATTTTTATGCTTTATTCTTACATGTTATATTCAACTTGTCTGTGGTTAAATTTAACTATGCTAGCTGTTTAGTAAAAATGATGTAATAACGACGTTGTTATGCTTGCGAAATATTAAATAGGTAAAAATCTTTAAAATGAATTGATTTTGTTTTTATTCAAGATTTTATATTAAGAATGTTAGAGAGAAATATATTATTTTTCATTACAAACTTAAACCCGAAAATTAGATTTTAAGGTTTAGTTATCCGGTCTGATTTAGAGTAGTGCTCTTTTATTTGTTGGTACAATCGCCTGGTAGTTAGAGTGAAACTCTATTTCAAAAGTTTTTATAAGAATTATTATGTGAAAATGTATTGACAACATGTTTTCAATAGTGGTTTTAAAACTTGAAAGTTAGTACTCGGATAATTAAATTCTTATGTTTAATTTGGACACCTTGAATAATGTTTAAATTGTCTAACCCCACCAAAGGTGGCATTTAAATGGTTCATTTTCAATCTCTTAGAAAAAGGAATTAATTTAATTAAGCATATTAGTTATCAACCCCACCCATAGGTGTTAATTGATTTGTTTAGTTAACAAAGAATATCTAACCTCACCAAAGGTGGTATTTATATAAAAAAGAGAGAATCAATAAAATATCAATTTATATCTTTAATAACCTAGTTAATATGAGCAAGCATAATTAATTTAGTTATTATATCCATAAATACTCCGCTAATATAAATGATAAAAATTTGCATGAACATTTATTGAATCCGTATATATGTTTATTTTTAGATAATTATTTATTGAATTTGTATCTATGTTTATTTTTATGTTATTAGATTATATTTAATTAATCTGTATATATATGTTTATTTTATATCATTAGATTAGGAACACAAAAACCAAACTATCGTGACAGGATGTTTAGGATTTAATTTCGTTTTTAAAAGTTTGAATAATAAATTAAAAAACACATAGATTCCTTCCTTAGATCGACCTTGGGAGTATACTTATCATTTTCTTCGAAATGATTCGTGCACTTGCGAGAGTTTTATAAATATTAAAACCAAAGTATTTGCGGGAATCGACGATGCCGGTTTTCGTTCATCAGTATCCAAATTGAATCATTTACAGCACCTATTGAGAATTAAATGTTTCTTACTCACCATTTTCATTTTACTTACTTCCGGTTTTATTCAATAGCGCTATAAATGAGATACTGGTGCCAACCGAGGGTTTTTCTTTTATATTTTCAATCAGTCTCTATCCTTCAAAAATAATAAGAGAATAGAAAATGAAAGGGGATGTTGTTCACATTTTCAAAAACAACAAAACATTTAATATATATGTGTTACAACTTTCAACGAAGATAAATTTTGACTCGGGTATCGAAACGACTATTATAATATATCAAATCGAAGCTCGTATCAAATTACACAATATTATTTGGTTAATCTCAGGAAAATATTTTCGGTACCCAAATTGAATCATTTAAAGCACTTACCGAGAATTTAATGTTTTTGACGCACCATTTTCATTTTACTTACTTCCGGTTTAATTCAATAGCGCTATAAAGGAGATAGTGGTGCCAAGCTAGGGTTTTTTATTTACATTTTCAATCAGTATCTATCCTTCAAAAATAATAAGAGAAGAGAAAATGAAAAGGGATGTTGTTCACATTTTCAAAAACAACAAAACATTTAATAAATATGTGTTGCAATTTTCAACGGAGATAAGTTTTGACTCGGGTATCGAAACGACTATTATAATATATCAAATCGAAGCTCGTGTCAAATTACAGAATATGATTTGGTCTCTCTAAGGAAAATCTTTTCGGTACCCAAATTGAATCATTTACAGCAGGATTTAATCTTTTTGACGCACCATTTTCATTTTACTTACTTCCGGTTTAATTCAATAGCGCTATAAAGAAGATAGTGGTGCCAAGCTAGGGTTTTTTATTTACATTTTCAATCAGTCTCTATCCTTCAAAAATAATAAGAGAAGAGAAAATGAAAAGGGATGTTGTTCACATTTTCGAAAACAAGAAAACATTTAATAAATAGGTGTTGCAACTTTCAACGAAGATAACTTTTGACTCGGGTCTCGAAACGACTATTATAATATATCAAATAGAAGCTCGTATCAAATTACACAATATTATTTGGTTATTCTCAGGAAAATATTTTCGGTACCCAAATTGAATCATTTACAGCACTTATCGAGGATTTAATGTTTTTGACGCACCATTTTCATTTTACTTACTTCCGGTTTAATTCAATAGCGCTATAAAGGAGATACTGGTGCCAACCGAGGGTTTTTCATTTATATTTTCAATAAGTCTCTATCCTTCAAAAATAATAAGAGAAGAGACATTGAATGGGGATGTTGTTCACATTTTCAAAAACAACAAAACATTTAATATATATGTGTTGCAACTTTCAACGGAGATAACTTTTGACTCGGGTATCGAAACGACTATTATAATATATCAAATCGAAGCTCGTATCAAATTACAGAATATGATTTGGTCTCTCTAAGGAAAATCTTTTCGGTACCCAAATTGAATCATTTACAGCAGGATTTAATCTTTTTGACGCACCATTTTCATTTTACTTACTTCCGGTTTAATTCAATAGCGCTATAAAGAAGATAGTGGTGCCAAGCTAGGGTTTTTTATTTACATTTTCAATCAGTCTCTATCCTTCAAAAATAATAAGAGAAGAGAAAATGAAAAGGGATGTTGTTCACATTTTCGAAAACAAGAAAACATTTAATAAATTTGTGTTGCAATTTTCAACGGAGATAAGTTTTGACTCGGGTATCGAAACGACTATTATAATATATCAAATCGAAGCTCGTGTCAAATTACAGAATATGATTTGGTCTCTCTAAGGAAAATCTTTTCGGTACCCAAATTGAATCATTTACAGCAGGATTTAATCTTTTTGACGCACCATTTTCATTTTACTTACTTCCGGTTTAATTCAATAGCGCTATAAAGAAGATAGTGGTGCCAAGCTAGGGTTTTTTATTTACATTTTCAATCAGTCTCTATCCTTCAAAAATAATAAGAGAAGAGAAAATGAAAAGGGATGTTGTTCACATTTTCGAAAACAAGAAAACATTTAATAAATAGGTGTTGCAACTTTCAACGAAGATAACTTTTGACTCGGGTCTCGAAACGACTATTATAATATATCAAATAGAAGCTCGTATCAAATTACACAATATTATTTGGTTATTCTCAGGAAAATATTTTCGGTACCCAAATTGAATCATTTACAGCACTTATCGAGGATTTAATGTTTTTGACGCACCATTTTCATTTTACTTACTTCCGGTTTAATTCAATAGCGCTATAAAGGAGATACTGGTGCCAACCGAGGGTTTTTCATTTATATTTTCAATAAGTCTCTATCCTTCAAAAATAATAAGAGAAGAGACATTGAATGGGGATGTTGTTCACATTTTCAAAAACAACAAAACATTTAATATATATGTGTTGCAACTTTCAACGGAGATAACTTTTGACTCGGGTATCGAAACGACTATTATAATATATCAAATCGAAGCTCGTATCAAATTACACAATATTATTTTGTTAATCTCAGGAAAATATTTTCAGTACCCAAATTCAATCATTTACAGCACTTACCGAGAATTTAATGTTTTTGACGCACCATTTTCATTTTACTTACTTCCGGTTTAATTCAATAGCGCTATAAAGGAGATAGTGGTGCCAAGCTAGGGTTTTTTATTTACATTTTCAATCAGTATCTATCCTTCCAAAATAATAAGAGAAGAGAAAATGAAAAGGGATGTTGTTCACATTTTCAAAAACAACAAAACATTTAATAAATATGTGTTGCACCTTTCAACGGAGATAAGTTTTGACTCGGGTATCGAAACGACTATTATAATATATCAAATCGAAGCTCGTGTCAAACTACAGAATATGATTTGGTCTCTCTAAGGAAAATCTTTTCGGTACCCAAATTGAATCATTTACCGCAGGATTTAATCTTTTTGACGCACCATTTTCATTTTACTTACTTCCGGTTTAATTCAATAGTGCTATAAAGGAGATAGTGGTGCCAAGATAGGGTTTTTTATTTACATTTTCAACAGTCTCTATCCTTCAAAAATAATAAGAGAAGAGAAAATGAAAAGGGATGTTGTTCACATTTTCAAAAACAACAAAACATTTAATAAATATGTGTTGCAACTTTCAACGGAGATAACTTTTGACTCGGGTATCGAAACAACTATTATAATATATCAAATCGAAGCTCATGTCAAATTACAGAATATGATTTGGTCTCTCTAAGGAAAATCTTTTCGGTTCCCAAATTGAATCATTTACAGCACTTATCGAGGATTTAATGTTTTTGACGCACCATTTTCATTTTACTTACTTCCGGTTTAATTCAATAGCGCTATAAAGAAGATACTGGTGCCAACCGAGGGTTTTTCATTTATATTTTCAATAAGTCTCTATCCTTCAAAAATAATAAGAGAAGAGACATTGAATGGGGATGTTGTTCACATTTTCAAAAACAACAAAACATTTAATATATATGTGTTGCAACTTTCAACGGAGATAACTTTTGACTCGGGTATCGAAACGACTATTATAATATATCAAATCGAAGCTCGTATCAAATTACACAATATTATTTTGTTAATCTCAGGAAAATATTTTCAGTACCCAAATTCAATCATTTACAGCACTTACCGAGAATTTAATGTTTTTGACGCACCATTTTCATTTTACTTACTTCCGGTTTAATTCAATAGCGCTATAAAGGAGATAGTGGTGCCAAGCTAGGGTTTTTTATTTACATTTTCAATCAGTATCTATCCTTCAAAAATAATAAGAGAAGAGAAAATGAAAAGGGATGTTGTTCACATTTTCAAAAACAACAAAACATTTAATAAATATGTGTTGCAACTTTCAACGGAGATAAGTTTTGACTCGGATATCGAAACGACTATTATAATATATCAAATCGAAGCTCGTGTCAAATTACAGAATATGTATTGGTCTCTCTATGGAAAATGTTTTCGGTACCCAAATTGAATCATTTACAGCAGGATTTAATGTTTTTGTCGCACCATTTTCATTTTACTTACTTCCGGTTTAATTCAATAGTGCTATAAAGGAGATAGTGGTGCCAAGATAGGGTTTTTTATTTACATTTTCAATCAGTCTCTATCCTTCAAAAATAATAAGAGAAGAGAAAATGAAAAGGGATGTTGTTCACATTTTCAAAAACAACAAAACATTTAATAAATATGTGTTGCAACTTTCAACGGAGATAACTTTTGACTCGGGTATCGAAACAACTATTATAATATATCAAATCGAAGCTCATGTCAAATTACAGAATATGATTTGGTCTCTCTAAGGAAAATCTTTTCGGTTCCCAAATTGAATCATTTACAGCAGGATTTAATGTTTTTGACGCACCATTTTCATTTTACTTACTTCCGGTTTAATTCAATAGCGCTATAAAGGAGATACTGGTGCCAACCGTGGGTTTTTCATTTATATTTTCAATCAGTCTCTACTCTTCAAAAATAATAAGAGAAGAGACATTGAAAGGGGATGTTGTTCACATTTTCAAAAACAACAAAACATTTAATAGATATGTGTTGCAACTTTCAACGGAGACAACTTTTGACTCGGGTATCGAACCGACTATTATAATATATCAAATCGAAGCTCGTATCAAATTACACAATATTATTTGGTTAATCTCAGGAAAATATTTTCGGTACCCAAATTGAATCATTTACAGCACCTATTGAGAATTTAATGTTTCTTACTCACCATTTTCATTTTACTTACTTCCGGTTTTATTCAATAGCGGTATAAATGAGATACAGGTGCCAACCGAGGGTTTTTCATTTATATTTTCAATTAGTCTCTATCCTTCAAAAATAATAAGAGAAGAGAAAATGAAAGGGGATGTTGTTCACATTTTCAAAAACAACAAAATATTTAATAAATATGCGTTACAACTTTAAACGGAGATAACTTCTGACACGGGTATCGAAACGACTATTATAATATATCAAATCGAAGCTCGTGTCAAATTACAGAATTTGATTTTGTCTCTCTAAGGAAAATCTTTTCGGTACCCAAATTGAATCATTTACAGCACTTACTGAGGATTTAATGTTTTTGACGCACCATTTTCATTTTACTTATTTCCGGTTTAATTCAATAGCGCTATAAAGGAGATATTGGTGCCAACCGAGGGTTTTTCATTTATATTTTCAATAAGTCTCTATCCTTCAAAAATAATAAGAGAAGAGACATTGAATGGGGATGTTGTTCACATTTTCAAAAACAAGAAAACATTTAATATATATGTGTTGCAACTTTCAACGGAGATAACTTTGGACTCGGGTATCGAAACGACTATAATAATATATCAAATAGAAGCTCGTGTCAAATTACAGAATATGATTTGGTCATTCTCAGGAAAATATTTTCGGTACCCAAATTGAATCATTTACAGCACTTACCGAGAATTTAATGTTTTTGACGCACCATTTTCATTTTACTTACTTCCGGTTTTATTCAATAGCGCTATAAATGAGATACTGGTGCCAACCGAGGGTTTTTCTTTTATATTTTCCATCAGTATCTATCCTTCAAAAATAATAAGAGAAGAGAAAATGAAAGGGGATGTTGTTCACATTTTCAAAAACAACAAAACATTTCATAAATATGCGTTGCAACTTTCAACGGAGATAACTTTTGACTCGGGTATCGAAACGACTATTATAATATATCAAATCGAAGCTCGTATCAAATTACACAATATTATTTGGTTAATCTCAATAAATAATTTTCGGTACCCAAATTGAATCATTTACAGCACTTATCGAGGATTTAATGTTTTTGACGCACCATTTTCATTTTACTTACTTCCGGTTTAATTCAATAGCGCTATAAAGGAGATACTGGTGCCAATCGATGGTTTTTCATTTATATTTTCAATAAGTCTCTATCCTTCAAAAATAATAAGAGAAGAGACATTGAAAGGGGATGTTGTTCACAATTTTAAAAACAACAAAACATTTAATATATATGTGTTGCAACTTTAAACGGAGATAACTTTTGACTCGGGTATCGAAACGACTATTATAATATATCAAATCGAAGCTCGTATCAAATTACACAATATTATTTGGTTAATCTCAGGAAAATATTTTCGGTAGCCAAATTGAATCATTTACAGCACCTACTGAGAATTTAATACTTCTTACTCATCATTTTCATTTTACTTACTTCCTATTTAATTAAATAGCGCTATAAATGAGATACTGATGCCAACCGAGGGTTTTTCATTTATATTTTCAATTAGTCTCTATCCATTAAAAATAATAAGAGAAGAGAAAATGAAAGGGGATATTGTTCACATTTTCAAAAACAACAAAACATTTAATAAATATGCGTTACAACTTTCAACGGAAATAACTTCTGACTCGGGTATCGAAACGACTATTATAATATATCAAATCGAAGCTCGTATCAAATTACACAAAATGATTTGGTCATTCTAAGGAAAATATTTTTGGTACCCAAATTGAATCATTTACAGCACTTATCGAGGATTTAATGTTTTTGACGCACCATTTTCATTTTACTTACTTCCGGTTTAATTCAATAGTGCTATAAAGGAGATACTGGTGCCAACCGAGGGTTTTTCATTTATATTTTCAATCAGTCTCTATCCTTCAAAAATAATAACAGAAGAGACATTGAAAGGGGATGTGGTTCACATTTTCAAAAACAACAAAACATTTAATAGTAATGTGTTGCAACTTTCAACGGAGATAACTTTTGACTCGGGTATCGAAACGACTATTATACTATATCAAATCGAAGCTCGTATGAAATTACCCAATATTATTTGGTTAATCTCAATAAAATATTTTCGGTACCCAAATTGAATCATTTACAGAACTTATCGAGGATTTAATGTTTTTGACGCACCATTTTCATTTTACTTACTTCCGGTTTAATTCAACTGCGCTATAAAGGAGATACTGGTGCCAACCGAGGGTTTTTCATTTATATTTTCAATTAGTCTCTACTCTTCAAAAATAATAAGGGAAGAGACATTTAAAGGGGATGTTGTTCACATTTTCAAAAACAACAAAACATTTAATATATATGTGTTGCAACTTCCAACGGAGACAACTTTTGACTCCGGTATCGAACCGACTATTATAATATATCAAATCGAAGCTCGTATCAAATTACACAATATTATTTGGTTAATCTCAGGAAAATATTTTCGGTACCCAAATTGAATCATTTACAGCACCTATTGAGAATTTAATGTTTCTTACTCACCATTTTCATTTTACTTACTTCCGGTTTTATTCAATAGCGGTATAAATGAGATACAGGTGCCAACCGAGGGTTTTTCATTTATATTTTCAATTAGTCTCTATCCTTCAAAAATAATAAGAGAAGAGAAAATGAAAGGGGATGTTGTTCACATTTTCAAAAACAACAAAATATTTAATAAATATGCGTTACAACTTTAAACGGAGATAACTTCTGACACGGGTATCGAAACGACTATTATAATATATCAAATCGAAGCTCGTGTCAAATTACAGAATTTGATTTTGTCTCTCTAAGGAAAATCTTTTCGGTACCCAAATTGAATCATTTACAGCACTTACTGAGGATTTAATGTTTTTGACGCACCATTTTCATTTTACTTATTTCCGGTTTAATTCAATAGCGCTATAAAGGAGATATTGGTGCCAACCGAGGGTTTTTCATTTATATTTTCAATAAGTCTCTATCCTTCAAAAATAATAAGAGAAGAGACATTGAATGGGGATGTTGTTCACATTTTCAAAAACAAGAAAACATTTAATATATATGTGTTGCAACTTTCAACGGAGATAACTTTGGACTCGGGTATCGAAACGACTATAATAATATATCAAATAGAAGCTCGTGTCAAATTACAGAATATGATTTGGTCATTCTCAGGAAAATATTTTCGGTACCCAAATTGAATCATTTACAGCACTTACCGAGAATTTAATGTTTTTGACGCACCATTTTCATTTTACTTACTTCCGGTTTTATTCAATAGCGCTATAAATGAGATACTGGTGCCAACCGAGGGTTTTTCTTTTATATTTTCCATCAGTATCTATCCTTCAAAAATAATAAGAGAAGAGAAAATGAAAGGGGATGTTGTTCACATTTTCAAAAACAACAAAACATTTCATAAATATGCGTTGCAACTTTCAACGGAGATAACTTTTGACTCGGGTATCGAAACGACTATTATAATATATCAAATCGAAGCTCGTATCAAATTACACAATATTATTTGGTTAATCTCAATAAATAATTTTCGGTACCCAAATTGAATCATTTACAGCACTTATCGAGGATTTAATGTTTTTGACGCACCATTTTCATTTTACTTACTTCCGGTTTAATTCAATAGCGCTATAAAGGAGATACTGGTGCCAATCGATGGTTTTTCATTTATATTTTCAATAAGTCTCTATCCTTCAAAAATAATAAGAGAAGAGACATTGAAAGGGGATGTTGTTCACAATTTTAAAAACAACAAAACATTTAATATATATGTATTGCAACTTTAAACGGAGATAACTTTTGACTCGGGTATCGAAACGACTATTATAATATATCAAATCGAAGCTCGTATCAAATTACACAATATTATTTGGTTAATCTCAGGAAAATATTTTCGGTAGCCAAATTGAATCATTTACAGCACCTACTGAGAATTTAATACTTCTTACTCATCATTTTCATTTTACTTACTTCCTATTTAATTAAATAGCGCTATAAATGAGATACTGATGCCAACCGAGGGTTTTTCATTTATATTTTCAATTAGTCTCTATCCATTAAAAATAATAAGAGAAGAGAAAATGAAAGGGGATATTGTTCACATTTTCAAAAACAACAAAACATTTAATAAATATGCGTTACAACTTTCAACGGAAATAACTTCTGACTCGGGTATCGAAACGACTATTATAATATATCAAATCGAAGCTCGTATCAAATTACACAAAATGATTTGGTCATTCTAAGGAAAATATTTTCGGTACCCAAATTGAATCATTTACAGCACTTATCGAGGATTTAATGTTTTTGACGCACCATTTTCATTTTACTTACTTCCGGTTTAATTCAATAGTGCTATAAAGGAGATACTGGTGCCAACCGAGGGTTTTTCATTTATATTTTCAATCAGTCTCTATCCTTCAAAAATAATAACAGAAGAGACATTGAAAGGGGATGTGGTTCACATTTTCAAAAACAACAAAACATTTAATAGTAATGTGTTGCAACTTTCAACGGAGATAACTTTTGACTCGGGTATCGAAACGACTATTATACTATATCAAATCGAAGCTCGTATGAAATTACCCAATATTATTTGGTTAATCTCAATAAAATATTTTCGGTACCCAAATTGAATCATTTACAGAACTTATCGAGGATTTAATGTTTTTGACGCACCATTTTCATTTTACTTACTTCCGGTTTAATTCAACTGCGCTATAAAGGAGATACTGGTGCCAACCGAGGGTTTTTCATTTATATTTTCAATTAGTCTCTACTCTTCAAAAATAATAAGGGAAGAGACATTTAAAGGGGATGTTGTTCACATTTTCAAAAACAACAAAACATTTAATATATATGTGTTGCAACTTCCAACGGAGACAACTTTTGACTCCGGTATCGAACCGACTATTATAATATATCAAATCGAAGCTCGTATCAAATTACACAATATTATTTGGTTAATCTCAGGAAAATATTTTCGGTACCCAAATTGAATCATTTACAGCACCTATTGAGAATTTAATGTTTCTTACTCACCATTTTCATTTTACTTACTTCCGGTTTTATTCAATAGCGGTATAAATGAGATACAGGTGCCAACCGAGGGTTTTTCATTTATATTTTCAATTAGTCTCTATCCTTCAAAAATAATAAGAGAAGAGAAAATGAAAGGGGATGTTGTTCACATTTTCAAAAACAACAAAATATTTAATAAATATGCGTTACAACTTTAAACGGAGATAACTTCTGACACGGGTATCGAAACGACTATTATAATATATCAAATCGAAGCTCGTGTCAAATTACAGAATTTGATTTTGTCTCTCTAAGGAAAATCTTTTCGGTACCCAAATTGAATCATTTACAGCACTTACTGAGGATTTAATGTTTTTGACGCACCATTTTCATTTTACTTATTTCCGGTTTAATTCAATAGCGCTATAAAGGAGATATTGGTGCCAACCGAGGGTTTTTCATTTATATTTTCAATAAGTCTCTATCCTTCAAAAATAATAAGAGAAGAGACATTGAATGGGGATGTTGTTCACATTTTCAAAAACAAGAAAACATTTAATATATATGTGTTGCAACTTTCAACGGATATAACTTTGGACTCGGGTATCGAAACGACTATAATAATATATCAAATAGAAGCTCGTGTCAAATTACAGAATATGATTTGGTCATTCTCAGGAAAATATTTTCGGTACCCAAATTGAATCATTTACAGCACTTACCGAGAATTTAATGTTTTTGACGCACCATTTTCATTTTACTTACTTCCGGTTTTATTCAATAGCGCTATAAATGAGATACTGGTGCCAACCGAGGGTTTTTCTTTTATATTTTCCATCAGTATCTATCCTTCAAAAATAATAAGAGAAGAGAAAATGAAAGGGGATGTTGTTCACATTTTCAAAAACAACAAAACATTTCATAAATATGCGTTGCAACTTTCAACGGAGATAACTTTTGACTCGGGTATCGAAACGACTATTATAATATATCAAATCGAAGCTCGTATCAAATTACACAATATTATTTGGTTAATCTCAATAAATAATTTTCGGTACCCAAATTGAATCATTTACAGCACTTATCGAGGATTTAATGTTTTTGACGCACCATTTTCATTTTACTTACTTCCGGTTTAATTCAATAGCGCTATAAAGGAGATACTGGTGCCAATCGATGGTTTTTCATTTATATTTTCAATAAGTCTCTATCCTTCAAAAATAATAAGAGAAGAGACATTGAAAGGGGATGTTGTTCACAATTTTAAAAACAACAAAACATTTAATATATATGTGTTGCAACTTTAAACGGAGATAACTTTTGACTCGGGTATCGAAACGACTATTGTAATATATCAAATCGAAGCTCGTATCAAATTACACAATATTATTTGGTTAATCTCAGGAAAATATTTTCGGTAGCCAAATTGAATCATTTACAGCACCTACTGAGAATTTAATACTTCTTACTCATCATTTTCATTTTACTTACTTCCTATTTAATTAAATAGCGCTATAAATGAGATACTGATGCCAACCGAGGGTTTTTCATTTATATTTTCAATTAGTCTCTATCCATTAAAAATAATAAGAGAAGAGAAAATGAAAGGGGATATTGTTCACATTTTCAAAAACAACAAAACATTTAATAAATATGCGTTACAACTTTCAACGGAAATAACTTCTGACTCGGGTATCGAAACGACTATTATAATATATCAAATCGAAGCTCGTATCAAATTACACAAAATGATTTGGTCATTCTAAGGAAAATATTTTCGGTACCCAAATTGAATCATTTACAGCACTTATCGAGGATTTAATGTTTTTGACGCACCATTTTCATTTTACTTACTTCCGGTTTAATTCAATAGTGCTATAAAGGAGATACTGGTGCCAACCGAGGGTTTTTCATTTATATTTTCAATCAGTCTCTATCCTTCAAAAATAATAACAGAAGAGACATTGAAAGGGGATGTGGTTCACATTTTCAAAAACAACAAAACATTTAATAGTAATGTGTTGCAACTTTCAACGGAGATAACTTTTGACTCGGGTATCGAAACGACTATTATACTATATCAAATCGAAGCTCGTATGAAATTACCCAATATTATTTGGTTAATCTCAATAAAATATTTTCGGTACCCAAATTGAATCATTTACAGAACTTATCGAGGATTTAATGTTTTTGACGCACCATTTTCATTTTACTTACTTCCGGTTTAATTCAACTGCGCTATAAAGGAGATACTGGTGCCAACCGAGGGTTTTTCATTTATATTTTCAATTAGTCTCTACTCTTCAAAAATAATAAGGGAAGAGACATTTAAAGGGGATGTTGTTCACATTTTCAAAAACAACAAAACATTTAATATATATGTGTTGCAACTTCCAACGGAGACAACTTTTGACTCCGGTATCGAACCGACTATTATAATATATCAAATCGAAGCTCGTATCAAATTACACAATATTATTTGGTTAATCTCAGGAAAATATTTTCGGTACCCAAATTGAATCATTTACAGCACCTACTGAGAATTTAATATTTCTTACTCATCATTTTCATTTTACTTACTTCCTATTTAATTAAATAGTGCTATAAATGATATACTGATGCCAATCGAGGGTTTTTCATTTATATTTTCAATTAGTCTCTATCCTTCAAAAATAATAAGAGAAGAGAAAATGAAAGGGGATGTTGTTCACATTTTCAAAAACAACAAAACATTTAATAAATATGCGTTACAACTTTCAACGGAGATAACTTCTGACTCGGGTATCGAAACGACTATTATAATATTTCAAATCGAAGCTCGTATCAAATTACACAAAATGATTTGGTCATTCTAAGGAAAATATTTTCGGTACCCAAATTGAATCATTTACAGCACTTATCGAGGATTTAATGTTTTTGACGCACCATTTTCATTTTACTTACTTCCGCTTTAATTCAATAGCGCTATAAAGGAGATACTAGTGCCAACCGAGGGTTTTTCATTTATATTTTCAATCAGTCTCTATCCTTCAAAAATAATAACAGAAGAGACATTGAAAGGGGATGTGGTTCACATTTTCCAAAAAAACAAAACATTTAATAGTAATGTGTTGCAACTTTCAACGGAGATAACTTTTGACTCGGGTATCGAAACGACTATTATAATATATCAAATCGAAGCTCGTATCAAATTACACAATATTATTTGGTTAATCTCAATAAAATATTTTCGGTACCCAAATTGAATCATTTACAGCACTTATCGAGGATTTAATGTTTTTGACGCACCATTTTCATTTTACTTACTTCCGGTTTAATTAAATAGCGCTATAAAGGAGATACTGGTGCCAACCGAGGGTTTTTCATTTATATTTTGAATTAGTCTCTACTCTTCAAAAATAATAAGAGAAGAGACATTGAATGGGGATGTTGTTCACATTTTGAAAAACAACAAAACATTTAATAGATATGTGTTGCAACTTTCAACGGAGATAACTTTTGACTCGGGTATCGAAACGACTATAATAATATATCAAATAGAAGCTCGTGTCAAATTACAGAATATGATTTGGTCATTCTCAGGAAAATATTTTCGGTACCCAAATTGAATCATTTACAGCACTTACCGAGAATTTAATGTTTTTGACGCACCATTTTCATTTTACTTACTTCCGGTTTTATTCAATAGCGCTATAAATGAGATACTGGTGCCAACCGAGGGTTTTTCTTTTATATTTTCAATCAGTATCTATCCTTCAAAAATAATAAGAGAAGAGAAAATGAAAGGGGATGTTGTTCACATTTTCAAAAACAACAAAACATTTCATAAATATGCGTTGCAACTTTCAACGGAGATAACTTTTGACTCGGGTATCGAAACGACTATTATAATATATCAAATCGAAGCTCGTATCAAATTACACAATATTATTTGGTTAATCTCAATAAATTATTTTCGGTACCCAAATTGAATCATTTACAGCACTTATCGAGGATTTAATGTTTTTGACGCACCATTTTCATTTTACTTACTTCCGGTTTAATTCAATAGCGCTATAAAGGAGATACTGGTGCCAATCGATGGTTTTTCATTTATATTTTCAATAAGTCTCTATCCTTCAAAAATAATAAGAGAAGAGACATTGAAAGGGGATGTTGTTCACAATTTTAAAAACAACAAAACATTTAATATATATGTGTTGCAACTTTAAACGGAGATAACTTTTGACTCGGGTATCGAAACGACTATTATAATATATCAAATCGAAGCTCGTATCAAATTACACAATATTATTTGGTTAATCTCAGGAAAATATTTTCGGTAGCCAAATGGAATCATTTACAGCACCTACTGAGAATTTAATACTTCTTACTCATCATTTTCATTTTACTTACTTCCTATTTAATTAAATAGCGCTATAAATGAGATACTGATGCCAACCGAGGGTTTTTCATTTATATTTTCAATTAGTCTCTATCCATTAAAAATAATAAGAGAAGAGAAAATGAAAGGGGATATTGTTCACATTTTCAAAAACAACAAAACATTTAATAAATATGCGTTACAACTTTCAACGGAAATAACTTCTGACTCGGGTATCGAAACGACTATTATAATATATCAAATCGAAGCTCGTATCAAATTACACAAAATGATTTGGTCATTCTAAGGAAAATATTTTCGGTACCCAAATTGAATCATTTACAGCACTTATCGAGGATTTAATGTTTTTGACGCACCATTTTCATTTTACTTACTTCCGGTTTAATTCAATAGTGCTATAAAGGAGATACTGGTGCCAACCGAGGGTTTTTCATTTATATTTTCAATCAGTCTCTATCCTTCAAAAATAATAACAGAAGAGACATTGAAAGGGGATGTGGTTCACATTTTCAAAAACAACAAAACATTTAATAGTAATGTGTTGCAACTTTCAACGGAGATAACTTTTGACTCGGGTATCGAAACGACTATTATAATATATCAAATCGAAGCTCGTATCAAATTACCCAATATTATTTGGTTAATCTCAATAAAATATTTTCGGTACCCAAATTGAATCATTTACAGAACTTATCGAGGATTTAATGTTTTTGACGCACCATTTTCATTTTACTTACTTCCGGTTTAATTCAACTGCGCTATAAAGGAGATACTGGTGCCAACCGAGGGTTTTTCATTTATATTTTCAATTAGTCTCTACTCTTCAAAAATAATAAGGGAAGAGACATTTAAAGGGGATGTTGTTCACATTTTCAAAAACAACAAAACATTTAATATATATGTGTTGCAACTTCCAACGGAGACAACTTTTGACTCCGGTATCGAACCGACTATTATAATATATCAAATCGAAGCTCGTATCAAATTACACAATATTATTTGGTTAATCTCAGGAAAATATTTTCGGTACCCAAATTGAATCATTTACAGCACCTACTGAGAATTTAATATTTCTTACTCATCATTTTCATTTTACTTACTTCCTATTTAATTAAATAGTGCTATAAATGATATACTGATGCCAATCGAGGGTTTTTCATTTATATTTTCAATTAGTCTCTATCCTTCAAAAATAATAAGAGAAGAGAAAATGAAAGGGGATGTTGTTCACATTTTCAAAAACAACAAAACATTTAATAAATATGCGTTACAACTTTCAACGGAGATAACTTCTGACTCGGGTATCGAAACGACTATTATAATATTTCAAATCGAAGCTCATATCAAATTACACAAAATGATTTGGTCATTCTAAGGAAAATATTTTCGGTACCCAAATTGAATCATTTACAGCACTTATCGAGGATTTAATGTTTTTGACGCACCATTTTCATTTTACTTACTTCCGCTTTAATTCAATAGCGCTATAAAGGAGATACTAGTGCCAACCGAGGGTTTTTCATTTATATTTTCAATCAGTCTCTATCCTTCAAAAATAATAACAGAAGAGACATTGAAAGGGGATGTGGTTCACATTTTCCAAAAAAACAAAACATTTAATAGTAATGTGTTGCAACTTTCAACGGAGATAACTTTTGACTCGGGTATCGAAACTGATATTATTATATATCAAATCGAAGCTCGTATCAAATTACACAATATTATTTGGTTAATCTCAATAAAATATTTTCGGTACCCAAATTGAATCATTTACAGCACTTATCGAGGATTTAATGTTTTTGACGCACCATTTTCATTTTACTTACTTCCGGTTTAATTAAATAGCGCTATAAAGGAGATACTGGTGCCAACCGAGGGTTTTTCATTTATATTTTGAATTAGTCTCTACTCTTCAAAAATAATAAGAGAAGAGACATTGAATGGGGATGTTGTTCACATTTTGAAAAACAACAAAACATTTAATAGATATGTGTTGCAACTTTCAACGGAGACAACTTTTGACCTGGGTATCGAACCGACTATTATAATATATCAAATCGAAGCTCGTATCAAATTACACAATATTATTTGGTTAATCTCAATAAATTATTTTCGGTACCCAAATTGAATCATTTACAGCACTTATCGAGGATTTAATGTTTTTGACGCACCATTTTCATTTTACTTACTTCCGGTTTAATTCAATAGCGCTATAAAGGAGATACTGGTGCCAAGCTAGGGTTTTTTATTTACATTTTCAATCAGTATCTATCCTTCAAAAATAATAAGAGAAGAGAAAATGAAAAGGGATGTTGTTCACATTTTCAAAAACAACAAAACATTTAATAAATATGTGTTGCAATTTTCAACGGAGATAAGTTTTGACTCGGGTATCGAAACGACTATTATAATATATCAAATCGAAGCTCGTGTCAAATTACAGAATATGATTTGGTCTCTCTAAGGAAAATCTTTTCGGTACCCAAATTGAATCATTTACAGCAGGATTTAATCTTTTTGACGCACCATTTTCATTTTACTTACTTCCGGTTTAATTCAATAGCGCTATAAAGAAGATAGTGGTGCCAAGCTAGGGTTTTTTATTTACATTTTCAATCAGTCTCTATCCTTCAAAAATAATAAGAGAAGAGAAAATGAAAAGGGATGTTGTTCACATTTTCGAAAACAAGAAAACATTTAATAAATAGGTGTTGCAACTTTCAACGAAGATAACTTTTGACTCGGGTCTCGAAACGACTATTATAATATATCAAATAGAAGCTCGTATCAAATTACACAATATTATTTGGTTATTCTCAGGAAAATATTTTCGGTACCCAAATTGAATCATTTACAGCACTTATCGAGGATTTAATGTTTTTGACGCACCATTTTCATTTTACTTACTTCCGGTTTAATTCAATAGCGCTATAAAGGAGATACTGGTGCCAACCGAGGGTTTTTCATTTATATTTTCAATAAGTCTCTATCCTTCAAAAATAATAAGAGAAGAGACATTGAATGAGGATGTTATTCACATTTTCAAAAACAACAAAACATTTAATATATATATGTTGCAACTTTCAACGGAGATAACTTTTGACTCGGGTATCGAAACGACTATTATAATATATCAAATCGAAGCTCGTATCAAATTACAGAATATGATTTGGTCTCTCTAAGGAAAATCTTTTCGGTACCCAAATTGAATCATTTACAGCAGGATTTAATCTTTTTGACGCACCATTTTCATTTTACTTACTTCTGGTTTAATTCAATAGCGCTATAAAGAAGATAGTGGTGCCAAGCTAGGGTTTTTTATTTACATTTTCAATCAGTCTCTATCCTTCAAAAATAATAAGAGAAGAGAAAATGAAAAGGGATGTTGTTCACATTTTCGAAAACAAGAAAACATTTAATAAATTTGTGTTGCAATTTTCAACGGAGATAAGTTTTGACTCGGGTATCGAAACGACTATTATAATATATCAAATCAAAGCTCGTGTCAAATTACAGAATATGATTTGGTCTCTCTAAGGAAAATCTTTTCGGTACCCAAATTGAATCATTTACAGCAGGATTTAATCTTTTTGACGCACCATTTTCATTTTACTTACTTCCGGTTTAATTCAATAGCGCTATAAAGAAGATAGTGGTGCCAAGCTAGGGTTTTTTATTTACATTTTCAATCAGTCTCTATCCTTCAAAAATAATAAGAGAAGAGAAAATGAAAAGGGATGTTGTTCACATTTTCGAAAACAAGAAAACATTTAATAAATAGGTGTTGCAACTTTCAACGAAGATAACTTTTGACTCGGGTCTCGAAACGACTATTATAATATATCAAATAGAAGCTCGTATCAAATTACACAATATTATTTGGTTATTCTCAGGAAAATATTTTCGGTACCCAAATTGAATCATTTACAGCACTTATCGAGGATTTAATGTTTTTGACGCACCATTTTCATTTTACTTACTTCCGGTTTAATTCAATAGCGCTATAAAGGAGATACTGGTGCCAACCGAGGGTTTTTCATTTATATTTTCAATAAGTCTCTATCCTTCAAAAATAATAAGAGAAGAGACATTGAATGGGGATGTTGTTCACATTTTCAAAAACAACAAAACATTTAATATATATGTGTTGCAACTTTCAACGGAGATAACTTTTGACTCGGGTATCGAAACGACTATTATAATATATCAAATCGAAGCTCGTATCAAATTACACAATATTATTTTGTTAATCTCAATAAATAATTTTCGGTACCCAAATTGAATCATTTACAGCACTTATCGAGGATTTAATGTTTTTGACGCACCATTTTCATTTTACTTACTTCCGGTTTTATTCAATAGCGCTATAAATGAGATACTGGTGCCAACCGAGGGTTTTTCTTTTATATTTTCAATCAGTATCTATCCTTCAAAAATAATAAGAGAAGAGAAAATGAAAGGGGATGTTGTTCACATTTTCAAAAACAACAAAACATTTCATAAATATGCGTTGCAACTTTCAACGGAGATAACTTTTGACTCGGGTATCGAAACGACTATTATAATATATCAAATCGAAGCTCGTATCAAATTACACAATATTATTTGGTTAATCTCAATAAATTATTTTCGGTACCCAAATTGAATCATTTACAGCACTTATCGAGGATTTAATGTTTTTGACGCACCATTTTCATTTTACTTACTTCCGGTTTAATTCAATAGCGCTATAAAGGAGATACTGGTGCCAACCGAGGGTTTTTCATTTATATTTTCAATAAGTCTCTATCCTTCAAAAATAATAAGAGAAGAGACATTGAATGGGGATGTTGTTCACATTTTCAAAAACAACAAAACATTTAATATATATGTGTTGCAACTTTCAACGGAGATAACTTTTGACTCGGGTATCGAAACGACTATTATAATATATCAAATCGAAGCTCGTATCAAATTACACAATATTATTTTGTTAATCTCAATAAATAATTTTCGGTACCCAAATTGAATCATTTACAGCACTTATCGAGGATTTAATGTTTTTGACGCACCATTTTCATTTTACTTACTTCCGGTTTAATTCAATAGCGCTATAAAGGAGATACTGGTGCCAATCGATGGTTTTTCATTTATATTTTCAATAAGTCTCTATCCTTCAAAAATAATAAGAGAAGAGACATTGAAAGGGGATGTTGTTCACATTTTCAAAAACAACAAAACATTTAATATATATGTGTTGCAACTTTCAACGGAGATAACTTTTGACTCGGGTATCGAAACGACTATTATAATATATCAAATCGAAGCTCGTATCAAATTACACAATATTATTTTGTTAATCTCAGGAAAATATTTTCAGTACCCAAATTCAATCATTTACAGCACTTACCGAGAATTTAATGTTTTTGACGCACCATTTTCATTTTACTTACTTCCGGTTTAATTCAATAGCGCTATAAAGGAGATAGTGGTGCCAAGCTAGGGTTTTTTATTTACATTTTCAATCAGTATCTATCCTTCCAAAATAATAAGAGAAGAGAAAATGAAAAGGGATGTTGTTCACATTTTCAAAAACAACAAAACATTTAATAAATATGTGTTGCAACTTTCAACGGAGATAAGTTTTGACTCGGGTATCGAAACGACTATTATAATATATCAAATCGAAGCTCGTGTCAAATTACAGAATATGATTTGGTCTCTCTAAGGAAAATCTTTTCGGTACCCAAATTGAATCATTTACCGCAGGATTTAATCTTTTTGACGCACCATTTTC
Organism: Hippophae tibetana; assembly: GCA_037013495.1. Classification (NCBI taxonomy): domain Eukaryota; kingdom Viridiplantae; phylum Streptophyta; class Magnoliopsida; order Rosales; family Elaeagnaceae; genus Hippophae; species Hippophae tibetana. The sequence continues at coordinate 46,618,180 of CM072812.1, read as the reverse complement.
ATTTTACTTACTTCCGGTTTAATTCAATAGCGCTATAAAGGAGATAGTGGTGCCAAGCTAGGGTTTTTTATTTACATTTTCAATCAGTATCTATCCTTCAAAAATAATAAGAGAAGAGAAAATGAAAAGGGATGTTGTTCACATTTTCAAAAACAACAAAACATTTAATAAATATGTGTTGCAACTTTCAACGGAGATAACTTTTGACTCGGGTATCGAAACAACTATTATAATATATCAAATCGAAGCTCATGTCAAATTACAGAATATGATTTGGTCTCTCTAAGGAAAATCTTTTCGGTTCCCAAATTGAATCATTTACAGCACTTATCGAGGATTTAATGTTTTTGACGCACCATTTTCATTTTACTTACTTCCGGTTTAATTCAATAGCGCTATAAAGAAGATACTGGTGCCAACCGAGGGTTTTTCATTTATATTTTCAATAAGTCTCTATCCTTCAAAAATAATAAGAGAAGAGACATTGAATGGGGATGTTGTTCACATTTTCAAAAACAACAAAACATTTAATATATATGTGTTGCAACTTTCAACGGAGATAACTTTTGACTCGGGTATCGAAACGACTATTATAATATATCAAATCGAAGCTCGTATCAAATTACACAATATTATTTTGTTAATCTCAGGAAAATATTTTCAGTACCCAAATTCAATCATTTACAGCACTTACCGAGAATTTAATGTTTTTGACGCACCATTTTCATTTTACTTACTTCCGGTTTAATTCAATAGCGCTATAAAGGAGATAGTGGTGCCAAGCTAGGGTTTTTTATTTACATTTTCAATCAGTATCTATCCTTCAAAAATAATAAGAGAAGAGAAAATGAAAAGGGATGTTGTTCACATTTTCAAAAACAACAAAACATTTAATAAATATGTGTTGCAACTTTCAACGGAGATAAGTTTTGACTCGGATATCGAAACGACTATTATAATATATCAAATCGAAGCTCGTGTCAAATTACAGAATATGTATTGGTCTCTCTATGGAAAATCTTTTCGGTACCCAAATTGAATCATTTACAGCAGGATTTAATGTTTTTGTCGCACCATTTTCATTTTACTTACTTCCGGTTTAATTCAATAGTGCTATAAAGTAGATAGTGGTGCCAAGATAGGGTTTTTTATTTACATTTTCAATCAGTCTCTATCCTTCAAAAATAATAAGAGAAGAGAAAATGAAAAGGGATGTTGTTCACATTTTCAAAAACAACAAAACATTTAATAAATATGTGTTGCAACTTTCAACGGAGATAAGTTTTGACTCGGATATCGAAACGACTATTATAATATATCAAATCGAAGCTCGTGTCAAATTACAGAATATGTATTGGTCTCTCTATGGAAAATCTTTTCGGTACCCAAATTGAATCATTTACAGCAGGATTTAATGTTTTTGTCGCACCATTTTCATTTTACTTACTTCCGGTTTAATTCAATAGTGCTATAAAGGAGATAGTGGTGCCAAGATAGGGTTTTTTATTTACATTTTCAATCAGTCTCTATCCTTCAAAAATAATAAGAGAAGAGAAAATGAAAAGGGATGTTGTTCACATTTTCAAAAACAACAAAACATTTAATAAATATGTGTTGCAACTTTCAACGGAGATAACTTTTGACTCGTGTATCGAAACAACTATTATAATATATCAAATCGAAGCTCATGTCAAATTACAGAATATGATTTGGTCTCTCTAAGGAAAATCTTTTCGGTTCCCAAATTGAATCATTTACAGCAGGATTTAATGTTTTTGACGCACCATTTTCATTTTACTTACTTCCGGTTTAATTCAATAGCGCTATAAAGGAGATACTGGTGCCAACCGTGGGTTTTTCATTTATATTTTCAATCAGTCTCTACTCTTCAAAAATAATAAGAGAAGAGACATTGAAAGGGGATGTTGTTCACATTTTCAAAAACAACAAAACATTTAATAGATATGTGTTGCAACTTTCAACGGAGACAACTTTTGACTCGGGTATCGAACCGACTATTATAATATATCAAATCGAAGCTCGTATCAAATTACACAATATTATTTGGTTAATCTCAGGAAAATATTTTCGGTACCCAAATTGAATCATTTACAGCACCTATTGAGAATTTAATGTTTCTTACTCACCATTTTCATTTTACTTACTTCCGGTTTTATTCAATAGCGCTATAAATGAGATACTGGTGCCAACCGAGGGTTTTTCATTTATATTTTCAATTAGTCTCTATCCTTCAAAAATAATAAGAGAAGAGAAAATGAAAGGGGATGTTGTTCACATTTTCAAAAACAACAAAATATTTAATAAATATGCGTTACAACTTTAAACGGAGATAACTTCTGACACGGGTATCGAAACGACTATTATAATATATCAAATCGAGCTCGTGTCAAATTACAGAATATGATTTGGTCTCTCTAAGGAAAATCTTTTCGGTACCCAAATTGAATCGTTTACAGCACTTACTGAGGATTTAATGTTTTTGACGCACCATTTTCATTTTACTTATTTCCGGTTTAATTCAATAGCGCTATAAAGGAGATATTGGTGCCAACCGAGGGTTTTTCATTTATATTTTCAATAAGTCTCTATCCTTCAAAAATAATAAGAGAAGAGACATTGAATGGGGATGTTGTTCACATTTTCAAAAACAAGGAAACATTTAATATATATGTGTTGCAACTTTCAACGGAGATAACTTTTGACTCGGGTATCGAAACGACTATAATAATATATCAAATAGAAGCTCGTGTCAAATTACAGAATATGATTTGGTCATTCTCAGGAAAATATTTTCGGTACCCAAATTGAATCATTTACAGCACTTACCGAGAATTTAATGTTTTTGACGCACCATTTTCATTTTACTTACTTCCGGTTTTATTCAATAGCGCTATAAATGAGATACTGGTGCCAACCGAGGGTTTTTCTTTTATATTTTCAATCAGTATCTATCCTTCAAAAATAATAAGAGAAGAGAAAATGAAAGGGGATGTTGTTCACATTTTCAAAAACAACAAAACATTTCATAAATATGCGTTGCAACTTTCAACGGAGATAACTTTTGACTCGGGTATCGAAACGACTATTATAATATATCAAATCGAAGCTCGTATCAAATTACACAATATTATTTGGTTAATCTCAATAAATTATTTTCGGTACCCAAATTGAATCATTTACAGCACTTATCGAGGATTTAATGTTTTTGACGCACCATTTTCATTTTACTTACTTCCGGTTTAATTCAATAGCGCTATAAAGGAGATACTGGTGCCAATCGATGGTTTTTCATTTATATTTTCAATAAGTCTCTATCCTTCAAAAATAATAAGAGAAGAGACATTGAAAGGGGATGTTGTTCACAATTTTAAAAACAACAAAACATTTAATATATATGTGTTGCAACTTTAAACGGAGATAACTTTTGACTCGGGTATCGAAACGACTATTATAATATATCAAATCGAAGCTCGTATCAAATTACACAATATTATTTGGTTAATCTCAGGAAAATATTTTCGGTAGCCAAATTGAGTCATTTACAGCACCTACTGAGAATTTAATACTTCTTACTCATCATTTTCATTTTACTTACTTCCTATTTAATTAAATAGCGCTATAAATGAGATACTGATGCCAACCGAGGGTTTTTCATTTATATTTTCAATTAGTCTCTATCCATTAAAAATAATAAGAGAAGAGAAAATGAAAGGGGATATTGTTCACATTTTCAAAAACAACAAAACATTTAATAAATATGCGTTACAACTTTCAACGGAAATAACTTCTGACTCGGGTATCGAAACGACTATTATAATATATCAAATCGAAGCTCGTATCAAATTACACAAAATGATTTGGTCATTCTAAGGAAAATATTTTCGGTACCCAAATTGAATCATTTACAGCACTTATCGAGGATTTAATGTTTTTGACGCACCATTTTCATTTTACTTACTTCCGGTTTAATTCAATAGTGCTATAAAGGAGATACTGGTGCCAACCGAGGGTTTTTCATTTATATTTTCAATCAGTCTCTATCCTTCAAAAATAATAACAGAAGAGACATTGAAAGGGGATGTGGTTCACATTTTCAAAAACAACAAAACATTTAATAGTAATGTGTTGCAACTTTCAACGGAGATAACTTTTGACTCGGGTATCGAAACGACTATTATAATATATCATATCGAAGCTCGTATCAAATTACACAATATTATTTGGTTAATCTCAATAAAATATTTTCGGTACCCAAATTGAATCATTTACAGAACTTATCGAGGATTTAATGTTTTTGACGCACCATTTTCATTTTACTTACTTCCGGTTTAATTCAACAGCGCTATAAAGGAGATACTGGTGCCAACCGAGGGTTTTTCATTTATATTTTCAATTAGTCTCTACTCTTCAAAAATAATATGGGAAGAGACATTTAAAGGGGATGTTGTTCACATTTTCAAAAACAACAAAACATTTAATATATATGTGTTGCAACTTCCAACGGAGACAACTTTTGACTCCGGTATCGAACCGACTATTATAATATATCAAATCGAAGCTCGTAACAAATTACACAATATTATTTGGTTAATCTCAGGAAAATATTTTCGGTACCCAAATTGAATCATTTACAGCACCTACTGAGAATTTAATATTTCTTACTCATCATTTTCATTTTACTTACTTCCTATTTAATTAAATAGTGCTATAAATGATATACTGATGCCAATCGAGGGTTTTTCATTTATATTTTCAATTAGTCTCTATCCTTCAAAAATAATAAGAGAAGAGAAAATGAAAGGGGATGTTGTTCACATTTTCAAAAACAACAAAACATTTAATAAATATGCGTTACAACTTTCAACGGAGATAACTTCTGACTCGGGTATCGAAACGACTATTATAATATTTCAAATCGAAGCTCGTATCAAATTACACAAAATGATTTGGTCATTCTAAGGAAAATATTTTCGGTACCCAAATTGAATCATTTACAGCACTTATCGAGGATTTAATGTTTTTGACGCACCATTTTCATTTTACTTACTTCCGCTTTAATTCAATAGCGCTATAAAGGAGATACTAGTGCCAACCGAGGGTTTTTCATTTATATTTTCAATCAGTCTCTATCCTTCAAAAATAATAACAGAAGAGACATTGAAAGGGGATGTGGTTCACATTTTCAAAAACAACAAAACATTTAATAGTAATGTGTTGCAACTTTCAACGGAGATAACTTTTGACTCGGGTATCGAAACGACTATTATAATATATCATATCGAAGCTCGTATCAAATTACACAATATTATTTGGTTAATCTCAATAAAATATTTTCGGTACCCAAATTGAATCATTTACAGAACTTATCGAGGATTTAATGTTTTTGACGCACCATTTTCATTTTACTTACTTCCGGTTTAATTAAATAGCGCTATAAAGGAGATACTGGTGCCAACCGAGGGTTTTTCATTTATATTTTGAATTAGTCTCTACTCTTCAAAAATAATAAGAGAAGAGACATTGAATGGGGATGTTGTTCACATTTTGAAAAACAACAAAACATTTAATAGATATGTGTTGCAACTTTCAACGGAGACAACTTTTGACTTCGGTATCGAACCGACTATTATAATATATCAAATCGAAGCTCGTATCAAATTACACAATGTTATTTGGTTAATCTCGGGAAAATATTTTCGGTACCCAAATTGAATCATTTACAGCACCTACTGAGAATTTAATATTTCTTACTCATCATTTTCATTTTACTTACTTCCTATTTAATTAAATAGCGCTATAAATGAGATACTGATGCCAACCGAGGGTTTTTCATTTATATTTTCAATAAGTCTCTATCCTTCAAAAATAATAAGAGAAGAGAAAATGAAAGGGGATGTTGTTCACATTTTCAAAAACAACAAAACATTTAATAAATATGCGTTACAACTTTCAACGGAGATAACTTCTAACTCGGGTATCGAAACGACTATTATAATATATCAAATCAAAACTCGTATCAAATTACACAATATTATTTGGTTAATCTCAATAAAATATTTTCGGTACCCAAATTGAATCATTTACAGCACTTATCGAGGATTTAATGTTTTTGACGCACCATTTTCATTTTACTTACTTCCAGTTTAATTCAATAGCGCTATAAAGGAGATACTGGTGCCAACCGAGGGTTTTTCATTTATATTTTCAATCAGTCTCTACTCTTCAAAAATAATAAGAGAAGAGAAAATGAAAGGGGATGTTGTTCACATTTTCAAAAACAACAAAACATTTAATAGATATGTGTTGCAACTTTCAACGGAGACAACTTTTGACTCGGGTATCGAAACGACTATTATAATATATCAAATCGAAGCTCGTATCAAATTACACAATGTTATTTGGTTAATCTCGGGAAAATATTTTCGGTACCCAAATTGAATCATTTACAGCACCTACTGAGAATTTAATATTTCTTACTCATCATTTTCATTTTACTTACTTCCTATTTAATTAAATAGCGCTATAAATGAGATACTGATGCCAACCGAGGGTTTTTCATTTATATTTTCAATTAGTCTCTATCCTTCAAAAATAATAAGAGAAGAGAAAATGAAAGGGGATGTTGTTCACATTTTCAAAAACAACAAAACATTTAATAAATATGCGTTACAACTTTCAACGGAGATAACTTCTAACTCGGGTATCGAAACGAGTATTATAATATATCAAATCGAAGCTCGTATCAAATTACACAAAATGATTTGGTCATTCTAAGGAAAATATTTTCGGTACCCAAATTGAATCATTTACAGCACTTATCGAGGATTTAATGTTTTTGACGCACCATTTTCATTTTACTTACTTCCGCTTTAATTCAATAGCGCTATAAAGGAGATACTAGTGCCAACCGAGGGTTTTTCATTTATATTTTCAATCAGTCTCTATCCTTCAAAAATAATAACAGAAGAGACATTGAAAGGGGATGTGGTTCACATTTTCAAAAACAACAAAACATTTAATAGTAATGTGTTGCAACTTTCAACGGAGATAACTTTTGACTCGGGTATCGAAACGACTATTATAATATATCAAATCGAAGCTCGTATCAAATTACACAATATTATTTGGTTAATCTCAATAAAATATTTTCGGTACCCAAATTGAATCATTTACAGCACTTATCGAGGATTTAATGTTTTTGACGCACCATTTTCATTTTACTTACTTCCGGTTTAATTAAATAGCGCTATAAAGGAGATACTGGTGCCAACCGAGGGTTTTTCATTTATATTTTGAATTAGTCTCTACTCTTCAAAAATAATAAGAGAAGAGACATTGAATGGGGATGTTGTTCACATTTTGAAAAACAACAAAACATTTAATAGATATGTGTTGCAACTTTCAACGGAGACAACTTTTGACTTCGGTATCGAACCGACTATTATAATATATCAAATCGAAGCTCGTATCAAATTACACAATATTATTTGGTCATTCTAAGGAAAATATTTTCGGTACCCAAATTGAATCATTTACAGCACCTACTGAGAATTTAATATTTCTTACTCATCATTTTCATTTTACTTACTTCCTATTTAATTAAATAGCGCTATAAATGAGATACTGATGCCAACCGAGGGTTTTTCATTTATATTTTCAATTAGTCTCTATCTTTTAAAAATAATAAGAGAAGAGAAAATGAAAGGGGATGTTGTTCACATTTTCAAAAACAACAAAACATTTAATAAAGATGCGTTACAACTTTCAACGGAGATAACTTCTGACTCGGGTATCGAAACGACTATTATAATATATCAAATCGAAGCTCGTATCAAATTACACAAAATGATTTGGTCATTCTAAGGAAAATATTTTCGGTACCCAAATTGAATCATTTACAGCACTTATCGAGGATTTAATGTTTTTGACGCACCATTTTCATTTTACTTACTTCCGGTTTAATTCAATAGCGCTATAAATGAGATACTGGTGCCAACCGACGGTTTTCATTTATATTTTCAATCAGTCACTATCCTCCAAAAATAATAAGAGAAAAAAAATGAAAGGGGATGTTGGTCACATTTTCAAAACAACAAAACATTTAATATATATGCGTTGCAACTTTCAACGGAGATAACTTTTGACTCGGGTATCAAAACGACTATTATAATATATCAAATCGACGCTCGTGTGAAATTACAGAATATTATTTGCTCTCTCTAAGGTAAATCTTTTCGGTACTCAAATTGAATCATTTAAAGCATTTATCAAGGTGTTAATGTTTTTGACGCACCATTTTCATTTTACTTACTTCCAGTTTAATTCAATAGTGCTATAAAGGAGATACTGGTGCCAACCGAGGGTTTTTCATTTATATTTTCAATCAGTCTCTACTCTTCAAAAATAATTAGAGAAGAGACATTGAAAGGGGATGTTGTTCACATTTTCAAAAACAAAAAAACATTTAATAGATATGTGTTGCAACTTTCAACGGAGACAACTTTTGACTCGGGTATGGAACCGACTATTATAATATATCAAATCGAAGCTCGTATCAAATTACACAATATTATTTGGTTAATCTCAGGAAAATATTTTTGGTACCCAAATTGAATCATTTACAGCACCTACTAAGAATTTAATATTTCTTACTCATCATTTTCATTTTACTTACTTCCTATTTAATTAAATAGCGCTATAAATGAGATACTGATGCCAACCGAGGGTTTTTCATTTATATTTTCAATTAGTCTCTATCCTTCAAAAATAATAAGAGAAGAGAAAATGAAAGGGGATGTTGTTCACATTTTCAAAAACAACAAAACATTTAATAAATATGCGTTACAACTTTCAACGGAGATAACTTCTAACTCGGGTATCGAAACGACTATTATAATATATCAAATCAAAACTCGTATCAAATTACACAATATTATTTGGTTAATCTCAATAAAATATTTTCGGTACCCAAATTGAATCATTTACAGCACTTATCGAGGATTTAATGTTTTTGACGCACCATTTTCATTTTACTTACTTCCAGTTTAATTCAATAGCGCTATAAAGGAGATACTGGTGCCAACCGAGGGTTTTTCATTTATATTTTCAATCAGTCTCTACTCTTCAAAAATAATAAGAGAAGAGAAAATGAAAGGGGAAGTTGTTCACATTTTCAAAAACAACAAAACATTTAATAGATATGTGTTGCAACTTTCAACGGAGACAACTTTTGACTCGGGTATCGAAACGACTATTATAATATATCAAATCGAAGCTCGTATCAAATTACACAATGTTATTTGGTTAATCTCGGGAAAATATTTTCGGTACCCAAATTGAATCATTTACAGCACCTACTGAGAATTTAATATTTCTTACTCATCATTTTCATTTTACTTACTTCCTATTTAATTAAATAGCGCTATAAATGAGATACTGATGCCAACCGAGGGTTTTTCATTTATATTTTCAATTAGTCTCTATCCTTCAAAAATAATAAGAGAAGAGAAAATGAAAGGGGATGTTGTTCACATTTTCAAAAACAACAAAACATTTAATAAATATGCGTTACAACTTTCAACGGAGATAACTTCTAACTCGGGTATCGAAACGAGTATTATAATATATCAAATCGAAGCTCGTATCAAATTACACAAAATGATTTGGTCATTCTAAGGAAAATATTTTCGGTACCCAAATTGAATCATTTACAGCACTTATCGAGGATTTAATGTTTTTGACGCACCATTTTCATTTTACTTACTTCCGCTTTAATTCAATAGCGCTATAAAGGAGATACTAGTGCCAACCGAGGGTTTTTCATTTATATTTTCAATCAGTCTCTATCCTTCAAAAATAATAACAGAAGAGACATTGAAAGGGGATGTGGTTCACATTTTCAAAAACAACAAAACATTTAATAGTAATGTGTTGCAACTTTCAACGGAGATAACTTTTGACTCGGGTATCGAAACGACTTTTATAATATATCAAATCGAAGCTCGTATCAAATTACACAATATTATTTGGTTAATCTCAATAAAATATTTTCGGTACCCAAATTGAATCATTTACAGCACTTATCGAGGATTTAATGTTTTTGACGCACCATTTTCATTTTACTTACTTCCGGTTTAATTAAATAGCGCTATAAAGGAGATACTGGTGCCAACCGAGGGTTTTTCATTTATATTTTGAATTAGTCTCTACTCTTCAAAAATAATAAGAGAAGAGACATTGAATGGGGATGTTGTTCACATTTTGAAAAACAACAAAACATTTAATAGATATGTGTTGCAACTTTCAACGGAGACAACTTTTGACTTCGGTATCGAACCGACTATTATAATATATCAAATCGAAGCTCGTATCAAATTACACAATATTATTTGGTCATTCTAAGGAAAATATTTTCGGTACCCAAATTGAATCATTTACAGCACCTACTGAGAATTTAATATTTCTTACTCATCATTTTCATTTTACTTACTTCCTATTTAATTAAATAGCGCTATAAATGAGATACTGATGCCAACCGAGGGTTTTTCATTTATATTTTCAATTAGTCTCTATCCTTCAAAAATAATAAGAGAAGAGAAAATGAAAGGGGATGTTGTTCACATTTTCAAAAACAACAAAACATTTAATAAATATGCGTTACAACTTTCAACGGAGATAACTTCTAACTCGGGTATCGAAACGAGTATTATAATATATCAAATCGAAGCTCGTATCAAATTACATAAAATGATTTGGTCATTCTAAGGAAAATATTTTCGGTACCCAAATTGAATCATTTACAGCACTTATCGAGGATTTAATGTTTTTGACGCACCATTTTCATTTTACTTACTTCCGCTTTAATTCAATAGCGCTATAAAGGAGATACTAGTGCCAACCGAGGGTTTTTCATTTATATTTTCAATCAGTCTCTATCCTTCAAAAATAATAACAGAAGAGACATTGAAAGGGGATGTGGTTCACATTTTCAAAAACAACAAAACATTTAATAGTAATGTGTTGCAACTTTCAACGGAGATAACTTTTGACTCGGGTATCGAAACGACTATTATAATATATCAAATCGAAGCTCATATCAAATTACACAATATTATTTGGTTAATCTCAATAAAATATTTTCGGTACCCAAATTGAATCATTTACAGCACTTATCGAGGATTTAATGTTTTTGACGCACCATTTTCATTTTACTTACTTCCGGTTTAATTAAATAGCGCTATAAAGGAGATACTGGTGCCAACCGAGGGTTTTTCATTTATATTTTGAATTAGTCTCTACTCTTCAAAAATAATAAGAGAAGAGACATTGAATGGGGATGTTGTTCACATTTTGAAAAACAACAAAACATTTAATAGATATGTGTTGCAACTTTCAACGGAGACAACTTTTGACTTCGGTATCGAACCGACTATTATAATATATCAAATCGAAGCTCGTATCAAATTACACAATATTATTTGGTCATTCTAAGGAAAATATTTTCGGTACCCAAATTGAATCATTTACAGCACCTACTGAGAATTTAATATTTCTTACTCATCATTTTCATTTTACTTACTTCCTATTTAATTAAATAGCGCTATAAATGAGATACTGATGCCAACCGAGGGTTTTTCATTTATATTTTCAATTAGTCTCTATCTTTTAAAAATAATAAGAGAAGAGAAAATGAAAGGGGATGTTGTTCACATTTTCAAAAACAACAAAACATTTAATAAATATGCGTTACAACTTTCAACGGAGATAACTTCATACTCGGGTATCGAAACGACTATTATAATATATCAAATCGAAGCTCGTATCAAATTACACAAAATGATTTGGTCATTCTAAGGAAAATATTTTCGGTACCCAAATTGAATCATTTACAGCACTTATCGAGGATTTAATGTTTTTGACGCACCATTTTCATTTTACTTACTTCCGGTTTAATTCAATAGCGCTATAAATGAGATACTGGTGCCAACCGACGGTTTTCATTTATATTTTCAATCAGTCACTATCCTCCAAAAATAATAAGAGAAAAAAAATGAAAGGGGATGTTGGTCACATTTTCAAAACAACAAAACATTTAATATATATGCGTTGCAACTTTCAACGGAGATAACTTTTGACTCGGGTATCAAAACGACTATTATAATATATCAAATCGACGCTCGTGTGAAATTACAGAATATTATTTGCTCTCTCTAAGGTAAATCTTTTCGGTACTCAAATTGAATCATTTAAAGCATTTATCAAGGTGTTAATGTTTTTGACGCACCATTTTCATTTTACTTACTTCCAGTTTAATTCAATAGCGCTATAAAGGAGATACTGGTGCCAACCGAGGGTTTTTCATTTATATTTTCAATCAGTCTCTACTCTTCAAAAATAATTAGAGAAGAGACATTGAAAGGGGATGTTGTTCACATTTTCAAAAACAAAAAAACATTTAATAGATATGTGTTGCAACTTTCAACGCAGACAACTTTTGACTCGGGTATGGAACCGACTATTATAATATATCAAATCGAAGCTCGTATCAAATTACACAATATTATTTGGTTAATCTCAGGAAAATATTTTTGGTACCCAAATTGAATCATTTACAGCACCTACTAAGAATTTAATATTTCTTACTCATCATTTTCATTTTACTTACTTCCTATTTAATTAAATAGCGCTATAAATGAGATACTGATGCCAACCGAGGGTTTTTCATTTATATTTTCAATTAGTCTCTATCCTTCAAAAATAATAAGAGAAGAGAAAATGAAAGAGGATGTTGTTCACATTTTCAAAAACAACAAAACATTTAATAAATATGCGTTACAACTTTCAACGGAGATAACTTCTGACTCGGGTATCGAAACGACTATTATAATATATCAAATCGAAGCTCGTATCAAATTACACAAAATGATTTGGTCATTCTAAGGAAAATATTTTCGGTACCCAAATTGAATCATTTACAGCACTTATCGAGGATTTAATGTTTTTGACGCACCATTTTCATTTTACTTACTTCCGGTTTAATTCAATAGCGCTATAAAGGAGATATTGGTGCCAACCGAGGGTTTTTCATTTATATTTTCAATCAGTCTCTATCCTTCAAAAATAATAACAGAAGAGACATTGAAAGGGGATGTGGTTCACATTTTCAAAAACAACAAAACATTTAATCGTAATGTTTTGCAACTTTCAACGGAGATAACTTTTGACTCGGGTATCGAAACGACTATTATAATATATCAAATCGAAGCTCGTATCAAATTAAACAATATTATTTGTTTAATCTCAATAAAATATTTTCGGTACCCAAATTGAATCATTTACAGCATTTATCGAGGATTTAATGTTTTTGACGCACCATTTTCATTTTACTTACTTCCGGTTTTATTCTATAGCGCTATAAAGGAGATACTGGTGCCAACCGAGGGTTTTTCATTTATATTTTCAATTAGTCTCTACTCTTCAAAAATAATAAGAGAAGAGACATTGAAAGTGGATGTTGTTCACATTTTCAAAAACAACAAAACATTTAATAGATATGTGTTGCAACTTTCAACGGAGACAACTTTTGACTCGGGTATCGAAACGACTATTATAATATATCAAATCGAAGCTCGTATCAAATTACACAATATTATTTGGTTAATCTCAAAAAAATATTTTCGGTACCCAAATTGAATCATTTACAGCACCTACTGAGAATTTAATATTTCTTACTCATCATTTTCATTTTACTTACTTCCTATTTAATTAAATAGCGCTATAAATGAGATACTGATGCCAACCGAGGGTTTTTCATTTATATTTTCAATTAGTCTCTATCTTTTAAAAATAATAAGAGAAGAGAAAATGAAAGGGGATGTTGTTCACATTTTCAAAAACAACAAAACATTTAATAAATATGCGTTACAACTTTCAACGGAGATAACTTCTGACTCGGGTATCGAAACGACTATTATAATATATCAAATCGAAGCTCGTATCAAATTACACAAAATGATTTGGTCATTCTAAGGAAAATATTTTCGGTACCCAAATTGAATCATTTACAGCACTTATCGAGGATTTAATGTTTTTGACGCACCATTTTCATTTTACTTACTTCCGGTTTAATTCAATAGCGCTATAAATGAGATACTGGTGCCAACCGACGGTTTTCATTTATATTTTCAATCAGTCACTATCCTCCAAAAATAATAAGAGAAAAAAAATGAAAGGGGATGTTGGTCACATTTTCAAAACAACAAAACATTTAATATATATGCGTTGCAACTTTCAACGGAGATAACTTTTGACTCGGGTATCAAAACGACTATTATAATATATCAAATCGACGCTCGTGTGAAATTACAGAATATTATATGTTCTCTCTAAGGTAAATCTTTTCGGTACTCAAATTGAATCATTTAAAGCATTTATCAAGGTGTTAATGTTTTTGACGCAGCATTTTCATTTTACTTACTTCCAGTTTAATTCAATAGCGCTATAAAGGAGATACTGGTGCCAACCGAGGGTTTTTCATTTATATTTTCAATCAGTCTCTACTCTTCAAAAATAATTAGAGAAAAGACATTGAAAGGGGATGTTGTTCACATTTTCAAAAACAACAAAACATTTAATAGATATGTGTTGCAACTTTCAACGGAGACAACTTTTGACTCGGGTATCGAAACGACTATTATAATATATCAAATCGACGCTCGTGTCAAATTACAGAATATTATTTGCTCTCTCTAAGGTAAATCTTTTCGGTACTCAAATTGAATCATTTAAAGAATTTATCAAGGTGTTAATGTTTTTGACGCACCATTTTCATTTTACTTACTTCCGGTTTAATTCAATAGCGCTATAAAGGAGATACTGGTGCCAACCGAGGGTTTTTCATTTATATTTTCAATCAGTCTCTACTCTTCAAAAATAATTAGAGAAGAGACATTGAAAGGGGATGTTGTTCACATTTTCAAAAACAAAAAAACATTTAATAGATATGTGTTGCAACTTTCAACGGAGACAACTTTTGACTCGGGTATGGAACCGACTATTATAATATATCAAATCGAAGCTCGTATCAAATTACACAAAATTATTTGGGTAATCTCAGGAAAATATTTTTGGTACCCAAATTGAATCATTTACAGCACCTACTGAGAATTTAATATTTCTTACTCATCATTTTCATTTTACTTACTTCCTATTTAATTAAATAGCGCTATAAATGAGATACTGATGCCAACCGAGGGTTTTTCATTTATATTTTCAATTAGTCTCTATCCTTCAAAAATAATAAGAGAAGAGAAAATGAAAGGGGATGTTGTTCACATTTTCAAAAACAACAAAACATTTAATAAATATGCGTTACAACTTTCAACGGAGATAACTTCTGACTCGGGTATCGAAACGACTATTATAATATATCAAATCGAAGCTCGTATCAAATTACACAAAATGATTTGGTCATTCTTAGGAAAATATTTTCGGTACCCAAATTGAATCATTTACAGCACTTATCGAGGATTTAATGTTTTTGACGCACCATTTTCATTTTACTTACTTCCGGTTTAATTCAATAGCGCTATAAAGGAGATATTGGTGCCAACCGAGGGTTTTTCATTTATATTTTCAATCAGTCTCTATCCTTCAAAAATAATAACAGAAGAGACATTGAAAGGGGATGTGGTTCACATTTTCAAAAACAACAAAACATTTAATAGTAATGTGTTGCAACTTTCAACGGAGATAACTTTTGACTCGGGTATCGAAACGACTATTATAATATATCAAATCGAAGCTCGTATCAAATTACACAATATTATTTGGTTAATCTCAATAAAATATTTTCGGTACCCAAATTGAATCATTTACAGCACTTATCGAGGATTTAATGTTTTTGACGCACCATTTTCATTTTACTTACTTCCGGTTTAATTAAATAGCGCTATAAAGGAGATACTGGTGCCAACCGAGGGTTTTTCATTTATATTTTGAATTAGTCTCTACTCTTCAAAAATAATAAGAGAAGAGACATTGAATGGGGATGTTGTTCACATTTTGAAAAACAACAAAACATTTAATAGATATGTGTTGCAACTTTCAACGGAGACAACTTTTGACTTCGGTATCGAACCGACTATTATAATATATCAAATCGAAGCTCGTATCAAATTACACAATATTATTTGGTCATTCTAAGGAAAATATTTTCGGTACCCAAATTGAATCATTTACAGCACCTACTGAGAATTTAATATTTCTTACTCATCATTTTCATTTTACTTACTTCCTATTTAATTAAATAGCGCTATAAATGAGATACTGATGCCAACCGAGGGTTTTTCATTTATATTTTCAATTAGTCTCTATCTTTTAAAAATAATAAGAGAAGAGAAAATGAAAGGGGATGTTGTTCACATTTTCAAAAACAACAAAACATTTAATAAATATGCGTTACAACTTTCAACGGAGATAACTTCTGACTCGGGTATCGAAACGACTATTATAATATATCAAATCGAAGCTCGTATCAAATTACACAAAATGATTTGGTCATTCTAAGGAAAATATTTTCGGTACCCAAATTGAATCATTTACAGCACTTATCGAGGATTTAATGTTTTTGACGCACCATTTTCATTTTACTTACTTCCGGTTTAATTCAATAGCGCTATAAATGAGATACTGGTGCCAACCGACGGTTTTCATTTATATTTTCAATCAGTCACTATCCTCCAAAAATAATAAGAGAAAAAAAATGAAAG
Source organism: Hippophae tibetana (assembly GCA_037013495.1). Lineage (NCBI taxonomy): Eukaryota > Viridiplantae > Streptophyta > Magnoliopsida > Rosales > Elaeagnaceae > Hippophae > Hippophae tibetana. The sequence continues at coordinate 46,601,390 of CM072812.1, read as the reverse complement.
GGGATGTTGGTCACATTTTCAAAACAACAAAACATTTAATATATATGCGTTGCAACTTTCAACGGAGATAACTTTTGACTCGGGTATCAAAACGACTATTATAATATATCAAATCGACGCTCGTGTGAAATTACAGAATATTATTTGCTCTCTCTAAGGTAAATCTTTTCGGTACTCAAATTGAATCATTTAAAGCATTTATCAAGGTGTTAATGTTTTTGACGCACCATTTTCATTTTACTTACTTCCAGTTTAATTCAATAGCGCTATAAAGGAGATACTGGTGCCAACCGAGGGTTTTTCATTTATATTTTCAATCAGTCTCTACTCTTCAAAAATAATTAGAGAAGAGACATTGAAAGGGGATGTTGTTCACATTTTCAAAAACAAAAAAACATTTAATAGATATGTGTTGCAACTTTCAACGGAGACAACTTTTGACTCGGGTATGGAACCGACTATTATAATATATCAAATCGAAGCTCGTATCAAATTACACAATATTATTTGGTTAATCTCAGGAAAATATTTTTGGTACCCAAATTGAATCATTTACAGCACCTACTAAGAATTTAATATTTCTTACTCATCATTTTCATTTTACTTACTTCCTATTTAATTAAATAGCGCTATAAATGAGATACTGATGCCAACCGAGGGTTTTTCATTTATATTTTCAATTAGTCTCTATCCTTCAAAAATAATAAGAGAAGAGAAAATGAAAGAGGATGTTGTTCACATTTTCAAAAACAACAAAACATTTAATAAATATGCGTTACAACTTTCAACGGAGATAACTTCTGACTCGGGTATCGAAACGACTATTATAATATATCAAATCGAAGCTCGTATCAAATTACACAAAATGATTTGGTCATTCTAAGGAAAATATTTTCGGTACCCAAATTGAATCATTTACAGCACTTATCGAGGATTTAATGTTTTTGACGCACCATTTTCATTTTACTTACTTCCGGTTTAATTCAATAGCGCTATAAAGGAGATATTGGTGCCAACCGAGGGTTTTTCATTTATATTTTCAATCAGTCTCTATCCTTCAAAAATAATAACAGAAGAGACATTGAAAGGGGATGTGGTTCACATTTTCAAAAACAACAAAACATTTAATCGTAATGTTTTGCAACTTTCAACGGAGATAACTTTTGACTCGGGTATCGAAACGACTATTATAATATATCAAATCGAAGCTCGTATCAAATTAAACAATATTATTTGTTTAATCTCAATAAAATATTTTCGGTACCCAAATTGAATCATTTACAGCATTTATCGAGGATTTAATGTTTTTGACGCACCATTTTCATTTTACTTACTTCCGGTTTTATTCTATAGCGCTATAAAGGAGATACTGGTGCCAACCGAGGGTTTTTCATTTATATTTTCAATTAGTCTCTACTCTTCAAAAATAATAAGAGAAGAGACATTGAAAGGGGATGTTGTTCACATTTTCAAAAACAACAAAACATTTAATAGATATGTGTTGCAACTTTCAACGGAGACAACTTTTGACTCGGGTATCGAAACGACTATTATAATATATCAAATCGAAGCTCGTATCAAATTACACAATATTATTTGGTTAATCTCAAAAAAATATTTTCGGTACCCAAATTGAATCATTTACAGCACCTACTGAGAATTTAATATTTCTTACTCATCATTTTCATTTTACTTACTTCCTATTTAATTAAATAGCGCTATAAATGAGATACTGATGCCAACCGAGGGTTTTTCATTTATATTTTCAATTAGTCTCTATCTTTTAAAAATAATAAGAGAAGAGAAAATGAAAGGGGATGTTGTTCACATTTTCAAAAACAACAAAACATTTAATAAATATGCGTTACAACTTTCAACGGAGATAACTTCTGACTCGGGTATCGAAACGACTATTATAATATATCAAATCGAAGCTCGTATCAAATTACACAAAATGATTTGGTCATTCTAAGGAAAATATTTTCGGTACCCAAATTGAATCATTTACAGCACTTATCGAGGATTTAATGTTTTTGACGCACCATTTTCATTTTACTTACTTCCGGTTTAATTCAATAGCGCTATAAATGAGATACTGGTGCCAACCGACGGTTTTCATTTATATTTTCAATCAGTCACTATCCTCCAAAAATAATAAGAGAAAAAAAATGAAAGGGGATGTTGGTCACATTTTCAAAACAACAAAACATTTAATATATATGCGTTGCAACTTTCAACGGAGATAACTTTTGACTCGGGTATCAAAACGACTATTATAATATATCAAATCGACGCTCGTGTGAAATTACAGAATATTATATGTTCTCTCTAAGGTAAATCTTTTCGGTACTCAAATTGAATCATTTAAAGCATTTATCAAGGTGTTAATGTTTTTGACGCAGCATTTTCATTTTACTTACTTCCAGTTTAATTCAATAGCGCTATAAAGGAGATACTGGTGCCAACCGAGGGTTTTTCATTTATATTTTCAATCAGTCTCTACTCTTCAAAAATAATTAGAGAAAAGACATTGAAAGGGGATGTTGTTCACATTTTCAAAAACAACAAAACATTTAATAGATATGTGTTGCAACTTTCAACGGAGACAACTTTTGACTCGGGTATCGAAACGACTATTATAATATATCAAATCGACGCTCGTGTCAAATTATAGAATATTATTTGCTCTCTCTAAGGTAAATCTTTTCGGTACTCAAATTGAATCATTTAAAGAATTTATCAAGGTGTTAATGTTTTTGACGCACCATTTTCATTTTACTTACTTCCGGTTTAATTCAATAGCGCTATAAAGGAGATACTGGTGCCAACCGAGGGTTTTTCATTTATATTTTCAATCAGTCTCTACTCTTCAAAAATAATTAGAGAAGAGACATTGAAAGGGGATGTTGTTCACATTTTCAAAAACAAAAAAACATTTAATAGATATGTGTTGCAACTCTCAACGGAGACAACTTTTGACTCGGGTATGGAACCGACTATTATAATATATCAAATCGAAGCTCGTATCAAATTACACAAAATTATTTGGGTAATCTCAGGAAAATATTTTTGGTACCCAAATTGAATCATTTACAGCACCTACTGAGAATTTAATATTTCTTACTCATCATTTTCATTTTACTTACTTCCTATTTAATTAAATAGCGCTATAAATGAGATACTGATGCCAACCGAGGGTTTTTCATTTATATTTTCAATTAGTCTCTATCCTTCAAAAATAATAAGAGAAGAGAAAATGAAAGGGGATGTTGTTCACATTTTCAAAAACAACAAAACATTTAATAAATATGCGTTACAACTTTCAACGGAGATAACTTCTGACTCGGGTATCGAAACGACTATTATAATATATCAAATCGAAGCTCGTATCAAATTACACAAAATGATTTGGTCATTCTAAGGAAAATATTTTCGGTACCCAAATTGAATCATTTACAGCACTTATCGAGGATTTAATGTTTTTGACGCACCATTTTCATTTTACTTACTTCCGGTTTAATTCAATAGCGCTATAAAGGAGATATTGGTGCCAACCGAGGGTTTTTCATTTATATTTTCAATCAGTCTCTATCCTTCAAAAATAATAACAGAAGAGACATTGAAAGGGGATGTGGTTCACATTTTCAAAAACAACAAAACATTTAATAGTAATGTGTTGCAACTTTCAACGGAGATAACTTTTGACTCGGGTATCGAAACGACTATTATAATATATCAAATCGAAGCTCGTATCAAATTACACAATATTATTTGTTTAATCTCAATAAAATATTTTCGGTACCCAAATTGAATCATTTACAGCATTTATCGAGGATTTAATGTTTTTGACGCACCATTTTCATTTTACTTACTTCCGGTTTTATTCAATAGCGCTATAAAGGAGATACTGGTGCCAACCGAGGGTTTTTCATTTATATTTTCAATCAGTCTCTACTCTTCAAAAATAATAAGAGAAGAGACATTGAAAGGGGATGTTGTTCACATTTTCAAAAACAACAAAACATTTAATAGATATGTGTTGCAACTTTCAACGGAGACAACTTTTGACTCGGGTATCGAAACGACTATTATAATATATCAAATCGAAGCTCGTATCAAATTACACAATATTATTTGGTTAATCTCAAAAAAATATTTTTGGTACCCAAATTGAATCATTTACAGCACCTACTGAGAATTTAATATTTTTTACTCATCATTTTCATTTTACTTACTTCCTATTTAATTAAATAGCGCTATAAATGAGATACTGATGCCAACCGAGGGTTTTTCATTTATATTTTCAATTAGTCTCTATCTTTTAAAAATAATAAGAGAAGAGAAAATGAAAGGGGATGTTGTTCACATTTTCAAAAACAACAAAACATTTAATAAATATGCGTTACAACTTTCAACGGAGATAACTTCTGACTCGGGTATCGAAACGACTATTATAATATATCAAATCGAAGCTCGTATCAAATTACACAAAATGATTTGGTCATTCTAAGGAAAATATTTTCGGTACCCAAATTGAATCATTTATAGCACTTATCGAGGATTTAATGTTTTTGACGCACCATTTTCATTTTACTTACTTCCGGTTTAATTCAATAGCGCTATAAATGAGATACTGGTGCCAACCGACGGTTTTCATTTATATTTTCAATCAGTCACTATCCTCCAAAAATAATAAGAGAAAAAAAATGAAAGGGGATGTTGGTCACATTTTCAAAACAACAAAACATTTAATATATATGCGTTGCAACTTTCAACGGAGATAACTTTTGACTCGGGTATCGAAACGACTATTATAATATATCAAATCGACGCTCGTGTCAAATTACAGAATATTATTTGCTCTCTCTAAGGTAAATCTTTTCGGTACTCAAATTGAATCATTTAAAGCATTTATCAAGGTGTTAATGTTTTTGACGCACCATTTTCATTTTACTTACTTCCAGTTTAATTCAATAGCGCTATAAAGGAGATACTGGTGCCAACCGAGGGTTTTTTATTTATATTTTCAATCAGTCTCTACTCTTCAAAAATAATTAGAGAAGAGACATTGAAAGGGGATGTTGTTCAAATTTTCAAAAACAACAAAACATTTAATAAATATGTGTTGCAACTTTCAACGGAGACAACTTTTGACTCGGGTATAGAACCGACTATTATAATATATCAAATCGAAGCTCGTATCAAATTACACAATATTATTTGGTTAATCTCAGGAAAATATTTTCGGTACCCAAATTGAATTATTTACAGCACCTACTGAGAATTAAATGTTTCTTACTCACCATTTTCATTTTACTTACTTCCGGTTTTATTCAATAGCGCTATAAAGGAGATACTGGTGCCAACCGAGGGTTTTTCATTTATATTTTCAATCAGTCTCTACTCTTCAAAAATAATTAGAGAAGAGACATTGAAAGGGGATGTTGTTCACATTTTCAAAAACAACAAAACATTTAATAGATATGTGTTGCAACTTTCAACGGAGATAACTTCTGACTCGAGTATCGAACCGACTATTATAATATATCAAATCGAAGCTCGTATCAAATTACACAATATTATTTGGTTAATCTCAGGAAAATATTTTTGGTACCCAAATTGAATCATTTACAGCACCTACTGAGAATTTAATATTTCTTACTCATCATTTTCATTTTACTTACTTCCTATTTAATTAAATAGCGCTATAAATGAGATACTGATGCCAACCGAGGGTTTTTCATTTATATTTTCAATTAGTCTCTATCCTTCAAAAATAATAAGAGAAGAGAAAATGAAAGGGGATGTTGTTCACATTTTCAAAAACAACAAAACATTTAATAGATATGTGTTGCAACTTTCAACGGAGACAACTTTTGACTCGGGTATCGAAACGACTATTATAATATATCAAATCGAAGCTCGTATCAAATTACACAATATTATTTAGTTAATCTCAAAAAAATATTTTTGGTACCCAAATTGAATCATTTACAGCACCTACTGAGAATTTAATATTTCTTACTCATCATTTTCATTTTACTTACTTCCTATTTAATTAAATAGCGCTATAAATGAGATACTGATGCCAACCGAGGGTTTTTCATTTATATTTTCAATTAGTCTCTATCTTTTAAAAATAATAAGAGAAGAGAAAATGAAAGGGGATGTTGTTCACATTTTCAAAAACAACAAAACATTTAATAAATATGCGTTACAACTTTCAACGGAGATAACTTCTGACTCGGGTATCGAAACGACTATTATAATATATCAAATCGAAGCTCGTATCAAATTACACAAAATGATTTGGTCATTCTAAGGAAAATATTTTCGGTACCCAAATTGAATCATTTATAGCACTTATCGAGGATTTAATGTTTTTGACGCACCATTTTCATTTTACTTACTTCCGCTTTAATTCAATAGCGCTATAAATGAGATACTGGTGCCAACCGACGGTTTTCATTTATATTTTCAATCAGTCACTATCCTCCAAAAATAATAAGAGAAAAAAAATGAAAGGGGATGTTGGTCACATTTTCAAAACAACAAAACATTTAATATATATGCGTTGCAACTTTCAACGGAGATAACTTTTGACTCGGGTATCGAAACGACTATTATAATATATCAAATCGACGCTCGTGTCAAATTACAGAATATTATTTGCTCTCTCTAAGGTAAATCTTTTCGGTACTCAAATTGAATCATTTAAAGCATTTATCAAGGTGTTAATGTTTTTGACGCACCATTTTCATTTTACTTACTTCCAGTTTAATTCAATAGCGCTATAAAGGAGATACTGGTGCCAACCGAGGGTTTTTCATTTATATTTTCAATCAGTCTCTACTCTTCAAAAATAATTAGAGAAGAGACATTGAAAGGGGATGTTGTTCAAATTTTCAAAAACAACAAAACATTTAATAAATATGTGTTGCAACTTTCAACGGAGACAACTTTTGACTCGGGTATAGAACCGACTATTATAATATATCAAATCGAAGCTCGTATCAAATTACACAATATTATTTGGTTAATCTCAGGAAAATATTTTCGGTACCCAAATTGAATCATTTACAGCACCTACTGAGAATTAAATGTTTCTTACTCACCATTTTCATTTTACTTACTTCCGGTTTTATTCAATAGCGCTATAAATGAGATACTGGTGCCAACCGAGGGTTTTTCATTTATATTTTCAATCAGTCTCTACTCTTCAAAAATAATTAGAGAAGAGACATTGAAAGGGGATGTTGTTCACATTTTCAAAAACAAAAAAACATTTAATAGATATGTGTTGCAACTTTCAACGGAGACAACTTTTGACTCGGGTATGGAACCGACTATTATAATATATCAAATCGAAGCTCGTATCAAATTACACAAAATTATTTGGGTAATCTCAGGAAAATATTTTTGGTACCCAAATTGAATCATTTACAGCACCTACTGAGAATTTAATATTTCTTACTCATCATTTTCATTTTACTTACTTCCTATTTAATTAAATAGCGCTATAAATGAGATACTGATGCCAACCGAGGGTTTTTCATTTATATTTTCAATTAGTCTCTATCCTTCAAAAATAATAAGAGAAGAGAAAATGAAAGGGGATGTTGTTCACATTTTCAAAAACAACAAAACATTTAATAAATATGCGTTACAACTTTCAACGGAGATAACTTCTGACTCGGGTATCGAAACGACTATTATAATATATCAAATCGAAGCTCGTATCAAATTACACAAAATGATTTGGTCATTCTAAGGAAAATATTTTCGGTACCCAAATTGAATCATTTACAGCACTTATCGAGGATTTAATGTTTTTGACGCACCATTTTCATTTTACTTACTTCCGGTTTAATTCAATAGCGCTATAAAGGAGATATTGGTGCCAACCGAGGGTTTTTCATTTATATTTTCAATCAGTCTCTATCCTTCAAAAATAATAACAGAAGAGACATTGAAAGGAGATGTGGTTCACATTTTCAAAAACAACAAAACATTTAATAGTAATGTGTTGCAACTTTCAACGGAGATAACTTTTGACTCGGGTATCGAAACGACTATTATAATATATCAAATCGAAGCTCGTATCAAATTACACAATATTATTTGTTTAATCTCAATAAAATATTTTCGGTACCCAAATTGAATCATTTACAGCATTTATCGAGGATTTAATGTTTTTGACGTACCATTTTCATTTTACTTACTTCCGGTTTTATTCAATAGCGCTATAAAGGAGATACTGGTGCCAACCGAGGGTTTTTCATTTATATTTTCAATCAGTCTCTACTCTTCAAAAATAATAAGAGAAGAGACATTGAAAGGGGATGTTGTTCACATTTTCAAAAACAACAAAACATTTAATAGATATGTGTTGCAACTTTCAACGGAGACAACTTTTGACTCGGGTATCGAAACGACTATTATAATATATCAAATCGAAGCTCGTATCAAATTACACAATATTATTTGGTTAATCTCAAAAAAATATTTTTGGTACCCAAATTGAATCATTTACAGCACCTACTGAGAATTTAATATTTTTTACTCATCATTTTCATTTTACTTACTTCCTATTTAATTAAATAGCGCTATAAATGAGATACTGATGCCAACCGAGGGTTTTTCATTTATATTTTCAATTAGTCTCTATCTTTTAAAAATAATAAGAGAAGAGAAAATGAAAGGGGATGTTGTTCACATTTTCAAAAACAACAAAACATTTAATAAATATGCGTTACAACTTTCAACGGAGATAACTTCTGACTCGGGTATCGAAACGACTATTATAATATATCAAATCGAAGCTCGTATCAAATTACACAAAATGATTTGGTCATTCTAAGGAAAATATTTTCGGTACCCAAATTGAATCATTTATAGCACTTATCGAGGATTTAATGTTTTTGACGCACCATTTTCATTTTACTTACTTCCGGTTTAATTCAATAGCGCTATAAATGAGATACTGGTGCCAACCGACGGTTTTCATTTATATTTTCAATCAGTCACTATCCTCCAAAAATAATAAGAGAAAAAAAATGAAAGGGGATGTTGGTCACATTTTCAAAACAACAAAACATTTAATATATATGCGTTGCAACTTTCAACGGAGATAACTTTTGACTCGGGTATCGAAACGACTATTATAATATATCAAATCGACGCTCGTGTCAAATTACAGAATATTATTTGCTCTCTCTAAGGTAAATCTTTTCGGTACTCAAATTGAATCATTTAAAGCATTTATCAAGGTGTTAATGTTTTTGACGCACCATTTTCATTTTACTTACTTCCAGTTTAATTCAATAGCGCTATAAAGGAGATACTGGTGCCAACCGAGGGTTTTTTATTTATATTTTCAATCAGTCTCTACTCTTCAAAAATAATTAGAGAAGAGACATTGAAAGGGGATGTTGTTCAAATTTTCAAAAACAACAAAACATTTAATAAATATGTGTTGCAACTTTCAACGGAGACAACTTTTGACTCGGGTATAGAACCGACTATTATAATATATCAAATCGAAGCTCGTATCAAATTACACAATATTATTTGGTTAATCTCAGGAAAATATTTTCGGTACCCAAATTGAATTATTTACAGCACCTACTGAGAATTAAATGTTTCTTACTCACCATTTTCATTTTACTTACTTCCGGTTTTATTCAATAGCGCTATAAAGGAGATACTGGTGCCAACCGAGGGTTTTTCATTTATATTTTCAATCAGTCTCTACTCTTCAAAAATAATTAGAGAAGAGACATTGAAAGGGGATGTTGTTCACATTTTCAAAAACAACAAAACATTTAATAGATATGTGTTGCAACTTTCAACGGAGATAACTTCTGACTCGAGTATCGAACCGACTATTATAATATATCAAATCGAAGCTCGTATCAAATTACACAATATTATTTGGTTAATCTCAGGAAAATATTTTTGGTACCCAAATTGAATCATTTACAGCACCTACTGAGAATTTAATATTTCTTACTCATCATTTTCATTTTACTTACTTCCTATTTAATTAAATAGCGCTATAAATGAGATACTGATGCCAACCGAGGGTTTTTCATTTATATTTTCAATTAGTCTCTATCCTTCAAAAATAATAAGAGAAGAGAAAATGAAAGGGGATGTTGTTCACATTTTCAAAAACAACAAAACATTTAATAGATATGTGTTGCAACTTTCAACGGAGACAACTTTTGACTCGGGTATCGAAACGACTATTATAATATATCAAATCGAAGCTCGTATCAAATTACACAATATTATTTAGTTAATCTCAAAAAAATATTTTTGGTACCCAAATTGAATCATTTACAGCACCTACTGAGAATTTAATATTTCTTACTCATCATTTTCATTTTACTTACTTCCTATTTAATTAAATAGCGCTATAAATGAGATACTGATGCCAACCGAGGGTTTTTCATTTATATTTTCAATTAGTCTCTATCTTTTAAAAATAATAAGAGAAGAGAAAATGAAAGGGGATGTTGTTCACATTTTCAAAAACAACAAAACATTTAATAAATATGCGTTACAACTTTCAACGGAGATAACTTCTGACTCGGGTATCGAAACGACTATTATAATATATCAAATCGAAGCTCGTATCAAATTACACAAAATGATTTGGTCATTCTAAGGAAAATATTTTCGGTACCCAAATTGAATCATTTATAGCACTTATCGAGGATTTAATGTTTTTGACGCACCATTTTCATTTTACTTACTTCCGCTTTAATTCAATAGCGCTATAAATGAGATACTGGTGCCAACCGACGGTTTTCATTTATATTTTCAATCAGTCACTATCCTCCAAAAATAATAAGAGAAAAAAAATGAAAGGGGATGTTGGTCACATTTTCAAAACAACAAAACATTTAATATATATGCGTTGCAACTTTCAACGGAGATAACTTTTGACTCGGGTATCGAAACGACTATTATAATATATCAAATCGACGCTCGTGTCAAATTACAGAATATTATTTGCTCTCTCTAAGGTAAATCTTTTCGGTACTCAAATTGAATCATTTAAAGCATTTATCAAGGTGTTAATGTTTTTGACGCACCATTTTCATTTTACTTACTTCCAGTTTAATTCAATAGCGCTATAAAGGAGATACTGGTGCCAACCGAGGGTTTTTCATTTATATTTTCAATCAGTCTCTACTCTTCAAAAATAATTAGAGAAGAGACATTGAAAGGGGATGTTGTTCAAATTTTCAAAAACAACAAAACATTTAATAAATATGTGTTGCAACTTTCAACGGAGACAACTTTTGACTCGGGTATAGAACCGACTATTATAATATATCAAATCGAAGCTCGTATCAAATTACACAATATTATTTGGTTAATCTCAGGAAAATATTTTCGGTACCCAAATTGAATTATTTACAGCACCTACTGAGAATTAAATGTTTCTTACTCACCATTTTCATTTTACTTACTTCCGGTTTTATTCAATAGCGCTATAAAGGAGATACTGGTGCCAACCGAGGGTTTTTCATTTATATTTTCAATCAGTCTCTACTCTTCAAAAATAATTAGAGAAGAGACATTGAAAGGGGATGTTGTTCACATTTTCAAAAACAACAAAACATTTAATAGATATGTGTTGCAACTTTCAACCGAGATAACTTCTGACTCGAGTATCGAACCGACTATTATAATATATCAAATCGAAGCTCGTATCAAATTACACAATATTATTTGGTTAATCTCAGGAAAATATTTTTGGTACCCAAATTGAATCATTTACAGCACCTACTGAGAATTTAATATTTCTTACTCATCATTTTCATTTTACTTACTTCCTATTTAATTAAATAGCGCTATAAATGAGATACTGATGCCAACCGAGGGTTTTTCATTTATATTTTCAATTAGTCTCTATCCTTCAAAAATAATAAGAGAAGAGAAAATGAAAGGGGATGTTGTTCACATTTTCAAAAACAACAAAACATTTAATAAATATGCGTTACAACTTTCAACGGAGATAACTTCTGACTCGGGTATCGAAACGACTATTATAATATATCAAATCGAAGCTCGTATCAAATTACACAATATTATTTAGTTAATCTCAAAAAAATATTTTTGGTACCCAAATTGAATCATTTACAGCACCTACTGAGAATTTAATATTTCTTACTCATCATTTTCATTTTACTTACTTCCTATTTAATTAAATAGCGCTATAAATGAGATACTGATGCCAACCGAGGGTTTTTCATTTATATTTTCAATTAGTCTCTATCTTTTAAAAATAATAAGAGAAGAGAAAATGAAAGGGGATGTTGTTCACATTTTCAAAAACAACAAAACATTTAATAAATATGCGTTACAACTTTCAACGGAGATAACTTCTGACTCGGGTATCGAAACGACTATTATAATATATCAAATCGAAGCTCGTATCAAATTACACAAAATGATTTGGTCATTCTAAGGAAAATATTTTCGGTACCCAAATTGAATCATTTATAGCACTTATCGAGGATTTAATGTTTTTGACGCACCATTTTCATTTTACTTACTTCCGCTTTAATTCAATAGCGCTATAAATGAGATACTGGTGCCAACCGACGGTTTTCATTTATATTTTCAATCAGTCACTATCCTCCAAAAATAATAAGAGAAAAAAAATGAAAGGGGATGTTGGTCACATTTTCAAAACAACAAAACATTTAATATATATGCGTTGCAACTTTCAACGGAGATAACTTTTGACTCGGGTATCGAAACGACTATTATAATATATCAAATCGACGCTCGTGTCAAATTACAGAATATTATTTGCTCTCTCTAAGGTAAATCTTTTCGGTACTCAAATTGAATCATTTAAAGCATTTATCAAGGTGTTAATGTTTTTGACGCACCATTTTCATTTTACTTACTTCCAGTTTAATTCAATAGCGCTATAAAGGAGATACTGGTGCCAACCGAGGGTTTTTCATTTATATTTTCAATCAGTCTCTACTCTTCAAAAATAATTAGAGAAGAGACATTGAAAGGGGATGTTGTTCAAATTTTCAAAAACAACAAAACATTTAATAAATATGTGTTGCAACTTTCAACGGAGACAACTTTTGACTCGGGTATAGAACCGACTATTATAATATATCAAATCGAAGCTCGTATCAAATTACACAATATTATTTGGTTAATCTCAGGAAAATATTTTCGGTACCCAAATTGAATTATTTACAGCACCTACTGAGAATTAAATGTTTCTTACTCACCATTTTCATTTTACTTACTTCCGGTTTTATTCAATAGCGCTATAAAGGAGATACTGGTGCCAACCGAGGGTTTTTCATTTATATTTTCAATCAGTCTCTACTCTTCAAAAATAATTAGAGAAGAGACATTGAAAGGGGATGTTGTTCACATTTTCAAAAACAACAAAACATTTAATAGATATGTGTTGCAACTTTCAACGGAGATAACTTCTGACTCGAGTATCGAACCGACTATTATAATATATCAAATCGAAGCTCGTATCAAATTACACAATATTATTTGGTTAATCTCAGGAAAATATTTTTGGTACCCAAATTGAATCATTTACAGCACCTACTGAGAATTTAATATTTCTTACTCATCATTTTCATTTTACTTACTTCCTATTTAATTAAATAGCGCTATAAATGAGATACTGATGCCAACCGAGGGTTTTTCATTTATATTTTCAATTAGTCTCTATCCTTCAAAAATAATAAGAGAAGAGAAAATGAAAGGGGATGTTGTTCACATTTTCAAAAACAACAAAACATTTAATAAATATGCGTTACAACTTTCAACGGAGATAACTTCTGACTCGGGTATCGAAACGACTATTATAATATATCAAATCGAAGCTCGTATCAAATTACACAAAATGATTTGGTCATTCTAAGGAAAATATTTTCGGTACCCAAGATGAATCATTTACAGCACTTATCGAGGATTTAATGTTTTTGACGCACCATTTTCATTTTACTTACTTCCGGTTTAATTCAATAGCGCTATAAAGGAGATATTGGTGCCAACCGAGGGTTTTTCATTTATATTTTCAATCAGTCTCTATCCTTCAAAAATAATAACAGAAGAGACATTGAAAGGGGATGTGGTTCACATTTTCAAAAACAACAAAACATTTAATAGTAATGTGTTGCAACTTTCAACGGAGATAACTTTTGACTCGGGTATCGAAACGACTATTATAATATATCAAATCGAAGCTCGTATCAAATTACACAATATTATTTGTTTAATCTCAATAAAATATTTTCGGTACCCAAATTGAATCATTTACAGCATTTATCGAGGATTTAATGTTTTTGACGCACCATTTTCATTTTACTTACTTCCGGTTTTATTCAATAGCGCTATAAAGGAGATACTGGTGCCAACCGAGGGTTTTTCATTTATATTTTCAATCAGTCTCTACTCTTCAAAAATAATAAGAGAAGAGACATTGAAAGGGGATGTTGTTCACATTTTCAAAAACAACAAAACATTTAATAGATATGTGTTGCAACTTTCAACGGAGACAACTTTTGACTCGGGTATCGAAACGACTATTATAATATATCAAATCGAAGCTCGTATCAAATTACACAATATTATTTGGTTAATCTCAAAAAAATATTTTTGGTACCCAAATTGAATCATTTACAGCACCTACTGAGAATTTAATATTTCTTACTCATCATTTTCATTTTACTTACTTCCTATTTAATTAAATAGCGCTATAAATGAGATACTGATGCCAACCGAGGGTTTTTCATTTATATTTTCAATTAGTCTCTATCTTTTAAAAATAATAAGAGAAGAGAAAATGAAAGGGGATGTTGTTCACATTTTCAAAAACAACAAAACATTTAATAAATATGCGTTACAACTTTCAACGGAGATAACTTCTGACTCGGGTATCGAAACGACTATTATAATATATCAAATCGAAGCTCGTATCAAATTACACAAAATGATTTGGTCATTCTAAGGAAAATATTTTCGGTACCCAAATTGAATCATTTATAGCACTTATCGAGGATTTAATGTTTTTGACGCACCATTTTCATTTTACTTACTTCCGGTTTAATTCAATAGCGCTATAAATGAGATACTGGTGCCAACCGACGGTTTTCATTTATATTTTCAATCAGTCACTATCCTCCAAAAATAATAAGAGAAAAAAAATGAAAGGGGATGTTGGTCACATTTTCAAAACAACAAAACATTTAATATATATGCGTTGCAACTTTCAACGGAGATAACTTTTGACTCGGGTATCGAAACGACTATTATAATATATCAAATCGACGCTCGTGTCAAATTACAGAATATTATTTGCTCTCTCTAAGGTAAATCTTTTCGGTACTCAAATTGAATCATTTAAAGCATTTATCAAGGTGTTAATGTTTTTGACGCACCATTTTCATTTTACTTACTTCCAGTTTAATTCAATAGCGCTATAAAGGAGATACTGGTGCCAACCGAGGGTTTTTTATTTATATTTTCAATCAGTCTCTACTCTTCAAAAATAATTAGAGAAGAGACATTGAAAGGGGATGTTGTTCACATTTTCAAAAACAACAAAACATTTAATAGATATGTGTTGCAACTTTCAACGGAGACAACTTTTGACTAGGGTATCGAACCGACTATTATAATATATTTTAAATCGAAGCTCGTATCAAATTACACAATATTATTTGGTTAATCTCAGGAAAATATTTTCGGTACCCAAATTGAATCATTTACAGCACCTACTGAGAATTAAATGTTTCTTACTCACCATTTTCATTTTACTTACTTCCGGTTTTATTCAATAGCGCTATAAATGAGATACTGGTGCCAACCGAGGGTTTTTCTTTTATATTTTCAATTAGTCTCTAACCTTCAAAAATAATAAGAGAAGAGAAAATGAAAGGGGATGTTGTTCACATTTTCAAAAACAACAAAACATTTAATAGATATGTGTTGCAACTTTCAACGGAGACAACTTTTGACTCGGGTATCGAACCGACTATTATAATATATCAAATCGAAGCTCGTATCAAATTACACAATATTATTTGGTTAATCTCAGGAAAATATTTTCGGTACCCAAATTGAATCATTTACAGCACCTACTGAGAATTAAATGTTTCTTACTCACTGATGAACGAAAACCGGCATGACCAATTCCCGCAAATACTTTTGTTTTAATATTTATAAAACTCTCGCAAGTGCACGAATCATTTCGAAGAAAATGATAAGTATACTCCCAAGGTCGATCTAAGGAAGGAATGTATGTGGTTTTTAATTTATTATTCAAACTTTTAAAAACGAAATTAAATCCTAAACATCCTGTCACGATAGTTTGGTTTTTGTGTTCCTAATCTAATAACATAAAATAAACATATATACAGATTAATTAAATATAATCTAATAACATAAAAATAAACATAGATACAAATTCAATAAATAATTATCTAAAAATAAACATATATACGGATTCAATAAATATTCATGCAAATTTTTATCATTTATATTAGCGGAGTATTTATAGATATAATAACTAAATTAATTATGCTTGCTCATATTAACTAGGTTATTAAAGATATAAATTGATATTTTATTGATTCTCTTTTTTTTATATAAATACCACCTTTGGTGGGGTTAGATATTCTTTGTTAACTAAACAAATCAATTAACACCTATGGGTGGGGTTGATAACTAATATGCTTAATTAAATTAATTCCTTTTTCTAAGAGATTGAAAATGAACCACTTAAATGCCACCTTTGGTGGGGTTAGACAATTTAAACATTATTCAAGGTGTCCAAATTAAACTTAAGAATTTAATTATCCGAGTACTAACTTTCAAGTTTTAAAACCACTATTGAAAACATGTTGTCAATACATTTTCACATAATAATTCTTATAAAAACTTTTGAAATAGAGTTTCACTCTAACTACCGGGCGATTGTACCAACAAATAAAAGAGCACTACTCTAAATTAGACCGGATAACTAAACCTTAAAATCTAATTTTCGGGTTTAAGTTTGTAATGAAAAATAATATATTTCTCTCTAACATTCTTAATATAAAATCTTGAATAAAAACAAAATCAATTCATTTTAAAGATTTTTACCTATTTAATATTTCGCAAGCATAACAACGTCATTATTACATCATTTTTTATTAAACAGCTAGCATAGTTAAATTTAACCACAGACAAGTTGAATATAACATGTAAGAATAAAGCATAAAAATAACTGTAAAGAAAATAAAATCCTTACAGAACTTCGACGCTATTCCCGTCGCTAGAAAACCTCCGAGCGGAATTTGCACTTCCATATATTGAATCAAAAATCTAAATTATTACAAAAACATTACAAGTTCCTCTCAAAAAGAGAAGAACTCTAAACCTAAGAGAATTGAACTAAAAACTAAGAGAAAAACTAAGAAAAGCTTAGAAACTTAGAAAGAAACTAAGAGAAACTAAAAACTAAGAAAATGAGAGAAAGAAAGAAGAGAGAAGTGAGTTTTGAAGGTGTGATTTGAAGTGAAGGGAAGATGTGATTCCGTCTTTTTGACATTTTTGACCTTTTCGACCCATTTCGTCCGATTTTTCCATGTTTGTTGACCTTTTCTCACTTATTTTGTTGATATATTTGTGATGTATTGCTTCAAATATTCCTCTTTGAGTCTTTACATTGCGTTTTTAAGCCAAAATACCTGAAAAACAATAAAAATACCCGTGATTCCGAAAAAGACAAATTTATACAAATATATGATAAAACATATAAATATATGTATTTTTAATCAATTAAGGTACATAAAATCATGGTTATTTTAGTGCTTTTTGAGCACACATCACAACCCCCAACCAGCTTCTTGCTAGTCTCTTAGCAAGAGAAGCGATAAAAGCTAAAAATTAAACTATCCTAAATCACTTTCGTGGATTGAAACGGTTGCATTTAGCCTATGCAACAAGCCGTTAAACCCCTAGGTTGCCCTAGTGGACGAGTTTGAGTCTCGTGAGGGTTTTCAGTAATGATACCCACAAACATTGAACTAAATGTAAAGATAAAAACAATCAAATCAAAAATTAAAATTACAACACAATCAAAAATTAATTTAAGAATAAAAGAACACAACATATCACAAAAATATCTCATACTTTTTAATCTCCTTTAAGATCATAATTAAAATCTCAAGCATAAGTTATTTTAATCTCTTTAAACAATCATGATTTTATTACAATAATTAGTCGAAAATCATTTTCATATTTCATTTCAAAAATGTATCAATTTAATTTTACCCAATTTCAGTGTCATGAATTAGTATTCGCTTCGACTCTATTCCTCACAAGTCAATACTCTCAAAGCACTGAATCCTATGGGTTCAAACACTCATACTAATTTATATGCGAAAGAGTTGATGTATAGAAATGAACTAATATGTTCGCATATGTATAAAGAATAAAGGCTCAAAGTGTTATTTTAACATTGATCTCATGAAAGGAATCGAATGTATAAATTATAAAGATATCATATACAAAAATTATTTTCATGCATAAATCAAACTCATTAAGAAAGAATTTCAAGATATATGCTTTTACAAATGAAGAAATTGCAATGACTTTTTAGGGAATTACTTCCTATATCTTTCTTTTGTAATTAGCCTTTACTCACAACTTTGTAGGCAATGTGGGTTATAGTATGTAGATGATACTATTTTTTTATCTCTCTAGTTTTTTTTTTTTTTAAATGTAGATATTTTTCAATATATGTATTTTTTTAGAGAGTCAACCCATGTACAGATTGTACATTTTTTTTTGGATTTTGGTGAGTGGTTAATTTTGTGTCTTTTTTGTTTGATCTTGGTTTAGGTAACCCCAGATATGTCTTTTTGTTTTTGTAGCAGTCATGCATGAATGAGATATAAGCATATACTATCAATTTCTACTCAAATCGTTTAATCTAAACAAAAAATAATAATCAAAAATATATGATACTCTATTAAGATGAAAAAAATTCACACATTCAATGCTAATACCTATAGAGATCATCTAAACTTTTTGAATAAATAAGAAATGTGTTTGGAGTAGAAAAAATATATATTTCACTCTGAATAAAAGAAATTAGGCTCAAATTATATCTCACAAGGGTAGTCTCCACTAAAAAAATTCATAAACACCGATTTTGGGTTTAATATAATTTCCACATTTTATCAAGAAATACTAGTTATGACAAAAACTAACTAATTATCAAAAATAATTACACAATATTTCATGATATGTTTTCAAAAATTAATCTAACAGTACCAAAGACTTAACTATTTACTTAAATTTGATTTAAAGAAATGATAAATTTTTGTGAGAATTTTTTTTTATTTTTTTTATTAAGCATGGTAACTTTTCACCACCCCCAACCTAGAACTTACATTGTCCTCAATGTAACAACTGCAAATTAAAGATAAAGAGAAAAGAGTAGAAAGATTACCTATTTCTTGAGAATGTGTAAGTAGTAATGAAGGAATGCAGGTGCATCCATCATATTCATCATTAAAGTGTGTACAGACAGATCGCTGTGAACTTCTAACATCTCAACAAATATTTTTAGTTTTAACAATTTTTTTTTTAAATTATTCACATATAAGTAAACTAAAATAAACAATAAAATAAAGTAAATAAAACAAATAACAAAAAATTACCTAACATGATGGGTTGCCTCCCATCCAGCGCTTAGTTTAACGTCTTAGCAAGACGTATCTTTTTGGTGCTAAGGGTTACTCAGCCAAATGCAATCCATTTCAGCAATGTTGTTTGGTTCTTCCACATAAGGCTTGACACGATGGCCATTAACTTTGAACGTTTTTTGTGTCTTGGAGTCCAATAGTTCTACCACTCCATGTTCAGATACTTGAACTATTTTGAATGGTCCATCCCATCTTGATCTTAGCTTTCCTGGAAACAATCTCAAACGAGAGTTAAATAAAAGAACTTTCATTCCAGGGTGAAAAGTTTTAGGAACTAGCCTCTTGTCATGATAGCGCTTAGTACGCTCCTTGTATAATTTGGCATTCTCATAGGCTTCATTCCTAATTTCTTCCAACTCATGAAGCTGGAGTACTCGTTTTTCACCTGCTTTATCTAAATCCATGTTTAGCTCTTTAATTGCCCAATAAGCCTTGTGTTCAAGTTCAACTGGAAGGTGGCACGCTTTCCCAAAGATTAATCGGTAAGGGCTCATCCCAATAGGTGTTTTGTAAGCGGTGCGGTATGCCCATAAGGCATCATTTAACTTAAATGCCCAATCCTTCCTTGAGGGACGCACAGTGCGTTCCAGTATTCCCTTAATTTGCCTATTACTTACTTCCACTAAACCGGAAGTTTGAGGATGATATGGAGTAGCTACCTTATGTGTGATGTTGTACTTGTTTAGTACTCCATCAAAGAGTTTGTTACAAAAATGGCTACCTCCATCACTTATTATAGCTCTAGGCGTTCCGAACCTACTGAATATGAAATCTTTCAAGAATTTCACAACAACATTAGCATCATTGGTTTTGGTGGGTATAGCTTCTACCCACTTGGATACATAATCCACAGCAACCAAAATGTATTGAAAACCATTAGATGGGGGAAAAGGACCCATAAAGTCAATCCCCCATACGTCAAAGAGTTCAACAACTAAATTAGATGTCAAAGGCATTTCATCTCTTTTGCTTATGTTTCCTGTTCTTTGACATCTATCACATTGTGCACAAAACATATGAGCATCTTTAAAAAGAGTGGGCCAAAAGAATCCAGACTGTAATATCTTACGGGCTGTCTTTTCTCCTCCAAAATGACCCCCACAATGAAGTTCATGACAAAAAGTCAGAATGCTCTTATGTTCTTCTTCAGGTACACATCTCCGGATGACTTGATCTTGACCAATCTTGTATAAATAAGGGTCATCCCAGAAATAGTCCTTAATAGTTTTAAAAAACCTTTTCTTCTCCTGATATGAAGTGTTAGGTCGCAAAACACCAGTGGCAAGATAGTTTACAATATCAGCGTACCATGGGTTCGGACCTATGAAAAATAACTGTTCATCAGGAAAGGTTTCAACTATATCGTCATTACTCTCATCTTTAAGAGAATTAAAGTCAGAAATCAACCTAGACAAATGGTCAGCTACTAAGTTTTCACTGCCTTTCTTATCCTTGATTTCTAGGTCAAATTCTTGTAAGAGTAAGACCCACCTGATTAATCTTGGCTTGGCATTTGGTTTACTTAATAGGTATCTTAAAGCAGCATGATCAGAATGCACAATCACTTTAGATCCTACTAAATAAGACCGAAATTTGTCTAAAGAGAATACTATAGCCAAGAATTCCTTTTCAGTGGTGGTGTAATTCATCTGGGCATCATTGAGTGTTTTGCTAGCATAGAAGATGACATGTAAACGCTTATCCACTCTTTGTCCCAGGACTGCTCCTATTGCATAATCAGAAGCGTCACACATTATTTCAAAGGGTAAAGACCAGTTTGGTGCCATTATAACAGGGGTAGATGTGAGTTTATCTTTCAAGGTATTAAAAGAAGTAAGGCAGTCATTGTTGAAATCAAAATCAGCATCTTTGGATAGCAAGTTACATAATGGATGACTTATTTTAGAGAAATCTTTAATAAATCGTCTGTAGAATCCTGCATGTCCCAAGAAGCTTCTTATCCCCTTCACAGATGTAGGGGGAGGTAGTTTGGATATCAATTCAACTTTTGCCTTATCAACTTCAATACCCTTGTTTGAAATTATATGTCCTAAAACTATCCCTTGTTGAACCATAAAATGACTTTTCTCCCAACTAAGGGTTAGATTGCATTCAATGCATCTTTCTAAAACCAAAGTCAATTTATGTAAGCAATCATCAAATGAGTTCCCAAAGACAGAGAAATCGTCCATGAAAATCTCAATGAATTTTTCCACCATGTCCGAAAAAATGGATATCATGCATCTCTGGAACGTGGCAGGGGCATTGCATAACCCAAATGGCATTCTGCGAAAAGCAAATGTCCCAAAAGGACATGTAAATGTGGTCTTTTCCTGATCTTCTGGTGCTATGGGTACTTGATAATATCCAGACAGTCCATCCAAAAAACAGTAAAATTCGTGCCCAGCTAATCTTTCCAACATTTGATCAATGAATGGAAGAGGAAAGTGATCCTTTTTCGTATATAAATTTAGTTTCCTAAAATCTATACACATTCTCCATCCAGTGATTATTCTAGTGGGCACTAATTCACTTTTGTCATTCTTAACAACTGTTATCCCAGATTTCTTTGGTACCACATGCACTGGACTAACCCACTTACTATCCGCAATAGGATAGATAATCCCTTCTTCTAATAATTTAAGAATTTCCTTCTTAACTACCTCTTGCATGTTTGGGTTTAGTCTTCTTTGGGCCTCTCGTACAGGTTTAGCACCGTCCTCCAAGTTGATCTTGTGCATACACATTGTTGGACTAATGCCTCTTATATCCCCTATACTCCAACCTATAGATTTCTTAAACTGTTTAAGCACTTTGATGAGTTCCTTTTCTTGTGGTTTGGTCAAGGTTGAAGAAATTATCACTGGATAAGTTTCTCCCTCTCCCAAAAACACATATTTTAAGTGCTCAGGTAAGACTTTGAGTTCAAGTTCAGGTGGATTGGCCTCTTTACTAGATGAAGAACTGGGTAGATTTAAAAGTGTACTAGATTTTGTCATCACTTCATCATTGTCTAGTTGTTTAAGGTACCCATTAATTTCCTCATCTAAATCTTCTTCAACCTTTTCAAGTGTAAGAACGGTTTCAAGCTTGTCTTCTATTCTGGTTTGTAAAAAGGTGCTTTGGACAAGATTATCCAAAGGATCAACTTCGAATATTTCATCGATGGCAGAAATAGAAGGGAAAGGTGAAGAATCAAAAACTTTAAAATGAACAGTCTCTCCTAAGACTGTCATTGTCAAATTTCCATCTTGGACATCAATAATAGTTTTAGTAGTTGCCATAAATGGTCTACCAAGCAATATTGTGTGCTCTCTGTCCAATGCTGGATTTTCTTGCATATCCAGAACCACAAAGTCAACAGGTATTATCAGTTTGTCTACCTGTACCAAAACATCCTCAACTATTCCCTCTGGATATTTAAGAGATCTATCTGCAAGTTGAAGGGACATAGTTATGGGTTTTAAATCCCCTAGATTGAGTTGTAAGAATATAGAGTAGGGCATCAAATTTATACTAGCACCTAAATCAAGCATTGCTTTAGCAACCTTCCTATCCCCCATAGTTATGTTTATAATAAAACTTCCAGGGTCTTTCAACTTAGGGGGTAGTTTGTGCTGAAGTACAGCGCTAGAAATTTCTGATACTACTACTCGTTCATTCAGTTCATACCTCCTTTTCTTAGTGTTCAACTCTTTGAAAAATTTGGCATATGAGGGCACATTCATGATCACTTCTAATAATGGTAAATTGATATTTACTTTAGAGAGCATATTAAAAAGATCATTGAATTGCTTATCTTGTTTGGATTCTTTTAACCAGTGGGGAAAAGGTACTTGCATCTGGTGTGGTTCTGTTGTCTTTTGAATTTTGGGGGTGTCAGATGACCCCCCAATGAGTTTTTCAGAAGGCTTGTTAAGTTTAACACTTGTTTCTCCTTTTTGCGAGATTTGAGTATCGCCTTCTTTGTTACCTGAACTACAAGGTAGATTGTTAGAGATTTCAGGTAAACTGGTATTGACTGCCTTACCACTTCGAAGGGTTCTAACATCCTTTGCTTGTTCTGGTTGACTGGGCAACTTTCCTGGTTCTTTCTTTTGCATTTGTTCAGCCAGTTGCCCAACTTTAGATTCAATCCTTTTAACCGAAGCCTCCATGGTGTTCAACCTTTGATTAGTCATCAATTGGTTGTCACGACTAACTTGAATAAAAGCATTCAAGCTATCTTCTAAGGTTGGTTTAAAAGATTGGCTTGGTGGGTAAGGGTGGTAGTTATCCGACCTTAGTGTTGGATATTGGGTGTAGGCTGGGTGATTATAGGTGTTTGGATGATACCTTTGAAAAGATTGGACTTCCTCTATGGTATCGACACTAGAATCACAAGTATTTGAACAATTATGAGTACCATGCCCAATTGAACAACACACTTCACATACCTCTTGATTTGAAATTTGGTGGGAAGTGAGGAATTTCACTTGTTTAGTCAATTCAGCAAGTTGCAAGGTTATCTCATTATCAGAGCCGACTTTATTGACCTTTGCTTTCCTTCTACCACCTCTTTGTTGGGAATTAGAACCCAACAGCTCATAAAGATTATAGGTTTCCTCTGCGGTCTTTTCTCCTACAGCACCTCCAGCAGCATTATCAACCATGTATTGACTCTGTAGTGTCAATCCATCATAAAAGAATTGGTTTTGTAGCTGTAAGGGAAAGCTATGATTTTGACATTGAATGAAAAGGAGTTTGAATCGTTCCCAAGCTTCATGAAAGGGCTCTTCATACATTTGAGAAAATGTTGCTATCTTTGTTCTTAGATCAACAGTCTTTTGATGGGAATAGAACCTGCCCATAAAAATTTCATAGACTGTCTCCCAAGTTTTAAGAGAACCAGACTGTAGAGTAATGAACCATGACCAAGCTTTATCTTTGAGAGTGTAAGGAAAACACCTCATCCTAAGTTGATCTTCATTAATTGCATGTAGTGGAAAGGTTTGGACAATAGCATAGAATTCTCGAATGAAATGCAAAGGGTCTTCATTAGGGATACCGTAAAAGGAAGGCAACAAAGAATAATGAATCTTTTTCAATTCATAATTCCTTGCAGCCTCTTGTAATTGGATACCGGAAGTTACATTGCCAATGATTGGCATTGTATATTCTTTCATCTTTTTCCGCCTATCTTCAGCATCTCCCATGGTTGTTTGTAGTTGAAAATGATCCTCCTCCTATTGTGTATCAACATTTTGCTTTTAGTAGATATCTCTAAAAAATATTTATAACTTGATAAAACGTAAAAGCAAAAAGTGCAAGGAACCTAATTTTTTATTTTTTTTTATTTTTAAATTTAAGCGAATGGACAGAATTTTTTTTTGAAACAAACGAATTTTATTTCATCTGAATTTTTATTACACGCAAACTAAAACAAAGGAAAATACAACAATGGGTGACCTCCCATATAGGACTAAAATTTATCGTCTTCTAGTAAGACGTTGCTTGGAGATTGCAGAATGAAAAACTCAATGTCTCCTTTTCATTGAATTCATTTAAGTATCAAATTAGTCTTTGCCTTTTTGCAAATGTTCAACTAATTGTTCAACTTGAACTTCCACCTTTTTGATAGAAGCTTCCACAGAGTCCAACCGTTGATTGGTTTTAGATTGGTTATCCCTACAAACTTGAATAAAAGAATTCAAGTTGTCCTCCAGAGTTGGTTTATTGGGAATGCTTCTTGGAATAGGTGGGTGGAATTGCTGGCCTGCCTGGTTTGAGCTTTGAGTGAAAGGAGGGTTGTTTTGCCTCCAAGAGAAATTTGGATGACTTCTCCACCCAGGATTATAGGTATTTGAATTGGGATCAAACCTGGGTCTCTGTTGATATGCTCTCAACACATTGACCTGTTCAGGTCCAGTTGTTTCTCCTTGATATGGACAGGCTTCAGTACCATGTCCCATGTTGCTATACAAACCATATTGATTATTATTGGTGTTGGTTTGTGTAGCGAGAAGGGCAACTTGCTTAGTCAGTTGAACAAGTTGTTGTTGAACTTCATTACTGGAGTCGATTTCATGAACTCCAGCTTTTCTCACTCGGGAGCTTTTCTGTTGGGAATTAGCACCCAACATCTCAAAGAGGTTATACGTCTCTGAGGCAGTCTTTTCTCCTATTGCTCCTCCTGTAGCGTTGTCGACAATGAACTGACATTGTTGTGTAAGTCCATCGTAAAAGAATTGGTTCTGCAACTGCAGGGGAAAGCTATGATGGGGACATTGAGTGAGAAACATTTTGAACCTATCCCAAGCTTCATGGAATGGTTCTCCTTCCATCTGAGAGAAAGTAGCAATCTTTCCTCTCAACTCTGATGTTTTTTGATGGGAATAGAATTTTCCCATGAATTTATTGTAAATGTTACCCCATGTCATCAGAGAACCTGGGGGAAGTGACATCAACCAAGCTTTGGCCTTATCCTTTAGAGTGTAGGGAAAACATCTCATCCTAAGTTGATCCTCGTTTAGAATACCGAGGGGGAATGTTTGGACCGTAGCATAGAAATCTCTCATAAAGGAAAGAGAATCTTCATTAGGTAACCCATAAAAGGAAGGAAGCATAGAAAAATGAATATTTTTAAGGTCGTAATTCCGAGCAGCCTCCCCCAACTGGATAGCGGCAGTTGCCGTGCCTATTACCGGTCTTGCAAACTCCTTCATCGTGGTTTCCCTAATATGTTGGTTTTCCTCCATTTCTTTTGGTTCTAGTAAAGGATTAAGACTTGGTTCTATGTTTGGCTCAAAAACAGGTTGATGGGTAGAATCCAGTTTTGTTGACACTTGTTTAAATTTATGAAATTTATTTACATATGGTGTAAGGGGATTTCCTAGGGATCTCCTACCACGCATAGACTATTGTAAACGTAAATTTAAAACTCCTGTCAACAAAATAAAAAAAATTTAGAGAAAATTTACATGTTATTCAATACAAAGCACTAAACAAAACTAGTTAAACCCTAAAAAAAATTTATTTATTTTTTTTATTTATTTATTATTTTTTTTTTTGTAACATAATTAGTATTAACCAAGAGTGCTCCCAGGAAAGAATGGTGGTGCAAACGGCACCTTAAATACCATTCTCCTAGCCAGAGCAACGTTCCCAGGAAAGACTAGTGGCACAAAGGCTTCCAAGAACTAGTCTCCTAGACAGAACTCCCTTAGATTTTTACTTTTCATTTTATTCATGAACGGTAATTTTATTTTACTATTCACGCTATATAATGTCTTATTAACTTAAAAAATTTTGAAATTTAAGTTTTTGAATTTTTTTTTTTTTTATTTATTTATTATGAATTTTGAAATTTGATTATTATTAAAATATCACAATTATTTACAGCACAAAAATGTTTTTAAAATTTTGATAAATAATTTAAAAACGCTATTCCTTCCCCGGCAACGGCGCCAAAAACTTGATGAACGAAAACCGGCATCGCCGATTCCCGCAAATACTTTGGTTTTAATATTTATAAAACTCTCGCAAGTGCACGAATCATTTCGAAGAAAATGATAAGTATACTCCCAAGGTCGATCTAAGGAAGGAATGTATGTGGTTTTTAATTTATTATTCAAACTTTTAAAAACGAAATTAAATCCTAAACATCCTGTCACGATAGTTTGGTTTTTGTGTTCCTAATCTAATAACATAAAATAAACATATATACAGATTAATTAAATATAATCTAATAACATAAAAATAAACATAGATACAAATTCAATAAATAATTATCTAAAAATAAACATATATACGGATTCAATAAATATTCATGCAAATTTTTATCATTTATATTAGCGGAGTATTTATGGATATAATAACTAAATTAATTATGCTTGCTCATATTAACTAGGTTATTAAAGATATAAATTGATATTTTATTGATTCTCTCTTTTTTATATAAATACCACCTTTGGTGGGGTTAGATATTCTTTGTTAACTAAACAAATCAATTAACACCTATGGGTGGGGTTGATAACTAATATGCTTAATTAAATTATTTCCTTTTTCTAAGAGATTGAAAATGAAACATTTAAATGCCACCTTTGGTGGGGTTAGACAATTTAAACATTATTCAAGGTGTCCAAATTAAACATAAGAATTTAATTATCCGAGTACTAACTTTCAAGTTTTAAAACCACTATTGAAAACATGTTGTCAATATATTTTCACATAATAATTCTTATAAAAACTTTCGAATTAGAGTTTCACTCTAACTACCGGGCGATTGTACCAACAAATAAAAGAGCACTACTCTAAATTAGACCGGATAACTAAACCTTAAAATCTAATTTTCAGGTTTAAGTTTGTAATGAAAAATAATATATTTCTCTCTAACATTCTTAATATAAAATCTTGAATAAAAACAAAATCAATTCATTTTAAAGATTTTTACCTATTTAATATTTCGCAAGCATAACAACGTCGTTATTACATTATTTTTACTAAACAGCTAGCATAGTTAAATTTAACCGCAGACAAGTTGAATATAACATGTAAGAATAAAGCATAAAAATAACTGTAAAGAAAATAAAATCCTTACAGAACTTCGACGCTATTCCCGTTGCTAGAAAACCTCCGAGCGGAATTTGCACTTCCATATATTGAATCAAAAATCTAAATTATTACAAAAACATTACAAGTTCCTCTCAAAAAGAGAAGAACACTAAACCTAAGAGAATTGAACTAAAAACTAAGAGAAAAACTAAGAAAAGCTTAGAAACTTAGAAAGAAACTAAGAGAAACTAAAAACTAAGAAATGAGAGAAAGAAAGAAGAGAGAAGTGAGTTTTTAAGGTGTGTTTTGAAGTGAAGGGAAGGGGGGTATTTATAGGTGAGGATGGAGAGAAAAAATGAGTAAAAAAATGTTAAAAAAATATTAAAAAATGTAAAAACGCGTATTGGAATTGCTGATGTCATCAATGACGTCAGCATGACGTCACAGGGGCGGCTGCACGTGAAAAATGGGGCGCTGGGCTGCGCGCACGGCTGGGCTGCGGCGCGCAATTTCCGTCTTTTTGACATTTTTGACCTTTTCGACCCATTTCGTCCGATTTTTCCATGTTTGTTGACCTTTTCTCACTTATTTGTTGATATATTTGTGATGTATTGCCTCAAATATTCCTCTTTGAGTCTTTACATTGCGTTTTTAAGCCAAAATACCTGAAAAACAATAAAAATACCCGTGATTCCGAAAAAGACAAATTTATATAAATATATGATAAAACATATAAATATATGTATTTTTAATCCATTAAGGTACATAAAATCATGGTTATTTTAGTGCTTTTTGAGCACTCATCAGTATCGAAACGACTATTATAATATATCAAATCGAAGCTCGAATCAAATTACACAAAATGATTTGGTCATTCTAAGGAAAATATTTTCGGTACCCAAATTGAATCATTTACAGCACTTATCGAGGATTTAATGTTTTTGACGCACCATTTTCATTTTACTTACTTACGGTTTAATTCAATAGCGCTATAAAAGAGATACTGGTGCCAACCGAGGGTTTTTCATTTATATTTTCAATCAGTCTCTATCCTTCAAAAATAATAACAGAAGAGACATTGAAAGGGGATGTGGTTAACATTTTCAAAAACAACAAAACATTTAATTATAATGTGTTGCAACTTTCAACGGAGATAACTTTTGACTCGGGTATCGAAACGACTATTATAATATATAAAATCGACGCTCGTGTCAAATTACAGAATATTATTTGCTCTCTCTAAGGTAAATCTTTTCGGTACTCAAATTGAATCATTTAAAGCATTTATCAAGGTGTTAATGTTTTTGACGCACCATTTTCATTTTACTTACTTCCGGTTTAATTCAATAGCGCTATAAAGGAGATACTGGTGCCAACCGAGGGTTTTTCATTTATATTTTCAATCAGTCTCTACTCTTCAAAAATAATTAGAGAAGAGACATTGAAAGGGGATGTTGTTCACATTTTCAAAAACAACAAAACATTTAATAGATATGTGTTGCAACTTTCAACGGAGACAACTTTTGACTCGGGTATCGAACCGATTATTATAATATATCAAATCGAAGCTCGTATCAAATTACACAATATTATTTGGTTAATCTCAGGAAAATATTTTCGGTACCCAAAATGAATCATTTACAGCACCTACTGAGAATTAAATGTTTCTTACTCACCATTTTCATTTTACTTACTTCCAGTTTTATTCAATAGCGCTATAAATGAGATACTGGTGCCAACCGAGGGTTTTTCATTTATATTTTCAAGCAGTCTCTACTCTTCAAAAATAATAAGAGAAGAGACATTGAAAGGGGATGTTGTTCACATTTTCAAGAACAACAAAACATTTAATAGATATGTGTTGCAACTTTCAACGGAGACAACTTCTGACTCGGGTATCGAACCGACTATTATAATATATCAAATCGAAGCTCGTATCAAATTACACAATATTATTTGGTTAATCTCAGGAAAATATTTTCGGTACCCAAATTGAATCATTTACAGCACCTATTCAGAATTTAATATTTCTTACTCATCATTTTCATTTTACTTACTTCCTATTTAATTAAATAGCGCTATAAATGAGATACTGATGCCAACCGAGGGTTTTTCATTTATATTTTCAATTAGTCTCTATCTTTTAAAAATAATAAGAGAAGAGAAAATGAAAGGGGATGTTGTTCACATTTTCAAAAACAACAAAACATTTAATAAATATGCGTTACAACTTTCAACGGAGATAACTTCTGACTCGGGTATCGAAACGACTATTATAATATATCAAATCGAAGCTCGTATCAAATTACACAAAATGATTTGGTCATTCTAAGGAAAATATTTTTGGTACCCAAATTGAATCATTTACAGCACTTATCGAGGATTTAATGTTTTTGACGCACCATTTTCATTTTACTTACTTCTGGTTTAATTCAATAGCGCTATAAATGAGATACTGGTGCCAACCGACGGTTTTCATTTATATTTTGAATCAGTCACTATCCTCCAAAAATAATAAGAGAAAAAAAAATGAAAGGGGATGTTGGTCACATTTTCAAAACAATAAAACATTTAATATATATGCGTTGCAACTTTCAACGGAGATAACTTTTGACTCGGGTATCGAAACGACTATTATAATATATCAAATCGACGCTCGTGTCAAATTACAGAATATTATTTGCTCTCTCTAAGGTAAATCTTTTCGGTACTCAAATTGAATCATTTAAAGCATTTATCAAGTTGTTAATGTTTTTGACGCACCATTTTCATGTTACTTACTTCCAGTTTAATTCAATAGCGCTATAAAGGAGATACTGGTGCCAACCGAGGGTTTTTCATTTATATTTTCAATCAGTCTCTACTCTTCAAAAATAATCAGAGAA
Organism: Hippophae tibetana; assembly: GCA_037013495.1. Taxonomy (NCBI): domain Eukaryota; kingdom Viridiplantae; phylum Streptophyta; class Magnoliopsida; order Rosales; family Elaeagnaceae; genus Hippophae; species Hippophae tibetana. The sequence continues at coordinate 46,570,204 of CM072812.1, read as the reverse complement.
GAGACATTGAAAGGGGATGTTGGTCACATTTTCAAAAACAACAAAACATTTAATAGATATGTGTTGCAACTTTCAACGGAGACAACTTTTGACTCGGGTATCGAACCGACTATTATAATATATCAAATCGAAGCTCGTATCAAATTACACAATATTATTTGGTTAATCTCAGGAAAATATTTTCGGTACCCAAATTGAATCATTTACAGCACCTACTGAGAATTAAATGTTTCTTACTCACCATTTTCATTTTACTTACTTCCGGTTTTATTCAATAGCGCTATAAATGAGATACTGGTGCCAACCGAGGGTTTTTCTTTTATATTTTCAATCAGTCTCTATCCTTCAAAAATAATAAGAGAAGAGAAAATGAAAGGGGATGTTGTTCACATTTTCAAAAACAACAAAACATTTCATAAATATGCGTTGCAACTTTCAACGGAGATACCTTCTGACTCGGGTATCGAACCGACTATTATAATATATCAAATCGAAGCTCGTATCAAATTACACAATATTATTTGGTTAATCTCAGGAAAATATTTTCGGTACCCAAATTGAATCATTTACAGCACCTATTAAGAATTTAATATTTCTTACTCATCATTTTCATTTTACTTACTTCCTATTTAATTAAATAGCGCTATAAATGAGATACTGATGCCAACCGAGGGTTTTTCATTTATATTTTCAATTAGTCTCTATCCTTCAAAAATAATAAGAGAAGAGAAAATGAAACGGGATGTTGTTCACATTTTCAAAAACAACAAAACATTTAATAAATATGCGTTACAACTTTCAACGGAGATAACTTCTCACTCGGGTATCGAAACGACTATTATAATATATCAAATCGAAGCTCGTATCAAATTACACAATATGATTTGGTCATTCTAAGGAAAATATTTTCGGTACCCAAATTGAATCATTTAAAGCACTTACCGAGGATTTAATGTTTTTGACGCACCATTTTCATTTTACTTACTTCCGGTTTAATTCAACAGCGCTATAAAGGAGATATTGGTGCCAACCGAGAGTTTTTCATTTATATTTTCAATCAGTCTCTATCCTTCAAAAATAATAACAGAAGAGACATTGAAAGGGGATGTGGTTCACATTTTCAAAAACAACAAAACATTTAATAGTAATGTGTTGCAACTTTCAACGGAGATAACTTTTGACTCGGGTATCGAAATGACTATTATAATATATCAAATCGAAGCTCGTATCAAATTACACAATATTATTTGTTTAATCTCAATAAAATATTTTCGGTACCCAAATTGAATCATTTACAGCATTTATCGAGGATTTAATGTTTTTGACGCACCATTTTCATTTTACTTACTTCCGGTTTAATTCAATAGCGCTATAAAGGAGATACTGTTGCCAACCGAGGGTTTTTCATTTATATTTTCAATCAGTCTCTACTCTTCAAAAATAATAAGAGAAGAGACATTGAAAAGGATGTTGTTCACATTTTCAAAAACAACAAAACATTTAATAGATATCTGTTGCAACTTTCAACGGAGACAACTTTTGACTCGGGTATCGAACCGACTATTATAATATATCAAATCGAAGCTCGTATCAAATTACACAATATTATTTGGTTAATCTCAGGAAAATATTTTCGGTACCCAAATTGAATCATTTATAGCACCTACTGAGAATTTAATATTTCTTACTCATCATTTTAATTTTACTTACTTCCTATTTAATTAAATAGCGCTATAAATGAGATACTGAGGAAAACCGAGGGTTTTTCATTTATATTTTCAATTAGTCTCTATCTTTTAAAAATAATAAGAGAAGAGAAAATGAAAGCGGATGTTGTTCACATTTTCAAAAACAACAAAACATTTAATAAATATGCGTTACAACTTTCAACGGAGATAACTTCTGACTCGGGTATCGAAACGACTATTATAATATATCAAATCGAAGCTCGAATCAAATTACACAAAATGATTTGGTCATTCTTAGGAAAATATTTTCGGTACCCAAATTGAATCATTTACAGCACTTATCGAGGATTTAATGTTTTTGACGCACCATTTTCATTTTACTTACTTCCGGTTTAATTCAATAGCGCTAAAAAGAGATACTGGTGCCAACCGAGGGTTTTTCATTTATATTTTCAATCAGTCTCTATCCTTCAAAAATAATAACAGAAGAGACATTGAAAGGGGATGTGGTTAACATTTTCAAAAACAACAAAACATTTAATAGTAATGTGTTGCAACTTTCAACGGAGATAACTTTTGACTCGGGTATCGAAACGACTATTATAATATATCAAATCGACGCTCGTGTCAAATTACAGAATATTATTTGCTCTCTCTTAGGTAAATCTTTTCGGTACTCAAATTGAATCATTTAAAGCATTTATCAAGGTGTTAATGTTTTTGACGCACCATTTTCATTTTACTTACTTCCGGTTTAATTCAATAGCGCTATAAAGGAGATACTGGTGCCAACCGAGGGTTTTTCATTTATATTTTCAATCAGTCTCTACTCTTCAAAAATAATCAGAGAAGAGACATTGAAAGGGGATGTTGTTCACATTTTCAAAAACAACAAAACATTTAATAGATATGTGTTGCAACTTTCAACGGAGACAACTTTTGACTCGGGTATCGAACCGACTATTATAATATATCAAATCGAAGCTCGTATCAAATTACACAATATTATTTGGTTAATCTCAGGAAAATATTTTCGGTACCCAAATTGAATCATTTACAGCACCTACTGAGAATTAAATGTTTCTTACTCACCATTTTCATTTTACTTACTTCCAGTTTTATTCAATAGCGCTATAAATGAGATATTGGTGCCAACCGAGGGTTTTTCATTTATATTTTCAAGCAGTCTCTACTCTTCAAAAATAATAAGAGAAGAGACATTGAAAGGGGATGTTGTTCACATTTTCAAAAACAACAAAACATTTAATAGATATGTGTTGCAACTTTCAACGGAGACAACTTCTGACTCGGGTATCGAACCGACTATTATAATATATCAAATCGAAGCTCGTATCAAATTACACAATATTATTTGGTTAATCTCAGGAAAATATTTTCGGTACCCAAATTGAATCATTTACAGCACCTACTGAGAATTTAATATTTCTTACTCATCATTTTCATTTTACTTACTTCCTATTTAATTAAATAGCGCTATAAATGAGATACTGATGCCAACCGAGGGTTTTTCATTTATATTTTCAATTAGTCTCTATCTTTTAAAAATAATAAGAGAAGAGAAAATGAAAGGGGATGTTGTTCACATTTTCAAAAACAACAAAACATTTAATAAATATGCGTTACAACTTTCAACGGAGATAACTTCTGACTCGGGTATCGAAAAAACAATTATAATATATCAAATCGAAGCTCGTATCAAATTACACAAAATGATTTGGTCATTCTAAGGAAAATATTTTCGGTACCCAAATTGAATCATTTACAGCACTTATCGAGGATTTAATATTTTTGACGCACCATTTTCATTTTACTTACTTCCGGTTTAATTCAATAGCGCTATAAATGAGATACTGGTGCCAACCGACGGTTTTCATTTATATTTTGAATCAGTCACTATCCTCCAAAAATAATAAGAGAAAAAAAAATGAAAGGGGATGTTGGTCACATTTTCAAAACAATAAAACATTTAATATATATGCGTTGCAACTTTCAACGGAGATAACTTTTGACTCGGGTATCGAAACGACTATTATAATATATCAAATCGACGCTCGTGTCAAATTACAGAATATTATTTGCTCTCTCTAAGGTAAATCTTTTCGGTACTCAAATTGAATCATTTAAAGCATTTATCAAGGTGTTAATGTTTTTGACGCACCATTTTCATGTTACTTACTTCCAGTTTAATTCAATAGCGCTATAAAGGAGATACTGGTGCCAACCGAGGGTTTTTCATTTATATTTTCAATCAGTCTCTACTCTTCAAAAATAATCAGAGAAGAGACATTGAAAGGGGATGTTGGTCACATTTTCAAAAACAACAAAACATTTAATAGATATGTGTTGCAACTTTCAACGGAGACAACTTTTGACTCGGGTATCGAACCGACTATTATAATATATCAAATCGAAGCTCGTATCAAATTACACAATATTATTTGGTTAATCTCAGGAAAATATTTTCGGTACCCAAATTGAATCATTTACAGCACCTACTGAGAATTTAATATTTCTTACTCATCATTTTCATTTTACTTACTTCCTATTTAATTAAATAGCGCTATAAATGAGATACTGATGCCAACCGAGGGTTTTTCAATTTCAATTAGTCTCTGACCTTTAAAAATAATAAGAGAAGAGAAAATGAAAGGGGATGTTGTTCACATTTTCAAAAACAACAAAACATTTCATAAATATGCGTTGCAACTTTCAACGGAGATAACTTCTGACTCGGGTATCGAAACGACTATTATAATATATCAAATCGAAGCTCGTATCAAATTACACAATATTATTTGGTTAATCTCAGGAAAATATTTTCAGTACCCAAATTGAATCATTTACAGCACTTATCGAGGATTTAATGTTTTTGATGCACCATTTTCATTTTACTTACTTCCGGTTTAATTCAATAGCGCTATAAAGGAGATACTAGTGCCAACCGAGGGTTTTTCATTAATATTTTCAATAATCTCTATCCTTCAAAAATAATAAGAGAAGAGACATTGAAAGGGGATGTTGTTGACATTTTCAAAAACAACAAAACATTTAATATATATGTGTTGCAACTTTCAACGGAGATAACTTTTGACTCGGGTCTCGAAACGACTATTATAATATATCAAATCGAAGCTCGTATCAAATTACACAATATTATTTGGTTAATCTCAGGAAAATATTTTCGGTACCCAAATTGAATCATTTACAGCACTTATCGAGGATTTAATGTTTTTGATGCACCATTTTCATTTTACTTACTTCCGGTTTAATTCAATAGCGCTATAAAGGAGATACTGGTGCCAACCGAGGGTTTTTCATTTATATTTTCAATAAGTCTCTATCCTTCAAAAATAATAAGAGAAGAGACATTGAAAGGGGATGTTGTTCACATTTTCAAAAACAACAAAACATTTAATATATATGTGTTGCAACTTTCAACGTAGATAAATTTTGACTCGGGTATCGAAACGACTATTATAATATATCAAATCGAAGCTCGTATCAAATTACACAATATTATTTTGTTAATCTCAGGAAAATATTTTCGGTACCCAAATTGAATCATTTACAGCACCTACTGAGAATTTAATATTTCTTACTCATCATTTTCATTTTACTTACTTCCTATTTAATTAAATAGCGCTATAAATGAGATACTGATGCCAACCGAGGGTTTTTCAATTATATTTTCAATTAGTCTCTATCCTTTAAAAATAATAAGAGAAGAGAAAATGAAAGGGGATGTTGTTCACATTTTAAAAAACAACAAAACATTTCATAAATATGCGTTGCAACTTTCAACGGAGATAACTTCTGACTCGGGTATCGAAACGACTATTATAATATATCAAATCGAAGCTCGTATCAAATTACACAATATTATTTGGTTAATCTCAGGAAAATATTTTCGGTACCCAAATTGAATCATTTACAGCACTTATCGAGGATTTAATGTTTTTGACCCACCATATTCATTTTACTTACTTCCGGTTTAATTCAATAGCGCTATAAAGGAGATACTGGTGCCAACCGAGGGTTTTTCATTAATATTTTCAATAATCTCTATCCTTCAAAAATAATAAGAGAAGAGACATTGAAAGGGGATGTTGTTCACATTTTCAAAAACAACAAAACATTTAATATATATGTGTTGCAACTTTCAACGGAGATAACTTTTGACTCGGGTCTCGAAACGACTATTATAATATACCAAATAGAAGCTCGTATCAAATTACACAATATTATTTAGTTAATCTCGGGAAAATATTTTCGGTACCCAAATTGAATGATTTACAGCACTTATCGAGGATTTAATGTTTTTGACGCACCATTTTCATTTTACTTACTTCCGGTTTAATTCAATAGCGCTATAAATGAGATACTGATGCCAACCGAGGGTTTTTCAATTATATTTTCAATTAGTCTCTATCCTTTAAAAATAATAAGAGAAGAGAAAATGAAAGGGGATGTTGTTCACATTTTCAAAAACAACAAAACATTTCATAAATATGCGTTGCAACTTTCAACGGAGATAACTTTTGACTCGGGTATCGAAACGACTATTATAATATATCAAATCGAAGCTCGTATCAAATTACACAATATTATTTTGTTAATCTCAGGAAAATATTTTCGGTACCCAAATTGAATCATTTACAGCACTTATCGTGGATTTAATGTTTTTGACGCACCATTTTCATTTTACTTACTTCCGGTTTAATTCAATAGCGCTATAAAGGAGATAGTGGTGCCAAGCTAGGGTTTTTTATTTACATTTTCAATCAGTCTCTATCCTTCAAAAATAATAAGAGAAGAGAAAATGAAAAGGGATGTTGTTCACATTTTCAAAAACAAGAAAATATTTCATAAATATGCGTTGCAACTTTCAACGGAGATAACTTTTGACTCGGGTCTCGAAACGACTATTATAATATATCAAATAGAAGCTCGTATCAAATTACACAATATTATTTGGTTAATCTCAGGAAAATATTTTCGGTACCCAAATTGAATCATTTACAGCACTTATCGTGGATTTAATGTTTTTGACGCACCATTTTCATTTTACTTACTTCCGGTTTAATTCAATAGCGCTATAAAGGAGATACTGGTGCCAACCGAGGGTTTTTCATTAATATTTTCAATAAGTCTCTATCCTTCAAAAATAATAAGAGAAGAGACATTGAAAGGGGATGTTGTTCACATTTTCAAAAACAACAAAACATTTAATATATATGTGTTGCAACTTTCAACGGAGATAACTTTTGATTCGGGTATCGAAACGACTATTATAATATATCAAATCGAAGCTCGTATCAAATTACACAATATTATTTTGTTAATCTCAGGAAAATATTTTCGGTACCCAAATTGAATCATTTACAGCACCTACTGAGAATTTAATATTTCTTACTCATCATTTTCATTTTACTTACTTCCTATTTAATTAAATAGCGCTATAAATGAGATACTGATGCCAACCGAGGGTTTTTCAATTATATTTTCAATTAGTCTCTATCCTTTAAAAATAATAAGAGAAGGGAAAATGAAAGGGGATGTTGTTCACATTTTCAAAAACAACAAAACATTTCATAAATATGCGTTGCAACTTTCAACGGAGATAACTTCTGACTCGGGTATCGAAACGACAATAATAATATATCAAATCGAACCTCGTATCAAATTACACAATATTATTTTGTTAATCTCAGGAAAATATTTTCGGTACCCAAATTGAATCATTTACAGCACTTATCGAAGATTTAATGTTTTTGACGCACCATTTTCATTTTACTTACTTCCGGTTTAATTCAATAGCGCTATAAAGGAGATACTGGTTCCAACCGAGGGTTTTTCATTTATATTTTCAATAAGTCTCTATCCTTCAAAAATAATAAGAGAAGAGACATTGAAATGGGATGTTGTTCACATTTTCAAAAACAACAAAACATTTAATATATATGTGTTGCAACTTTCAACGGAGATAACTTTTGACTCGGGTATCGAAACGACTATTATAATATATCAAATCGAAGCTCGTATCAAATTACACAATATTATTTGGTTAATCTCAGGAAAATATTTTCGGTACCCAAATTGAATCATTTACAGCACTTATCGAGGATTTAATGTTTTTGATGCACCATTTTCATTTTACTTACTTCCGGTTTAATTCAATAGCGCTATAAAGGAGATACTGGTGCCAACCGAGGGTTTTTCATTTATATTTTCAATAAGTCTCTATCCTTCAAAAATAATAAGAGAAGAGACATTGAAAGGGGATGTTGTTCACATTTTCAAAAACAACAAAACATTTAATATATATGTGTTGCAACTTTCAACGGAGATAAATTTTGACTCGGGTATCGAAACGACTATTATAATATATCAAATCGAAGCTCGTATCAAATTACACAATATTATTTTGTTAATCTCAGGAAAATATTTTCGGTACCCAAATTGAATCATTTACAGCACCTACTGAGAATTTAATATTTCTTACTCATCATTTTCATTTTACTTACTTCCTATTTAATTAAATAGCGCTATAAATGAGATACTGATGCCAACCGAGGGTTTTTCAATTATATTTTCAATTAGTCTCTATCCTTTAAAAATAATAAGAGAAGAGAAAATGAAAGGGGATTTTGTTCACATTTTCAAAAACAACAAAACATTTCATAAATATGCGTTGCAACTTTCAACGGAGATAACTTCTGACTCGGGTATCGAAACGACTATTATAATATATCAAATCGAAGCTCGTATCAAATTACACAATATTATTTGGTTAATCTCAGGAAAATATTTTCGGTACCCAAATTGAATCATTTACAGCAGGATTTAATGTTTTTGACGCACCATTTTCATTTTACTTACCTCCGGTTTAATTCAATAGCGCTATAAAGGAGATAGTGGTGCCAACCGAGGGTTTTTCATTTATATTTTCAATAAGCCTCTATCCTTCAAAAATAATAAGAGAAGAGACATTGAAAGGGGATGTTGTTCACATTTTCAAAAACAACAAAAAATTTAATATATATGTGTTGCAACTTTCAACGGAGATAACTTTTGACTCGGGTATCGAAACGACTATTATAATATATCAAATCGAAGCTCGTATCAAATTACACAATATTATTTTGTTAATCTTAGGAAAATATATTCGGTACCCAAATTGAATCATTTACAGCACCTACTGAGAATTTAATATTTCTTACTCATCATTTTCATTTTACTTACTTCCTATTTAATTAAATAGCGCTATAAATGAGATACTGGTGCCAACCGAGGGTTTTTCATTAATATTTTCAATAATCTCTATCCTTCAAAAATAATAAGAGAAGAGACATTGAAAGGGGATGTTGTTGACATTTTCAAAAACAACAAAACATTTAATATATATGTGTTGTAGCTTTCAACGGAGATAACTTTTGACTCGGGTCTCGAAACGACTATTATAATATACCAAATAGAAGCTCGTATCAAATTACACAATATTATTTAGTTAATCTCGGGAAAATATTTTCGGTACCCAAATTGAATGATTTACAGCACTTATCGAGGATTTAATGTTTTTGACGCACCATTTTCATTTTACTTACTTCCGGTTTAATTCAATAGCGCTATAAATGAGATACTGATGCCAACCCAGGGTTTTTCAATTATATTTTCAATTAGTCTCTATCCTTTAAAAATAATAAGAGAAGAGAAAATGAAAGGGGATGTTGTTCACATTTTCAAAAACAACAAAACATTTCATAAATATGCGTTGCAACTTTCAACGGAGATAACTTCTGACTCGGGTATCGAAACGGCTATTATAATATATCAAATCGAAGCTCGTATCAAATTACACAATATTATTTGGTTAATCTCAGGAAAATATTTTCGGTACCCAAATTGAATCATTTACAGCACTTATCGAGGATTTAATGTTTTTGACGCACCATTTTCATTTTACTTACTTCCGGTTTAATTCAATAGCGCTATAAAGGAGATAGTGGTGCCAAGCTAGGGTTTTTTATTTACATTTTCAATCAGTCTCTATCCTTCAAAAATAATAAGAGAAGAGAAAATGAAAAGGGATGTTGTTCACATTTTCAAAAACAAGAAAATATTTCATAAATATGCGTTGCAACTTTCAACGGAGATAACTTTTGACTCGAGTCTCGAAACGACTATTATAATATATCAAATTGAAGCTCATATCAAATTACACAATATTATTTGGTTAATCTCAGGAAAATATTTTCGGTACCCAAATTGAATCATTTACAGCACTTATCGTGGATTTAATGTTTTTGACGCACCATTTTCATTTTACTTACTTCCGGTTTAATTCAATAGCGCTATAAAGGAGATACTGGTGCCAACCGAGGGTTTTTCATTAATATTTTCAATAAGTCTCTATCCTTCAAAAATAATAAGAGAAGAGACATTGAAAGGGGATGTTGTTGACATTTTCAAAAACAACAAAACATTTAATATATATGTGTTGCAACTTTCAACGGAGATAACTTTTGAGTCGGGTATCGAAACGACTATTATAATATATCAAATCGAAGCTCGTATCAAATTACACAATATTATTTTGTTAATCTCGGGAAAATATTTTCGGTACCCAAATTGAATGATTTACAGCACTTATCGAGGATTTAATGTTTTTGACGCACCATTTTCATTTTACTTACTTCCGGTTTAATTCAATAGCGCTATAAATGAGATACTGATGCCAACCGAGGGTTTTTCAATTATATTTTCAATTAGTCTCTATCCTTTAAAAATAATAAGAGAAGAGAAAATGAAAGGGGATGTTGTTCACATTTTCAAAAACAACAAAACATTTCATAAATATGCGTTGCAACTTTCAACGGAGATAACTTCTGACTCGGGTATCGAAACGACTATAATAATATATCAAATCGAAGCTCGTATCAAATTACACAATATTATTTGGTTAATCTCAGGAAAATATTTTCGGTACCCAAATTGAATCATTTACAGCACTTATCGAAGATTTAATGTTTTTGACGCACCATTTTCATTTTACTTACTTCCGGTTTAATTCAATAGCGCTATAAAGGAGATACTGGTGCCAACCGAGGGTTTTTCATTTATATTTTCAATAAGTCTCTATCCTTCAAAAATAATAAGAGAAGAGACATTGAAAGGGGATGTTGTTCACATTTTCAAAAACAACAAAACATTTAATATATATGTGTTGCAACTTTCAACGGAGATAACTTTTGACTTGGGTATCGAAACGACTATTATAATACATCAAAGCGAAGCTCGTATCAAATTACAAAATATTATTTTGTTAATCTCAGGAAAATATTTTCGGTACCCAAATTGAATCATTTACAGCACCTACTGAGAATTTAATATTTCTTACTCATCATTTTCATTTTACTTACTTCCTATTTAATTAAATAGCGCTATAAATGAGATACTGATGCCAACCGAGGGTTTTTCATTTATATTTTCAATTAGTCTCTATCCTTTAAAAATAATAAGAGAAGAGAAAATGAAAGGGGATTTTGTTCACATTTTCAAAAACAACAAAATATTTAATAAATATGCGTTACAACTTTAAACAGAGATAACTTCTGACTCGAATATAAAAACGACTATTATAATATATCAAATCGAAGCTCGTGTCAAATTACAGAATATGATTTGGTCTCTCTAAGGAAAATCTTTTAGGTACCCAAATTGAATCATTTACAGCAGGATTTAATGTTTTTGACGCACCATTTTCATTTTACTTATCTCCGGTTTAATTCAATAGCGCTATAAAGGAGATAGTGGTGCCAACCGAGGGTTTTTTATTTACATTTTCAATCAGTCTCTATCCTTCAAAAATAATAAGAGAAGAGAAAATGAAAAGGGATGTTGTTCACATTTTTAAAAACAACAAAACATTTAATAAATATGTGTTGCAACTTTCAACGGAGATAACTTTTGACTTGGGTATCGAAACGACTATTATAATACATCAAAGCGAAGCTCGTATCAAATTACACAATATTATTTTGTTAATCTCAGGAAAATATTTTCGGTACCCAAATTGAATCATTTACAGCACCTACTGAGAATTTAATATTTCTTACTCATCATTTTCATTTTACTTACTTCCTATTTAATTAAATAGCGCTATAAATGAGATACTGGTGCCAACCGAGAGTTTTTCATTAATATTTTCAATAATCTCTATCCTTCAAAAATAATAAGAGAAGGGACATTGAAAGGGGATGTTGTTGACATTTTCAAAAACAACAAAACATTTAATATATATGTGTTGCAACTTTCAACGGAGATAACTTTTGACTCGGGTCTCGAAACGACTATTATAATATACCAAATAGAAGCTCGTATCAAATTACACAATATTATTTGGTTAATCTCGGGAAAATATTTTCGGTACCCAAATTGAATGATTTATAGCACTTATCGAGGATTTAATGTTTTTGACGCACCATTTTCATTTTACTTACTTCCGGTTTAATTCAATAGCGCTATAAATGAGATATTGATGCCAACCGAGGGTTTTTCAATTATATTTTCAATTAGTCTCTATCCTTTAAAAATAATAAGAGAAGAGAAAATGAAAGGGGATGTTGTTCACATTTTCAAAAACAACAAAACATTTCATAAATATGCGTTGCAACTTTCAACGGAGATAACTTCTGACTCGGGTATCGAAACGGCTATTATAATATATCAAATCGAAGCTCGTATCAAATTACACAATATTATTTTGTTAATCTTAGGAAAATATTTTCGGTACCCAAATTGAATCATTTACAGCACCTACTGAGAATTTAATATTTCTTACTCATCATTTTCATTTTACTTACTTCCTATTTAATTAAATAGCGCCATAAATGAGATACTGGTGCCAACCGAGGGTTTTTCATTAATATTTTCAATAATCTCTATCCTTCAAAAATAATAAGAGAAGAGACATTGAAAGGGGATGTTGTTGACATTTTCAAAAACAACAAAACATTTAATATATATGTGTTGCAACTTTCAACGGAGATAACTTTTGACTCGGGTCTCGAAACGACTATTATAATATACCAAATAGAAGCTCGTATCAAATTACACAATATTATTTGGTTAATCTCGGGAAAATATTTTCGGTACCCAAATTGAATGATTTACAGCACTTATCGAGGATTTAATGTTTTTGACGCACCATTTTCATTTTACTTACTTCCGGTTTAATTCAATAGCGCTATAAAGGAGATACTGGTGCCAACCGAGGGTTTTTCATTAATATTTTCAATAAGTCTCTATCCTTCAAAAATAATAAGAGAAGAGACATTGAAAGGGGATGTTGTTCACATTTTCAAAAACAACAAAACATTTAATATATATGTGTTGCAACTTTCAACGGAGATAACTTTTGAGTCGGGTATCGAAACGACTATTATAATATATCAAATCGAAGCTCGTATCAAATTACACAATATTATTTTGTTAATCTCGGGAAAATATTTTCGGTACCCAAATTGAATGATTTACAGCACTTATCGAGGATTTAATGTTTTTGACGCACCATTTCCATTTTACTTACTTCCGGTTTAATTTAATAGCGCTATAAATGAGATACTGGTGCCAACCGAGGGTTTTTCAATTATATTTTCAATTAGTCTCTATCCTTTAAAAATAATAAGAGAAGAGACATTGAAAGGGGATGTTGTTCACATTTTCAAAAACAACAAAACATTTCATAAATATGCGTTGCAACTTTCAACGGAGATAACTTTTGACTCGGGTATCGAAACGACTATTATAATATACCAAATAGAAGCTCGTATCAAATTACACAATATTATTTGGTTAATCTCAGGAAAATATTTTCGGTACCCAAATTGAATCATTTACAGCACTTATCGAAGATTTAATGTTTTTGACGCACCATTTTCATTTTACTTACTTCCGGTTTAATTCAATAGCGCTATAAAGGAGATACTGGTGCCAACCGAGGGTTTTTCATTTATATTTTCAATAAGTCTCTATCCTTCAAAAATAATAAGAGAAGAGACATTGAAAGGGGATGTTGTTCACATTTTCAAAAACAACAAAACATTTAATATATATGTGTTGCAACTTTCAACGGAGATAACTTTTGACTCGGGTATCGAAACGACTATTATAATACATCAAAGCGAAGCTCGTATCAAATTACACAATATTATTTTGTTAATCTCAGGAAAATATTTTCGGTACCCAAATTGAATCATTTACAGCACCTACTGAGAATTTAATATTTCTTACTCATCATTTTCATTTTACTTACTTCCTATTTAATTAAATAGCGCTATAAATGAGATACTGATGCCAACCGAGGGTTTTTCATTTATATTTTCAATTAGTCTCTATCCTTTAAAAATAATAAGAGAAGAGAAAATGAAAGGGGATTTTGTTCACATTTTCAAAAACAACAAAATATTTAATAAATATGCGTTACAACTTTAAACAGAGATAACTTCTGACTCGAATATAAAAACGACTATTATAATATATCAAATCGAAGCTCGTGTCAAATTACAGAATATGATTTGGTCTCTCTAAGGAAAATCTTTTAGGTACCCAAATTGAATCATTTACAGCAGGATTTAATGTTTTTGACGCACCATTTTCATTTTACTTATCTCCGGTTTAATTCAATAGCGCTATAAAGGAGATAGTGGTGCCAACCGAGGGTTTTTTATTTACATTTTCAATCAGTCTCTATCCTTCAAAAATAATAAGAGAAGAGAAAATGAAAATGGATGTTGTTCACATTTTTAAAAACAACAAAACATTTAATAAATATGTGTTGCAACTTTCAACGGAGATAACTTTTGACTCGGGTATCGAAACGACTATTATAATATATCAAATCGAAGCTCGTATCAAATTACACAATATTATTTTGTTAATCTCAGGAAAATATTTTCGGTACCCAAATTGAATCATTTACAGCACCTACTGAGAATTTAATATTTCTTACTCATCATTTTCATTTTACTTACTTCCTATTTAATTAAATAGCGCTATAAATGAGATACTGGTGCCAACCGAGGGTTTTTCATTAATATTTTCAATAATCTCTATCCTTCAAAAATAATAAGAGAAGAGACATTGAAAGGGGATGTTGTTGACATTTTCAAAAACAACAAAACATTTAATATATATGTGTTGCAACTTTCAACGGAGATAACTTTTGACTCGGGTCTCGAAACGACTATTATAATATACCAAATAGAAGCTCGTATCAAATTACACAATATTATTTGGTTAATCTCGGGAAAATATTTTCGGTACCCAAATTGAATGATTTACAGCACTTATCGAGGATTTAATGTTTTTGACGCACCATTTTCATTTTACTTACTTCCGGTTTAATTCAATAGCGCTATAAATGAGATATTGATGCCAACCGAGGGTTTTTCAATTATATTTTCAATTAGTCTCTATCCTTTAAAAATAATAAGAGAAGAGAAAATGAAAGGGGATGTTGTTCACATTTTCAAAAACAACAAAACATTTCATAAATATGCGTTGCAACTTTCAACGGAGATAACTTCTGACTCGGGTATCGAAACGGCTATTATAATATATCAAATCGAAGCTCGTATCAAATTACACAATATTATTTTGTTAATCTTAGGAAAATATTTTCGGTACCCAAATTGAATCATTTACAGCACCTACTGAGAATTTAATATTTCTTACTCATCATTTTCATTTTACTTACTTCCTATTTAATTAAATAGCGCTATAAATGAGATACTGGTGCCAACCGAGGGTTTTTCATTAATATTTTCAATAATCTCTATCCTTCAAAAATAATAAGAGAAGAGACATTGAAAGGGGATGTTGTTGACATTTTCAAAAACAACAAAACATTTAATATATATGTGTTGCAACTTTCAACGGAGATAACTTTTGACTCGGGTCTCGAAACGACTATTATAATATACCAAATAGAAGCTCGTATCAAATTACACAATATTATTTGGTTAATCTCGGGAAAATATTTTCGGTACCCAAATTGAATGATTTACAGCACTTATCGAGGATTTAATGTTTTTGACGCACCATTTTCATTTTACTTACTTCCGGTTTAATTCAATAGCGCTATAAAGGAGATACTGGTGCCAACCGAGGGTTTTTCATTAATATTTTCAATAAGTCTCTATCCTTCAAAAATAATAAAAGAAGAGACATTGAAAGGGGATGTTGTTCACATTTTCAAAAACAACAAAACATTTAATATATATGTGTTGCAACTTTCAACGGAGATAACTTTTGAGTCGGGTATCGAAACGACTATTATAATATATCAAATCGAAGCTCGTATCAAATTACACAATATTATTTTTTTAATCTCGGGGAAATATTTTCGGTACCCAAATTGAGTGATTTACAGCACTTATCGAGGATTTAATGTTTTTGACGCACCATTTTCATTTTACTTACTTCCGGTTTAATTCAATAGCGCTATAAATGAGATACTGATGCCAACCGAGGGTTTTTCAATTATATTTTCAATTAGTCTCTATCCTTTAAAAATAATAAGAGAAGAGAAAATGAAAGGGGATGTTGTTCACATTTTCAAAAACAACAAAACATTTCATAAATATGCGTTGCAACTTTCAACGGAGATAACTTCTGACTCGGGTATCGAAACGACTATAATAATATATCAAATCGAACCTCGTATCAAATTACACAATATTATTTGGTTAATCTCAGGAAAATATTTTCGGTACCCAAATTGAATCATTTACAGCACTTATCGAAGATTTAATGTTTTTGACGCACCATTTTCATTTTACTTAATTCCGGTTTAATTCAATAGCGCTATAAAGGAGATACTGGTGCCAACCGAGGGTTTTTCATTTATATTTTCAATAAGTCTCTATCCTTCAAAAATAATAAGAGAAGAGACATTGAAAGGGGATGTTGTTCACATTTTCAAAAACAACAAAACATTTAATATATATGTGTTGCAACTTTCAACGGAGATAATTTTTGACTCGGGTATCGAAACGACTATTATAATACATCAAAGCGAAGCTCGTATCAAATTACACAATATTATTTTGTTAATCTCAGGAAAATATTTTCGGTACCCAAATTGAATCATTTACAGCACCTACTGAGAATTTAATATTTCTTACTCATCATTTTCATTTTACTTACTTCCTATTTAATTAAATAGCGCTATAAATGAGATACTGATGCCAAACGAGGGTTTTTCATTTATATTTTCAATTAGTCTTTATCCTTTAAAAATAATAAGAGAAGAGAAAATGAAAGGGGATTTTGTTCACATTTTCAAAAACAACAAAATATTTAATAAATATGCGTTACAACTTTAAACAGAGATAACTTCTGACTCGAATATAAAAACGACTATTATAATATATCAAATCGAAGCTCGTGTCAAATTACAGAATATGATTTGGTCTCTCTAAGGAAAATCTTTTAGGTACCCAAATTGAATCATTTACAGTAGGATTTATTGTTTTTGACGCACCATTTTCATTTTACTTATCTCCGGTTTAATTCAATAGCGCTATAAAGGAGATAGTGGTGCCAACCGAGGGTTTTTTATTTACATTTTCAATCAGTCTCTATCCTTCAAAAATAATAAGAGAAGAGAAAATGAAAAGGGATGTTGTTCACATTTTTAAAAACAACAAAACATTTAATAAATATGTGTTGCAACTTTCAACGGAGATAACTTTTGACTCGGGTATCGAAACGACTATTATAATATATCAAATCGAAGCTCGTATCAAATTACACAATATTATTTTGTTAATCTCAGGAAAATATTTTCGGTACCCAAATTGAATCATTTACAGCACCTACTGAGAATTTAATATTTCTTACTCATCATTTTCATTTTACTTACTTCCTATTTAATTAAATAGCGCTATAAATGAGATACTGGTGCCAACCGAGGGTTTTTCATTAATATTTTCAATAATCTCTATCCTTCAAAAATAATAAGAGAAGAGACATTGAAAGGGGATGTTGTTGACATTTTCAAAAACAACAAAACATTTAATATATATGTGTTGCAACTTTCAACGGAGATAACTTTTGACTCGGGTCTCGAAACGACTATTATAATATACCAAATAGAAGCTCGTATCAAATTACACAATATTATTTGGTTAATCTCGGGAAAATATTTTCGGTACCCAAATTGAATGATTTACAGCACTTATCGAGGATTTAATGTTTTTGACGCACCATTTTCATTTTACTTACTTCCGGTTTAATTCAATAGCGCTATAAATGAGATATTGATGCCAACCGAGGGTTTTTCAATTATATTTTCAATTAGTCTCTATCCTTTAAAAATAATAAGAGAAGAGAAAATGAAAGGGGATGTTGTTCACATTTTCAAAAACAACAAAACATTTCATAAATATGCGTTGCAACTTTCAACGGAGATAACTTCTGACTCGGGTATCGAAACGGCTATTATAATATATCAAATCGAAGCTCGTATCAAATTACACAATATTATTTGGTTAATCTCAGGAAAATATTTTCGGTACCCAAATTGAATCATTTACAGCACTTATCGAGGATTTAATGTTTTTGACGCACCATTTTCATTTTACTTACTTCCGGTTTAATTCAATAGCGCTATAAAGGAGATAGTGGTGCCAAGCTAGGGTTTTTTATTTACATTTTCAATCAGTCTCTATCCTTCAAAAATAATAAGAGAAGAGAAAATGAAAAGGGATGTTGTTCACATTTTCAAAAACAAGAAAATATTTCATAAATATGCGTTGCAACTTTCAACGGAGATAACTTTTGACTCGGGTCTCGAAACGACTATTATAATATATCAAATAGAAGCTCGTATCAAATTACACAATATTATTTGGTTAATCTCGGGAAAATATTTTCGGTACCCAAATTGAATCATTTACAGAACTTATCGTGGATTTAATGTTTTTGACGCACCATTTTCATTTTACTTATTTCCGGTTTAATTCAATAGCGCTATAAAGGAGATAGTGGTGCCAAGCTAGGGTTTTTTATTTACATTTTCAATCAGTCTCTATCCCTCAAAAATAATAAGAGAAGAGAAAATGAAAAGGGATGTTGTTCACATTTTCAAAAACAAGAAAATATTTCATAAATATGCGTTGCAACTTTCAACGGAGATAACTTTTGACTCGGGTATCGAAACGACTATTATAATACATCAAAGCGAAGCTCGTATCAAATTACACAATATTATTTTGTTAATCTCAGGAAAATATTTTCGGTACCCAAATTGAATCATTTACAGCACCTACTGAGAATTTAATATTTCTTACTCATCATTTTCATTTTACTTACTTCCTATTTAATTAAATAGCGCTATAAATGAGATACTGATGCCAACCGAGGGTTTTTCATTTATATTTTCAATTAGTCTCTATCCTTTAAAAATAATAAGAGAAGAGAAAATGAAAGGGGATTTTGTTCACATTTTCAAAAACAACAAAATATTTAATAAATATGCGTTACAACTTTAAACAGAGATAACTTCTGACTCGAATATAAAAACGACTATTATAATATATCAAATCGAAGCTCGTGTCAAATTACAGAATATGATTTGGTCTCTCTAAGGAAAATCTTTTAGGTACCCAAATTGAATCATTTACAGCAGGATTTATTGTTTTTGACGCACCATTTTCATTTTACTTATCTCCGGTTTAATTCAATAGCGCTATAAAGGAGATAGTGGTGCCAACCGAGGGTTTTTTATTTACATTTTCAATCAGTCTCTATCCTTCAAAAATAATAAGAGAAGAGAAAATGAAAAGGGATGTTGTTCACATTTTTAAAAACAACAAAACATTTAATAAATATGTGTTGCAACTTTCAACGGAGATAACTTTTGACTCGGGTATCGAAACGACTATTATAATATATCAAATCGAAGCTCGTATCAAATTACACAATATTATTTTGTTAATCTCAGGAAAATATTTTCGGTACCCAAATTGAATCATTTACAGCACCTACTGAGAATTTAATATTTCTGACTCATCATTTTCATTTTACTTACTTCCTATTTAATTAAATAGCGCTATAAATGAGATACTGATGCCAACCGAGGGTTTTTCAATTATATTTTCAATTAGTCTCTATCCTTTAAAAATAATAAGAGAAGAGAAAATGAAAGGGGATGTTGTTCACATTTTCAAAAACAACAAAACATTTCATAAATATGCGTTGCAACTTTCAACGGAGATAACTTCTGACTCGGGTATCGAAACGACTATAATAATATATCAAATCGAACCTCGTATCAAATTACACAATATTATTTGGTTAATCTCAGGAAAATATTTTCGGTACCCAAATTGAATCATTTACAGCACTTATCAAAGATTTAATGTTTTTGACTCACCATTTTAATTTTACTTACTTCCGGTTTAATTCAATAGCGCTATAAAGGAGATACTGGTGCCAACCAAGGGTTTTTCATTTATATTTTCAATAAGTCTCTATCCTTAAAAAATAATAAGAGAAGAGACATTGAAAGGGGATGTTGTTCACATTTTCAAAAACAACAAAACATTTAATATATATGTGTTGCAACTTTCAACGGAGATAACTTTTGACTCGGGTATCGAAACGACTATTATAATACATCAAAGTGAAGCTTGTATCAAATTACACAATATTATTTTGTTAATCTCAGGAAAATATTTTCGGTACCCAAATTGAATCATTTACAGCACCTACTGAGAATTTAATATTTCTTACTCATCATTTTCATTTTACTTACTTCCTATTTAATTAAATAGCGCTATAAATGAGATACTGATGCCAACCGAGGGTTTTTCATTTATATTTTCAATTAGTCTCTATCCTTTAAAAATAATAAGAGAAGAGAAAATGAAAGGGGATTTTGTTCACATTTTCAAAAACAACAAAATATTTAATAAATATGCGTTACAACTTTAAACAGAGATAACTTCTGACTCGAATATAAAAACGACTATTATAATATATCAAATCGAAGCTCGTGTCAAATTACAGAATATGATTTGGTCTCTCTAAGGAAAATCTTTTAGGTACCCAAATTGAATCTTTTACAGCAGGATTTAATGTTTTTGACGCACCATTTTCATTTTACTTACCTCCGGTTTAATTCAATAGCGCTATAAAGGAGATAGTGGTGCCAACCGAGGGTTTTTTATTTACATTTTCAATCAGTCTCTATCCTTCAAAAATAATAAGAGAAGAGAAAATGAAAAGGGATGTTGTTCACATTTTTAAAAACAACAAAACATTTAATAAATATGTGTTGCAACTTTCAACGGAGATAACTTTTGACTCGGGTATCGAAACGACTATTATAATATATCAAATCGAAGCTCGTATCAAATTACACAATATTATTTTGTTAATCTCAGGAAAATATTTTCGGTACCCAAATTGAATCATTTACAGCACCTACTGAGAATTTAATATTTCTTACTCATCATTTTCATTTTACTTACTTCCTATTTAATTAAATAGCGCTATAAATGAGATACTGATGCCAACCGAGGGTTTTTCAATTATATTTTCAATTAGTCTATATCCTTTAAAAATAATAAGAGAAGAGAAAATGAAAGAGGATGTTGTTCACATTTTCAAAAACAACAAAACATTTCATAAATATGCGTTGCAACTTTCAACGGAGATAACTTCTGACTCGGGTATCGAAACGACTATTATAATATATCAAATCGAAGCTCGTATCAAATTACACAATATTATTTGGTTAATCTCAGGAAAATATTTTCGGTACCCAAATTGAATCATTTACAGCACTTATCGAGGATTTAATGTTTTTGACGCACCATTTTCATTTTACTTACTTCCGGTTTAATTCAATAGCGCTATAAAGGAGATAGTGGTGCCAAGCTAGGGTTTTTTATTTACATTTTCAATCAGTCTCTATCCTTCAAAAATAATAAGAGAAGAGAAAATGAAAAGGGATGTTGTTCACATTTTCAAAAACAAGAAAACATTTCATAAATATGCGTTGCAACTTTCAACGGAGATAACTTTTGACTCGGGTCTCGAAACGACTATTATAATATATCAAATAGAAGCTCGTATCAAATTACACAATATTATTTGGTTAATCTCAGGAAAATATTTTCGGTACCCAAATTGAATCATTTACTGCACTTATCGTGGATTTAATGTTTTTGACGCACCATTTTCATTTTACTTACTTCCGGTTTAATTCAATAGCGCTATAAAGGAGATACTGGTGCCAACCGAGGGTTTTTCATTAATATTTTCAATAAGTCTCTATCCTTCAAAAATAATAAGAGAAGAGACATTGAAAGGGGATGTTGTTCACATTTTCAAAAACAACAAAACATTTAATATATATTTGTTGCAACTTTCAACGGAGATAACTTTTGACTCGATTATCGAAACGCCTATTATAATATATCAAATCGAAGCTCGTATCAAATTACACAATATTATTTTGTTAATCTCAGGAAAATATTTTCGGTACCCAAATTGAATCATTTACAGCACCTACTGAGAATTTAATATTTCTTACTCATCATTTTCATTTTACTTACTTCCTATTTAATTAAATAGCGCTATAAATGAGATACTGATGCCAACCGAGGGTTTTTCATTTGTATTTTCAATTAGTCTCTATCCTTCAAAAATAATAAGAGAAGAGAAAATGAAAGGGGATTTTGTTCACATTTTCAAAAACAACAAAATATTTAATAAATATGCGTTACAACTTTAAACAGAGATAACTTCTGACTCGGGTATAAAAACGACTATTATAATATATCAAATCGAAGCTCGTGTCAAATTACAGAATATGATTTGGTCTCTCTAAGGAAAATATTTTCGGTACCCAAATTGAATCATTTACAGCAGGATTTAATGTTTTTGACGCACCATTTTCATTTTACTTACCTCCGGTTTAATTCAATAGCGCTATAAAGGAGATAGTGGTGCCAACCGAGGGTTTTTTATTTATATTTTCAATAAGTCTCTATCCTTCAAAAATAATAAGAGAAGAGACATTGAAAGGGGATGTTGTTCACATTTTCAAAAACAACAAAACATTTAATATATATGTGTTGCAACTTTCAACGGAGATAACTTTTGACTCGGGTATCGAAACGACTATTATAATACATCATATCGAAGCTCGTATCAAATTACACAATATTATTTTGTTAATCTCAGGAAAATATTTTTGGTACCAAAATTGAATCATTTACAGCACCTACTGAGAATTTAATATTTCTTACTCATCATTTTCATTTTACTTACTTCCTATTTAATTAAATAGAGCTATAAATGAGATACTGATGCCAACCGAGGGTTTTTTATTTACATTTTCAATCAGTCTCTATCCTTCAAAAATAATAAGAGAAGAGAAAATGAAAAGGGATGTTGTTCACATTTTCCAAAACAAGAAAACATTTCATAAATATGCGTTGCAACTTTCAACGGAGATAACTTTTGACTCGGGTCTCGAAACGACTATTAGAATATATCAAATAGAAGCTCGTATCAAATTACACAATATTATTTGGTTAATCTCAGGAAAATATTTTCGGTACCCAAATTGAATCATTTACAGCACTTATCGAGGATTTAATGTTTTTGACGCACCATTTTCATTTTACTTACTTCCGGTTTAATTCAATAGCGCTATAAAGGAGATACTGGTGCCAACCGAGGGTTTTTCATTAATATTTTCAATAAGTCTCTATCCTTCAAAAATAATAAGAGAAGAGACATTGAAAGGGGATGTTGTTCACATTTTCAAAAACAACAAAACATTTAATATATATTTGTTGCAACTTTCAACGGAGATAACTTTTGACTCGGGTCTCGAAACGACTATTATAATATATGAAATAGAAGCTCGTATCAAATTACACAATATTATTTGGTTAATCTCAGGAAAATATTTTCGGTACCCAAATTGAATCATTTACAGCACTTATCGTGGATTTAATGTTTTTGACGCACCATTTTCATTTTACTTACTTCCGGTTTAATTCAATAGCGCTATAAAGGAGATACTGGTGCCAACCGAGGGTTTTTCATTAATATTTTCAATAAATCTCTATCCTTCAAAAATAATAAGAGAAGAGACATTGAAAGGGGATGTTGTTCACATTTTCAAAAACAACAAAACATTTAATATATATGTGTTGCAACTTTCAACGGTGATAACTTTTGACTCGGGTATCGAAACGCCTATTATAATATATCAAATCGAAGCTCGTATCAAATTACACAATATTATTTTGTTAATCTCAGGAAAATATTTTCGGTACCCAAATTGAATCATTTACAGCACTTATCGGGGATTTAATGTTTTTGACGCACCATTTTCATTTTACTTACTTCCGGTTTAATTCAATAGCGCTATAAAGGAGATACTGGTGCCAACCGAGGGTTTTTCATTAATATTTTCAATAAGTCTCTATCCTTCAAAAATAATAAGAGAAGAGACATTGAAAGGGGATGTTGTTCACATTTTCAAAAACAACAAAACATTTCATAAATATGCGTTGCAACTTTCAACGGAGATAACTTCTGACTCGGGTATCGAAACGACTATTATAATATATCAAATCGAAGCTCGTATCAAATTACACAATATTATTTGGTTAATCTCAGGAAAATATTTTCGGTACCCAAATTGAATCATTTACAGCACTTATCGAGGATTTAATGTTTTTGACGCACCATTTTCATTTTACTTACTTCCGGTTTAATTCAATAGCGCTATAAAGGAGATAGTGGTGCCAAGCTAGGGTTTTTTATTTACATTTTCAATCAGTCTCTATCCTTCAAAAATAATAAGAGAAGAGAAAATGAAAAGGGATGTTGTTCACATTTTCAAAAACAAGAAAACATTTCATAAATATGCGTTGCAACTTTCAACAGAGATAACTTTTGACTCGGGTCTCGAAACGACTATTATAATATATGAAATAGAAGCTCGTATCAAATTACACAATATTATTTGGTTAATCTCAGGAAAATATTTTCGGTACCCAAATTGAATCATTTACAGCACTTATCGTGGATTTAATGTTTTTGACGCACCATTTTCATTTTACTTACTTCCGGTTTAATTCAATAGCGCTATAAAGGAGATACTGGTGCCAACCGAGGGTTTTTCATTAATATTTTCAATAAGTCTCTATCCTTCAAAAATAATAAGAGAAGAGACATTGAAAGGGGATGTTGTTCACATTTTCAAACACAACAAATCATTTAATATATATTTGTTGCAACTTTCAACGAAGATAACTTTTGACTCGGGTATCGAAACGCCTATTATAATATATCAAATCGAAGCTCGTATCAAATTACACAATATTATTTTGTTAATCTCAGGAAAATATTTTCGGTACCCAAATTGAATCATTTACAGCACCTACTGAGAATTTAATATTTCTTACTCATCATTTTCATTTTACTTACTTCCTATTTAATTAAATAGCGCTATAAATGAGATACTGATGCCAACCGAGGGTTTTTCATTTGTATTTTCAATTAGTCTCTATCCTTCAAAAATAATAAGAGAAGAGAAAATGAAAGGGGATTTTGTTCACATTTTCAAAAACAACAAAATATTTAATAAATATGCGTTACAACTTTAAACAGAGATAACTTCTGACTCAGGTATAAAAACGACTATTATAATATATCAAATCGAAGCTCGTGTGAAATTACAGAATATGATTTGGTCTCTCTAAGGAAAATCTTTTCGGTACCCAAATTGAATCATTTACAGCAGGATTTAATGTTTTTGACGCACCATTTTCATTTTACTTACCTCCGGTTTAATTCAATAGCGCTATAAAGGAGATAGTGGTGCCAACCGAGGGTTTTTTATTTATATTTTCAATAAGTCTCTATCCTTCAAAAATAATAAGAGAAGAGACATTGAAAGGGGATGTTGTTCACATTTTCAAAAACAACAAAACATTTAATATATATGTGTTGCAACTTTCAACGGGGATAACTTTTGACTCGGGTATCGAAACGACTATTATAATACATCATATCGAAGCTCGTATCAAATTACACAATATTATTTTGTTAATCTCAGGAAAATATTTTTGGTACCAAAATTGAATCATTTACAGCACCTACTGAGAATTTAATATTTCTTACTCATCATTTTCATTTTACTTACTTCCTATTTAATTAAATAGCGCTATAAATGAGATACTGATGCCAACCGAGGGTTTTTTATTTACATTTTCAATCAGTCTCTATCCTTCAAAAATAATAAGAGAAGAGAAAATGAAAAGGGATGTTGTTCACATTTTCCAAAACAAGAAAACATTTCATAAATATGCGTTGCAACTTTCAACGGAGATAACTTTTGACTCGGGTCTCGAAACGACTATTAGAATATATCAAATAGAAGCTCGTATCAAATTACACAATATTATTTGGTTAATCTCAGGAAAATATTTTCGGTACCCAAATTGAATCATTTACAGCACTTATCGAGGATTTAATGTTTTTGACGCACCATTATCATTTTACTTACTTCCGGTATAATTCAATAGCGCTATAAAGGAGATAGTGGTGCCAAGCTAGGGTTTTTTATTTACATTTTCAATCAGTCTCTATCCTTCAAAAATAATAAGAGAAGAGAAAATGAAAAGGGATGTTGTTCACATTTTCAAAAACAAGAAAACATTTCATAAATATGCGTTGCAACTTTCAACGGAGATAACTTTTGACTCGGGTCTCGAAACGACTATTATAATATATCAAATAGAATCTCGTATCAAATTACACAATATTATTTGGTTAATCTCAGGAAAATATTTTCGGTACCCAAATTGAATCATTTACAGCACTTATCGTGGATTTAATGTTTTTGACGCACCATTTTCATTTTACTTACTTCCGGTTTAATTCAATAGCGCTATAAAGGAGATACTGGTGCCAACCGAGGGTTTTTCATTAATATTTTCAATAAATCTCTATCCTTCAAAAATAATAAGAGAAGAGACATTGAAAGGGGATGTTGTTCACATTTTCAAAAACAACAAAACATTTAATATATATGTGTTGCAACTTTCTACGGTGATAACTTTTGACTCGGGTATCGAAACGCCTATTATAATATATCAAATCGAAGCTCGTATCAAATTACACAATATTATTTTGTTAATCTCAGGAAAATATTTTCGGTACCCAAATTGAATCATTTACAGCACCTACTGAGAATTTAATATTTCTTACTCATCATTTTCATTTTACTTACTTTCTATTTAATTAAATAGCGCTATAAATGAGATACTGATGCCAACCGAGGGTTTTTCATTTGTATTTTCAATTAGTCTCTATCCTTCAAAAATAATAAGAGAAGAGAAAATGAAAGGGGATTTTGTTCACATTTTCAAATACAACAAAATATTTAATAAATATGCGTTACAACTTTAAACAGAGATAACTTCTGACTCGGGTATAAAAACGACTATTATAATATATCAAATCGAAGCTCGTGTCAAATTACAGAATATGATTTGGTCTCTCTAAGGAAAATCTTTTCGGTACCCAAATTGAATAATTTACAGCAGGATTTAATGTTTTGACGCACCATTTTCATTTTACTTACCTCCGGTTTAATTCAATAGCGCTATAAAGGAGATAGTGGTGCCAACCGAGGGTTTTTTATTTATATTTTCAATAAGTCTCTATCCTTCAAAAATAATAAGAGAAGAGACATTGAAAGGGGATGTTGTTCACATTTTCAAAAACAACAAAACATTTAATATATATGTGTTGCAACTTTCAACGGTGATAACTTTTGACTCGGGTATCGAAACGCCTATTATAATATATCAAATCGAAGCTCATATCAAATTACACAATATTATTTTGTTAATCTGAGGAAAATATTTTCGGTACCCAAATTGAATCATTTACAGCACCTACTGAGAATTTAATATTTCTTACTCATCATTTTCATTTTACTTACTTCCTATTTAATTAAATAGCGCTATAAATGAGATACTGATGCCAACCGAGGGTTTTTCATTTGTATTTTCAATTAGTCTCTATCCTTCAAAAATAATAAGAGAAGAGAAAATGAAAGGGGATTTTGTTCACATTTTCAAATACAACAAAATATTTAATAAATATGCGTTACAACTTTAAACAGAGATAACTTCTGACTCGGGTATAAAAACGACTATTATAATATATCAAATCGAAGCTCGTGTCAAATTAGAGAATATGATTTGGTCTCTCTAAGGAAAATCTTTTCGGTACCCAAATTGAATCATTTACAGCAGGATTTAATGTTTTTGACGCACCATTTTCATTTTACTTACCTCCGGTTTAATTCAATAGCGCTATAAAGGAGATAGTGGTGCCAACCGAGGGTTTTTTATTTATATTTTCAATAAGTCTCTATCCTTCAAAAATAATAAGAGAAGAGACATTGAAAGGGGATGTTGTTCACATTTTCAAAAACAACAAAACATTTAATATATATGTGTTGCAACTTTCAACGGAGATAACTTTTGACTCGGGTATCGAAACGACTATTATAATACATCAAATCGAAGCTCGTATCAAATTACACAATATTATTTTGTTAATCTAAGGAAAATATTTTTGGTACCCAAATTGAATCATTTACAGCACCTACTGAGAATTTAATATTTCTTACTCATCATTTTCATTTTACTTACTTCCTATTTAATTAAATAGCGCTATAAATGAGATACTGATGCCAACCGAGGGATTTTTATTTACATTTTCAATCAGTCTCTATCCTTCAAAAATAATAAGAAAAGAGAAAATGAAAAGGGATGTTGTTCACATTTTCCAAAACAAGAAAACATTTCATAAATATGCGTTGCAACTTTCAACGGAGATAACTTTTGACTCGGGTCTTGAAACGACTATTATAATATATAAAATAGAAGCTCGTATCAAATTACACAATATTATTTGGTTAATCTCAGGAAAATATTTTCGGTACCCAAATTGAATCATTTACAGCACTTATCGTGGATTTAATGTTTTTGACGCACCATTTTCATTTTACTTACTTCCGGTTTAATTCAATAGCGCTATAAAGGAGATACTGGTGCCAACCGAGGGTTTTTCATTAATATTTTCAATAAGTCTCTATCCTTCAAAAATAATAAGAGAAGAGACATTGAAAGGGGATGTTGTTCACATTTTCAAACACAACAAAACATTTAATATATATTTGTTGCAAATTTCAACGAAGATAACTTTTGACTCGGGTATCGAAACGCCTATTATAATATATCAAATCGAAGCTCGTATCAAATTACACAATATTATTTTGTTAATCTCAGGAAAATATTTTCGGTACCCAAATTGAATCATTTACAGCACCTACTGAGAATTTAATATTTCTTACTCATCATTTTCATTTTACTTACTTCCTATTTAATTAAATAGCGCTATAAATGAGATACTGATGCCAACCGAGGGTTTTTCATTTGTATTTTCAATTAGTCTCTATCCTTCAAAAATAATAAGAGAAGAGAAAATGAAAGGGGATTTTGTTCACATTTTCAAAAACAACAAAATATTTAATAAATATGCGTTACAACTTTAAACAGAGATAACTTCTGACTCAGGTATAAAAACGACTATTATAATATATCAAATCGAAGCTCGTGTGAAATTACAGAATATGATTTGGTCTCTCTAAGGAAAATCTTTTCGGTACCCAAATTGAATCATTTACAGCAGGATTTAATGTTTTTGACGCACCATTTTCATTTTACTTACCTCCGGTTTAATTCAATAGCGCTATAAAGGAGATAGTGGTGCCAACCGAGGGTTTTTTATTTATATTTTCAATAAGTCTCTATCCTTCAAAAATAATAAGAGAAGAGACATTGAAAGGGGATGTTGTTCACATTTTCAAAAACAACAAAACATTTAATATATATGTGTTGCAACTTTCAACGGGGATAACTTTTGACTCGGGTATCGAAACGACTATTATAATACATCATATCGAAGCTCGTATCAAATTACACAATATTATTTTGTTAATCTCAGGAAAATATTTTTGGTACCAAAATTGAATCATTTACAACACCTACTGAGAATTTAATATTTCTTACTCATCATTTTCATTTTACTTACTTCCTATTTAATTAAATAGCGCTATAAATGAGATACTGATGCCAACCGAGGGTTTTTTATTTACATTTTCAATCAGTCTCTATCCTTCAAAAATAATAAGAGAAGAGAAAATGAAAAGGGATGTTGTTCACATTTTCCAAAACAAGAAAACATTTCATAAATATGCGTTGCAACTTTCAACGGAGATAACTTTTGACTCGGGTCTCGAAACGACTATTAGAATATATCAAATAGAAGCTCGTATCAAATTACACAATATTATTTGGTTAATCTCAGGAAAATATTTTCGGTACCCAAATTGAATCATTTACAGCACTTATCGAGGATTTAATGTTTTTGACGCACCATTATCATTTTACTTACTTCCGGTATAATTCAATAGCGCTATAAAGGAGATAGTGGTGCCAAGCTAGGGTTTTTTATTTACATTTTCAATCAGTCTCTATCCTTCTAAAATAATAAGAGAAGAGAAAATGAAAAGGGATGTTGTTCACATTTTCAAAAACAAGAAAACATTTCATAAATATGCGTTGCAACTTTCAACGGAGATAACTTTTGACTCGGGTCTCGAAACGACTATTATAATATATCAAATAGAATCTCGTATCAAATTACACAATATTATTTGGTTAATCTCAGGAAAATATTTTCGGTACCCAAATTGAATCATTTACAGCACTTATCGTGGATTTAATGTTTTTGACGCACCATTTTCATTTTACTTACTTCCGGTTTAATTCAATAGCGCTATAAAGGAGATACTGGTGCCAACCGAGGGTTTTTCATTAATATTTTCAATAAATCTCTATCCTTCAAAAATAATAAGAGAAGAGACATTGAAAGGGGATGTTGTTCACATTTTCAAAAACAACAAAACATTTAATATATATGTGTTGCAACTTTCTACGGTGATAACTTTTGACTCGGGTATCGAAACGCCTATTATAATATATCAAATCGAAGCTCGTATCAAATTACACAATATTATTTTGTTAATCTCAGGAAAATATTTTCGGTACCCAAATTGAATCATTTACAGCACCTACTGAGAATTTAATATTTCTTACTCATCATTTTCATTTTACTTACTTTCTATTTAATTAAATAGCGCTATAAATGAGATACTGATGCCAACCGAGGGTTTTTCATTTGTATTTTCAATTAGTCTCTATCCTTCAAAAATAATAAGAGAAGAGAAAATGAAAGGGGATTTTGTTCACATTTTCAAATACAACAAAATATTTAATAAATATGCGTTACAACTTTAAACAGAGATAACTTCTGACTCGGGTATAAAAACGACTATTATAATATATCAAATCGAAGCTCGTGTCAAATTACAGAATATGATTTGGTCTCTCTAAGGAAAATCTTTTCGGTACCCAAATTGAATAATTTACAGCAGGATTTAATGTTTTGACGCACCATTTTCATTTTACTTACCTCCGGTTTAATTCAATAGCGCTATAAAGGAGATAGTGGTGCCAACCGAGGGTTTTTTATTTATATTTTCAATAAGTCTCTATCCTTCAAAAATAATAAGAGAAGAGACATTGAAAGGGGATGTTGTTCACATTTTCAAAAACAACAAAACATTTAATATATATGTGTTGCAACTTTCAACGGTGATAACTTTTGACTCGGGTATCGAAACGCCTATTATAATATATCAAATCGAAGCTCATATCAAATTACACAATATTATTTTGTTAATCTGAGGAAAATATTTTCGGTACCCAAATTGAATCATTTACAGCACCTACTGAGAATTTAATATTTCTTACTCATCATTTTCATTTTACTTACTTCCTATTTAATTAAATAGCGCTATAAATGAGATACTGATGCCAACCGAGGGTTTTTCATTTGTATTTTCAATTAGTCTCTATCCTTCAAAAATAATAAGAGAAGAGAAAATGAAAGGGGATTTTGTTCACATTTTCAAATACAACAAAATATTTAATAAATATGCGTTACAACTTTAAACAGAGATAACTTCTGACTCGGGTATAAAAACGACTATTATAATATATCAAATCGAAGCTCGTGTCAAATTAGAGAATATGATTTGGTCTCTCTAAGGAAAATCTTTTCGGTACCCAAATTGAATCATTTACAGCAGGATTTAATGTTTTTGACGCACCATTTTCATTTTACTTACCTCCGGTTTAATTCAATAGCGCTATAAAGGAGATAGTGGTGCCAACCGAGGGTTTTTTATTTATATTTTCAATAAGTCTCTATCCTTCAAAAATAATAAGAGAAGAGACATTGAAAGGGGATGTTGTTCACATTTTCAAAAACAACAAAACATTTAATATATATGTGTTGCAACTTTCAACGGAGATAACTTTTGACTCGGGTATCGAAACGACTATTATAATACATCAAATCGAAGCTCGTATCAAATTACACAATATTATTTTGTTAATCTAAGGAAAATATTTTTGGTACCCAAATTGAATCATTTACAGCACCTACTGAGAATTTAATATTTCTTACTCATCATTTTCATTTTACTTACTTCCTATTTAATTAAATAGCGCTATAAATGAGATACTGATGCCAACCGAGGGATTTTTATTTACATTTTCAATCAGTCTCTATCCTTCAAAAATAATAAGAAAAGAGAAAATGAAAAGGGATGTTGTTCACATTTTCCAAAACAAGAAAACATTTCATAAATATGCGTTGCAACTTTCAACAGAGATAACTTTTGACTCGGGTCTTGAAACGACTATTATAATATATAAAATAGAAGCTCGTATCAAATTACACAATATTATTTGGTTAATCTCAGGAAAATATTTTCGGTACCCAAATTGAATCATTTACAGCACTTATCGTGGATTTAATGTTTTTGACGCACCATTTTCATTTTACTTACTTCCGGTTTAATTCAATAGCGCTATAAAGGAGATACTGGTGCCAACCGAGGGTTTTTCATTAATATTTTCAATAAGTCTCTATCCTTCAAAAATAATAAGAGAAGAGACATTGAAAGGGGATGTTGTTCACATTTTCAAACACAACAAAACATTTAATATATATTTGTTGCAAATTTCAACGAAGATAACTTTTGACTCGGGTATCGAAACGCCTATTATAATATATCAAATCGAAGCTCGTATCAAATTACACAATATTATTTTGTTAATCTCAGGAAAATATTTTCGGTACCCAAATTGAATCATTTACAGCACCTACTGAGAATTTAATATTTCTTACTCATCATTTTCATTTTACTTACTTCCTATTTAATTAAATAGCGCTATAAATGAGATACTGATGCCAACCGAGGGTTTTTCATTTGTATTTTCAATTAGTCTCTATCCTTCAAAAATAATAAGAGAAGAGAAAATGAAAGGGGATTTTGTTCACATTTTCAAAAACAACAAAATATTTAATAAATATGCGTTACAACTTTAAACAGAGATAACTTCTGACTCAGGTATAAAAACGACTATTATAATATATCAAATCGAAGCTCGTGTGAAATTACAGAATATGATTTGGTCTCTCTAAGGAAAATCTTTTCGGTACCCAAATTGAATCATTTACAGCAGGATTTAATGTTTTTGACGCACCATTTTCATTTTACTTACCTCCGGTTTAATTCAATAGCGCTATAAAGGAGATAGTGGTGCCAACCGAGGGTTTTTTATTTATATTTTCAATAAGTCTCTATCCTTCAAAAATAATAAGAGAAGAGACATTGAAAGGGGATGTTGTTCACATTTTCAAAAACAACAAAACATTTAATATATATGTGTTGCAACTTTCAACGGGGATAACTTTTGACTCGGGTATCGAAACGACTATTATAATACATCATATCGAAGCTCGTATCAAATTACACAATATTATTTTGTTAATCTCAGGAAAATATTTTTGGTACCAAAATTGAATCATTTACAACACCTACTGAGAATTTAATATTTCTTACTCATCATTTTCATTTTACTTACTTCCTATTTAATTAAATAGCGCTATAAATGAGATACTGATGCCAACCGAGGGTTTTTTATTTACATTTTCAATCAGTCTCTATCCTTCAAAAATAATAAGAGAAGAGAAAATGAAAAGGGATGTTGTTCACATTTTCCAAAACAAGAAAACATTTCATAAATATGCGTTGCAACTTTCAACGGAGATAACTTTTGACTCGGGTCTCGAAACGACTATTAGAATATATCAAATAGAAGCTCGTATCAAATTACACAATATTATTTGGTTAATCTCAGGAAAATATTTTCGGTACCCAAATTGAATCATTTACAGCACTTATCGAGGATTTAATGTTTTTGACGCACCATTATCATTTTACTTACTTCCGGTATAATTCAATAGCGCTATAAAGGAGATAGTGGTGCCAAGCTAGGGTTTTTTATTTACATTTTCAATCAGTCTCTATCCTTCTAAAATAATAAGAGAAGAGAAAATGAAAAGGGATGTTGTTCACATTTTCAAAAACAAGAAAACATTTCATAAATATGCGTTGCAACTTTCAACGGAGATAACTTTTGACTCGGGTCTCGAAACGACTATTATAATATATCAAATAGAATCTCGTATCAAATTACACAATATTATTTGGTTAATCTCAGGAAAATATTTTCGGTACCCAAATTGAATCATTTACAGCACTTATCGTGGATTTAATGTTTTTGACGCACCATTTTCATTTTACTTACTTCCGGTTTAATTCAATAGCGCTATAAAGGAGATACTGGTGCCAACCGAGGGTTTTTCATTAATATTTTCAATAAATCTCTATCCTTCAAAAATAATAAGAGAAGAGACATTGAAAGGGGATGTTGTTCACATTTTCAAAAACAACAAAACATTTAATATATATGTGTTGCAACTTTCTACGGTGATAACTTTTGACTCGGGTATCGAAACGCCTATTATAATATATCAAATCGAAGCTCGTATCAAATTACACAATATTATTTTGTTAATCTCAGGAAAATATTTTCGGTACCCAAATTGAATCATTTACAGCACCTACTGAGAATTTAATATTTCTTACTCATCATTTTCATTTTACTTACTTTCTATTTAATTAAATAGCGCTATAAATGAGATACTGATGCCAACCGAGGGTTTTTCATTTGTATTTTCAATTAGTCTCTATCCTTCAAAAATAATAAGAGAAGAGAAAATGAAAGGGGATTTTGTTCACATTTTCAAATACAACAAAATATTTAATAAATATGCGTTACAACTTTAAACAGAGATAACTTCTGACTCGGGTATAAAAACGACTATTATAATATATCAAATCGAAGCTCGTGTCAAATTACAGAATATGATTTGGTCTCTCTAAGGAAAATCTTTTCGGTACCCAAATTGAATAATTTACAGCAGGATTTAATGTTTTGACGCACCATTTTCATTTTACTTACCTCCGGTTTAATTCAATAGCGCTATAAAGGAGATAGTGGTGCCAACCGAGGGTTTTTTATTTATATTTTCAATAAGTCTCTATCCTTCAAAAATAATAAGAGAAGAGACATTGAAAGGGGATGTTGTTCACATTTTCAAAAACAACAAAACATTTAATATATATGTGTTGCAACTTTCAACGGTGATAACTTTTGACTCGGGTATCGAAACGCCTATTATAATATATCAAATCGAAGCTCATATCAAATTACACAATATTATTTTGTTAATCTGAGGAAAATATTTTCGGTACCCAAATTGAATCATTTACAGCACCTACTGAGAATTTAATATTTCTTACTCATCATTTTCATTTTACTTACTTCCTATTTAATTAAATAGCGCTATAAATGAGATACTGATGCCAACCGAGGGTTTTTCATTTGTATTTTCAATTAGTCTCTATCCTTCAAAAATAATAAGAGAAGAGAAAATGAAAGGGGATTTTGTTCACATTTTCAAATACAACAAAATATTTAATAAATATGCGTTACAACTTTAAACAGAGATAACTTCTGACTCGGGTATAAAAACGACTATTATAATATATCAAATCGAAGCTCGTGTCAAATTAGAGAATATGATTTGGTCTCTCTAAGGAAAATCTTTTCGGTACCCAAATTGAATCATTTACAGCAGGATTTAATGTTTTTGACGCACCATTTTCATTTTACTTACCTCCGGTTTAATTCAATAGCGCTATAAAGGAGATAGTGGTGCCAACCGAGGGTTTTTTATTTATATTTTCAATAAGTCTCTATCCTTCAAAAATAATAAGAGAAGAGACATTGAAAGGGGATGTTGTTCACATTTTCAAAAACAACAAAACATTTAATATATATGTGTTGCAACTTTCAACGGAGATAACTTTTGACTCGGGTATCGAAACGACTATTATAATACATCAAATCGAAGCTCGTATCAAATTACACAATATTATTTTGTTAATCTAAGGAAAATATTTTTGGTACCCAAATTGAATCATTTACAGCACCTACTGAGAATTTAATATTTCTTACTCATCATTTTCATTTTACTTACTTCCTATTTAATTAAATAGCGCTATAAATGAGATACTGATGCCAACCGAGGGATTTTTATTTACATTTTCAATCAGTCTCTATCCTTCAAAAATAATAAGAAAAGAGAAAATGAAAAGGGATGTTGTTCACATTTTCCAAAACAAGAAAACATTTCATAAATATGCGTTGCAACTTTCAACGGAGATAACTTTTGACTCGGGTCTTGAAACGACTATTATAATATATAAAATAGAAGCTCGTATCAAATTACACAATATTATTTGGTTAATCTCA
The DNA here is from genome assembly GCA_037013495.1 of Hippophae tibetana. NCBI lineage: Eukaryota > Viridiplantae > Streptophyta > Magnoliopsida > Rosales > Elaeagnaceae > Hippophae > Hippophae tibetana. The sequence continues at coordinate 46,533,519 of CM072812.1, read as the reverse complement.
GGAAAATATTTTCGGTACCCAAATTGAATCATTTACAGCACTTATCGTGGATTTAATGTTTTTGACGCACCATTTTCATTTTACTTACTTCCAGTTTAATTCAATAGCGCTATAAAGGAGATACTGGTGCCAACCGAGGATTTTTCATTAATATTTTCAATAAGTCTCTATCCTTCAAAAATAATAAGAGAAGAGACATTGAAAGGGGATTTTGTTCACATTTTCAAAAACAACAAAACATTTAATATATATGTGTTGCAACTTTCAACGGAGATAACTTTTGACTCGGGTATCGAAACGACTATTATAATATATCAAATCGAAGCTCGTATCAAATTACACAATATTATTTTGTTAATATCAGGAAAATATTTTCGGTACCCAAATTGAATCATTTACAGCACCTACTGAGAATTTAATATTTCTTACTTATCATTTTCATTTTACTTACTTCCTATTTAATTAAATAGCGTTATAAATGAGATACTGATGCCAACCGAGGGTTTTTCATTTGTATTTTCAATTAGTCTCTATCCTTCAAAAATAATAAGAGAAGAGAAAATGAAAGGGGATTTTGTTCACATTTTCAAAAACAACAAAACATTTCATAAATATGCGTTGCAACTTTCAACGGAGATAACTTCTGACTCGGGTATCGAAACGACTATTATAATATATCAAATCGAAGCTCGAATCAAATTACACAATATTATTTGGTTAATCTCAGGAAAATATTTTCGGTACCCAAATTGAATCATTTACAGCACTTATCGAGGATTTAATGTTTTTGACGCACCATTTTCATTTTACTTACTTCCGGTTTAATTCAATAGCGCTATAAAGGAGATACTGGTGCCAACCGAGGGTTTTTCATTAATATTTTCAATAATCTCTATCCTTCAATAATAATAAGAGAAGAGACATTGAAAGGGGATGTTGTTGACATTTTCAAAAACAACAAAACATTTAATAAATATGCGTTGCAACTTTCAACGGAGTTAACTTTTGACTCGGGTCTCGAAACGACTATTATAATATATCAAATAGAAGCTCGTATCAAATCACACAATATTATTTGGTTAATCTAAGGAAAATATTTTCGGTACCCAAATTGAATCATTTACAGCACTTATCGTGGATTTAATGTTTTTGACGCACCATTTTCATTTTACTTACTTCCGGTTTAATTCAATAGCGCTATAAAGGAGATACTGGTGCCAACCGAGGGTTTTTCTTTAATATTTTCAATAAGTCTCTATCCTTCAAAAATAATAAGAGAAGAGACATTGAAAGGGGATGTTGTTCACATTTTCAAAAACAACAAAACATTTAATATATATGTGTTGCAACTTTCAACGTAGATAACTTTTGACTCGGGTATCGAAACGACTATTATAATATATCAAATCGAAGCTCGTATCAAATTACACAATATTATTTTGTTAATCTCAGGAAAATATTTTCGGTACCCAAATTGAATCATTTACAGCACCTACTGAGAATTTAATATTTCTTACTCATCATTTTCATTTTACTTACTTCCTATTTAATTAAATAGCGCTATAAATGAGATACTGATGCCAACCGAGGGTTTTTCATTTGTATTTTCAATTAGTCTCTATCCTTCAAAAATAATAAGAGAAGAGAAAATGAAAGGGGATTTTGTTCACATTTTCAAAAACAACAAAATATTTAATAAATATGCGTTACAACTTTAAACAGAGATAACTTCTGACTCGGGAATAAAAACGACTATTATAATATATCAAATCGAAGCTCGTGTCAAATTACAGAATATGATTTGGTCTCTCTAAGGAAAATCTTTTCGGTACCCAAATTGAATCATTTACAGCAGGATTTAATGTTTTTGACGCACCATTTTCATTTTACTTACCTCCGGTTTAATTCAATAGCGCTATAAAGGAGATAGTGGTGCCAACCGAGGGTTTTTTATTTATATTTTCAATAAGTCTCTATCCTTCAAAAATAATAAGAGAAGAGACATTGAAAGGGGATGTTGTTCACATTTTCAAAAACAACAAAACATTTAATATATATGTGTTGCAACTTTCAACGGAGATAACTTTTGACTCGGGTATCGAAACGACTATTATAATACATCAAATCGAAGCTCGTATCAAATTACACAATATTATTTTGTTAATCTAAGGAAAATATTTTTGGTACCCAAATTGAATCATTTACAGCACCTACTGAGAATTTAATATTTCTTACTCATCATTTTCATTTTACTTACTTCCTATTTAATTAAATAGCGCTATAAATGAGATACTGATGCCAACCGAGGGATTTTTATTTACATTTTCAATCAGTCTCTATCCTTCAAAAATAATAAGAAAAGAGAAAATGAAAAGGGATGTTGTTCACATTTTCCAAAACAAGAAAACATTTCATAAATATGCGTTGCAACTTTCAACGGAGATAACTTTTGACTCGGGTCTTGAAACGACTATTATAATATATAAAATAGAAGCTCGTATCAAATTACACAATATTATTTGGTTAATCTCAGGAAAATATTTTCGGTACCCAAATTGAATCATTTACAGCACTTATCGTGGATTTAATGTTTTTGACGCACCATTTTCATTTTACTTACTTCCAGTTTAATTCAATAGCGCTATAAAGGAGATACTGGTGCCAACCGAGGATTTTTCATTAATATTTTCAATAAGTCTCTATCCTTCAAAAATAATAAGAGAAGAGACATTGAAAGGGGATTTTGTTCACATTTTCAAAAACAACAAAACATTTAATATATATGTGTTGCAACTTTCAACGGAGATAACTTTTGACTCGGGTATCGAAACGAATATTATAATATATCAAATCGAAGCTCGTATCAAATTACACAATATTATTTTGTTAATATCAGGAAAATATTTTCGGTACCCAAATTGAATCATTTACAGCACCTACTGAGAATTTAATATTTCTTACTTATCATTTTCATTTTACTTACTTCCTATATAATTAAATAGCGTTATAAATGAGATACTGATGCCAACCGAGGGTTTTTCATTTGTATTTTCAATTAGTCTCTATCCTTCAAAAATAATAAGAGAAGAGAAAATGAAAGGGGATTTTGTTCACATTTTCAAAAACAACAAAATATTTAACAAATATGCGTTACAACTTTAAACAGAGATAACTTCTGACTCGGGTATAAAAACGACTATTATAATATATCAAATCGAAGCTCGTGTCAAATTACAGAATATGATTTGGTCTCTCTAAGGAAAATCTTTTCGGTACCCAAATTGAATCATTTACAGCAAGATTTAATGTTTTTGACGCACCATTTTCATTTTACTTACCTCCGGTTTAATTCAATAACGCTATAAAGGAGATAGTGGTGCCAACCGAGGGTTTTTTATTTACATTTTCAATCAGTCTCTATCCTTCAAAAATAATAAGAGAAGAGAAAATGAAAAGGGATGTTGTTCACATTTTTAAAAACAACAAAACATTTAATAAATATGTGTTGCAACTTTCAACGGAGATAACTTTTGACTCGGGTATCGAAACGACTATTATAATATATCAAATCGAAGCTCGTATCAAATTACACAATATTATTTTGTTAATCTCAGGAAAATATTTTCGGTACCCAAATTGAATCATTTACAGCACCTACTGAGAATTTAATATTTCTTACTCATCATTTTCATTTTACTTACTTCCTATTTAATTAAATAGCGCTATAAATGAGATACTGATGCCAACCGAGGGTTTTTCAATTATATTTTCAATTAGTCTCTATCCTTTAAAAATAATAAGAGAAGAGAAAATGAAAGGGGATGTTGTTCACATTTTCAAAAACAACAAAACATTTCATAAATATGCGTTGCAACTTTCAACGGAGATAACTTCTGACTCGGGTATCGAAACGACTTTTATAATATATCAAATCGAAGCTCGTATCAAATTACACAATATTATTTGGTTAATCACAGGAAAATATTTTCGGTACCCAAATTGAATCATTTACAGCACTTATCGGGTATTTAATGTTTTTGACGCACCATTTTCATTTTACTTACTTCCGGTTTAATTCAATAGCGCTATAAAGGAGATACTGGTGCCAACCAAGGGTTTTTCATTTATATTTTCAATAAGTCTCTATCCTTCAAAAATAATAAGAGAAGAGACATTGAAAGGGGATGTTGTTCACATTTTCAAAAACAACAAAACATTTAATATATATGTGTTGCAACTTTCAACGGAGATAACTTTTGACTCGGGTATCGAAACGACTATTATAATACATCAAAGCGAAGCTCGTATCAAATTACACAATATTATTTTGTTAATCTCAGGAAAATATTTTCGGTACCCAAATTGAATCATTTACAGCACCTACTGAGAATTTAATATTTCTTACTCATCATTTTCATTTTACTTACTTCCTATTTAATTAAATAGCGCTATAAATGAGATACTGATGCCAACCGAGGGTTTTTCAATTATATTTTCAATTAGTCTCTATCCTTTAAAAATAATAAGAGAAGAGAAAATGAAAGGGGATGTTGTTCACATTTTCAAAAACAACAAAACATTTCATAAATATGCGTTGCAACTTTCAACGAAGATAACTTCTGACTCGGGTATCGAAACGACTATTATAATATATCAAATCGAAGCTCGTATCAAATTACACAATATTATTTGGTTAATCTCAGGAAAATATTTTCGGTACCCAAATTGAATCATTTACAGCACTTATCGGGGATTTAATGTTTTTGACGCACCATTTTCATTTTACTTACTTCCGGTTTAATTCAATAGCGCTATAAAGGAGATACTGGTGCCAACCGAGGGTTTTTCATTAATATTTTCAATAAGTCTCTATCCTTCAAAAATAATAAGAGAAGAGACATTGAAAGGGGATGTTGTTCACATTTTCAAAAACAACAAAACATTTAATATATATGTGTTGCAACTTTCAACGGAGATAACTTTTGACTCGGGTATCGAAACGACTATTATAATATATCAAATCGAAGCTCGTATCAAATTACACAATATTATTTTGTTAATCTCAGGAAAATATTTTCGGTACCCAAATTGAATCATTTACAGCACTTATCGTGGATTTAATGTTTTTGACGCACCATTTTCATTTTACTTACTTCCGGTTTAATTCAATAGCGCTATAAAGGAGATACTGGTGCCAACCGAGGGTTTTTCATTAATATTTTCAATAAGTCTCTATCCTTCAAAAATAATAAGAGAAGAGACATTGAAAGGGGATGTTGTTCACATTTTCAAAAACAACAAAACATTTAATATATATGTGTTGCAACTTTCAACGGAGATAACTTTTGACTCGGGTATCGAAACGACTATTATAATATATCAAATCGAAGCTCGTATCAAATTACACAATATTATTTTGTTAATCTCAGGAAAATATTTTCGGTACCCAAATTGAATCATTTACAGCACCTACTGAGAATTTAATATTTCTTACTCATCATTTTCATTTTACTTACTTCCTATTTAATTAAATAGCGCTATAAATGAGATACTGATGCCAACCGAGGGTTTTTCATTTGTATTTTCAATTAGTCTCTATCCTTCAAAAATAATAAGAGAAGAGAAAATGAAAGGGGATTTTGTTCACATTTTCAAAAACAACAAAATATTTAATAAATATGCGTAACAACTTTAAACAGAGATAACTTCTGACTCGGGTATAAAAACGACTATTATAATATATCAAATCGAAGCTCGTGTCAAATTACAGAATATGATTTGGTCTCTCTAAGGAAAATCTTTTCGGTACCCAAATTGAATCATTTACAGCAGGATTTAATGTTTTTAACGCACCATTTTCATTTTACTTACCTCCGGTTTAATTCAATAGCGCTATAAAGGAGATAGTGGTGCCAACCAAGGGTTTTTTATTTACATTTTCAATGAGTCTCTATCCTTCAAAAATAATAAGAGAAGAGAAAATGAAAAGGGATGTTGATCACATTTTTAAAAACAACAAAACATTTAATAAATATGTGTTGCAACTTTCAACGGAGATAACTTTTGACTCGGGTATCGAAACGACTATTATAATATATCAAATCGAAGCTCGTATCAAATTACACAATATTATTTTGTTAATCTCAGGAAAATATTTTCGGTAACCAAATTGAAACATTTACAGCACCTACTGAGAATTTAATATTTCTTACTCATCATTTTCATTTTACTTACTTCCTATTTAATTAAATAGCGCTATAAATGATATACTGATGCCAACCGAGGGTTTTTCAATTATATTTTCAATTAGTCTCTATCCTTTAAAAATAATAAGAGAAGAGAAAATGAAAGGGGATGTTGTTCACATTTTCAAAAACAACAAAACATTTCATAAATATGCGTTGCAACTTTCAACGGAGATAACTTCTGACTCGGGTATCGAAACGACTATTATAATATATCAAATCGAAGCTCGAATCAAATTACACAATATTATTTGGTTAATCTCAGGAAAATATTTTCGGTACCCAAATTGAATCATTTACAGCACTTATCGAGGATTTAATGTTTTTGACGCACCATTTTCATTTTACTTACTTCCGGTTTAATTCAATAGCGCTATAAAGGAGATACTGGTGCCAACCGAGGGTTTTTCATTAATATTTTCAATAATCTCTATCCTTCAATAATAATAAGAGAAGAGACATTGAAAGGGGATGTTGTTGACATTTTCAAAAACAACAAAACATTTAATAAATATGCGTTGCAACTTTCAACGGAGTTAACTTTTGACTCGGGTCTCGAAACGACTATTATAATATATCAAATAGAAGCTCGTATCAAATTACACAATATTATTTGGTTAATCTAAGGAAAATATTTTCGGTACCCAAATTGAATCATTTACAGCACTTATCGTGGATTTAATGTTTTTGACGCACCATTTTCATTTTACTTACTTCCGGTTTAATTCAATAGCGCTATAAAGGAGATACTGGTGCCAACCGAGGGTTTTTCTTTAATATTTTCAATAAGTCTCTATCCTTCAAAAATAATAAGAGAAGAGACATTGAAAGGGGATGTTGTTCACATTTTCAAAAACAACAAAACATTTAATATATATGTGTTGCAACTTTCAACGTAGATAACTTTTGACTCGGGTATCGAAACGACTATTATAATATATCAAATCGAAGCTCGTATCAAATTACACAATATTATTTTGTTAATCTCAGGAAAATATTTTCGGTACCCAAATTGAATCATTTACAGCACCTACTGAGAATTTAATATTTCTTACTCATCATTTTCATTTTACTTACTTCCTATTTAATTAAATAGCGCTATAAATGAGATACTGATGCCAACCGAGGGTTTTTCATTTGTATTTTCAATTAGTCTCTATCCTTCAAAAATAATAAGAGAAGAGAAAATGAAAGGGGATTTTGTTCACATTTTCAAAAACAACAAAATATTTAATAAATATGCGTTACAACTTTAAACAGAGATAACTTCTGACTCGGGAATAAAAACGACTATTATAATATATCAAATCGAAGCTCGTGTCAAATTACAGAATATGATTTGGTCTCTCTAAGGACAATCTTTTCGGTACCCAAATTGAATCATTTACAGCAGGATTTAATGTTTTTGACGCACCATTTTCATTTTACTTACCTCCGGTTTAATTCAATAGCGCTATAAAGGAGATAATGGTGCCAACCGAGGGTTTTTTATTTACATTTTCAATCAGTCTCTATCCTTCAAAAATAATAAGAGAAGAGAAAATGAAAAGGGATGTTGTTCACATTTTTAAAAACAAAAAAACATTTAATAAATATGTGTTGCAACTTTCAACGGAGATAACTTTTGACTCGGGTCTCGAAACGACTATTATAATATATCAAATCGAAGCTCGTATCAAATTACACAATATTATTTGGTTAATTTTCGGAAAATATTTTCGGTACCCAAAATGAATCATTTACAGCACCTACTGAGAATTTAATGTTTCTTACTCACCATTTTCATTTTACTTACTTCCGGTTTTATTCAATAGCGCTATAAATGAGATACTGGTGCCAACCGAGGGTTTTTCTTTTATATTTTCAATCAGTCTCTATCCTTCAAAAATAATAAGAGAAGAGAAAATGAAAGGGGATGTTGTTCACATTTTCAAAAACAACAAAACATTCCATAAATATGCGTTGCAACTTTCAACGGAGATAACTTCTGACTCGGGTATCGAAACGACTATTATAATATATCAAATCGAACCTCGTATCAAATTACACAATATTATTTGGTTAATCTCAGGAAAATATTTTCGGTACCCAAATTGAATCATTTACAGCACTTATCGAGGATTTAATGTTTTTGACGCACCATTTTCATTTTACTTACTTCCGGTTTAATTTCAATAGCGCTATAAAGGAGATACTGGTGCCAACCGAGGGTTTTTCATTAATATTTTCAATAAGTCTCTATCCTTCAAAAATAATAAGAGAAGAGACATTGAAAGGGGATGTTGTTCACATTTTCAAAAACAACAAAACATTTAATATATATGTGTTGCAACTTTCAACGGAGATAACTTTTGACCCGGGTATCGAACCGACTATTATAATATATCAAATCGAAGCTCGTATCAAATTACACAATATTATTTTTTTAATCCCAGGAAAATATTTTCGGTACCCAAATTGAATCATTTACAGCACCTATTGAGAATTTAATATTTCTTACTCATCATTTTCATTTTACTTACTTCCTATTTAATTAAATAGCGCTATAAATGAGATACTGATGCCAACCGAGGGTTTTTCAATTATATTTTCAATTAGTCTCTATCCTTTAAAAATAATAAGAGAAGAGAAAATGAAAGGGGATGTTGTTCACATTTTCAAAAACAACAAAACATTTCATAAACATGCGTTGCAACTTTCAATGGAGATAACTTCTGACTCGGGTATCGAAACGACTATTATAATATATCAAATCGAAGCTCGTATCAAATTACACAATATTATTTGGTTAATCTCGGGAAAATATTTTCGGTACCCAAATTGAATCATTTACAATACTTATCGGGGATTTAATGTTTTTGACGCACCATTTTCATTTTACTTACTTCCGGTTTAATTCAATAGCGCTATAAAGGAGATACTGGTGCCAACCGAGGGTTTTTCATTAATATTTTCAATAAGTCTCTATCCTTCAAAAATAATAAGAGAAGAGACATTGAAAGGGGATGTTGTTCACATTTTCAAAAACAACAAAACATTTAATATATATGTGTTGCAACTTTCAACGGAGATAACTTTTGACTCGGGTATCGAAACGACTATTATAATATATCAAATCGAAGCTCGTATCAAATTACACAATATTATTTTGTTAATCTCAGGAAAATATTTTCGGTACCCAAATTGAATCATTTACAACACCTACTGAGAATTTAATATTTCTTACTCATCATTTTCATTTTACTTACTTCCTATTTAATTAAATAGCGCTATAAATGAGATATTGATGCCAACCGAGTGTTTTTCATTTATATTTTCAATTAGTCTCTATCCTTTAAAAATATAAAGAGAAGAGAAAATGAATGGGGATGTTGTTCACATTTTCAAAAACAACAAAATATTTAATAAATATGCGTTACAACTTTAAACGGAGATAACTTCTGACTCGGGTATAAAAACGACTATTATAATATATCAAATCGAAGCTCGTGTCAAATTACAGAATATGATTTGGTCTCTCTAAGGAAAATCTTTTCGGTACCCAAATTGAATCATTTACAGCAGGATTTAATGTTTTTGACGCACCATTTTCATTTTACTTACCTCCGGTTTAATTCAATAGCGCTATAAAGGAGATAGTGGTGCCAAGCTTGGGTTTTTTATTTACATTTTCAATCAGTCTCTATCCTTCAAAAATAATAAGAGAAGAGAAAATGAAAAGGGATGTTGTTAACATTTTCAAAAACAACAAAACATTTAATAAATATGTGTTGCAACTTTCAACGGAGATAACTTTTGACTCGGGTATCGAAACGACTATTATAATATATCAAATAGAAGCTCGTATCAAATTACACAATATTATTTGGTTAATCTCAGGAAAATATTTTCGGTACCCAAATTGAATCATTTACAGCACTTATCGTGGATTTAATGTTTTTGACGCACCATTTTCATTTTACTTACTTCCGGTTTAATTCAATAGCGCTATAAAGGAGATACTGGTGCCAACCGACGGTTTTTCATTAATATTTTCAATAAGTCTCTATCCTTCAAAAATAATAAGAGAAGAGACATTGAAAGGGGATGTTGTTCACATTTTCAAAAACAACAAAACATTTAATATATATGTGTTGCAACTTTCAACGGAGATAACTTTTGACTCGGGTATCGAAACGACTATTATAATATATCAAATCGAAGCTCGTATCAAATTACACAATATTATTTGGTTAATCTCAGGAAAATATTTTCGGTACCCAAATTGAATCATTTACAGCACCTACTGAGAATTTAATATTTCTTACTCATCATTTTCATTTTACTTGCTTCCTATTTAATTAAATAGCGCTATAAATGAGATACTGATGCCAACCGAGGGTTTTTCATTTGTATTTTCAATTAGTCTCTATCCTTCAAAAATAATAAGAGAAGAGAAAATGAAAGGGGATTTTGTTCACATTTTCAAAAACAACAAAATATTTAATAAATATGCGTTACAACTTTAAACAGAGATAACTTCTGACTCGGGTATAAAAACGACTATTATAATATATCAAATCCAAGCTCGTGTCAAATTATAGAATATCATTTGGTCTCTCTAAGGAAAATCTTTTCGGTACCCAAACTGAATCATTTACAGCAGGATTTAATGTTTTTGACGCACCATTTTCATTTTACTTACCTCCGGTTTAATTCAATAGCGCTATAAAGGAGATAGTGGTGCCAACCGAGGGTTTTTTATTTACATTTTCAATCAGTCTCTATCCTTCAAAAATAATAAGAGAAGAGAAAATGAAAAGGGATGTTGTTCACATTTTTAAAAACAAAAAAACATTTAATAAATATGTGTTGCAACTTTCAACGGAGATAACTTTTGACTCGGGTCTCGAAACGACTCTTATAATATATCAAATCGAAGCTCGTATCAAATTACACAATATTATTTGGTTAATCTCCGGAAAATATTTTCGGTACCCAAAATGAATCATTTACAGCACCTACTGAGAATTTAATGTTTCTTACTCACCATTTTCATTTTACTTACTTCCGGTTTTATTCAATAGCGCTATAAATGAGATACTGGTGCCAACCGAGGGTTTTTCTTTTATATTTTCAATTAGTCTCTATCCTTCAAAAATAATAAGAGAAGAGAAAATTAAAGGGGATGTTGTTCACATTTTCAAAAACAACAAAACATTCCATAAATATGCGTTGCAACTTTCAACGGAGATAACTTCTGACTCGGGTATCGAAACGACTATTATAATATATCAAATCGAACCTCGTATCAAATTACACAATATTATTTGGTTAATCTCAGGAAAATATTTTCGGTACCCAAATTGAATCATTTACAGCACTTATCGAGGATTTAATGTTTTTGACGCACCATTTTCATTTTACTTACTTCCGGTTTAATTTCAGTAGCGCTATAAAGGAGATACTGGTGCCAACCGAGGGTTTTTCATTAATATTTTCAATAAGTCTCTATCCTTCAAAAATAATAAGAGAAGAGACATTGAAAGGGGATGTTGTTCACATTTTCAAAAACAACAAAACATTTAATATATATGTGTTGCAACTTTCAACGGAGATAACTTTTGACTCGGGTATCGAAACGACTATTATAATATATCAAATCGAACCTCGTATCAAATTACACAATATTATTTGGTTAATCTCAGGAAAATATTTTCGGTACCCAAATTGAATCATTTACAGCACTTATCGAGGATTTAATGTTTTTGACGCACCATTTTCATTTTACTTACTTCCGGTTTAATTTCAATAGCGCTATAAAGGAGATACTGGTGCCAACCGACGGTTTTTCATTAATATTTTCAATAAGTCTCTATCCTTCAAAAATAATAAGAGAAGAGACATTGAAAGGGGATGTTGTTCACATTTTCAAAAACAACAAAACATTTAATATATATGTGTTGCAACTTTCAACGGAGATAACTTTTGACTCGGGTATCGAAACGACTATTATAATATATCAAATCGAAGCTCGTATCAAATTACACAATATTATTTGGTTAATCTCAGGAAAATATTTTCGGTACCCAAATTGAATCATTTACAGCACCTACTGAGAATTTAATATTTCTTACTCATCATTTTCATTTTACTTACTTCCTATTTAATTAAATAGCGCTATAAATGAGATATTGATGCCAACCGAGGGTTTTTTATTTACATTTTCAATCAGTCTCTATCCTTCAAAAATAATAAGAGAAGAGAAAATGAAAAGGGATGTTGTTCACATTTTTAAAAACAAAAAAACATTTAATAAATATGTGTTGCAACTTTCAACGGAGATAACTTTTGACTCGGGTCTCGAAACGACTCTTATAATATATCAAATCGAAGCTCGTATCAAATTACACAATATTATTTGGTTAATCTCCGGAAAATATTTTCGGTACCCAAAATGAATCATTTACAGCACCTACTGAGAATTTAATGTTTCTTACTCACCATTTTCATTTTACTTACTTCCGGTTTTATTCAATAGCGCTATAAATGAGATACTGGTGCCAACCGAGGGTTTTTCTTTTATATTTTCAATCAGTCTCTATCCTTCAAAAATAATAAGAGAAGAGAAAATTAAAGGGGATGTTGTTCACATTTTCAAAAACAACAAAACATTCCATAAATATGCGTTGCAACTTTCAACGGAGATAACTTCTGACTCGGGTATCGCAACGACTATTATAATATATCAAATCGAACCTCGTATCAAATTACACAATATTATTTGGTTAATCTCAGGAAAATATTTTCGGTACCCAAATTGAATCATTTACAGCACTTATCGAGGATTTAATGTTTTTGACGCACCATTTTCATTTTACTTACTTCCGGTTTAATTTCAGTAGCGCTATAAATGAGATACTGGTGCCAACCGAGGGTTTTTCATTAATATTTTCAATAAGTCTCTATCCTTCAAAAATAATAAGAGAAGAGACATTGAAAGGGGATGTTGTTCACATTTTCAAAAACAACAAAACATTTAATATATATGTGTTGCAACTTTCAACGGAGATAACTTTTGACCCGGGTATCGAAACGACTATTATAATATATCAAATCGAAGCTCGTATCAAATTACACAATATTATTTTGTTAATCTCAGGAAAATATTTTCGGTACCCAAATTGAATCATTTACAACACCTACTGAGAATTTAATATTTCTTACTCATCATTTTCATTTTACTTACTTCCTATTTAATTAAATAGCGCTATAAATGAGATATTGATGCCAACCGAGGGTTTTTCATTTATATTTTCAATTAGTCTCTATCCTTTAAAAATATAAAGAGAAGAGAAAATGAATGGGGATGTTGTTCACATTTTCAAAAACAACAAAATATTTAATAAATATGCGTTACAACTTTAAACGGAGATAACTTCTGACTCGGGTATAAAAACGACTATTATAATATATCAAATCGAAGCTCGTGTCAAATTACAGAATATGATTTGGTCTCTCTAAGGAAAATCTTTTCGGTACCCAAATTGAATCATTTACAGCAGGATTTAATGTTTTTGACGCACCATTTTCATTTTACTTACCTCCAGTTTAATTCAATAGCGCTATAAAGGAGATAGTGGTGCCAAGCTTGGGTTTTTTATTTACATTTTCAATCAGTCTCTATCCTTCAAAAATAATAAGAGAAGAGAAAATGAAAAGGGATGTTGTTAACATTTTCAAAAACAACAAAACATTTAATAAATATGTGTTGCAACTTTCAACGGAGATAACTTTTGACTCGGGTATCGAAACGACTATTATAATATATCAAATAGAAGCTCGTATCAAATTACACAATATTATTTGGTTAATCTCGGGAAAATATTTTCGGTACCCAAATTGAATCATTTACAGCACTTATCGTGGATTTAATGTTTTTGACGCACCATTTTCATTTTACTTACTTCCGGTTTAATTCAATAGCGCTATAAAGGAGATACTGGTGCCAACCGACGGTTTTTCATTAATATTTTCAATAAGTCTCTATCCTTCAAAAATAATAAGAGAAGAGACATTGAAAGGGGATGTTGTTCACATTTTCAAAAACAACAAAACATTTAATATATATGTGTCGCAACTTTCAACGGAGATAACTTTTGACTCGGGTATCGAAACGACTATTATAATATATCAAATCGAAGCTCGTATCAAATTACACAATATTATTTTGTTAATCTCAGGAAAATATTTTCGGTACCCAAAATGAATCATTTACAGCACCTACTGAGAATTTAATATTTCTTACTCATCATTTTCATTTTACTTACTTCCTATTTAATTAAATAGCGCTATAAATGAGATACTGATGCCAACCGAGGGTTTTTCAATTATATTTTCAATTAGTCTCTATCCTTTAAAAATAATAAGAGAAGAGAAAATGAAAGGGGATGTTGTTCACATTTTCAAAAACAACAAAACATTTCATAAATATGCGTTGCAACTTTCAATGGAGATAACTTCTGACTCGGGTATCGAAATGACTATTATAATATATCAAATCGAAGCTCGTATCAAATTACACAATATTATTTGGTTAATCTCAGGAAAATATTTTCGGTACCCAAATTGAATCATTTACAATACTTATCGGGAATTTAATGTTTTTGACGCACCATTTTCATTTTACTTACTTCCGGTTTAATTCAATAGCGCTATAAAGGAGATACTGGTGCCAACCGAGGGTTTTTCATTAATATTTTCAATAAGTCTCTATCCTTCAAAAATAATAAGAGAAGAGACATTGAAAGGGGATGTTGTTCACATTTTCAAAAACAACAAAACATTTAATATATATGTGTTGCAACTTTCAACGGAGATAACTTTTGACTCGGGTATCGAAACGACTATTATAATATATCAAATCGAAGCTCGTATCAAATTACACAATATTACTTTGTTAATCTCAGGAAAATATTTTCGGTACCCAAATTGAATCATTTACAACACCTACTGAGAATTTAATATTTCTTACTCATCATTTTCATTTTACTTACTTCCTATTTAATTAAATAGCGCTATAAATGAGATATTGATGCCAAGCGAGGGTTTTTCATTTATATTTTCAATTAGTCTCTATCCTTTAAAAATATAAAGAGAAGAGAAAATGAATGGGGATGTTGTTCACATTTTCAAAAACAACAAAATATTTAATAAATATGCGTTACAACTTTAAACGGAGATAACTTCTGACTCGGGTATAAAAACGACTATTATAATATATCAAATCGAAGCTCGTGTCAAATTACAGAATATGATTTGGTCTATCTAAGGAAAATCTTTTCGGTACCCAAATTGAATCATTTACAGCAGGATTTAATGTTTTTGACGCACCATTTTCATTTTACTTACCTCCGGTTTAATTCAATAGCGCTATAAAAGCGATAGTGGTGCCAAGCTTGGGTTTTTTATTTACATTTTCAATCAGTCTCTATCCTTCAAAAATAATAAGAGAAGAGAAAATGAAAAGGGATGTTGTTAACATTTTCAAAAACAACAAAACATTTAATAAATATGTGTTGCAACTTTCAACGGAGATAACTTTTGACTCGGGTATCGAAACGACTATTATAATATATCAAATAGAAGCTCGTATCAAATTACACAATATTATTTGGTTAATCTCGGGAAAATATTTTCGGTACCCAAATTGAATCATTTACAGCACTTATCGTGGATTTAATGTTTTTGACGCACCATTTTCATTTTACTTACTTCCGGTTTAATTCAATAGCGCTATAAAGGAGATACTGGTGCCAACCGACGGTTTTTCATTAATATTTTCAATAAGTCTCTATCCTTCAAAAATAATAAGAGAAGAGACATTGAAAGGGGATGTTGTTCACATTTTCAAAAACAACAAAACATTTAATATATATGTGTCGCAACTTTCAACGGAGATAACTTTTGACTCGGGTATCGAAACGACTATTATAATATATCAAATCGAAGCTCGTATCAAATTACACAATATTATTTTGTTAATCTCAGGAAAATATTTTTGGTACCCAAAATGAATCATTTACAGCACCTACTGAGAATTTAATATTTCTTACTCATCATTTTCATTTTACTTACTTCCTATTTAATTAAATAGCGCTATAAATGAGATACTGATGCCAACCGAGGGTTTTTCAATTATATTTTCAATTAGTCTCTATCCTTTAAAAATAATAAGAGAAGAGAAAATGAAAGGGGATGTTGTTCACATTTTCAAAAACAACAAAACATTTCATAAATATGCGTTGCAACTTTCAATGGATATAACTTCTGACTCGGGTATCGAAACGACTATTATAATATATCAAATCGAAGCTCGTATCAAATTACACAATATTATTTGGTTAATCTCAGGAAAATATTTTCGGTACCCAAATTGAATCATTTACAATACTTATCGGGAATTTAATGTTTTTGACGCACCATTTTCATTTTACTTACTTCCGGTTTAATTCAATAGCGCTATAAAGGAGATACTGGTGCCAACCGAGGGTTTTTCATTAATATTTTCAATAAGTCTCTATCCTTCAAAAATAATAAGAGAAGAGACATTGAAAGGGGATGTTGTTCACATTTTCAAAAACAACAAAACATTTAATATATATGTGTTGCAACTTTCAACGGAGATAACTTTTGACTCGGGTATCGAAACGACTATTATAATATATCAAATCGAAGCTCGTATCGAATTACACAATATTATTTTGTTAATCTCAGGAAAATATTTTCGGTACCCAAATTGAATCATTTACAACACCTACTGAGAATTTAATATTTCTTACTCATCATTTTCATTTTACTTACTTCCTATTTAATTAAATAGCGCTATAAATGAGATATTGATGCCAACCGAGGGTTTTTCATTTATATTTTGAATTAGTCTCTATCCTTTAAAAATATAAAGAGAAGAGAAAATGAATGGGGATGTTGTTCGCATTTTCAAAAACAACAAAATATTTAATAAATATGCGTTACAACTTTAAACGGAGATAACTTCTGACTCGGGTATAAAAACGACTATTATAATATATCAAATCGAAGCTCGTGTCAAATTACAGAATATGATTTGGTCTCTCTAAGGAAAATCTTTTCGGTACCCAAATTGAATCATTTACAGCAGGATTTAATGTTATTGACGCACCATTTTCATTTTACTTACCTCCGGTTTAATTCAATAGCGCTATAAAAGAGATAGTGGTGCCAAGCTTGGGTTTTTTATTTACATTTTCAATCAGTCTCTATCCTTCAAAAATAAAAAGAGAAGAGAAAATGAAAAGGGATGTTGTTAACATTTTCAAAAACAACAAAACATTTAATAAATATGTGTTGCAACTTTCAACGGAGATAACTTTTGACTCGGGTATCGTAACGACTATTATAATATATCAAATAGAAGCTCGTATCAAATTACACAATATTATTTGGTTAATCTCAGGAAAATATTTTCGGTACCCAAATTGAATCATTTACAGCACTTATCGTGGATTTAATGTATTTGACGCACCATTTTCATTTTACTTACTTCCGGTTTAATTCAATAGCGCTATAAAGGAGATACTGGTGCCAACCGACGGTTTTTCATTTACATTTTCAATAAGTCTCTATCCTTCAAAAATAATAAGAGAAGAGACATTGAAAGGGGATGTTGTTCACATTTTCAAAAACAACAAAACATTTAATATATATGTGTTGCAACTTTCAACGGAGATAACTTTTGACTCGGGTATCGAAACGACTATTATAATATATCAAATCGAAGCTCGTATCAAATTACACAATATTATTTTGTTAATCTCAGGAAAATATTTTCGGTACCCAAATTGAATCATTTACAGCACCTACTGAGAATTTAATATTTCTTACTCATCATTTTCATTTTACTTACTTCCTATTTAATTAAATAGCGCTATAAATGAGATACTGATGCCAACCGAGGGTTTTTCAATTATATTTTCAATTAGTCTCTATCCTTTAAAAATAATAAGAGAAGAGAAAATGAAAGGGGATGTTGTTCACATTTTCAAAAACAACAAAACATTTCATAAATATGCGTTGCAACTTTCAACGGAGATAACTTCTGACTCGGGTATCGAAACGACTATTATAATATATCAAATCGAAGCTCGTATCAAATTACACAATATTATTTGGTTAATCTCAGGAAAATATTTTCGGTACCCAAATTGAATCATTTACAGCACCTACTGAGAATTTAATATTTTTTACTCATCATTTTCATTTTACTTACTTCCTATTTAATTAAATAGCGCTATAAATGAGATACTGATGCCAACCGAGGGTTTTTAATTTGTATTTTCAATTAGTCTCTATCCTTCAAAAATAATAAGAGAAGAGAAAATGAAAGGGGATTTTGTTCACATTTTCAAAAACAACAAAATATTTAAGAAATATGCGTTACAACTTTAAACGGAGATAACTTATGACTCAGGTATAAAAACGACTATTATAATATATCAAATCGAAGCTCGTGTCAAATTACAGAATATGATTTGGTCTCTCTAAGGAAAATCTTTTCGGTACCCAAATTGAATCATTTACAGCAGGATTTAATGTTTTTGACGCACCATTTTCATTTTACTTACCTCCGGTTTAATTCAATAGCGCTATAAAGGAGATAGTGGTGCCAAGCTTGGGTTTTTTATTTACATTTTCAATCAGTCTCTATCCTTCAAAAATAATAAGAGAAGAGAAAATGAAAAGGGATGTTGTTAACATTTTCAAAAACAACAAAACATTTAATAAATATGTGTTGCAACTTTCAACGGAGATAACTTTTGACTCGGGTATCGAAACGACTATTATAATATATCAAATAGAAGCTCGTATCAAATTACACAATATTATTTGGTTAATCTCAGGAAAATATTTTCGGTACCCAAATTGAATCATTTACAGCACTTATCGTGGATTTAATGTTTTTGACGCACCATTTTCATTTTACTTACTTCCGGTTTAATTCAATAGCGCTATAAAGGAGATACTGGTGCCAACCGACGGTTTTTCATTAATATTTTCAATAAGTCTCTATCCTTCAAAAATAATAAGAGAAGAGACATTGAAAGGGGATGTTGTTCACATTTTCAAAAACAACAAAACATTTAATATATATGTGTTGCAACTTTCAACGGAGATAACTTTTGACTCGGGTATCGAAACGACTATTATAATATATCAAATCGAAGCTCGTATCAAATTACACAATATTATGTTGTTAATCTCAGGAAAATATTTTTGGTACGCAAATTGAATCATTTACAGCACCTACTGAGAATTTAATATTTTTTACTCATCATTTTCATTTTACTTACTTCCTATTTAATTAAATAGCGCTATAAATGAGATACTGATGCCAACCGAGGGTTTTTCATTTGTATTTTCAATTAGTCTCTATCCTTCAAAAATAATAAGAGAAGAGAAAATGAAAGGGGATTTTGTTCACATTTTCAAAAACAACAAAATATTTAATAAATATGCGTTACAACTTTAAACGGAGATAACTTCTGACTCGGGTATAAAAACGACTATTATAATATATCAAATCGAAGCTCGTGTCAAATTACAGAATATGATTTGGTCTCTCTAAGGAAAATCTTTTCGGTACCCAAATTGAATCATTTACAGCAGGATTTAATGTTTTTGACGCACCATTTTCATTTTACTTACCTCCGGTTTAATTCAATAGCGCTATAAAGGAGATAGTGGTGCCAAGCTAGGGTTTTTTATTTACATTTTCAATCAGTCTCTATCCTTCAAAAATAATAAGAGAAGAGAAAATGAAAAGGGATGTTGTTCACATTTTCAAAAACAACAAAACATTTAATAAATATATGTTGCAACTTTCAACGGAGATAACTTTTCACTCGGGTCTCGAAACGACTATTATAATATATCAAATAGAAGCTCGTATCAAATTACACAATATTATTTGGTTAATCTCAGGAAAATATTTTCGGTACCCAAATTGAATCATTTACAGCACCTACTGAGAATTTAATGTTTCTTACTCACCAATTTCATTTTACTTACTTCCGGTTTTATTCAATAGCGCTATAAATGAGATACTGGTGCCAACCGAGGGTTTTTCTTTTATATTTTCAATCAGTCTCTATCCTTCAAAAATAATAAGAGAAGAGAAAATGAAAGGGAATGTTGTTCACATTTTCAAAAACAACAAAACATTTCATAAATATGTGTTGCAATTTCAACGGAGATAACTTTTGACTCGGGTATCGAAACGACTATTATAATATATCAAATCGAAGCTCGTATCAAATTACACAATATTATTTGGTTAATCTCAGGAAAATATTTTCGGTACCCAAATTGAATCATTTACAGCACCTACTGAGAATTTAATGTTTCTTACTCACCATTTTCATTTTACTTACTTCCGGTTTAATTCAATAGCGCTATAAAGGAGATACTGGTGCCAACCGAGGGTTTTTCATTAATATTTTCAATAAGTCTCTATCCTTCAAAAATAATAAGAGAAGAGATATTGAAAGGGGATGTTGTTCACAATTTCAAAAACAACAAAACACTTATATATATGTGTTGCAACTTTCAACGGAGATAACTTTTGACTCGGGTATCGAAACGACTGTTATAATATATCAAATCGAAGCTCGTATCAAATTACACAATATTATTTTGTTAATCTCAGGAAAATATTTTCGGTACCCAAATTGAATCATTTACAGCACCTACTGAGAATTTAATATTTCTTACTCATCATTTTCATTTTACTTACTTCCTATTTAATTAAATAGCGCTATAAATGAGATACTGATGCCAACCGAGGGTTTTTCATTTATATTTTCAATTAGTCTCTATCCTTCAAAAATAATAAGAGAAGAGAAAATGAAAGGGGATGTTGTTCACATTTTCAAAAACAACAAAATATTTAATAAATATGCGTTACAACTTTAAACGGAGATAACTTCTGACTCGGGTATAAAAATGACTATTATAATATATCAAATCGAAGCTCGTGTCAACTTACAGAATATGATTTGGTCTCTCTAAGGAAAATCTTTTCGATACCCAAATTGAATCATTTACAGCAGGATTTAATGTTTTTGACGCACCATTTTCATTTTACTTACCTCCGGTTTAATTCAATAGCGCTATAAAGGAGATAGTGGTGCCAAGCTAGGGTTTTTTATTTACATTTTCAATCAGTCTCTATCCTTCAAAAATAATAAGAGAAGAGAAAATGAAAAGGGATGTTGTTCACATTTTCAAAAACAACAAAACATTTAATAAATATGTGTTGCAACTTTCAACGGAGATAACTTTTGACTCGGGTCTCGAAACGACTATTATAATATATCAAATAGAAGCTCGTATCAAATTACACAATATTATTTGGTTAATCTCATGAAAATATTTTCGGTACCCAAATTGAATCATTTACAGCACCTACTGGGAATTTAATGTTTCTTACGCACCATTTTCATTTTACTTACTTCCGGTTTAATTCAATAGCGTTATAAATGAGATACTGGTGCCAACCGAGGGTTTTTCATTTATATTTTCAATCAGTCTCTATACTTCAAAAATAATAAGAGAAGAGAAAATGAAAGGGGATGTTGTTCACATTTTCAAAAACAACAAAACATTTAATAAATATGCGTTACAACTTTCAACGGAGATAACTTCTGACTCGGGTATCGAAACGACTATTATAATATATCAAATCGAAGCTCGTATCAAATTACACAATATTATTTTGTTATTCTAAGGAAAATATTTTTGGTAATCAAATTGAATTATTTACAGCACTTATCGAGGATTTAGTGTTTTTGACGCACCATTTTCATTTTACTTACTTCCGGTTTAATTCAATAGCGCTATAAAGAAGATATTGGTGCCAACCGAGGGTTTTTCATTTATATTTTCAATAAGTCTCTATCCTTCAAAAATAATAAGAGAAGAGACATTGAAAGGGATGTTGTTCACATTTTCCAAAACACCAAAACATTTAATACATATGTGTTGCAACTTTCAACGGAGATAACTTTTGACTCGGTATCGAAACGACTATTATAATATATCAAATCGAAGCTCGTATCAAATTACACAATATTATTTGGTTAATCTCAGGAAAATATTTTCGGTACCCAAATTTAATCATTTACAACACCTACTGAGAATTTAATGTTTCTTACTTACCAATTTCATTTTACTTACTTCCGGTTTTATTCAATAGCGCTATAAATGAGATACTGGTGGCAACCGAGGGTTTTTCTTTTATATTTTCAATCAGTCTCTATCCTTCAAAAATAATAAGAGAAGAGAAAATGAAAGGGAATGTTGTTCACATTTTCAAAAACAACAAAACATTTCATAAATATGCGTTGCAATTTCAACGGAGATAACTTTTGACTCGGGTATCGAAACGACTCTTATAATATATCAAATCGAACCTCGTATCAAATTACACAATATTATTTGGTTAATCTCCGGAAAATATTTTCGGTACCCAAATTGAATCATTTACAGCACTTATCGAGGATTTAATGTTTTTGACGCACCATTTTCATTTTACTTACTTCCGGTTTAATTCAATAGCGTTATAAAGGAGATACTGGTGCCAACCGAGGGTTTTTCATTTATATTTTCAATAAGTCTCTATCCTTCAAAAATAATAAGAGAAGAGACATTGAAAGGGGATGTTGTTCACATTTTCAAAAACAACAAAACATTTAATATATATGTGTTGCAACTTTCAACGGAGATAACTTTTGACTCGGGTATCGAAACGACTATTATAATATATCAAATCGAAGCTCGTATCAAATTACACAATATTATTTTGTTAATCTCAGGAAAATATTTTCGGTACCCAAATTGAATCATTTACAGCACCTACTGAGAATTTAATATTTCTTACTCATCATTTTCATTTTACTTACTTCCTATTTAATTAAATAGCGCTATAAATGAGATATTGATGCCAACCGAGGGTTTTTCATTTATATTTTCAATTAGTCTCTATCCTTTAAAAATAATAAGAGAAGAGAAAATGAAAGGGGATGTTGTTCACATTTTCAAAAACAACAAAACATTTAATAAATATGCGTTACAACTTTCAACGGAGATAACTTCTGACTCGGGTATCGAAACGACTATTATAATATATCAAATCGAAGCTCGTATCAAATTACACAAAATGATTTGGTCATTCTAAGGAAAATATTTTCGGTACCCAAATTGAATCATTTACAGCACTTATCGAGGATTTAATGTTTTTGACGCACCATTTTCATTTTGCTTACTTCCGGTTTAATTCAATAGTGCTATAAAGGAGATACTGGTGCCAACCGAGGGTTTTTCATTTATATTTTCAATCAGTCTCTATCCTTCAAAAATAATAACAGAAGAGACATTGAAAGGGAATGTGGTTCACATTTTCAAAAACAACAAAACATTTAATAGTAATGTGTTGCAACTTTCAACGGAGATAACTTTTGACTCGGGTATCGAAACGACTATTATAATATATCAAATCGAAGCTCGTATCAAATTACACAATATTATTTTGTTAATCTCAATAAAATATTTTCGGTACCCAAATTGAATCATTTATAGCACTTATCGAGGATTTAATGTTTTTGACGCACCATTTTCATTTTACTTACTTCCGGTTTAATTCAATAGCGCTATAAAGGACATACTGGTCCCAACCGAGGGTTTTTCATTTATATTTTCAATAAGTCTCTATCCTTCAAAAATAATAAGAGAAGAGACATTGAAAGGGGATGTTGTTCACATTTTTAAAAACAACAAAACATTTAATATATATGTGTTGCAACTTTCAACGGAGATAACTTTTGACTCGGGTATCGAAACGACTATTATAACATATAAAATCGAAGCTCGTATCAAATTACACAATATTATTTGGGTAATCTCCGGAAAATATTTTCGGTACCCAAATTGAATCATTTACAGCACCTAGTGAGAATTTAATATTTCTTACTCACCATTTTCATTTTACTTACTTCCTATTTAATTCAATAGCGCTATAAATGAGATACTGATGCCAACCGAGGTTTTTTAATTTATATTTTCAATTAGTCTCTATCCTTCAAAAATAATAAGAGAAGAGAAAATGAAAGGGGATGTTGTTCACATTTTCAAAAACTACAAAATATTTAATAAATATGCGTTACAACTTTAAACGGAGATAACTTCTGACTCGGGTATAAAAACAACTATTATAATATATCAAATCGAAGCTCGTATCAAATTACACAAAATGATTTGGTTATTCTAAGGAAAATATTTTTGGTAATCAAATTGAATCATTTACAGCACTTATCGAGGATTTAATGTTTTTGACGCACCATTTATATTTTACTTACTTCCGGTTTAATTCAATAGCGCTATAAAGGAGATACTGGTGCCAACCGAGGGTTTTTCATTTATATTTTCAATAAGTCTCTATCCTTCAAAAATAATAAGAGAAGAGACATTGAAAGGGATGTTGTTCACATTTTCAAAAACACCAAAACATTTAATACATATGTGTTGCAACTTTCAACGGAGATAACTTTTGACTCGGTATCGAAACGACTATTATAATATATCAAATCGAAGCTCGTATCAAATTACACAATATTATTTGGTTATTCTCCGGAAAATATTTTCGGTACCCAAATCGAATCATTTACAGCACCTACTGAGACTTTAATATTTCTTACTCATCATTTTCATTTTACTTACTTCCTATTTAATTCAATAGCGCTATAAATGAGATACTGATGCCAACCGAGGGTTTTTAATTTATATTTTCAATTAGTCTCTATCCTTCAAAAATAATAAGAGAAGAGAAAATGAAAGGTGATGTTGTTCACATTTTCAAAAACAACAAAACATTTAATATATATGTGTTGAAACTTTCAACGAAGATAACTTTTGACTCGGGTATCGAAACCACTATTAAAATATATCAAATCGAAGCTCGTATCAAATTACACAATATTATTTTGTTAATCTTAGGAAAATATTTTCGGTACCCAAATGGAATCATTTACAGCACTTACCGAGAATTTAATGTTTTTGACGCACCATTTTCATTTTACTTACTTCCGGTTTAATTCAATAGCGCTATAAAGAAGATAGTGGTGCCAAGCTAGGGTTTTTTATTTACATTTTCAATCAGTATCTATCCTTCAAAAATATTAAGAGAAGAGAAAATTAAAAGGGATGTTGTTCACATTTTCAAAAACAACAAAACATTTAATAAATATATGTTGCAACTTTCAACGGAGATAACTTTTGACTCGGGTATCGAAACGACTATTATAACATATCAACTCGAAGCTCGTATCAAATTACACAATATTATTTGGTTAATCTCAGGAAAATATTTTCCGTACCCAAATTGAATCATTTACAGCAACTACTGAGAATTTAATGTTTCTTACTCACCATTTTCATTTTACTTACTTCCAGTTTTATTCAACCGCGCTATAAATGAGATACTGGTGCCAACCGAGGGTTTTTCTTTTATATTTTCAATCAGTCTCTATCCTTCAAAAATAATAAGAGAAGAGAAAATGAAAGGGGATGTTGTTCACATTTTCAAAAACAACAAAATATTTAATAAATATGGGTTACAACTTTAAACGGAGATAACTTCTGACTCGGGTATAAAAACAACTATTATAATATATCAAATCGAAGCTCGTATCAAATTACACAAAATGATTTGGTTATTCTAAGGAAAATATTTTTGGTAATCAAATTGAATCATTTACAGCACTTATCGAGGATTTAATGTTTTTGACGCACCATTTTCATTTTACTTACTTCCGGTTTAATTCAATAGCGCTATAAAGGAGATACTGGTGCCAACGGAGGGTTTTTCATTTATATTTTCAATAAGTCTCTATCCTTCAAAAATAATAAGAGAAGAGACATTGAAAGGGATGTTGTTCACATTTTCAAAAACACCAAAACATTTAATACATATGTGTTGCAACTTTCAACGGAGATAACTTTTGACTCGGTATCGAAACGACTATTATAATATATCAAATCGAAGCTCGTATCAAATTACACAATATTATTTGGTTATTCTCCTGAAAATATTTTCGGTACCCAAATTGAATCATTTACAGCACCTACTGAGACTTTAATATTTCTTACTCATCATTTTCATTTTACTTACTTCCTATTTAATTAAATAGCGCTATAAATGAGATACTGATGCCAACCGAGGGTTTTTCATTTATATTTTCAATTAGTCTATATCCTTTAAAAATAATAAGAGAAGAGAAAATGAAAGGTGATGTTGTTCACATTTTCAAAAACAACAAAACATTTAATAAATATGCGTTACAACTTTCAACGGAGATAACTTCTGACTCGGATATCGAAACGACTATTATAATATATCAAATCGAAGCTCGTATCAAATTACACAAAATGCTTTGGTCATTCTAAGGAAAATATATTCGGTACCCAAATTTAATCATTTACAGCACTTATCGAGGATTTAATGTTTTTGACGCACCATTTTCATTTTACTTACTTCCGGTTTAATTCAATAGTGCTATAAAGGAGATACTGGTGCCAACCGAGGGTTTTTCATTTATATTTTCAATCAGTCTCTATCCTTCAAAAATAATAACAGAAGAGACATTGAAAGGGAATGTGGTTCACATTTTCAAAAACAACAAAACATTTAATAGTAATGTGTTGCAACTTTCAACGGAGATAACTTTTGACTCGGGTATCAAAACGACTATTATAATATATCAAATCGAAGCTCGTATCAAATTACACAATATTATTTTTTTATTCTCAATAAAATATTTTCGGTACCCAAATTGAATCATTTATAGCACTTATCGAGGATTTAATGTTTTTGACGCACCATTTTCATTTTACTTACTTCTGGTTTAATTCAATAGCGCTATAAAGGAGATACTGGTGCCAACCGAGGGTTTTTCATTTATATTTTCAATAAGTCTCTATCCTTCAAAAATAATAAGAGAAGAGACATTGAAAGGGGATGTTGTTCATATTTTCAAAAACAACAAAACATTTAATATATATGTGTTGCAACTTTCAACGAAGATAACTTTTGACTCGGGTATCGAAACGACTATTATAACATATCAAATCGAAGCTCGTATCAAATTACACAATATTATTTGGTTAATCTCAGGAAAATATTTTCGGTACCCAAATTGAATCATTTACAGCACCTACTGAGAATTTAATATATCTTACTCACCATTTTCATTTAAATTACTTCCTATTTAATTCAATAGCGCTATAAATGAGATACTGATGCCAACCGAGGGTTTTTCATTTATATTTTCAATTAGTCTCTATCCTTCAAAAATAATAAGAGAAGAGAAAATGAAAAGGGATGTTGTTCACATTTTCAAAAACTACAAAATATTTAATAAATATGCGTTACAACTTTAAACGGAGATAACTTCTGACTCGGGTATAAAAACAACTATTATAATATATCAAATCGAAGCTCGTATCAAATTACACAAAATGATTTGGTTATTCTAAGGAAAACATTTTTGGTAATCAAATTGAATCATTTACAGCACTTATCGAGGATTTAATGTTTTTGACGCACCATTTTCATTTTACTTACTTCCGGTTTAATTCAATAGCGCTATAAAAGAGATACTGGTGCCAACCGAGGGTTTTTCATTTATATTTTCAATAAGTCTCTATCCTTCAAAAATAATAAGAGAAGAGACATTAAAAGGGATGTTGTTCACATTTTCAAAAACACCAAAACATTTAATACATATGTGTTGCAACTTTCAACGGAGATAACTTTTGACTCGGTATCGAAACGACTATTATAATATATCAAATCGAAGCTCGTATCAAATTACACAATATTATTTGGTTATTCTCCGGAAAATATTTTCGGTACCCAAATTGAATCATTTACAGCACCTACGGAGACTTTAATATTTCTTACTCATCATTTTCATTTTACTTACTTCCAATTTAATTCAATAGCGCTATAAATGAGATACTGATGCCAACCGAGGGTTTTTCATTTATATTTTCAATTAGTCTCTATCCTTCAAAAATAATAAGAGAAGAGAAAATGAAAGGGGATGTTGTTCACATTTTCAAAAACAACAAAACATTTAATAAATAAGCGTTACAACTTTCAATGGAGATAACTTCTGACTCGGGTATCAAAACGACTATTATAATATATCAAATCGAAGCTCGTATCAAATTACACAAAATGATTTGGTCATTCTTAGGAAAATATTTTCGGTACCCAAATTGAATCATTTACAGCACTTATCGAGGATTTAATGTTTTTGACGCACCATTTTCATTTTACTTACTTGCAGTTTAATTCAATAGCGCTATAAAGGAGATACTGGTGCCAACCGAGGGTTTTTCATTTATATTTTCAATCAGTCTATATCCTTCAAAAATAATAACAGAAGAGACATTGAAAAGGGAAGTGGTTCACATTTTCAAACACAACAAAACATTTAATTGTAATGTTTTGCAACTTTCAACGGAGATAACTTTTGACTCGGGTATCGAAACGACTATTATAATATATCAAATCGAAGCTCGTATCAAATTACACAATATTATTTGGTTAATCTCAATAAAATATTTTCGGTACCCAAATTGAATCATTTACAGCACTTATGGAGGATTTAATGTTTTTGACGCACCATTTTCATTTTACTTACTTCCGGTTTAATTCAATAGCGCTATAAAGGAGATACTAGTGCCAACCGAGGGTTTTTCATTTATATTTTCAATAAATCTCTATCCTTCAAAAATAATAAGAGAAGAGACATTGAAAGGGGATGTTGTTCATATTTTCAAAAACAACAAAACATTTAATATATATGTGTTGCAACTTTCAACGAAGATAAATTTTGACTCGGGTATCGAAACGACTATTATAATATATCAAATCGAAGCTCGTATCAAATTACACAAAATAATTTGGTAACTCTAAGGAAAATATTTTTGGTACCCAAATTGAATCATTTACAGCACTTATCGAGGATTTAATGTTTTTGACGCACCATTTTCATTTTACTTACTTCCGGTTTAATTCAATAGCGCTATAAAGGAGATACTAGTGCCAACCGAGGGTTTTTCATTTATATTTTCAATAAGTCTCTATCCTTCAAAAATAATAACAGAAGAGACATTGAAAGGGAATGTGGTTCACATTTTCAAAAACAACAAAACATTTAATAGTAATGTGTTGCAACTTTCAACGGAGATAACTTTTGACTCGGGTATCGAAATGACTATTATAATATATCAAATCGAAGCTCGTGTCAAATTACAGAATATGATTTGGTCTCTAAGGAAAATATCTTCGGTACCCAAATTGAATCATTTACAGCAGGATTTAATGTTTTTGACGCACCATTTTCATTTTACTTACTTCCGGTTTAATTCAATAGTGCTATAAAGGAGATAGTGGTGCCAAGCTAGGATTTTTTATTTACATTTTCAATCATTCTCTATCTTTCAAAAATAATAAGAGAAGAGAAAATGAAAAGGGATGTTGTTCACATTTTCAAAAACAAGAAAACATTTAATAAATATGTGTTGCAACTTTCAACGGAGACAACTTCTGACTCGGGTATCGAAACGACTATTATAATATATGAAATCGAAGCTCGTATCAAATTACACAAAATGATTTGGTTATTCTAAGGAAAATATTTTCGGTACCCAAATTGAATCATTTACAGCACTTATCGAGGATTTAATGTTTTTGACGCACCATTTTCATTTTACTTACTTCCGGTTTAATTCAATAGCGCTATAAAGGAGATACTGGTGCCAACCGAGGGTTTTTCATTTATATTTTCAATAAGTCTCTATCCTTCAAAAATAATGAGAGAAGAGACATTGAAAGGGGATGTTGTTCACATTTTTAAAAACAACAAAACATTTAATATATATGTGTTGCAACTTTCAACGGAGATAACTTTTGACTCGGGTATCGAAACGACTATTATAACATATAAAATCGAAGCTCGTATCAAATTACACAATATTATTTGGTTAATCTCAGGAAAATATTTTTGGTACCCAAATTGAATCATTTACAGCACCTACTGAGAATTTAATATTTCTTACTCACCATTTTCATTTTACTTACTTCCTATTTAATTCAATAGCGTTATAAATGAGATACTGATGCCAACCGAGGGTTTTTAATTTATATTTTCAATTAGTCTCTATCCTTCAAAAATAATAAGAGAAGAGAAAATGAAAGGGGATGTTGTTCACATTTTCAAAAACTACAAAATATTTAATAAATATGCATTACAACTTTAAACGGAGATAACTTCTGACTCGGGTATAAAAACAACTATTATAATATATCAAATCGAAGCTCGTATCAAATTACACAAAATGATTTGGTTATTCTAAGGAAAATATTTTTGGTAATCAAATTGAATCATTTATAGCACTTATCGAGGATTTAATGTTTTTGACGCACCATTTTCATTTTACTTACTTCCGGTTTAATTCAATAGCGCTATAAAGGAGATACTGGTGCCAACCGAGTGTTTTTCATTTATATTTTCAATAAGTCTCTATCCTTCAAAAATAATAAGAGAATAGACATTGAAAGGGGATGTTGTTCACATTTTTAAAAACACCAAAACATTTAATACATATGGGTTGCAACTTTCAACGGAGATAACTTTTGACTCGGTATCGAAACGACTATTATAATATATCAAATCGAAGCTCGTATCAAATTACACAATATTATTTGGTTATTCTCCGGAAAATATTTTCGGTACCCAAATTGAATCATTTACAGCACCTACTGAGACTTTAATATTTCTTACTCATCATTTTCATTTTACTTACTTCCTATTTAATTCAATAGCGCTATAAATGACATACTGATGCCAACCGAGGGTTTTTCATTTATATTTTCAATTAGTCTCTATCCTTCAAAAATAATAAGAGAAGAGACATTGAAAGGGGATGTTGTTCACATTTTTAAAAACAACAAAACATTTAATATATATGTGTTGCAACTTTCAACGGAGATAACTTTTGACTCGGGTATCGAAACGACTATTATAACATATCAAATCGAAGCTCGTATCAAATTACACAATATTATTTGGTTAATCTCAGGAAAATATTTTCGGAACCCAAATTGAATCATTTACAGCACCTACTGAGAATTTAATATTTCTTACTCACCATTTTCATTTTACTTACTTCCTATTTAATTAAATAGCGCTATAAATGAGATACTGATGCCAACCGAGGGTTTTTCATTTATATTTTCAATTAGTCTCTATCCTTTAAAAATAATAAGAGAAGAGAAAATGAAAGGGGATGTTGTTCACATTTTAAAAAACAACAAAACATTTAATAAATATGCGTTACAACTTTCAACGGAGATAACTTCTGACTCGGGTATCGAAACGACTATTATAATATATCAAATCGAAGGTCGTATCAAATTACACAATATTATTTGGTTAATCTCAGGATAATATTTTCGGTACCCAAATTGAATCATTTACAGCACCTACTGAGAATTTAATGTTTCTTACTCACCATTTTCATTTTACTTACTTCCGGTTTTATTCAACAGCGCTATAAATGAGATACTGGTGCCAACTGAGGGTTTTTCTTTTATATTTTCAATCAGTCTCTATCCTTCAAAAATAATAAGAGAAGAGAAAATGAAAGGGGATGTTGTTCACATTTTCAAAAACAACAAAACATTTCATAAATATGCGTTGCAACTTTCAACGCAGATAACTTCTGACTCGGGTATCGAAATGACTATTATAATATATCAAATCGAAGCTCGTATCAAATTACACAATATTATTTGGTTAATCTCATAAAAATATTTTCGGTTCCCAAATTGAATCATTTACAGCACTTATCGAGGATTTAATGTTTTTGACGCACCATTTTCATTTTACTTACTTCCGGTTTAATTCAATAGCGTTATAAAGGAGATACTGGTGCCAACCGAGGGTTTTTCATTTATCTTTTCAATAAGTCTCTATCCTTCAAAAATAATAAGAGAAGAGACATTGAAAAGGGATGTGGTTCACATTTTCAAAAACAACAAAACATTTAATATATATGTGTTGCAACTTTCAACGGAGATAACTTTTGACTCGGGTATCGAAACGACTATTATAATATATCAAATCGAAGCTCGTATCAAATTACACAATATTATTTTGTTAATCTCAGGAAAATATTTTCGGTACCCAAATTGAATCATTTACAGCACCTACTGAGAATTTAATATTTCTTACTCATCATTTTCATTTTACTTACTTCCTATTTAATTAAATAGCGCTATAAATGAGATACTGATGCCAACCGAGGGTTTTTCATTTATATTTTCAATTAGTCTCTATCCTTTAAAAATAATAAGAGAAGAGAAAATGAAAGGGGATGTTGTTCACATTTTAAAAAACAACAAAACATTTAATAAATATGCGTTACAACTTTCAACGGAGATAACTTCTGACTCGGGTATCGAAACGACTATTATAATATATCAAATCGAAGCTCGTGTCAAATTACAGAATATGATTTGGTCTCTCTAAGGAAAATCTCTTCGGTACCCAAATTGAATCATTTACAGCAGGATTTAATGTTTTTGACGCACCATTTTCATTTTACTTACTTCCGGTTTAATTCAATAGCGCTATAAAGGAGATAGTGGTGCCAAGCTAGGATTTTTTATTTACATTTTCAATCATTCTCTATCCTTCAAAAATAATAAGAGAAGAGAAAATGAAAAGGGATGTTGTTCACATTTTCAAAAACAAGAAAACATTTAATAAATATGTGTTGCAACTTTCAACGGAGATAACTTCTGACTCTTGTATCGAAACGACTATTATAATATATGAAATCGAAGCTCGTATCAAATTACACAAAATGATTTGGTCATTCTAAGGAAAATATTTTCGGTACCCAAATTGAATCATTTACAGCACTTATCGAGGATTTAATGTTTTTGACGCACCATTTTCAATTTACTTACTTCCGGTTTAATTTAATAGCGCTATAAAGGAGATACTGGTGCCAACCGAGGGTTTTTCATTTATATTTTCAATCAGTCTCTATCCTTCAAAAATAATAACAGAAGAGACATTGAAAGGGAATGTCGTTCACATTTTCAAAAACAACAAAACATTTAATAGTAATCTGTTGCAACTTTCAACGGAGATAACTTTTGACTCGGGTATCGAAACGACCATTATAATATATCAAATCGAAGCTCGTATCAAATTACACAATATTATTTTGTTAATCTCAATAAAATATTTTCGGTACCCAAATTGAATCATTTACAGCACTTATCGAGGATTTAATGTTTTTGACGCACCATTTTCATTTTACTTACTTTCGGTTTAATTCAATAGCGCTATAAAGGAGATACTGGTGCCAACCGAGGGTTTTTCATTTATATTTTCAATCAGTCTCTATCCTTCAAAAATAATAACAGAAGAGACATTGAAAGGGAATGTGGTTCACATTTTTAAAAACAACAAAACATTTAATAGTAATGTGTTGCAACTTTCAACGGAGATAACTTTTGACTCGGGTATCGAAACGACTATTATAATATATCAAATCGAAGCTCGTATCAAATTAAACAATTTTATTTGGTTAATCTCAATAAAATATTTTCGGTACCCAAATTGAATCATTTACAGCACTTATCGAGGATTTAATGTTTTTGACGCACCATTTTCATTTTACTTACTTTCGGT
This sequence comes from Hippophae tibetana, assembly GCA_037013495.1. Taxonomy (NCBI): domain Eukaryota; kingdom Viridiplantae; phylum Streptophyta; class Magnoliopsida; order Rosales; family Elaeagnaceae; genus Hippophae; species Hippophae tibetana. The sequence continues at coordinate 46,499,426 of CM072812.1, read as the reverse complement.
TTAATTCAATAGCGCTATAAAGGAGATACTAGTGCCAACCGAGGGTTTTTCATTTATATTTTCAATAAGTCTCTATCCTTCAAAAATAATAAGAGAAGAGACATTGAAAGGGGATGTTGTTCACATTTTTAAAAACAACAAAACATTTAATATATATGTGTTGCAACTTTCAACGGAGATAACTTTTGACTCGGGTATCGAAACGACTATTATAACATATCAAATCGAAGCTCGTATCAAATTACACAATATTATTTGGTTAATCTCAGGAAAATATTTTCGGAACCCAAATTGAATCATTTACAGCACCTACTGAGAATTTAATATTTCTTACTCACCATTTTCATTTTACTTACTTCCTATTTAATTCAATAGCGCTATAAATGAGATACTGATGCCAACCGAGGGTTTTTCATTTATATTTTCAATTAGTCTCTATCCTTCAAAAATAATAAGAGAAGAGAAAATGAAAGGGGATGTTGTTCACATTTTCAAAAACTACAAAATATTTAATAAATATGCGTTACAACTTTAAACGGAGATAACTTCTGACTCGGGTATAAAAACAACTATTATAATATATCAAATCGAAGCTCGTATCAAATTACACAAAATGATTTGGTTATTCTAGGGAAAATATTTTTGGTAATCAAATTGAATCATTTACAGCACTTATCGAGGATTTAATGTTTTTGACGCACCATTTTCATTTTACTTACTTCCGGTTTAATTCAATAGCGCTATAAAGGAGATACTGGTGCCAACCGAGGGTTTTTCATTTATATTTTCAATAAGTCTCTATCCTTCAAAAATAATAAGAGAAGAGACATTGAAAGGGATGTTGTTCACATTTTCAAAAACACCAAAACATTTAATACATATGTGTTGCAACTTTCAACGGAGATAACTTTTGACTCGGTATCGAAACGACTATTATAATATATCAAATCGAAGCTCGTATCAAATTACACAATATTATTTGGTTATTCTCCGGAAAATATTTTCGGTACCCAAATTGAATCATTTACAGCACCTACGGAGACTTTAATATTTCTTACTCATCATTTTCATTTTACTTACTTCCAATTTAATTCAATAGCGCTATAAATGAGATACTGATGCCAACCGAGGGTTTTTCATTTATATTTTCAATTAGTCTCTATCCTTCAAAAATAATAAGAGAAGAGAAAATGAAAGGGGATGTTGTTCACATTTTCAAAAACAACAAAACATTTAATAAATAAGCGTTACAACTTTCAATGGAGATAACTTCTGACTCGGGTATCAAAACGACTATTATAATATATCAAATCGAAGCTCGTATCAAATTACACAAAATGATTTGGTCATTCTTAGGAAAATATTTTCGGTACCCAAATTGAATCATTTACAGCACTTATCGAGGATTTAATGTTTTTGACGCACCATTTTCATTTTACTTACTTGCAGTTTAATTCAATAGCGCTATAAAGGAGATACTGGTGCCAACCGAGGGTTTTTCATTTATATTTTCAATCAGTCTATATCCTTCAAAAATAATAACAGAAGAGACATTGAAAAGGGAAGTGGTTCACATTTTCAAACACAACAAAACATTTAATTGTAATGTTTTGCAACTTTCAACGGAGATAACTTTTGACTCGGGTATCGAAACGACTATTATAATATATCAAATCGAAGCTCGTATCAAATTACACAATATTATTTGGTTAATCTCAATAAAATATTTTCGGTACCCAAATTGAATCATTTACAGCACTTATGGAGGATTTAATGTTTTTGACGCACCATTTTCATTTTACTTACTTCCGGTTTAATTCAATAGCGCTATAAAGGAGATACTAGTGCCAACCGAGGGTTTTTCATTTATATTTTCAATAAATCTCTATCCTTCAAAAATAATAAGAGAAGAGACATTGAAAGGGGATGTTGTTCATATTTTCAAAAACAACAAAACATTTAATATATATGTGTTGCAACTTTCAACGAAGATAAATTTTGACTCGGGTATCGAAACGACTATTATAATATATCAAATCGAAGCTCGTATCAAATTACACAAAATAATTTGGTAACTCTAAGGAAAATATTTTTGGTACCCAAATTGAATCATTTACAGCACTTATCGAGGATTTAATGTTTTTGACGCACCATTTTCATTTTACTTACTTCCGGTTTAATTCAATAGCGCTATAAAGGAGATACTAGTGCCAACCGAGGGTTTTTCATTTATATTTTCAATAAGTCTCTATCCTTCAAAAATAATAACAGAAGAGACATTGAAAGGGAATGTGGTTCACATTTTCAAAAACAACAAAACATTTAATAGTAATGTGTTGCAACTTTCAACGGAGATAACTTTTGACTCGGGTATCGAAATGACTATTATAATATATCAAATCGAAGCTCGTGTCAAATTACAGAATATGATTTGGTCTCTAAGGAAAATATCTTCGGTACCCAAATTGAATCATTTACAGCAGGATTTAATGTTTTTGACGCACCATTTTCATTTTACTTACTTCCGGTTTAATTCAATAGTGCTATAAAGGAGATAGTGGTGCCAAGCTAGGATTTTTTATTTACATTTTCAATCATTCTCTATCTTTCAAAAATAATAAGAGAAGAGAAAATGAAAAGGGATGTTGTTCACATTTTCAAAAACAAGAAAACATTTAATAAATATGTGTTGCAACTTTCAACGGAGACAACTTCTGACTCGGGTATCGAAACGACTATTATAATATATGAAATCGAAGCTCGTATCAAATTACACAAAATGATTTGGTTATTCTAAGGAAAATATTTTCGGTACCCAAATTGAATCATTTACAGCACTTATCGAGGATTTAATGTTTTTGACGCACCATTTTCATTTTACTTACTTCCGGTTTAATTCAATAGCGCTATAAAGGAGATACTGGTGCCAACCGAGGGTTTTTCATTTATATTTTCAATAAGTCTCTATCCTTCAAAAATAATGAGAGAAGAGACATTGAAAGGGGATGTTGTTCACATTTTTAAAAACAACAAAACATTTAATATATATGTGTTGCAACTTTCAACGGAGATAACTTTTGACTCGGGTATCGAAACGACTATTATAACATATAAAATCGAAGCTCGTATCAAATTACACAATATTATTTGGTTAATCTCAGGAAAATATTTTTGGTACCCAAATTGAATCATTTACAGCACCTACTGAGAATTTAATATTTCTTACTCACCATTTTCATTTTACTTACTTCCTATTTAATTCAATAGCGTTATAAATGAGATACTGATGCCAACCGAGGGTTTTTAATTTATATTTTCAATTAGTCTCTATCCTTCAAAAATAATAAGAGAAGAGAAAATGAAAGGGGATGTTGTTCACATTTTCAAAAACTACAAAATATTTAATAAATATGCATTACAACTTTAAACGGAGATAACTTCTGACTCGGGTATAAAAACAACTATTATAATATATCAAATCGAAGCTCGTATCAAATTACACAAAATGATTTGGTTATTCTAAGGAAAATATTTTTGGTAATCAAATTGAATCATTTATAGCACTTATCGAGGATTTAATGTTTTTGACGCACCATTTTCATTTTACTTACTTCCGGTTTAATTCAATAGCGCTATAAAGGAGATACTGGTGCCAACCGAGTGTTTTTCATTTATATTTTCAATAAGTCTCTATCCTTCAAAAATAATAAGAGAATAGACATTGAAAGGGGATGTTGTTCACATTTTTAAAAACACCAAAACATTTAATACATATGGGTTGCAACTTTCAACGGAGATAACTTTTGACTCGGTATCGAAACGACTATTATAATATATCAAATCGAAGCTCGTATCAAATTACACAATATTATTTGGTTATTCTCCGGAAAATATTTTCGGTACCCAAATTGAATCATTTACAGCACCTACTGAGACTTTAATATTTCTTACTCATCATTTTCATTTTACTTACTTCCTATTTAATTCAATAGCGCTATAAATGACATACTGATGCCAACCGAGGGTTTTTCATTTATATTTTCAATTAGTCTCTATCCTTCAAAAATAATAAGAGAAGAGAAAATGAAAGGGGATGTTGTTCACATTTTCAAAAACAACAAAACATTTAATATATATGTGTTGCAACTTTCAACGAAGATAACTTTTGACTCGGGTATCGAAACCACTATTAAAATATATCAAATCGAAGCTCGTATCAAATTACACAATATTATTTTGTTAATCTTAGGAAAATATTTTCGGTACCCAAATTGAATCATTTACAGCACTTACCGAGAATTTAATGTTTTTGACGCACCATTTTCATTTTACTTACTTCCGGTTTAATTCAATAGCGCTATAAAAGAGATAGTGGTGCCAAGCTAGGGTTTTTTATTTATATTTTCAATCAGTATCTATCCTTCAAAAATAATAAGAGAAGAGAAAATGAAAAGGGATGTTGTTCACATTTTCAAAAACAACAAAACATTTAATAAATATATGTTGCAACTTTCAACGGAGATAACTTTTGACTCGGGTATCGAAACGACTATTATAACATATCAACTCGAAGGTCGTATCAAATTACACAATATTATTTGGTTAATCTCAGGATAATATTTTCGGTACCCAAATTGAATCATTTACAGCACCTACTGAGAATTTAATGTTTCTTACTCACCATTTTCATTTTACTTACTTCCGGTTTTATTCAACAGCGCTATAAATGAGATACTGGTGCCAACTGAGGGTTTTTCTTTTATATTTTCAATCAGTCTCTATCCTTCAAAAATAATAAGAGAAGAGAAAATGAAAGGGGATGTTGTTCACATTTTCAAAAACAACAAAACATTTCATAAATATGCGTTGCAACTTTCAACGCAGATAACTTCTGACTCGGGTATCGAAATGACTATTATAATATATCAAATCGAAGCTCGTATCAAATTACACAATATTATTTGGTTAATCTCATAAAAATATTTTCGGTTCCCAAATTGAATCATTTACAGCACTTATCGAGGATTTAATGTTTTTGACGCACCATTTTCATTTTACTTACTTCCGGTTTAATTCAATAGCGTTATAAAGGAGATACTGGTGCCAACCGAGGGTTTTTCATTTATCTTTTCAATAAGTCTCTATCCTTCAAAAATAATAAGAGAAGAGACATTGAAAAGGGATGTGGTTCACATTTTCAAAAACAACAAAACATTTAATATATATGTGTTGCAACTTTCAACGGAGATAACTTTTGACTCGGGTATCGAAACGACTATTATAATATATCAAATCGAAGCTCGTATCAAATTACACAATATTATTTTGTTAATCTCAGGAAAATATTTTCGGTACCCAAATTGAATCATTTACAGCACCTACTGAGAATTTAATATTTCTTACTCATCATTTTCATTTTACTTACTTCCTATTTAATTAAATAGCGCTATAAATGAGATACTGATGCCAACCGAGGGTTTTTCATTTATATTTTCAATTAGTCTCTATCCTTTAAAAATAATAAGAGAAGAGAAAATGAAAGGGGATGTTGTTCACATTTTAAAAAACAACAAAACATTTAATAAATATGCGTTACAACTTTCAACGGAGATAACTTCTGACTCGGGTATCGAAACGACTATTATAATATATCAAATCGAAGCTCGTGTCAAATTACAGAATATGATTTGGTCTCTCTAAGGAAAATCTCTTCGGTACCCAAATTGAATCATTTACAGCAGGATTTAATGTTTTTGACGCACCATTTTCATTTTACTTACTTCCGGTTTAATTCAATAGCGCTATAAAGGAGATAGTGGTGCCAAGCTAGGATTTTTTATTTACATTTTCAATCATTCTCTATCCTTCAAAAATAATAAGAGAAGAGAAAATGAAAAGGGATGTTGTTCACATTTTCAAAAACAAGAAAACATTTAATAAATATGTGTTGCAACTTTCAACGGAGATAACTTCTGACTCTTGTATCGAAACGACTATTATAATATATGAAATCGAAGCTCGTATCAAATTACACAAAATGATTTGGTCATTCTAAGGAAAATATTTTCGGTACCCAAATTGAATCATTTACAGCACTTATCGAGGATTTAATGTTTTTGACGCACCATTTTCAATTTACTTACTTCCGGTTTAATTTAATAGCGCTATAAAGGAGATACTGGTGCCAACCGAGGGTTTTTCATTTATATTTTCAATCAGTCTCTATCCTTCAAAAATAATAACAGAAGAGACATTGAAAGGGAATGTCGTTCACATTTTCAAAAACAACAAAACATTTAATAGTAATCTGTTGCAACTTTCAACGGAGATAACTTTTGACTCGGGTATCGAAACGACCATTATAATATATCAAATCGAAGCTCGTATCAAATTACACAATATTATTTTGTTAATCTCAATAAAATATTTTCGGTACCCAAATTGAATCATTTACAGCACTTATCGAGGATTTAATGTTTTTGACGCACCATTTTCATTTTACTTACTTTCGGTTTAATTCAATAGCGCTATAAAGGAGATACTGGTGCCAACCGAGGGTTTTTCATTTATATTTTCAATCAGTCTCTATCCTTCAAAAATAATAACAGAAGAGACATTGAAAGGGAATGTGGTTCACATTTTCAAAAACAACAAAACATTTAATAGTAATGTGTTGCAACTTTCAACGGAGATAACTTTTGACTCGGGTATCGAAACGACTATTATAATATATCAAATCGAAGCTCGTATCAAATTAAACAATTTTATTTGGTTAATCTCAATAAAATATTTTCGGTACCCAAATTGAATCATTTACAGCACTTATCGAGGATTTAATGTTTTTGACGCACCATTTTCATTTTACTTACTTTCGGTTTAATTCAATAGCGCTATAAAGGAGATACTAGTGCCAACCGAGGGTTTTTCATTTATATTTTCAATAAGTCTCTATCCTTCAAAAATAATAAGAGAAGAGACATTGAAAGGGGATGTTGTTCACATTTTTAAAAACAACAAAACATTTAATATATATGTGTTGCAACTTTCAACGGAGATAACTTTTGACTCGGGTATCGAAACGACTATTATAACATATCAAATCGAAGCTCGTATCAAATTACACAATATTATTTGGTTAATCTCAGGAAAATATTTTCGGAACCCAAATTGAATCATTTACAGCACCTACTGAGAATTTAATATTTCTTACTCACCATTTTCATTTTACTTACTTCCTATTTAATTAAATAGCGCTATAAATGAGATACTGATGCCAACCGAGGGTTTTTCATTTATATTTTCAATTAGTCTCTATCCTTTAAAAATAATAAGAGAAGAGAAAATGAAAGGGGATGTTGTTCACATTTTAAAAAACAACAAAACATTTAATAAATATGCGTTACAACTTTCAACGGAGATAACTTCTGACTCGGGTATCGAAACGACTATTATAATATATCAAATCGAAGGTCGTATCAAATTACACAATATTATTTGGTTAATCTCAGGATAATATTTTCGGTACCCAAATTGAATCATTTACAGCACCTACTGAGAATTTAATGTTTCTTACTCACCATTTTCATTTTACTTACTTCCGGTTTTATTCAACAGCGCTATAAATGAGATACTGGTGCCAACTGAGGGTTTTTCTTTTATATTTTCAATCAGTCTCTATCCTTCAAAAATAATAAGAGAAGAGAAAATGAAAGGGGATGTTGTTCACATTTTCAAAAACAACAAAACATTTCATAAATATGCGTTGCAACTTTCAACGCAGATAACTTCTGACTCGGGTATCGAAATGACTATTATAATATATCAAATCGAAGCTCGTATCAAATTACACAATATTATTTGGTTAATCTCATAAAAATATTTTCGGTTCCCAAATTGAATCATTTACAGCACTTATCGAGGATTTAATGTTTTTGACGCACCATTTTCATTTTACTTACTTCCGGTTTAATTCAATAGCGTTATAAAGGAGATACTGGTGCCAACCGAGGGTTTTTCATTTATCTTTTCAATAAGTCTCTATCCTTCAAAAATAATAAGAGAAGAGACATTGAAAAGGGATGTGGTTCACATTTTCAAAAACAACAAAACATTTAATATATATGTGTTGCAACTTTCAACGGAGATAACTTTTGACTCGGGTATCGAAACGACTATTATAATATATCAAATCGAAGCTCGTATCAAATTACACAATATTATTTTGTTAATCTCAGGAAAATATTTTCGGTACCCAAATTGAATCATTTACAGCACCTACTGAGAATTTAATATTTCTTACTCATCATTTTCATTTTACTTACTTCCTATTTAATTAAATAGCGCTATAAATGAGATACTGATGCCAACCGAGGGTTTTTCATTTATATTTTCAATTAGTCTCTATCCTTTAAAAATAATAAGAGAAGAGAAAATGAAAGGGGATGTTGTTCACATTTTAAAAAACAACAAAACATTTAATAAATATGCGTTACAACTTTCAACGGAGATAACTTCTGACTCGGGTATCGAAACGACTATTATAATATATCAAATCGAAGCTCGTGTCAAATTACAGAATATGATTTGGTCTCTCTAAGGAAAATCTCTTCGGTACCCAAATTGAATCATTTACAGCAGGATTTAATGTTTTTGACGCACCATTTTCATTTTACTTACTTCCGGTTTAATTCAATAGCGCTATAAAGGAGATAGTGGTGCCAAGCTAGGATTTTTTATTTACATTTTCAATCATTCTCTATCCTTCAAAAATAATAAGAGAAGAGAAAATGAAAAGGGATGTTGTTCACATTTTCAAAAACAAGAAAACATTTAATAAATATGTGTTGCAACTTTCAACGGAGATAACTTCTGACTCTTGTATCGAAACGACTATTATAAAATATGAAATCGAAGCTCGTATCAAATTACACAAAATGATTTGGTCATTCTAAGGAAAATATTTTCGGTACCCAAATTGAATCATTTACAGCACTTATCGAGGATTTAATGTTTTTGACGCACCATTTTCAATTTACTTACTTCCGGTTTAATTTAATAGCGCTATAAAGGAGATACTGGTGCCAACCGAGGGTTTTTCATTTATATTTTCAATCAGTCTCTATCCTTCAAAAATAATAACAGAAGATACATTGAAAGGGAATGTCGTTCACATTTTCAAAAACAACAAAACATTTAATAGTAATCTGTTGCAACTTTCAACGGAGATAACTTTTGACTCGGGTATCGAAACGACCATTATAATATATCAAATCGAAGCTCGTATCAAATTACACAATATTATTTTGTTAATCTCAATAAAATATTTTCGGTACCCAAATTGAATCATTTACAGCACTTATCGAGGATTTAATGTTTTTGACGCACCATTTTCATTTTACTTACTTTCGGTTTAATTCAATAGCGCTATAAAGGAGATACTGGTGCCAACCGAGGGTTTTTCATTTATATTTTCAATCAGTCTCTATCCTTCAAAAATAATAACAGAAGAGACATTGAAAGGGAATGTGGTTCACATTTTTAAAAACAACAAAACATTTAATAGTAATGTGTTGCAACTTTCAACGGAGATAACTTTTGACTCGGGTATCGAAACGACTATTATAATATATCAAATCGAAGCTCGTATCAAATTAAACAATTTTATTTGGTTAATCTCAATAAAATATTTTCGGTACCCAAATTGAATCATTTACAGCACTTATCGAGGATTTAATGTTTTTGACGCACCATTTTCATTTTACTTACTTTCGGTTTAATTCAATAGCGCTATAAAGGAGATACTAGTGCCAACCGAGGGTTTTTCATTTATATTTTCAATAAGTCTCTATCCTTCAAAAATAATAAGAGAAGAGACATTGAAAGGGGATGTTGTTCACATTTTTAAAAACAACAAAACATTTAATATATATGTGTTGCAACTTTCAACGGAGATAACTTTTGACTCGGGTATCGAAACGACTATTATAACATATCAAATCGAAGCTCGTATCAAATTACACAATATTATTTGGTTAATCTCAGGAAAATATTTTCGGAACCCAAATTGAATCATTTACAGCACCTACTGAGAATTTAATATTTCTTACTCACCATTTTCATTTTACTTACTTCCTATTTAATTCAATAGCGCTATAAATGAGATACTGATGCCAACCGAGGGTTTTTCATTTATATTTTCAATTAGTCTCTATCCTTCAAAAATAATAAGAGAAGAGAAAATGAAAGGGGATGTTGTTCACATTTTCAAAAACTACAAAATATTTAATAAATATGCGTTACAACTTTAAACGGAGATAACTTCTGACTCGGGTATAAAAACAACTATTATAATATATCAAATCGAAGCTCGTATCAAATTACACAAAATGATTTGGTTATTCTAGGGAAAATATTTTTGGTAATCAAATTGAATCATTTACAGCACTTATCGAGGATTTAATGTTTTTGACGCACCATTTTCATTTTACTTACTTCCGGTTTAATTCAATAGCGCTATAAAGGAGATACTGGTGCCAACCGAGGGTTTTTCATTTATATTTTCAATAAGTCTCTATCCTTCAAAAATAATAAGAGAAGAGACATTGAAAGGGATGTTGTTCACATTTTCAAAAACACCAAAACATTTAATACATATGTGTTGCAACTTTCAACGGAGATAACTTTTGACTCGGTATCGAAACGACTATTATAATATATCAAATCGAAGCTCGTATCAAATTACACAATATTATTTGGTTATTCTCCGGAAAATATTTTCGGTACCCAAATTGAATCATTTACAGCACCTACTGAGACTTTAATATTTCTTACTCATTATTTTCATTTTACTTACTTCCTATTTAAGTCAATAGCGCTATAAATGAGATACTGATGCCAACCGAGGGTTTTTCATTTATATTTTCAATTAGTCTCTATCCTTCAAAAATAATAAGAGAAGAGAAAATGAAAGGGGATGTTGTTCACATTTTCAAAAACAAGAAAATATTTAATAAATATGCGTTACAACTTTAAACGGAGATAACTTCTGACTCGGGTATAAAAACAACTATTATAATATATCAAATCGAAGCTCGTATCAAATTACACAAAATGATTTGGTTATTGTAAGGAAAATATTTTTGGTAATCAAATTGAATCATTTACAGCACTTATCGAGGATTTAATGTTTTTGACGCACCATTAATATTTTACTTACTTCCGGTTTAATTCAATAGCGCTATAAAGGAGATACTGGTGCCAACCGAGGGTTTTTCATTTATATTTTCAATAAGTCTCTATACTTCAAAAATAATAAGAGAAGAGACATTGAAAGGGATGTTGTTCACATTTTCAAAAACACCAAAACATTTAATACATATGTGTTACAACTTTCAATGGAGATAACTTCTGACTCGGGTATCAAAACGACTATTATAACATATCAAATCGAAGCTCGTATCAAATTACACAATATTATTTGGTTAATCTCAGGAAAATATTTTCGGAACCCAAATTGAATCATTTACAGCACCTACTGAGAATTTAATATTTCTTACTCACCATTTTCATTTTACTTACTTCCTATTTAATTCAATAGCGCTATAAATGAGATACTGATGCCAACCGAGGGTTTTTCATTTATATTTTCAATTAGTCTCTATCCTTCAAAAATAATAAGAGAAGAGACATTGAAAAGGGATGTTGTTCACATTTTCAAAAACAACAAAACATTTAATAAATATGTGTTGCAACTTTCAACGGAGATAACTTTTGACTCGGGTATCGAAACGACTATTATAATATATCAAATCGAAGCTCGTATCAAATTACACAATATTATTTTGTTAATCTTAGGAAAATATTTTCAGTACGCAAATTGAATCATTTACAGCACTTACCGAGAATTTAATGTTTTTGACGCACCATTTTCATTTTACTTACTTCCGGTTTAATTCAATAGCGCTATAAAGGAGATAGTGGTGCCAAGCTAGGGTTTTTTATTTACATTTTCAATCAGTATCTATCCTTCAAAAATAATAAGAGAAGAGAAAATGAAAAGGGATTTTGTTCACATTTTCAAAAACAACAAAACATTTAATAAATATGTGTTGCAACTTTCAACGGAGATAACTTTTGACTCGGGTATCGAAACGACTATTATAATATATCAAATCGAAGCTCGTGTCAAATTACAGAATATGATTTGGTCTCTCTAAGGAAAATCTCTTCGGTACCCAAATTGAATCATTTACAGCACTTATCGAGGATTTAATGTTTTTGACGCACCATTTTCATTTTACTTACTTCCGGTTTAATTTAATAGCGCTATAAAGGAGATACTGGTGCCAACCGAGGGTTTTTCATTTATATTTTCAATCAGTCTCTATCCTTCAAAAATAATAACAGAAGAGACATTGAAAGGGAATGTGGTTCACATTTTCAAAAACAACAAAACATTTAATAGTAATGTGTTGCAACTTTCAACGGAGATAACTTTTGACTCGGGTATCGAAACGACTATTATAATATATCAAATCGAAGCTCGTGTCAAATTACAGAATATGATTTGGTCTCTCTAAGGAAAATCTCTTCGGTACCCAAATTGAATCATTTACAGCACTTATCGAGGATTTAATGTTTTTGACGCACCATTTTCATTTTACTTACTTCCGGTTTAATTTAATAGCGCTATAAAGGAGATACTGGTGCCAACCGAGGGTTTTTCATTTATATTTTCAATCAGTCTCTATCCTTCAAAAATAATAACAGAAGAGACATTGAAAGGGAATGTGGTTCACATTTTCAAAAACAACAAAACATTTAATAGTAATGTGTTGCAACTTTCAACGGAGATAACTTTTGACTCGGGTATCGAAACGACTATTATAATATATCAAATCGAAGCTCGTGTCAAATTACAGAATATGATTTGGTCTCTCTAAGGAAAATCTCTTCGGTACCCAAATTGAATCATTTACAGCACTTATCGAGGATTTAATGTTTTTGACGCACCATTTTCATTTTACTTACTTCCGGTTTAATTCAATAGCGCTATAAAGGAGATACTAGTGCCAACCGAGGGTTTTTCATTTATATTTTCAATAAGTCTCTATCCTTCAAAAATAATAAGAGAAGAGACATTGAAAGGGGATGTTGTTCTCATTTTCAAAAACAACAAAACATTTAATAGTAATGTGTTGCAACTTTCAACGGAGATAACTTTTGACTTGGGTATCGAAACGACTATTATAATATATCAAATCGAAGCTCGTATCAAATTACACAATTTTATTTGGTTAATCTCAATAAAATATTTTCGGTAAACAAATTGAATCATTTACAGCACTTATCGAGGATTTAATGTTTTTGACGCACCATTTTCATTTTACTTACTTCCGGTTTAATTCAATAGCGCTATAAAGGAGATACTAGTGCCAACCGAGGGTTTTTCATTTATATTTTCAATAAGTCTCTATCCTTCAAAAATAATAAGAGAAGAGACATTGAAAGGGGATGTTGTTCTCATTTTCAAAAACAACAAAACATTTAATATATTTGTGTTGCAACTTTCAACGAAGATAAATTTTGACTCGGGTATCGAAACGACTATTATAATATATCAAATCGAAGCTCGTATCAAATTACACAATATTATTTTGTTAATCTTAGGAAAATATTTTCAATACCCAAATTGAATCATTTACAGCACTTACCGAGAATTTAATGTTTTTGACGCACCATTTTCATTTTACTTACTTCCGGTTTAATTCAATAGCGCTATAAAGGAGATAGTGGTGCCAAGCTAGGGTTTTTTATTTACATTTTCAATCAGTATCTATCCTTCAAAAATAATAAGAGAAGAGAAAATGAAAAGGGATTTTGTTCACATTTTCAAAAACAACAAAACATTTAATAAATATGTGTTGCAACTTTCAACGGAGATAACTTTTGACTCGGGTATCGAAACGACTATTATAATATATCAAATCGAAGCTCGTGTCAAATTACAGAATATGATTTGGTCTCTCTAAGGAAAATCTCTTCGGTACCCAAATTGAAACATTTACAGCAGGTTTTAATGTTTTTGACGCACCATTTTCATTTTACTTACTTCCGGTTTAATTCAATAGCGCTATAAAGGAGATAGTGGTGCCAAGCTAGGATTTTTTATTTACATTTTTAATCATTCTCTATCCTTCAAAAATAATAATAGAAGAGAAAATGAAAAGGGATGTTGTTCACATTTTCAAAAACAAGAAAACATTTAATAAATATGTGTTGCAACTTTGAACGGAGATAACTTCTGACTCGGGTATCGAAACGACTATTATAATATATGAAATCGAAGCTCGTATCAAATTACACAAAATGATTTGTTTATTCTAAGGAAAATATTTTCGGTACCCAAATTGAATCATTTACAGCACTTATCGAGGATTTAATGTTTTTGACGCACCATTTTCATTTTACTTACTTCCGGTTTAATTTAATAGCGCTATAAAGGAGATACTGGTGCCAACCGAGGGTTTTTCATTTATATTTTCAATCAGTCTCTATCCTTCAAAAATAATAACAGAAGAGACATTGAAAGGGAATGTGGTTCACATTTTCAAAAACAACAAAACATTTAATAGTAATGTGTTGCAACTTTCAACGGAGATAACTTTTGACTCGGGTATCGAAACGACTATTATAATATATCAAATCGAAGCTCGTATCAAATTACACAATTTTATTTGGTTAATCTCAATAAAATATTTTCGGTACCCAAATTGAATCATTGACAGCACTTATCGAGGATTTAATGTTTTTGACGCACCATTTTCATTTTACTTACTTCCGGTTTAATTCAATAGCGCTATAAAGGAGATACTAGTGCCAACCGAGGGTTTTTCATTTATATTTTCAATAAGTCTCTATCCTTCAAAAATAATAAGTGAAGAGACATTGAAAGGGGATGTTGTTCACATTTTTAAAAACAACAAAACATTTAATATATATGTGTTGCAACTTTCAACGGAGATAACTTTTGACTCGGGTATCGAAACGACTATTATAACATATCAAATCGAAGCTCGTATCAAATTACACAATATTATTTGGTTAATCTCAGGAAAATATTTTCGGAACCCAAATTGAATCATTTACAGCACCTACTGAGAATTTAATATTTCTTACTCACCATTTTCATTTTACTTACTTCCTATTTAATTCAATAGCGCTATAAATGAGATACTGATGCCAACCGAGGGTTTTTCATTTATATTTTCAATTAGTCTCTATCCTTCAAAAATAATAAGAGAAGAGAAAATGAAAGGGGATGTTGTTCACATTTTCAAAAACTACAAAATATTTAATAAATATGCGTTACAACTTTAAACGGAGATAACTTCTGACTCGGGTATAAAAACAACTATTATAATATATCAAATCGAAGCTCGTATCAAATTACACAAAATGATTTGGTTATTCTAAGGAAAATATTTTTGGTAATCAAATTGAATCATTTACAGCACTTATCGAGGATTTAATGTTTTTGACGCACCATTTTCATTTTACTTACTTCCGGTTTAATTCAATAGCGCTATAAAGGAGATACTGGTGCCAACGGAGGGTTTTTCATTTATATTTTCAATAAGTCTCTATCCTTCAAAAATAATAAGAGAAGAGACATTGAAAGGGATGTTGTTCACATTTTCAAAAACACCAAAACATTTAATACATATGTGTTGCAACTTTCAACGGAGATAACTTTTGACTCGGTATCGAAACGACTATTATAATATATCAAATCGAAGCTCGTATCAAATTACACAATATTATTTGGTGATTCTCCGGAAAATATTTTCGGTACCCAAATTGAATCATTTACAGAACCTACTGAGACTTTAATATTTCTTACTCATCATTTTCATTTTACTTACTTCCTATTTAATTCAATAGCGCTATAAATGAGATACTGATGCCAACCGAGGGTTTTTCATTTATATTTTCAATTAGTCTCTATCCTTCAAAAATAATAAGAGAAGAGAAAATGAAAGGGGATGTTGTTCACATTTTCAAAAACAACAAAACATTTAATAAATAAGCGTTACAACTTTCAATGGAGATAACTTCTGACTCGGGTATCAAAACGACTATTATAATATATCAAATCGAAGCTCGTATCAAATTACACAAAATGATTTGGTCATTCTTAGGAAAATATTTTAGGTACCCAAATTGAATCATTTACAGCACTTATCGAGGATTTAATGTTTTTGACGCACCATTTTCATTTTACTTACTTCCGGTTTAATTCAATAGCGCTATAAAGGAGATACTGGTGCCAACCGAGGGTTTTTCATTTATATTTTCAATAAGTCTCTATCCTTCAAAAATAATAACAGAAGAGACATTGAAAAGGGATGTGGTTCACATTTTCAAACACAACAAAACATTTAATTATAATGTTTTACAACTTTCAACGGAGATAACTTTTGACTCGGGTATCGAAACGACTATTATAATATATCAAATCGAAGCTCGTATCAAATTACACAATATTATTTTGTTAATCTTAGGAAAATATTTTCAGTACCCAAATTGAATCATTTACAGCACTTACCGAGAATTTAATGTTTTTGACGCACCATTTTCATTTTACTTACTTCCGGTTTAATTCAATAGCGCTATAAAGGAGATAGTGGTGCCAAGCTAGGGTTTTTTATTTACATTTTCAATCAGTATCTATCCTTCAAAAATAATAAGAGAAGAGAAAATGAAAAGGGATGTTGTTCATATTTTCAAAAACAACAAAATATTTAATAAATATGTGTTGCAACTTTCAACGGAGTTAACTTTTGACTCGGGTATCGAAACGACTATTATAATATATCAAATCGAAGCTCGTGTCAAATTACAGAATATGATTTGGTCTCTCTAAGGAAAATCTCTTCGGTACCCAAATTGAATCATTTACAGCAGGATTTAATGTTTTTGTCGCACCATTTTCATTTTACTTACTTCCGGTTTAATTCAATAGCGCTCTAAAGGAGATAGTGGTGCCAAGCTAGGATTTTTTTATTTACATTTTCAATCATTCTCTATCCTTCAAAAATAATAAGAGAAGAGAAAATGAAAAGGGATGTTTTTCACATTTTCAAAAACAAGAAAACATTTAATAAATATGTGTTGCAACTTTCAACGGAGATAACTTCTGACTCGGGTATCGAAACGACTATTATAATATATCAAATCGAAGCTCGTATCAAATTACACAAAATGATTTGGTCATTCTAAGGAAAATATTTTCGGTACCCAAGTTGAATCATTTACAGCACTTATCGAGGATTTAATGTTTTTGACGCACCATTTTCATTTTACTTACTTCCGGTTTAATTCAATAGCGCTATAAAGGAGATACTGGTGCCAACCGAGAGTTTTTTCATTTATATTTTCAATCAGTCTCTATCCTTCTAAAATAATAACAGAAGAGACATTGAAAGGGAATGTGGTTCACATTTTCAAAAACAACAAAACATTTAATATATATGTGTTGCAACTTTCAACGAAGATAACTTTTGACTCGGGTATCGAAACGACTATTATAATATATCAAATCGAAGCTCGTATCAAATTACACAATATTATTTTGTTAATCTTAGGAAAATATTTTCGGTACCCAAATTGAATCATTTACAGCACTTACCGAGAATTTAATGTTTTTGACGCACCATTTTAATTTTACTTACTTCCGGTTTAATTCAATAGCGCTATAAAGGAGATAGTGGTGCCAAGCTAGGGTTTTTTATTTACATTTTCAATCAGAATCTATCCTTCAAAAATAATAAGAGAAGAGAAAATGAAAAGGGATGTTGTTCACATTTTCAAAAACAACAAAACATTTAATAAATATGTGTTGCAACTTTCAACGGAGATAACTTTTGACTCGGGTATCGAAACGACTATTATAATATATCAAATCGAAGCTCGTGTCAAATTACAGAATATGATTTGTTCTCTCTAAGGAAAATCTTTTCGGTACCCAAATTGAATCATTTACAGCAGGATTTAATGTTTTTGATGCACCATTTTCATTTTACTTACTTCCGGTTTAATTCAATAGCGCTATAAAGAAGATAGTGGTGCCAAGCTAGGATTTTTTATTTACATTTTCAATCAGTCTCTATCCTTCAAAAATAATAAGAGAAGAGAAAATGAGAAGGGATGTTGTTCACATTTTCAAAAACAATAAAACATTTAATATATATGTGTTGCAACTTTCAACGTAGATAACTTTTGACTCGGGTATCGAAACGACTATTATAATATATCAAATCGAAGATCGTATCAAATTACACAATATTATTTGGTTAATCTCAGGAAAATATTTTCGGTACCCATATTGAATCATTTACAGCACTTTTCGAGGATTTAATGTTTTGGACGCACTATTTTCATTTTACTTACTTCCGGTTTAATTCAATAGCGCTATAAAGGAGATACTGGTGCCAACCGAGGGTTTTTCATTTATATTTTCAATATGTCTCTATCCTTCAAAAATAATAAGAGAAGAGACATTGAAAAGGGATGTTGTTCACATTTTCAAAAACAACAAAACATTTAATATATATGTGTTGCAACTTTCAACGGAGATAACTTTTGACTCGGGTATCGAAACGACTATTATAATATATCAAATCGAAGCTCGTATCAAATTACACAATATTATTTGGTGATTCTCCGGAAAATATTTTCGGTACCCAAATTGAATCATTTACAGCACCTACTGAGAATTTAATATTTCTTACTTATCATTTTCATTTTACTTACTTCCTATTTAATTCAATAGCGCTATAAATAAGATACTGATGCCAACCGAGGGTTTTTCATTTATATTTTCAATTAGTCTCTATCCTTTAAAAATAATAAGAGAAGAGAAATTGAAAGGGGATGTTGTTCACATTTTCAAAAACAACAAAACATTTAATAAATATGCGTTACAACTTTCAACGGAGATAACTTCTGACTCGGTTATCAAAACGACTATTATAATATATCAAATCGAAGCTCGTATCAAATTACATAAAATGATTTGGTAACTCTAAGGAAAATATTTTTGGTACCCAAATTGAATCATTTACAGCACTTATCAAGGATTTAATGTTTTTGACGCACCATTTTCATTTTACTTACTTCCGGTTTAATTCAATAGCGCTATAAAGGAGATACTGGTGCCAACCGAGGGTTTTTCATTTATATTTTCAATAAGTCTCTATCCTTCAAAAATAATAACAGAAGAGACATTGAAAAGGGATGTGGTTCACATTTTCAAACACAACAAAACATTTAATTATAATGTTTTACAACTTTCAACGGAGATAACTTTTGACTCGGGTATCGAAACGACTATTATAATATATCAAATCGAAGCTCGTATCAAATTACACAATATTATTTTGTTAATCTTAGGAAAATATTTTCAGTACCCAAATTGAATCATTTACAGCACTTACCGAGAATTTAATGTTTTTGACGCACCATTTTCATTTTACTTACTTCCGGTTTAATTCAATAGCGCTATAAAGGAGATAGTGGTGCCAAGCTAGGGTTTTTTATTTACATTTTCAATCAGTATCTATCCTTCAAAAATAATAAGAGAAGAGAAAATGAAAAGGGATGTTGTTCATATTTTCAAAAACAACAAAATATTTAATAAATATGTGTTGCAACTTTCAACGGAGATAACTTTTGACTCGGGTATCGAAACGACTATTATAATATATCAAATCGAAGCTCGTGTCAAATTACAGAATATGATTTGGTCTCTCTAAGGAAAATCTCTTCGGTACCCAAATTGAATCATTTACAGCAGGATTTAATGTTTTTGTCGCACCATTTTCATTTTACTTACTTCCGGTTTAATTCAATAGCGCTCTAAAGGAGATAGTGGTGCCAAGCTAGGATTTTTTTATTTACATTTTCAATCATTCTCTATCCTTCAAAAATAATAAGAGAAGAGAAAATGAAAAGGGATGTTTTTCACATTTTCAAAAACAAGAAAACATTTAATAAATATGTGTTGCAACTTTCAACGGAGATAACTTCTGACTCGGGTATCGAAACGACTATTATAATATATCAAATCGAAGCTCGTATCAAATTACACAAAATGATTTGGTCATTCTAAGGAAAATATTTTCGGTACCCAAGTTGAATCATTTACAGCACTTATCGAGGATTTAATGTTTTTGACGCACCATTTTCATTTTACTTACTTCCGGTTTAATTCAATAGCGCTATAAAGGAGATACTGGTGCCAACCGAGAGTTTTTTCATTTATATTTTCAATCAGTCTCTATCCTTCTAAAATAATAACAGAAGAGACATTGAAAGGGAATGTGGTTCACATTTTCAAAAACAACAAAACATTTAATATATATGTGTTGCAACTTTCAACGAAGATAACTTTTGACTCGGGTATCGAAACGACTATTATAATATATCAAATCGAAGCTCGTATCAAATTACACAATATTATTTTGTTAATCTTAGGAAAATATTTTCGGTACCCAAATTGAATCATTTACAGCACTTACCGAGAATTTAATGTTTTTGACGCACCATTTTAATTTTACTTACTTCCGGTTTAATTCAATAGCGCTATAAAGGAGATAGTGGTGCCAAGCTAGGGTTTTTTATTTACATTTTCAATCAGAATCTATCCTTCAAAAATAATAAGAGAAGAGAAAATGAAAAGGGATGTTGTTCACATTTTCAAAAACAACAAAACATTTAATAAATATGTGTTGCAACTTTCAACGGAGATAACTTTTGACTCGGGTATCGAAACGACTATTATAATATATCAAATCGAAGCTCGTGTCAAATTACAGAATATGATTTGTTCTCTCTAAGGAAAATCTTTTCGGTACCCAAATTGAATCATTTACAGCAGGATTTAATGTTTTTGATGCACCATTTTCATTTTACTTACTTCCGGTTTAATTCAATAGCGCTATAAAGAAGATAGTGGTGCCAAGCTAGGATTTTTTATTTACATTTTCAATCAGTCTCTATCCTTCAAAAATAATAAGAGAAGAGAAAATGAGAAGGGATGTTGTTCACATTTTCAAAAACAATAAAACATTTAATATATATGTGTTGCAACTTTCAACGTAGATAACTTTTGACTCGGGTATCGAAACGACTATTATAATATATCAAATCGAAGATCGTATCAAATTACACAATATTATTTGGTTAATCTCAGGAAAATATTTTCGGTACCCATATTGAATCATTTACAGCACTTTTCGAGGATTTAATGTTTTGGACGCACTATTTTCATTTTACTTACTTCCGGTTTAATTCAATAGCGCTATAAAGGAGATACTGGTGCCAACCGAGGGTTTTTCATTTATATTTTCAATATGTCTCTATCCTTCAAAAATAATAAGAGAAGAGACATTGAAAAGGGATGTTGTTCACATTTTCAAAAACAACAAAACATTTAATATATATGTGTTGCAACTTTCAACGGAGATAACTTTTGACTCGGGTATCGAAACGACTATTATAATATATCAAATCGAAGCTCGTATCAAATTACACAATATTATTTGGTGATTCTCCGGAAAATATTTTCGGTACCCAAATTGAATCATTTACAGCACCTACTGAGAATTTAATATTTCTTACTTATCATTTTCATTTTACTTACTTCCTATTTAATTCAATAGCGCTATAAATAAGATACTGATGCCAACCGAGGGTTTTTCATTTATATTTTCAATTAGTCTCTATCCTTTAAAAATAATAAGAGAAGAGAAATTGAAAGGGGATGTTGTTCACATTTTCAAAAACAACAAAACATTTAATAAATATGCGTTACAACTTTCAACGGAGATAACTTCTGACTCGGTTATCAAAACGACTATTATAATATATCAAATCGAAGCTCGTATCAAATTACATAAAATGATTTGGTAACTCTAAGGAAAATATTTTTGGTACCCAAATTGAATCATTTACAGCACTTATCAAGGATTTAATGTTTTTGACGCACCATTTTCATTTTACTTACTTACGATTTAATTCAATAGCGCTATAAAGGATATACTGGTGCCAACCGAGGGTTTTTCATTTATATTTTCAATCAGTCTCTATCCTTCAAAAATAATAACAGAAGAGACATTGAAAGGGAATGTGGTTCACATTTTCAAAAACAACAAAACATTTAATAGTAATGTGTTGCAACTTTCAACGGAGATAACTTTTGACTCGGGTATCGAAACGACCATTATAATATATCAAATCGAAGCTCGTATCAAATTACACAATATTATTTTGTTAATCTCAATAAAATATTTTCGGTACCCAAATTGAATCATTTATAGCACTTATCGAGGATTTAATGTTTTTGACGCACCATTTTCATTTTACTTACTTCCGGTTTAATTCAATAGCGTTATAAAGGAGATACTGGTGCCAAACGAGGGTTTTTCATTTATATTTTCAATAAGTCTCTATCCTTCAAAAATAATAAGAGAAGAGACATTGAAAGGGGATGTTGTTCACATTTTTAAAAACAAAAAAACATTTAATATATATGTGTTGCAACTTTCAACGGAGATAACTTTTGACTCGGGTATCGAAACGACTATTATAACATATCAAATCGAACCTCCTATCAAATTACACAATATTATTTGGTCATTCTAAGGAAAATATTTTCGGTAACCAAATTGAATCATTTATAGCACCTACTGAGAATTTAATATTTCTTACTCACCATTTTCATTTTACTTACTTCCTATTTAATTCAATAGCGCTCTAAATGAGATACTGATGCCAACCGACGGTTTTTCATTTATATTTTAAATTAGTCTCTATCCTTCAAAAATAATAAGAGAAGAAAAAATGAAAGGGGATATTGTTCACATTTTCAAAAACAACAAAATATTTCATAAATATGCGTTACAACTTTAAACGGAGATAACTTCTCACTCGGGTATCGAAACGACTATTATAATATATCAAATCGAAGCTCGTATCAAATTACACAAAATGATTTGGTCATTCTAAGGAAAATATTTTCGTTACCCAAATTGAATCATTTACAGCACTTATCGAGGATTTAGTGCTTTTGACGCACCATTTTCATTTTACTTACTTGCAGTTTAATTCAATAGCGCGATAAAGAAGATACTGGTGCCAACCGAGGGTTTTTCATTTATATTTTCAATCAGTCTATATCCTTCAAAAATAATAACAGAAGAGACATTGAAAAGGGATGTGGTTCACATTTTCAAACACAACAAAACATTTAATTGTAATGTTTTGCAACTTTCAACGGAGATAACTTTTGACTCGGGTATCGAAACGACCATTATAATATATCAAATCGAAGCTCGTATCAAATTACACAATATTATTTTGTTAATCTTAGGAAAATATTTTCGGTACCCAAATTGAATCATTTACAGCACTTACCGAGAATTTAATGTTTTTGACGCACCATTTTAATTTTACTTACTTCCGGTTTAATTCAATAGCGCTATAAAGGAGATAGTGGTGCCAAGCTAGGGTTTTTTATTTACATTTTCAATCAGAATCTATCCTTCAAAAATAATAAGAGAAGAGAAAATGAAAAGGGATGTTGTTCACATTTTCAAAAACAACAAAACATTTAATAAATATGTGTTGCAACTTTCAACGGAGATAACTTTTGACTCGGGTATCGAAACGACTATTATAATATATCAAATCGAAGCTCGTGTCAAATTACAGAATATGATTTGTTCTCTCTAAGGAAAATCTTTTCGGTACCCAAATTGAATCATTTACAGCAGGATTTAATGTTTTTGATGCACCATTTTCATTTTACTTACTTCCGGTTTAATTCAATAGCGCTATAAAGGAGATACTGGTGCCAAGCTAGGATTTTTTATTTACATTTTCAATCAGTCTCTATCTTTCAAAAATAATAAGAGAAGAGAAAATGAAAAGGGATGTTGTTCACATTTTCAAAAACAAGAAAACATTTAATATATATGTGTTGCAACTTTCAAGGGAGATAACTTTTGACTCGGGTATCGAAACGACTATTATAACATATCAAATCGAAGCAAGTATCAAATTACACAATATTATTTGGTCATTCTAAGGAAAATATTTTCGGTAACCAAATTGAATCATTTACAGCACCTACTGAGAATTTAATATTTCTTACTCACCATTTTCATTTTACTTACTTCCTATTTAATTCAATAGCGCTATAAATGAGATACTGATGCCAACCGAGGGTTTTTCATTTATATTTTCAATTAGTCTCTATCCTTCAAAAATAATAAGAGAAGAGAAAATGAAAGGGGATGTTGTTCACATTTTCAAAAACAACAAAATATTTAATAAATATGCGTTACAACTTTAAACGGAGATAACTTCTCACTCGGGTATCGAAACGACTATTATAATATATCAAATCGAAGCTCGTATCAAATTACACAAAATGATTTGGTCATTCTAAGGAAAATATTTTCGGTACCCAAATTAAATCATTTATAGCACTTATCGAGGATTTAATGCTTTTGACGCACCATTTTCATTTTACTTACTTCCGGTTTAATTCAATAGCGCTATAAAGGAGATACTGGTGCCAACCGTGGGTTTTTCATTTATATTTTCAATCAGTCTCTACTCTTCAAAAATAATAAGAGAAGAGAAAATGAAAGGGGATGTTTTTCACATTTTCAAAAACAACAAAACATTTAATAGATATGTGTTGCAACTTTCAACGGAGACAACTTTTGACTCGGGTATCGAACCGACTATTATAATATATCAAATCGAAACTCGTATCAAATTACACAAAATTATTTGGTTAAACTCAAGAACATATTTTCGGTACCCAAATTGAATCATTTACAGCACCTACTGAGACTTTAATATTTCTTACTCATCATTTTCATTTTACTTACTTCCTATTTAATTCAATAGCGCTATAAATGAGATACTGATGCCAACCGAGGGTTTTTCATTTATATTTTCAATTAGTCTCTATCCTTCAAAAATAATAAGAGAAGAGAAAATGAAAGGGGATGTTGTTCACATTTTCAAAAACAACAAAACATTTAATAAATATGCGTTACAACTTTCAATGGAGATAACTTCTGACTCGGGTATCAAAACGACTATTATAATATATCAAATCGAAGCTCGTATCAAATTACACAAAATGATTTGGTCATTCTAAGGAAAATATTTTCGGTATCCAAATTGAATCATTTACAGCACTTATCGAGGATTTAATGCTTTTGACGCACCATTTTCATTTTACTTACTTGCAGTTTAATTCAATAGCGCTATAAAGGAGATACTCGTGCCAACCGAGGGTTTTTAATTTATATTTTCAATAAGTCTCTATCCTTCAAAAATAATAAGAGAAGAGACATTGAAAGGGGATGTTGTTCACATTTTTAAAAACAACAAAACATTTAATATATATGTGTTGCAACTTTCAACGGAGATAACTTTTGACTCGGGAATCGAAACGACTATTATAATATATCAAATCGAAGCTCGTATCAAATTACACAATATTATTTGGTCATTCTAAGGAAAATATTTTCGGTACCCAAATTGAATCATTTACAGCACCTACTGAGAATTTAATATTTCTTACTCACCATTTTCATTTTACTTACTTCCTATTTAATTCAATAGCGCCATAAATGAGATACTGATGCCAACCGAGGGTTTTTCATTTATATTTTCAATTAGTCTCTATCCTTCAAAAATAATAAGAGAAGAGAAAATGAAAGGGGATGTTGTTCACATTTTCAAAAACAACAAAATATTTAATAAATATGCGTTACAACTTTAAACGGAGATAACTTCTCACTCGGGTATCGAAACGACTATTATAATATATCAAATCGAAGCTCGTATCAAATTACACAATATTATTTTGGTCATTCTAAGGAAAATATTTTCGGTACCCAAATTGAATCATTTACAGCACTTACCGAGAATTTAATGTTTTTGACGCACCATTTTAATTTTACTTACTTCCGGTTTAATTCAATAGCGCTATAAAGGAGATAGTGGTGCCAAGCTAGGGTTTTTTATTTACATTTTCAATCAGAATCTATCCTTCAAAAATAATAAGAGAAGAGAAAATGAAAAGGGATGTTGTTCATATTTTCAAAAACAACAAAACATTTAATAAATATGTGTTGCAACTTTCAACGGAGATAACTTTTGACTCGGGTATCGAAACGACTATTATAATATATCAAATCGAAGCTCGTGTCAAATTACAGAATATGATTTGTTCTCTCTAAGGAAAATCTTTTCGGGACCCAAATTGAATCATTTACAGCAGGATTTAATGTTTTTGATGCACCATTTTCATTTTACTTACTTCCGGTTTAATTCAATAGCGCTATAAAGGAGATAGTGGTGCCAAGCTAGGATTTTTTATTTACATTTTCAATCAGTCTCTATCCTTCAAAAATAATAAGAGAAGAGAAAATGAAAAGGGATGTTGTTCACATTTTCAAAAACAAGAAAACATTTAATATATATGTGTTGCAACTTTCAAGGGAGATAACTTTTGACTCGGGTATCGAAACGACTATTATAACATATCAAATCGAAGCTCGTATCAAATTACACAATATTATTTGGTCATTCTAAGGAAAATATTTTCGGTAACCAAATTGAATCATTTACAGCACCTACTGAGAATTTAATATTTCTTACTCACCATTTTCATTTTACTTACTTCCTATTTAATTCAATAGCGCTATAAATGAGATACTGATGCCAACCGAGGGTTTTTCATTTATATTTTCAATTAGTCTCTATCCTTCAAAAATAATAAGAGAAGAGAAAATGAAAGGGGATGTTGTTCACATTTTCAAAAACAACAAAATATTTAATAAATATGCGTTACAACTTTAAACGGAGATAACTTCTCACTCGGCTATCGAAACGACTATTATAATATATCAAATCGAAGCTCGTATCAAATTACACAAAATGATTTGGTCATTCTAAGGAAAATATTTTCGGTACCCAAATTGAATCATTTACAGCACTTATCGAGGATTTAATGTTTTTGACGCACCATTTTCATTTTACTTACTTCCGGTTTAATTCAACAGAGCTATAAAGGAGATACTGGTGCGAACCGAGGGTTTTTCATTTATATTTTCAATCAGTCTCTATCCTTCAAAAATAATAACAGAAGAGACATTGAAAAGGGATGTGGTTCACATTTTCAAAAACAACAAAACATTTAATAGTAATGTTTTGCAACTTTCAACGGAGATAACTTTTGACTCGGGTATCGAAACGACTATTATAATATATCAAATCGAAGCTCGTATCAAATTACACAATATTATTTGGTTAAATCAAGAAAATATTTTCGGTACCCAAATTGAATCATTTACAGTACCTACTGAGACTTTTATATTTCTTACTCATCATTTTCATTTTACTTACTTCCTATTTAATTCAATAGCGCTATAAATGAGATACTGATGCCAACCGAGGGTTTTTCATTTATATTTTCAATTAGTCTCTATCCTTCAAAAATAATAAGAGAAGAGAAAATGAAAGGGGATGTTGTTCACATTTTCAAAAACAACAAAACATTTAATAAATATGCGTTACAACTTTCAATGGAGATAACTTCTGACTCGGGTATCAAAACGACTATTATAATATATCAAATCGAAGCTCGTATCAAATTACACAAAATGATTTGGTCATTCTAAGGAAAATATTTTCGGTACCCAAATTGAATCATTTACAGCACTTATCGAGGATTTAATGCTTTTGACGCACCATTTTCATAATACTTACTTGCAGTTTAATTCAATAGCGCTATAAAGGAGATACTGGTGCCAACCGAGGGTTTTTCATTTATATTTTCAATCAGTCTATATCCTTCAAAAATAATAACAGAAGAGACATTGAAAAGGGATGTGGTTCACATTTTCAAAAACAACAAAACATTTAATAGTAATGTTTTGCAACTTTCAACGGAGATAACTTTTGACTCGGGTATCGAAACGACTATTATAATATATCACATCGAAGCTCGTATCAAATTTCACAATATTATTTGGTTAATCTCAATAAAATATTTTCGGTACCCAAATTGAATCATTTACAGCACTTATCGAGGATTTAATGTTTTTGACGCACCATTTTCATTTTACTTACTTCCGGTTTAATTCAATAGCGCTATAAAGGAGATACTGGTGACAACCGAGGGTTTTTCATTTATATTTTCAATAAGTCTCTATCCTTCAAAAATAATAAGAGAAGAGACATTGAAAGGGGCTGTTGTTCACATTTTCAAAAACAACAAAACATTTAATATATATGTGTTGCAACTTTTAACGGAGATAACTTTTGACTCGGGTATCGAAACGACTATTATAATATATCAAATCGAAGCTCGTATCAAATTACACAATATTATTTTGTTCATCTCAGGAATATATTTTCGGTACCCAAATTCAATCATTTACAGCACCTACTGAGGATTTAATATTTCTTATTCATCATTTTCATTTTACTTACTTCCTATTTAATTAAATAGCGCTATAAATGAGATACTGATGCCAACCGAGGGTTTTTCATTTATATTTTCAATTAGTCTCTATCCTTTAAAAATAATAAGAGAAGAGAAAATGAAAGGGGATGTTGTTCACATTTTCAAAAACAACAAAACAATTAATAAATATGCGTTACAACTTTCAACGGAGATAACTTCTGACTCGGGTATCGAAACGACTATTATAATATATCAAATCGAAGATCGTATCAAATTACACAAAATGATTTGGTAACTCAAAGGAAAATATTTTTGGTACCCAAATTGAATCATTTACAGCACTTATCGAGGATTTAATGTTTTTGACGCACCATTTTCATTTTACATACTTCCGGTTTAATTCAATAGAGGTATAAAGGAGATACTGGTGCGAACCGAGGGTTTTTCATTTATATTTTCAATCAGTCTCTATCCTTCAAAAATAATAACAGAAGAGACATTGAAAGGGAATGTGGTTCACATTTTCAAAAACAACAAAATATTTAATAGTAATGTGTTGGAACTTTCAACGGAGATAACTTTTGACTCGGGTATCGAAACGACTATTATAATATATCAAATCGAAGCTCGTATCAAATTACACAATATTATTTGGTTAATCTCAATAAAATATTTTCGGTACCCAAATTGAATCATTTATAGCACTTATCGAGGATTTAATGTTTTTGACGCACCATTTTCATTTTACTTACATCCGGTTTAATTCAATAGCGCTATAAAGGAGATACAGGTGCCAACCGAGAGTTTTTCATTTATATTTTCAATAAGTCTATATCCTTCAAAAATAATAAGAGAAGAGACATTGAAAGGGGATGTTGTTCACATTTTCAAAAACAACAAAACATTTAATATATATGTGTTGCAACTTTCAACGAAGATAACTTTTGACTCGGGTATCGAAACGACTATTATAATATATCGAATCGAAGCTCGTATCAAATTACACAATATTATTTTGTTAATCTTAGGAAAATATTTTCGGTACCCAAATTGAATCATTTACAGCACTTACCGAGAATTTAATGTTTTTGACGCACCATTTTAATTTTACTTACTTCCGGTTTAATTCAATAGCGCTATAAAGGAGATAGTGGTGCCAAGCTAGGGTTTTTTATTTACATTTTCAAATAGAATATATCCTTCAAAAATAATAAGAGAAGAGAAAATGAAAAGGGATGTTGTTCATATTTTCAAAAACAACAAAACATTTAATAAATATGTGTTGCAACTTTCAACGGAGATAACTTTTGACTCGGGTATCGAAACGACTATTATAATATATCAAATCGAAGCTCCTGTCAAATTACAGAATATGATTTGTTCTCTCTAAGGAAAATCTTTTCGGGACCCAAATTGAATCATTTACAGCAGGATTTAATGTTTTTGATGCACCATTTTCATTTTACTTACTTCCGGTTTAATTCAATAGCGCTATAAAGGAGATAGTGGTGCCAAGCTAGGATTTTTTATTTACATTTTCAATCAGTCTCTATCCTTCAAAAATAATAAGAGAAGAGAAAATGAAAAGGGATGTTGTTCACATTTTCAAAAACAAGAAAACATTTAATATATATGTGTTGCAACTTTCAAGGGAGATAAGTTTTGACTCGGGTATCGAAACGACTATTATAACATATCAAATCGAAGCTCGTATCAAATTACACAATATTATTTGGTCATTCTAAGGAAAATATTTTTGGTAACCAAATTGAATCATTTACAGCACCTACTGAGAATTTAATATTTCTTACTCACCATTTTCATTTTACTTACTTCCTATTTAATTCAATAGCGCTATAAATGAGATACTGATGCCAACCGAGGGTTTTTCATTTATATTTTCAATTAGTCTCTATCCTTCAAAAATAATAAGAGAAGAGAAAATGAAAGGGGATGTTGTTCACATTTTCAAAAACAACAAAACATTTAATAAATATGCGTTACAACTTTCAATGGAGATAACTTCTGACTCGGGTATCAAAACGACTATTATAATATATCAAATCGAAGCTCGTATCAAATTACACAAAATGATTTGGTCATTCTAAGGAAAATATTTTCGGTACCCAAATTGAATCATTTACAGCACTTATCGAGGATTTAATGCTTTTGACGCAACATTTTCATAATACTTACTTGAAGTTTAATTCAATAGCGCTATAAAGGAGATACTGGTGCCAACCGAGGGTTTTTCATTTATATTTTCAATCAGTCTATATCCTTCAAAAATAATAACAGAAGAGACATTGAAAAGGGATGTGGTTCACATTTTCAAAAACAACAAAACATTTAATAGTAATGTTTTGCAACTTTCAACGGAGATAACTTTTGACTCGGGTATCGAAACGACTATTATAATATATCACATCGAAGCTCGTATCAAATTTCACAATATTATTTGGTTAATCTCAATAAAATATTTTCGGTACCCAAATTGAATCATTTATAGCACTTATCGAGGATTTAATGTTTTTGACGCACCATTTTCATTTTACTTACTTCCGGTTTAATTCAATAGCGCTATAAAGGAGATACTGGTGCCAACCGAGGGTTTTTCATTTATATTTTCAATAAGTCTCTATCCTTCAAAAATAATAAGAGAAGAGACATTGAAAGGGGCTGTTGTTCACATTTTCAAAAACAACAAAACATTTAATATATATGTGTTGCAACTTTCAACGGAGATAACTTTTGACTCGGGTATCGAAACGACTATTATAATATATCAAATCGAAGCTCGTATCAAATTACACAATATTATTTTGTTCATCTCAGGAAAATATTTTCGGTACCCAAATTGAATCATTTACAGCACCTACTGAGGATTTAATATTTCTTACTCATCATTTTCATTTTACTTACTTCCTATTTAATTAAATAGCGCTATAAATGAGATACTGATGCCAACCGAGGGTTTTTCATTTATATTTTCAATTAGTCTCTATCCTTTAAAAATAATAAGAGAAGAGAAAATGAAAGGGGATGTTGTTCACATTTTCAAAAACAACAAAACATTTAATAAATATGCGTTACAACTTTCAACGGAGATAACTTCTGACTCGGGTATCGAAACGACTATTATAATATATCAAATCGAAGATCGTATCAAATTACACAAAATGATTTCGTAACTCAAAGGAAAATATTTTTGGTACGCAAATTGAATCATTTATAGCACTTATCGAGGATTTAATGTTTTTGACGCACCATTTTCATTTTACTTACATCCGGTTTAATTCAATAGCGCTATAAAGGAGATACTGGTGCCAACCGAGGGTTTTTCATTTATATTTTCAATAAGTCTCTATCCTTCAAAAATAATAAGAGAAGAGACATTGAAAGGGGATGTGGTTCACATTTTTAAAAACAACAAAACATTTAATATATATGTGTTGCAACTTTCAACGGAGATAACTTTTAACTCGGGTATCGAAATGACTATTATAACATATCAAATCGAAGCTCGTATAAAATTACACAATATTATTTGGTCATTCTAAGGAAAATATTTTCGGTACCCAAATTGAATCATTTACAGCACTTATCGAGGATTTAATGTTTTTGACGCACCATTTTCATTTTACTTACTTGCAGTTTAATTCAATAGCGCTATAAAGGAGATACTGGTGCCAACCGAGGGTTTTTCATTTATATTTTCAATCAGTCTATATCCTTCAAAAATAATAACAGAAGAGACATTGAAAAGGGATGTGGTTCACATTTTCAAAAACAACAAAACATTTAATAGTAATGTTTTGCAACTTTCAACGGAGATAACTTTTGACTCGGGTATCGAAACGACTATTATAATATATCAAATCGAAGCTCGTATCAAATTACACAATATTATTTGGTTAAATCAAGAAAATATTTTCGGTACCCAAATTGAATCATTTACAGTACCTACTGAGACTTTTATATTTCTTACTCATCATTTTCATTTTACTTACTTCCTATTTAATTCAATAACGCTATAAATGAGATACTGATGCCAACCGAGGGTTTTTCATTTATATTTTCAATTAGTCTCTATCCTTCAAAAATAATAAGAGAAGAGAAAATGAAAGGGGATGTTGTTCACATTTTCAAAAACAACAAAACATTTAATAAATATGCGTTACAACTTTCAATGGAGATAACTTCTGACTCGGGTATCAAAACGACTATTATAATATATCAAATCGAAGCTCGTATCAAATTACACAAAATGATTTGGTCATTCTAAGGAAAATATTTTCGGTACCCAAATTGAATCATTTACAGCACTTATCGAGGATTTAATGCTTTTGACGCAACATTTTCATAATACTTACTTGCAGTTTAATTCAATAGCGCTATAAAGGAGATACTGGTGCCAACCGAGGGTTTTTCATTTATATTTTCAATCAGTCTATATCCTTCAAAAATAATAACAGAAGAGACATTGAAAAGGGATGTGGTTCACATTTTCAAAAACAACAAAACATTTAATAGTAATGTTTTGCAACTTTCAACGGAGATAACTTTTGACTCGGGTATCGAAACGACTATTATAATATATCACATCGAAGCTCGTATCAAATTTCACAATATTATTTGGTTAATCTCAATAAAATATTTTCGGTACCCAAATTGAATCATTTACAGCACTTATCGAGGATTTAATGTTTTTGACGCACCATTTTCATTTTACTTACTTCCGGTTTAATTCAATAGCGCTATAAAGGAGATACTGGTGCCAACCGAGGGTTTTTCATTTATATTTTTAATAAGTCTCTATCCTTCAAAAATAATAAGAGAAGAGACATTGAAAGGGGCTGTTGTTCACATTTTCAAAAACAACAAAACATTTAATATATATGTGTTGCAACTTTCAACGGAGATAACTTTTGACTCGGGTATCGAAACGACTATTATAATATATCAAATCGAAGCTCGTATCAAATTACACAATATTATTTTGTTCATCTCAGGAAAATATTTTCGGTACCCAAATTGAATCATTTACAGCACCTACTGAGGATTTAATATTTCTTACTCATCATTTTCATTTTACTTACTTCCTATTTAATTAAATAGCGCTATAAATGAGATACTGATGCCAACCGAGGGTTTTTCATTTATATTTTCAATTAGTCTCTATCCTTTAAAAATAATAAGAGAAGAGAAAATGAAAGGGGATGTTGTTCACATTTTCAAAAACAACAAAACATTTAATAAATATGCGTTACAACTTTCAACGGAGATAACTTCTGACTCGGGTATCGAAACGACTATTATAATATATCAAATCGAAGATCGTATCAAATTACACAAAATGATTTCGTAACTCAAAGGAAAATATTTTTGGTACGCAAATTGAATCATTTACAGCACTTATCGAGGATTTAATGTTTTTGACGCACCATTTTCATTTTACTTACTTCCGGTTTAATTCAATAGCGCTATAAAGGAGATACTGGTGCGAACCGAGGGTTTTTCATTTATATTTTCAATCAGTCTCTATCCTTCAAAAATAATAACAGAAGAGACATTGAAAGGGAATGTGGTTCACATTTTCAAAAACAACAAAACATTTAATAGTAATGTGTTGGAACTTTCAACGGAGATAACTTTTGACTCGGGTATCGAAACAACTATTATAATATATCAAATCGAAGCTCGTATCAAATTACACAATATTATTTGGTTAATCTCAATAAAATATTTTCGGTACCCAAATTGATTCATTTATAGCACTTATCGAGGATTTAATGTTTTTGACGCACCATTTTCATTTTACTTACATCCGGTTTAATTCAATAGCGCTATAAAGGAGATACTGGTGCCAACCGAGGGTTTTTCATTTATATTTTCAATAAGTCTATATCCTTCAAAAATAATAAGAGAAGAGACATTGAAAGGGGATGTTGTTCACATTTTCAAAAACAACAAAACATTTAATATATATGTGTTGCAACTTTCAACGAAGATAACTTTTGACTCGGGTATCGAAACGACTATTATAATATATAAATCGAAGCTCGTATCAAAATACACAAAATGATTTGGTCATTCTAAGGAAAATATTTTCGGTACCCAAATTGAATCATTTACAGCACTTATCGAGGATTTAATGTTTTTGACGCACCATTTTCATTTTACTTACTTCCGGTTTAATTCAATAGCGCTATAAAGGAGATACTGGTGCCAACCGAGGGTTTTTCATTTATATTTTCAATAAGTCTCTATCCTTCAAAAATAATAAGAGAAGAGACATTGAAAGGGGATGTTGTTCACATTTTCAAAAACAACAAAACATTTAATATATATGTGTTGCAACTTTCAACGGAGATAACTTTTGACTCGGGTATCGAAACGACTATTATAATATATCAAATCGAAGCTCGTATCAAATTACACAATATTATTTGGTCATTCTAAGGAAAATATTTTCGGTACCCAAATTGAATCATTTACAGCACTTATCGAGGATTTAATGTTTTTGACGCACCATTTTCATTTTACTTACTTCCGGTTTAATTCAATAGC
The DNA here is from genome assembly GCA_037013495.1 of Hippophae tibetana. Classification (NCBI taxonomy): domain Eukaryota; kingdom Viridiplantae; phylum Streptophyta; class Magnoliopsida; order Rosales; family Elaeagnaceae; genus Hippophae; species Hippophae tibetana. The sequence goes on along the minus strand of CM072812.1, from coordinate 46,464,298 downwards.
GCTATAAAGGAGATACTGGTGCCAACCGAGGGTTTTTCATTTATATTTTCAATAAGTCTCTATCCTTCAAAAATAATAAGAGAAGAGACATTGAAAGGGGATGTTGTTCACATTTTCAAAAACAACAAAACATTTAATATATATGTGTTGCAACTTTCAACGGAGATAACTTTTGACTCGGGTATCGAAACGACTATTATAATATATCAAATCGAAGCTCGTATCAAATTACACAATATTATTTTTTTAATCTTAGGAATATATTTTCGGTACCCAAATTGAATCATTTACAGCACTTACCGAGAATTTAATGTTTTTGACGCACCATTTTCATTTTACTTACTTCCGGTTTAATTCAATAGCGCTATAAAGGAGATAGTGGTGCCAAGCTAGGGTTTTTTATTTAAATTTTTAATCAGTATCTATCCTTCAAAAATAATAAGAGAAGAGAAAATGAAAAGGGATGTTTTTCACATTTTCAAAAACAACAAAATATTTAATAAATATGTGTTGCAACTTTCAACGGAGATAACTTTTGACTGGGGTATCGAAACGACTATTATAATATATCAAATCGAAGCTCGTGTCAAATTACAGAATATGATTTGGTCTCTCTAAGGAAAATCTTTTCGGTACCCAAATTGAATCATTTACAGCAGGATTTAATGTTTTTGACGCACCATTTTCATTTTACATACTTCCGGTTTAATTCAATAGCGCTATGAAGGAGATAGTGGTGCCAAGCTAGGATTTTTTATTTACATTTTCAATCAGTCTCTATCCTTCAAAAATAATAAGAGAAGAGAAAATGAAAAGGGATGTTGTTCACATTTTCAAAAACAAGAAAACATTTAATAAATATGTGTTGCAACTTTTAACGGAGATAACTTTTGACTCGGGTATCGAAACGACTATTATAATATATCAAATTGAAGCTCGTGTCAAATTACAGAATATGATTTAGTCTCTCTGAGGAAAATATTTTCGGTACCCAAATTGAATCATTTACAGCATGATTTAATGTTTTTGACGCACCATTTTCATTTTACTTACTTCCGGTTTAATTCAATAGCGCTATAAAGGAGATAGTGGTGCCAAGCTAGTGTTTTTTATTTACATTTTCAATCAGTCTCAATCCTTCAAAAATAATAAGAGAAGAGAAAATGAAAAGGGATGTTGTTCACATTTTCAAAAACAACAAAACATTTAATAAATATATGTTGCAACTTTCAACGGAGATAAATTTTGACTCGGGTATCGAAACGACTATTATAATATATCAAATCGAAGCTCGTGTCAAATTACAGAATATCATTTGGTCTCTCTAATAAAAATATTTTCGGTACCCAAATTGAATCATTTATAGCACTTATCGAGGATTTAATGTTTTTGACGCACCATTTTCATTTTACTTACTTCCAATTTAATTCAATAGCGCTATAAAGGAGATACTGGTGCCAACCGAGGGTTTTTAATTTATATTTTCAATAAGTCTCTATCCTTCAAAAATAATAAGAGAAGAGACATTGAAAGGGGATGTTGTTCACATTTTTAAAAACAACAAAACATTTAATATATATGTGTTGCAACTTTCAACGGAGATAACTTTTGACTCGGGTATCGAAACGACTATTATAATATATCAAATCGAAGCTCGTATCAAATTACACAATATTATTTGGTCATTCTAAGGAAAATATTTTCGGTACCCAAATTGAATCATTTACAGCACCTACTGAGAATTTAATATTTCTTACTCACCATTTTCATTTTACTTACTTCCTATTTAATTCAATAGCGCCATAAATGAGATACTGATGCCAACCGAGGGTTTTTCATTTATATTTTCAATTAGTCTCTATCCTTCAAAAATAATAAGAGAAGAGAAAATGAAAGGGGATGTTGTTCACATTTTCAAAAACAACAAAATATTTAATAAATATGCGTTACAACTTTAAACGGAGATAACTTCTCACTCGGGTATCGAAACGACTATTATAATATATCAAATCGAAGCTCGTATCAAATTACACAAAATGATTTGGTCATTCTAAGGAAAATATTTTCGGTACCCAAATTGAATCATTTACAGCACTTATCGAGGATTTAATGTTTTTGACGCACCATTTTCATTTTACTTACTTGCAGTTTAATTCAATAGCGCTATAAAGGAGATACTGGTGCCAACCGAGGGTTTTTCATTTATATTTTCAATCAGTCTATATCCTTCAAAAATAATAACAGAAGAGACATTGAAAAGGGATGTGGTTCACATTTTCAAAAACAACAAAACATTTAATAGTAATGTTTTGCAACTTTCAACGGAGATAACTTTTGACTCGGGTATCGAAACGACTATTATAATATATCAAATCGAAGCTCGTATCAAATTACACAATATTATTTGGTTAAATCAAGAAAATATTTTCGGTACCCAAATTGAATCATTTACAGTACCTACTGAGACTTTTATATTTCTTACTCATCATTTTCATTTTACTTACTTCCTATTTAATTCAATAGCGCTATAAATGAGATACTGATGCCAACCGAGGGTTTTTCATTTATATTTTCAATTAGTCTCTATCCTTCAAAAATAATAAGAGAAGAGAAAATGAAAGGGGATGTTGTTCACATTTTCAAAAACAACAAAACATTTAATAAATATGCGTTACAACTTTCAATGGAGATAACTTCTGACTCGGGTATCAAAACGACTATTATAATATATCAAATCGAAGCTCGTATCAAATTACACAAAATGATTTGGTCATTCTAAGGAAAATATTTTCGGTACCCAAATTGAATCATTTACAGCACTTATCGAGGATTTAATGCTTTTGACGCAACATTTTCATAATACTTACTTGAAGTTTAATTCAATAGCGCTATAAAGGAGATACTGGTGCCAACCGAGGGTTTTTCATTTATATTTTCAATCAGTCTATATCCTTCAAAAATAATAACAGAAGAGACATTGAAAAGGGATGTGGTTCACATTTTCAAAAACAACAAAACATTTAATAGTAATGTTTTGCAACTTTCAACGGAGATAACTTTTGACTCGGGTATCGAAACGACTATTATAATATATCACATCGAAGCTCGTATCAAATTTCACAATATTATTTGGTTAATCTCAATAAAATATTTTCGGTACCCAAATTGAATCATTTACAGCACTTATCGAGGATTTAATGTTTTTGACGCACCATTTTCATTTTACTTACTTCCGGTTTAATTCAATAGCGCTATAAAGGAGATACTGGTGCCAACCGAGGGTTTTTCATTTATATTTTCAATAAGTCTCTATCCTTCAAAAATAATAAGAGAAGAGACATTGAAAGGGGCTGTTGTTCACATTTTCAAAAACAACAAAACATTTAATATATATGTGTTGCAACTTTCAACGGAGATAACTTTTGACTCGGGTATCGAAATGACTATTATAATATATCAAATCGAAGCTCGTATCAAATTACACAATATTATTTTGTTCATCTCAGGAAAATATTTTCGGTACCCAAATTGAATCATTTACAGCACCTACTGAGGATTTAATATTTCTTACTCATCATTTTCATTTTACTTACTTCCTATTTAATTAAATAGCGCTATAAATGAGATACTGATGCCAACCGAGGGTTTTTTCATTTATATTTTCAATTAGTCTCTATCCTTTAAAAATAATAAGAGAAGAGAAAATGAAAGGGGATGTTGTTCACATTTTCAAAAACAACAAAACATTTAATAAATATGCGTTACAACTTTCAACGGAGATAACTTCTGACTCGGGTATCGAAACGACTATTATAATATATCACATCGAAGCTCGTATCAAATTTCACAATATTATTTGGTTAATCTCAATAAAATATTTTCGGTACCCAAATTGAATCATTTACAGCACTTATCGAGGATTTAATGTTTTTGACGCACCATTTTCATTTTACTTACTTCCGGTTTAATTCAATAGCGCTATAAAGGAGATACTGGTGCCAACCGAGGGTTTTTCATTTATATTTTCAATAAGTCTCTATCCTTCAAAAATAATAAGAGAAGAGACATTGAAAGGGGATGTGGTTCACATTTTTAAAAACAACAAAACATTTAATATATATGTGTTGCAACTTTCAACGGAGATAACTTTTAACTCGGGTATCGAAATGACTATTATAACATATCAAATCGAAGCTCGTATAAAATTACACAATATTATTTGGTCATTCTAAGGAAAATATTTTCGGTACCCAAATTGAATCATTTACAGCACTTATCGAGGATTTAATGTTTTTGACGCACCATTTTCATTTTACTTACTTCCTATTTAATTCAATAGCGCCATAAATGAGATACTGATGCCAACCGAGGGTTTTTCATTTATATTTTCAATTAGTCTCTATCCTTCAAAAATAATAAGAGAAGAGAAAATGAAAGGGGATGTTGTTCACATTTTCAAAAACAACAAAATATTTAATAAATATGCGTTACAACTTTAAACGGAGATAACTTCTCACTCGGGTATCGAAACGACTATTATAATATATCAAATCGAAGCTCGTATCAAATTACACAATATTATTTTGGTCATTCTAAGGAAAATATTTTCGGTACCCAAATTGAATCATTTACAGCACTTACCGAGAATTTAATGTTTTTGACGCACCATTTTAATTTTACTTACTTCCGGTTTAATTCAAGAGCGCTATAAAGGAGATAGTGGTGCCAAGCTAGGGTTTTTTATTTACATTTTCAATCAGAATCTATCCTTCAAAAATAATAAGAGAAGAGAAAATGAAAAGGGATGTTGTTCATATTTTCAAAAACAACAAAACATTTAATAAATATGTGTTGCAACTTTCAACGGAGATAACTTTTGACTCGGGTATCGAAACGACTATTATAATATATCAAATCGAAGCTCGTGTCAAATTACAGAATATGATTTGTTCTCTCTAAGGAAAATCTTTTCGGGACCCAAATTGAATCATTTACAGCAGGATTTAATGTTTTTGATGCACCATTTTCATTTTACTTACTTCCGGTTTAATTCAATAGCGCTATAAAGGAGATAGTGGTGCCAAGCTAGGATTTTTTATTTACATTTTCAATCAGTCTCTATCCTTCAAAAATAATAAGAGAAGAGAAAATGAAAAGGGATGTTGTTCACATTTTCAAAAACAAGAAAACATTTAATATATATGTGTTGCAACTTTCAAGGGAGATAACTTTTGACTCGGGTATCGAAACGACTATTATAACATATCAAATCGAAGCTCGTATCAAATTACACAATATTATTTGGTCATTCTAAGGAAAATATTTTCGGTAACCAAATTGAATCATTTACAGCACCTACTGAGAATTTAATATTTCTTACTCACCATTTTCATTTTACTTACTTCCTATTTAATTCAATAGCGCTATAAATGAGATACTGATGCCAACCGAGGGTTTTTCATTTATATTTTCAATTAGTCTCTATCCTTCAAAAATAATAAGAGAAGAGAAAATGAAAGGGGATGTTGTTCACATTTTCAAAAACAACAAAATATTTAATAAATATGCGTTACAACTTTAAACGGAGATAACTTCTCACTCGGCTATCGAAACGACTATTATAATATATCAAATCGAAGCTCGTATCAAATTACACAAAATGATTTGGTCATTCTAAGGAAAATATTTTCGGTACCCAAATTGAATCATTTACAGCACTTATCGAGGATTTAATGTTTTTGACGCACCATTTTCATTTTACTTACTTCCGGTTTAATTCAACAGAGCTATAAAGGAGATACTGGTGCGAACCGAGGGTTTTTCATTTATATTTTCAATCAGTCTCTATCCTTCAAAAATAATAACAGAAGAGACATTGAAAAGGGATGTGGTTCACATTTTCAAAAACAACAAAACATTTAATAGTAATGTTTTGCAACTTTCAACGGAGATAACTTTTGACTCGGGTATCGAAACGACTATTATAATATATCAAATCGAAGCTCGTATCAAATTACACAATATTATTTGGTTAAATCAAGAAAATATTTTCGGTACCCAAATTGAATCATTTACAGTACCTACTGAGACTTTTATATTTCTTACTCATCATTTTCATTTTACTTACTTCCTATTTAATTCAATAGCGCTATAAATGAGATACTGATGCCAACCGAGGGTTTTTCATTTATATTTTCAATTAGTCTCTATCCTTCAAAAATAATAAGAGAAGAGAAAATGAAAGGGGATGTTGTTCACATTTTCAAAAACAACAAAACATTTAATAAATATGCGTTACAACTTTCAATGGAGATAACTTCTGACTCGGGTATCAAAACGACTATTATAATATATCAAATCGAAGCTCGTATCAAATTACACAAAATGATTTGGTCATTCTAAGGAAAATATTTTCGGTACCCAAATTGAATCATTTACAGCACTTATCGAGGATTTAATGCTTTTGACGCACCATTTTCATAATACTTACTTGCAGTTTAATTCAATAGCGCTATAAAGGAGATACTGGTGCCAACCGAGGGTTTTTCATTTATATTTTCAATCAGTCTATATCCTTCAAAAATAATAACAGAAGAGACATTGAAAAGGGATGTGGTTCACATTTTCAAAAACAACAAAACATTTAATAGTAATGTTTTGCAACTTTCAACGGAGATAACTTTTGACTCGGGTATCGAAACGACTATTATAATATATCACATCGAAGCTCGTATCAAATTTCACAATATTATTTGGTTAATCTCAATAAAATATTTTCGGTACCCAAATTGAATCATTTACAGCACTTATCGAGGATTTAATGTTTTTGACGCACCATTTTCATTTTACTTACTTCCGGTTTAATTCAATAGCGCTATAAAGGAGATACTGGTGACAACCGAGGGTTTTTCATTTATATTTTCAATAAGTCTCTATCCTTCAAAAATAATAAGAGAAGAGACATTGAAAGGGGCTGTTGTTCACATTTTCAAAAACAACAAAACATTTAATATATATGTGTTGCAACTTTTAACGGAGATAACTTTTGACTCGGGTATCGAAACGACTATTATAATATATCAAATCGAAGCTCGTATCAAATTACACAATATTATTTTGTTCATCTCAGGAATATATTTTCGGTACCCAAATTCAATCATTTACAGCACCTACTGAGGATTTAATATTTCTTATTCATCATTTTCATTTTACTTACTTCCTATTTAATTAAATAGCGCTATAAATGAGATACTGATGCCAACCGAGGGTTTTTCATTTATATTTTCAATTAGTCTCTATCCTTTAAAAATAATAAGAGAAGAGAAAATGAAAGGGGATGTTGTTCACATTTTCAAAAACAACAAAACAATTAATAAATATGCGTTACAACTTTCAACGGAGATAACTTCTGACTCGGGTATCGAAACGACTATTATAATATATCAAATCGAAGATCGTATCAAATTACACAAAATGATTTGGTAACTCAAAGGAAAATATTTTTGGTACCCAAATTGAATCATTTACAGCACTTATCGAGGATTTAATGTTTTTGACGCACCATTTTCATTTTACTTACTTCCGGTTTAATTCAATAGAGGTATAAAGGAGATACTGGTGCGAACCGAGGGTTTTTCATTTATATTTTCAATCAGTCTCTATCCTTCAAAAATAATAACAGAAGAGACATTGAAAGGGAATGTGGTTCACATTTTCAAAAACAACAAAATATTTAATAGTAATGTGTTGGAACTTTCAACGGAGATAACTTTTGACTCGGGTATCGAAACGACTATTATAATATATCAAATCGAAGCTCGTATCAAATTACACAATATTATTTGGTTAATCTCAATAAAATATTTTCGGTACCCAAATTGAATCATTTATAGCACTTATCGAGGATTTAATGTTTTTGACGCACCATTTTCATTTTACTTACATCCGGTTTAATTCAATAGCGCTATAAAGGAGATACAGGTGCCAACCGAGAGTTTTTCATTTATATTTTCAATAAGTCTATATCCTTCAAAAATAATAAGAGAAGAGACATTGAAAGGGGATGTTGTTCACATTTTCAAAAACAACAAAACATTTAATATATATGTGTTGCAACTTTCAACGAAGATAACTTTTGACTCGGGTATCGAAACGACTATTATAATATATCGAATCGAAGCTCGTATCAAATTACACAATATTATTTTGTTAATCTTAGGAAAATATTTTCGGTACCCAAATTGAATCATTTACAGCACTTACCGAGAATTTAATGTTTTTGACGCACCATTTTAATTTTACTTACTTCCGGTTTAATTCAATAGCGCTATAAAGGAGATAGTGGTGCCAAGCTAGGGTTTTTTATTTACATTTTCAAATAGAATATATCCTTCAAAAATAATAAGAGAAGAGAAAATGAAAAGGGATGTTGTTCATATTTTCAAAAACAACAAAACATTTAATAAATATGTGTTGCAACTTTCAACGGAGATAACTTTTGACTCGGGTATCGAAACGACTATTATAATATATCAAATCGAAGCTCCTGTCAAATTACAGAATATGATTTGTTCTCTCTAAGGAAAATCTTTTCGGGACCCAAATTGAATCATTTACAGCAGGATTTAATGTTTTTGATGCACCATTTTCATTTTACTTACTTCCGGTTTAATTCAATAGCGCTATAAAGGAGATAGTGGTGCCAAGCTAGGATTTTTTATTTACATTTTCAATCAGTCTCTATCCTTCAAAAATAATAAGAGAAGAGAAAATGAAAAGGGATGTTGTTCACATTTTCAAAAACAAGAAAACATTTAATATATATGTGTTGCAACTTTCAAGGGAGATAAGTTTTGACTCGGGTATCGAAACGACTATTATAACATATCAAATCGAAGCTCGTATCAAATTACACAATATTATTTGGTCATTCTAAGGAAAATATTTTTGGTAACCAAATTGAATCATTTACAGCACCTACTGAGAATTTAATATTTCTTACTCACCATTTTCATTTTACTTACTTCCTATTTAATTCAATAGCGCTATAAATGAGATACTGATGCCAACCGAGGGTTTTTCATTTATATTTTCAATTAGTCTCTATCCTTCAAAAATAATAAGAGAAGAGAAAATGAAAGGGGATGTTGTTCACATTTTCAAAAACAACAAAACATTTAATAAATATGCGTTACAACTTTCAATGGAGATAACTTCTGACTCGGGTATCAAAACGACTATTATAATATATCAAATCGAAGCTCGTATCAAATTACACAAAATGATTTGGTCATTCTAAGGAAAATATTTTCGGTACCCAAATTGAATCATTTACAGCACTTATCGAGGATTTAATGCTTTTGACGCAACATTTTCATAATACTTACTTGAAGTTTAATTCAATAGCGCTATAAAGGAGATACTGGTGCCAACCGAGGGTTTTTCATTTATATTTTCAATCAGTCTATATCCTTCAAAAATAATAACAGAAGAGACATTGAAAAGGGATGTGGTTCACATTTTCAAAAACAACAAAACATTTAATAGTAATGTTTTGCAACTTTCAACGGAGATAACTTTTGACTCGGGTATCGAAACGACTATTATAATATATCACATCGAAGCTCGTATCAAATTTCACAATATTATTTGGTTAATCTCAATAAAATATTTTCGGTACCCAAATTGAATCATTTATAGCACTTATCGAGGATTTAATGTTTTTGACGCACCATTTTCATTTTACTTACTTCCGGTTTAATTCAATAGCGCTATAAAGGAGATACTGGTGCCAACCGAGGGTTTTTCATTTATATTTTCAATAAGTCTCTATCCTTCAAAAATAATAAGAGAAGAGACATTGAAAGGGGCTGTTGTTCACATTTTCAAAAACAACAAAACATTTAATATATATGTGTTGCAACTTTCAACGGAGATAACTTTTGACTCGGGTATCGAAACGACTATTATAATATATCAAATCGAAGCTCGTATCAAATTACACAATATTATTTTGTTCATCTCAGGAAAATATTTTCGGTACCCAAATTGAATCATTTACAGCACCTACTGAGGATTTAATATTTCTTACTCATCATTTTCATTTTACTTACTTCCTATTTAATTAAATAGCGCTATAAATGAGATACTGATGCCAACCGAGGGTTTTTCATTTATATTTTCAATTAGTCTCTATCCTTTAAAAATAATAAGAGAAGAGAAAATGAAAGGGGATGTTGTTCACATTTTCAAAAACAACAAAACATTTAATAAATATGCGTTACAACTTTCAATGGAGATAACTTCTGACTCGGGTATCAAAACGACTATTATAATATATCAAATCGAAGCTCGTATCAAATTACACAAAATGATTTGGTCATTCTAAGGAAAATATTTTCGGTACCCAAATTGAATCATTTACAGCACTTATCGAGGATTTAATGCTTTTGACGCACCATTTTCATAATACTTACTTGCAGTTTAATTCAATAGCGCTATAAAGGAGATACTGGTGCCAACCGAGGGTTTTTCATTTATATTTTCAATCAGTCTATATCCTTCAAAAATAATAACAGAAGAGACATTGAAAAGGGATGTGGTTCACATTTTCAAAAACAACAAAACATTTAATAGTAATGTTTTGCAACTTTCAACGGAGATAACTTTTGACTCGGGTATCGAAACGACTATTATAATATATCACATCGAAGCTCGTATCAAATTTCACAATATTATTTGGTTAATCTCAATAAAATATTTTCGGTACCCAAATTGAATCATTTACAGCACTTATCGAGGATTTAATGTTTTTGACGCACCATTTTCATTTTACTTACTTCCGGTTTAATTCAATAGCGCTATAAAGGAGATACTGGTGACAACCGAGGGTTTTTCATTTATATTTTCAATAAGTCTCTATCCTTCAAAAATAATAAGAGAAGAGACATTGAAAGGGGCTGTTGTTCACATTTTCAAAAACAACAAAACATTTAATATATATGTGTTGCAACTTTTAACGGAGATAACTTTTGACTCGGGTATCGAAACGACTATTATAATATATCAAATCGAAGCTCGTATCAAATTACACAATATTATTTTGTTCATCTCAGGAATATATTTTCGGTACCCAAATTCAATCATTTACAGCACCTACTGAGGATTTAATATTTCTTATTCATCATTTTCATTTTACTTACTTCCTATTTAATTAAATAGCGCTATAAATGAGATACTGATGCCAACCGAGGGTTTTTCATTTATATTTTCAATTAGTCTCTATCCTTTAAAAATAATAAGAGAAGAGAAAATGAAAGGGGATGTTGTTCACATTTTCAAAAACAACAAAACAATTAATAAATATGCGTTACAACTTTCAACGGAGATAACTTCTGACTCGGGTATCGAAACGACTATTATAATATATCAAATCGAAGATCGTATCAAATTACACAAAATGATTTGGTAACTCAAAGGAAAATATTTTTGGTACCCAAATTGAATCATTTACAGCACTTATCGAGGATTTAATGTTTTTGACGCACCATTTTCATTTTACTTACTTCCGGTTTAATTCAATAGAGGTATAAAGGAGATACTGGTGCGAACCGAGGGTTTTTCATTTATATTTTCAATCAGTCTCTATCCTTCAAAAATAATAACAGAAGAGACATTGAAAGGGAATGTGGTTCACATTTTCAAAAACAACAAAATATTTAATAGTAATGTGTTGGAACTTTCAACGGAGATAACTTTTGACTCGGGTATCGAAACGACTATTATAATATATCAAATCGAAGCTCGTATCAAATTACACAATATTATTTGGTTAATCTCAATAAAATATTTTCGGTACCCAAATTGAATCATTTATAGCACTTATCGAGGATTTAATGTTTTTGACGCACCATTTTCATTTTACTTACATCCGGTTTAATTCAATAGCGCTATAAAGGAGATACAGGTGCCAACCGAGAGTTTTTCATTTATATTTTCAATAAGTCTATATCCTTCAAAAATAATAAGAGAAGAGACATTGAAAGGGGATGTTGTTCACATTTTCAAAAACAACAAAACATTTAATATATATGTGTTGCAACTTTCAACGAAGATAACTTTTGACTCGGGTATCGAAACGACTATTATAATATATCGAATCGAAGCTCGTATCAAATTACACAATATTATTTTGTTAATCTTAGGAAAATATTTTCGGTACCCAAATTGAATCATTTACAGCACTTACCGAGAATTTAATGTTTTTGACGCACCATTTTAATTTTACTTACTTCCGGTTTAATTCAATAGCGCTATAAAGGAGATAGTGGTGCCAAGCTAGGGTTTTTTATTTACATTTTCAAATAGAATATATCCTTCAAAAATAATAAGAGAAGAGAAAATGAAAAGGGATGTTGTTCATATTTTCAAAAACAACAAAACATTTAATAAATATGTGTTGCAACTTTCAACGGAGATAACTTTTGACTCGGGTATCGAAACGACTATTATAATATATCAAATCGAAGCTCCTGTCAAATTACAGAATATGATTTGTTCTCTCTAAGGAAAATCTTTTCGGGACCCAAATTGAATCATTTACAGCAGGATTTAATGTTTTTGATGCACCATTTTCATTTTACTTACTTCCGGTTTAATTCAATAGCGCTATAAAGGAGATAGTGGTGCCAAGCTAGGATTTTTTATTTACATTTTCAATCAGTCTCTATCCTTCAAAAATAATAAGAGAAGAGAAAATGAAAAGGGATGTTGTTCACATTTTCAAAAACAAGAAAACATTTAATATATATGTGTTGCAACTTTCAAGGGAGATAAGTTTTGACTCGGGTATCGAAACGACTATTATAACATATCAAATCGAAGCTCGTATCAAATTACACAATATTATTTGGTCATTCTAAGGAAAATATTTTTGGTAACCAAATTGAATCATTTACAGCACCTACTGAGAATTTAATATTTCTTACTCACCATTTTCATTTTACTTACTTCCTATTTAATTCAATAGCGCTATAAATGAGATACTGATGCCAACCGAGGGTTTTTCATTTATATTTTCAATTAGTCTCTATCCTTCAAAAATAATAAGAGAAGAGAAAATGAAAGGGGATGTTGTTCACATTTTCAAAAACAACAAAACATTTAATAAATATGCGTTACAACTTTCAATGGAGATAACTTCTGACTCGGGTATCAAAACGACTATTATAATATATCAAATCGAAGCTCGTATCAAATTACACAAAATGATTTGGTCATTCTAAGGAAAATATTTTCGGTACCCAAATTGAATCATTTACAGCACTTATCGAGGATTTAATGCTTTTGACGCAACATTTTCATAATACTTACTTGAAGTTTAATTCAATAGCGCTATAAAGGAGATACTGGTGCCAACCGAGGGTTTTTCATTTATATTTTCAATCAGTCTATATCCTTCAAAAATAATAACAGAAGAGACATTGAAAAGGGATGTGGTTCACATTTTCAAAAACAACAAAACATTTAATAGTAATGTTTTGCAACTTTCAACGGAGATAACTTTTGACTCGGGTATCGAAACGACTATTATAATATATCACATCGAAGCTCGTATCAAATTTCACAATATTATTTGGTTAATCTCAATAAAATATTTTCGGTACCCAAATTGAATCATTTATAGCACTTATCGAGGATTTAATGTTTTTGACGCACCATTTTCATTTTACTTACTTCCGGTTTAATTCAATAGCGCTATAAAGGAGATACTGGTGCCAACCGAGGGTTTTTCATTTATATTTTCAATAAGTCTCTATCCTTCAAAAATAATAAGAGAAGAGACATTGAAAGGGGCTGTTGTTCACATTTTCAAAAACAACAAAACATTTAATATATATGTGTTGCAACTTTCAACGGAGATAACTTTTGACTCGGGTATCGAAACGACTATTATAATATATCAAATCGAAGCTCGTATCAAATTACACAATATTATTTTGTTCATCTCAGGAAAATATTTTCGGTACCCAAATTGAATCATTTACAGCACCTACTGAGGATTTAATATTTCTTACTCATCATTTTCATTTTACTTACTTCCTATTTAATTAAATAGCGCTATAAATGAGATACTGATGCCAACCGAGGGTTTTTCATTTATATTTTCAATTAGTCTCTATCCTTTAAAAATAATAAGAGAAGAGAAAATGAAAGGGGATGTTGTTCACATTTTCAAAAACAACAAAACATTTAATAAATATGCGTTACAACTTTCAACGGAGATAACTTCTGACTCGGGTATCGAAACGACTATTATAATATATCAAATCGAAGATCGTATCAAATTACACAAAATGATTTCGTAACTCAAAGGAAAATATTTTTGGTACGCAAATTGAATCATTTATAGCACTTATCGAGGATTTAATGTTTTTGACGCACCATTTTCATTTTACTTACATCCGGTTTAATTCAATAGCGCTATAAAGGAGATACTGGTGCCAACCGAGGGTTTTTCATTTATATTTTCAATAAGTCTCTATCCTTCAAAAATAATAAGAGAAGAGACATTGAAAGGGGATGTGGTTCACATTTTTAAAAACAACAAAACATTTAATATATATGTGTTGCAACTTTCAACGGAGATAACTTTTAACTCGGGTATCGAAATGACTATTATAACATATCAAATCGAAGCTCGTATAAAATTACACAATATTATTTGGTCATTCTAAGGAAAATATTTTCGGTACCCAAATTGAATCATTTACAGCACTTATCGAGGATTTAATGTTTTTGACGCACCATTTTCATTTTACTTACTTGCAGTTTAATTCAATAGCGCTATAAAGGAGATACTGGTGCCAACCGAGGGTTTTTCATTTATATTTTCAATCAGTCTATATCCTTCAAAAATAATAACAGAAGAGACATTGAAAAGGGATGTGGTTCACATTTTCAAAAACAACAAAACATTTAATAGTAATGTTTTGCAACTTTCAACGGAGATAACTTTTGACTCGGGTATCGAAACGACTATTATAATATATCAAATCGAAGCTCGTATCAAATTACACAATATTATTTGGTTAAATCAAGAAAATATTTTCGGTACCCAAATTGAATCATTTACAGTACCTACTGAGACTTTTATATTTCTTACTCATCATTTTCATTTTACTTACTTCCTATTTAATTCAATAACGCTATAAATGAGATACTGATGCCAACCGAGGGTTTTTCATTTATATTTTCAATTAGTCTCTATCCTTCAAAAATAATAAGAGAAGAGAAAATGAAAGGGGATGTTGTTCACATTTTCAAAAACAACAAAACATTTAATAAATATGCGTTACAACTTTCAATGGAGATAACTTCTGACTCGGGTATCAAAACGACTATTATAATATATCAAATCGAAGCTCGTATAAAATTACACAAAATGATTTGGTCATTCTAAGGAAAATATTTTCGGTACCCAAATTGAATCATTTACAGCACTTATCGAGGATTTAATGCTTTTGACGCAACATTTTCATAATACTTACTTGCAGTTTAATTCAAAAGCGCTATAAAGGAGATACTGGTGCCAACCGAGGGTTTTTCATTTATATTTTCAATCAGTCTATATCCTTCAAAAATAATAACAGAAGAGACATTGAAAAGGGATGTGGTTCACATTTTCAAAAACAACAAAACATTTAATAGTAATGTTTTGCAACTTTCAACGGAGATAACTTTTGACTCGGGTATCGAAACGACTATTATAATATATCACATCGAAGCTCGTATCAAATTTCACAATATTATTTGGTTAATCTCAATAAAATATTTTCGGTACCCAAATTGAATCATTTACAGCACTTATCGAGGATTTAATGTTTTTGACGCACCATTTTCATTTTACTTACTTCCGGTTTAATTCAATAGCGCTATAAAGGAGATACTGGTGCCAACCGAGGGTTTTTCATTTATATTTTTAATAAGTCTCTATCCTTCAAAAATAATAAGAGAAGAGACATTGAAAGGGGCTGTTGTTCACATTTTCAAAAACAACAAAACATTTAATATATATGTGTTGCAACTTTCAACGGAGATAACTTTTGACTCGGGTATCGAAACGACTATTATAATATATCAAATCGAAGCTCGTATCAAATTACACAATATTATTTTGTTCATCTCAGGAAAATATTTTCGGTACCCAAATTGAATCATTTACAGCACCTACTGAGGATTTAATATTTCTTACTCATCATTTTCATTTTACTTACTTCCTATTTAATTAAATAGCGCTATAAATGAGATACTGATGCCAACCGAGGGTTTTTCATTTATATTTTCAATTAGTCTCTATCCTTTAAAAATAATAAGAGAAGAGAAAATGAAAGGGGATGTTGTTCATATTTTCAAAAACAACAAAACATTTAATAAATATGCGTTACAACTTTCAACGGAGATAACTTCTGACTCGGGTATCGAAACGACTATTATAATATATCAAATCAAAGATCGTATCAAATTACACAAAATGATTTCGTAACTCAAAGGAAAATATTTTTGGTACGCAAATTGAATCATTTACAGCACTTATCGAGGATTTAATGTTTTTGACGCACCATTTTCATTTTACTTACTTCCGGTTTAATTCAATAGCGCTATAAAGGAGATACTGGTGCGAACCGAGGGTTTTTCATTTATATTTTCAATCAGTCTCTATCCTTCAAAAATAATAACAGAAGAGACATTGAAAGGGAATGTGGTTCACATTTTCAAAAACAACAAAACATTTAATAGTAATGTGTTGGAACTTTCAACGGAGATAACTTTTGACTCGGGTATCGAAACGACTATTATAATATATCAAATCGAAGCTCGTATCAAATTACACAATATTATTTGGTTAATCTCAATAAAATATTTTCGGTACCCAAATTGATTCATTTATAGCACTTATCGAGGATTTAATGTTTTTGACGCACCATTTTCATTTTACTTACATCCGGTTTAATTCAATAGCGCTATAAAGGAGATACTGGTGCCAACCGAGGGTTTTTCATTTATATTTTCAATAAGTCTATATCCTTCAAAAATAATAAGAGAAGAGACATTGAAAGGGGATGTTGTTCACATTTTCAAAAACAACAAAACATTTAATATATATGTGTTGCAACTTTCAACGAAGATAACTTTTGACTCGGGTATCGAAACGACTATTATAATATATCAAATCGAAGCTCGTATCAAAATACACAAAATGATTTGGTCATTCTAAGGAAAATATTTTCGGTACCCAAATTGAATCATTTACAGCACTTATCGAGGATTTAATGCTTTTGACGCACCATTTTCATTTTACTTACTTCCGGTTTAATTCAATAGCGCTATAAAGGAGATACTGGTGCCAACCGAGGGTTTTTCATTTATATTTTCAATCAGTCTATATCCTTCAAAAATAATAACAGAAGAGACATTGAAAAGGGATGTGGTTCACATTTTCAAAAACAACAAAACATTTAATAGTAATGTTTTGCAACTTTCAACGGAGATAACTTTTGACTCGGGTATCGAAACGACTATTATAATATATCAAATCGAAGCTCGTATCAAATTACACAATATTATTTTGTTAATCTCAGGAAAATATTTTCGGTACCCAAATTGAATCATTTACAGCACCTACTGAGAATTTAATGTTTCTTACTCACCATTTTCATTTTACTTACTTCCGGTTTTATTCAATAGTGCTATAAATGAGATACTGATGCCAACCGAGGGTTTTTCATTTATATTTTCAATTAGTCTCTATCCTTCAAAAATAATAAGAGAAGAGAAAATGAAAGGGGATGTTGTTCACATTTTCAAAAACAACAAAACATTTAATAAATATGCGTTACATCTTTCAATGGAGATAACTTCTGACTCGGGTATCAAAACGACTATTATAATATATCAAATCCAAGCTCGTATCAAATGACACAAAATGATTTGGTCATTCTAAGGAAAATATTTTCGGTACCCAAATTGAATCATTTACAGCACTTATCGAGGATTTAATGCTTTTGACGCACCATTTTCATTTTACTTACTTGCAGTTTAATTCAATAGCGCTATAAAGGAGATACTGGTGCCAACCGAGGGTTTTTCATTTATATTTTCAATCAGTCTATATCCTTCAAAAATAATAACAGAAGAGACATTGAAAAGGGATGTGGTTCACATTTTCAAAAACAACAAAACATTTAATAGTAATGTTTTGCAACTTTCAACGGAGATAACTTTTGACTCGGGTATCGAAACGACTATTATAATATATCAAATCGAAGCTCGTATCAAATTACACAATATTATTTTGTTAATCTCAGGAAAATATTTTCGGTACCCAAATTGAATCATTTACAGCACCTACTGAGAATTTAATGTTTCTTACTCACCATTTTCATTTTACTTACTTCCGGTTTTATTCAATAGTGCTATAAATGAGATACTGATGCCAACCGAGGGTTTTTCATTTATATTTTCAATTAGTCTCTATCCTTCAAAAATAATAAGAGAAGAGAAAATGAAAGGGGATGTTGTTCACATTTTCAAAAACAACAAAACATTTAATAAATATGCGTTACATCTTTCAATGGAGATAACTTCTGACTCGGGTATCAAAACGACTATTATAATATATCAAATCCAAGCTCGTATCAAATTACACAAAATGATTTGGTCATTCTAAGGAAAATATTTTCGGTACCCAAATTGAATCATTTACAGCACTTATCGAGGATTTAATGCTTTTGACGCACCATTTTCATTTTACTTACTTGCAGTTTAATTCAATAGCGCTATAAAGGAGATACTGGTGCCAACCGAGGGTTTTTCATTTATATTTTCAATCAGTCTATATCCTTCAAAAATAATAACAGAAGAGACATTGAAAAGGGATGTGGTTCACATTTTCAAAAACAACAAAACATTTAATAGTAATGTTTTGCAACTTTCAACGGAGATAACTTTTGACTCGGGTATCGAAACGACTATTATAATATATCAAATCGAAGCTCGTATCAAATTTCACAATATTATTTGGTTAATCTCAATAAAATATTTTCGGTACCCAAATTGAATCATTTACAGCACTTATCGAGGATTTAATGTTTTTGACGCACCATTTTCATTTTACTTACTTCCGGTTTAATTCAATAGCGCTATAAAGGAGATACTGGTGCCAACCGAGGGTTTTTCATTTATATTTTCAATAAGTCTCTATCCTTCAAAAATAATAAGAGAAGAGACATTGAAAGGGGATGTTGTTCACATTTTCAAAAACAACAAAACATTTAATATATATGTGTTGCAACTTTCAACGGAGATAACTTTTGACTCGGGTATCGAAACGACTATTATAATATATCAAATCGAAGCTCGTATCAAATTACACAATATTATTTTGTTAATCTCAGGAAAATATTTTCGGTACCCAAATTGAATCATTTACAGCACCTACTGAGGATTTAATATTTCTTACTCATCATTTTCATTTTACTTACTTCCTATTTAATTAAATAGCACTATAAATGAGATACTGATGCCAACCGAGGGTTTTTCATTTATATTTTCAATTAGTCTCTATCCTTTAAAAATAATAAGAGAAGAGAAAATGAAAGGGGATGTTGTTCACATTTTCAAAAACAACAAAACATTTAATAAATATGCGTTACAACTTTCAACGGAGATAACTTCTGACTCGGGTATCGAAACGACTATTATAATATATCAAATCGAAGATCGTATCAAATTACACAAAATGATTTGGTAACTCAAAGGAAAATATTTTTGGTACCCAAATTGAATCATTTACAGCACTTATCGAGGATTTAATGTTTTTGACGCACCATTTTCATTTTACTTACTTCCGGTTTAATTCAATAGAGCTATAAAGGATATACTGGTGCGAACCGAGGGTTTTTCATTTATATTTTCAATGAGTCTCTATCCTTCAAAAATAATAACAGAAGAGACATTGAAAGGGAATGTGGTTCACATTTTCAATAACAACAAAACATTTAATAGTAATGTGTTGGAACTTTCAACGGAGATAACTTTTGACTCGGGTATCGAAATGACTATTATAATATATCAAATCGAAGCTCGTATCAAATTACACAATATTATTTTGTTAATCTCAATAAAATATTTTCGGTACCCAAATTGAATTATTTATAGCACTTATCGAGGATTTAATGTTTTTGACGCACCATTTTCATTTTACTTACATCCGGTTTAATTCAATAGCGCTATAAAGGAGATACTGGTGCCAACCGAGGGTTTTTCATTTATATTTTCAATAAGTCTCTATCCTTCAATAATAATAAGAGAAGAGACATTGAAAGGGGATGTTGTTCACATTTTCAAAAACAACAAAACATTTAATATATATGTGTTGCAACTTTCAACGGAGATAACTTTTGACTCGAGTATCGAAACGACTATTATAATATATCAAATCGAAGCTCGTATCAAATTACACAATATTATTTTGTTAATCTCAGGAAAATATTTTCGGTACCCAAATTGAATCATTTACAGCACCTACTGAGGATTTAATATTTCTTACTCATCATTTTCATTTTACTTACTTCCTATTTAATTAAATAGCGCTATAAATGAGATACTGATGCCAACCCAGGGTTTTTCATTTATATTTTCAATTAGTCTCTATCCTTTAAAAATAATAAGAGAAGAGAAAATGAAAGGGGATGTTGTTCACATTTTCAAAAACAACAAAACATTTAATAAATATGCGTTACAACTTTCAACGGAGATAACTTCTGACTCGGGTATCGAAACGACTATTATAATATATCAAATCGAAGATCGTATCAAATTACACAAAATGATTTGGTAACTCAAAGGAAAATATTTTTGGTACCCAAATTGAATCATTTACAGCACTTATCGAGGATTTAATGTTTTTGACGCACCATTTTCATTTTACTTACTTCCGGTTTAATTCAATAGCGCTATAAAAAAGATACTGGTGCGAACTGAGGGTTTTTCATTTATATTTTCAATCAGTCTCTATCCTTCAAAAATAATAACAGAAGAGACATTGAAAGGGAATGTGGTTCACATTTTCAAAAACAACAAAACATTTAATAGTAATGTGTTGGAACTTTCAACGGAGATAACTTTTGACTCGGGTATCGAAACGACTATTATAATATATCAAATCGAAGCTCGTATCAAATTACACAATATTATTTGGTTAATCTCAATAAAATATTTTCGGTACCCAAATTGAATCATTTATAGCACTTATCGAGGATTTAATGTTTTTGACGCACCATTTTCATTTTACTTACATCCGGTTTAATTCAATAGCGCTATAAAGGAGATACTGGTGCCAACCGAGGGTTTTTCATTTATATTTTCAATCAGTCTCTATCCTTCAAAAATAATAACAGAAGAAACATTGAAAGGGAATGTGGTTCACATTTTCAAAAACAACAAAACATTTAATAGTAATGTTTTGCAACTTTCAACGGAGATAACTTTTGACTCGGGTATCGAAACGACTATTATAATATATCAAATCGAAGCTCGTATCAAATTAAACAATATTATTTGGTTAATCTCAATAAAATATTTTTGGTACCCAAATTGAAATTTACAGCACTTATCGAGGATTTAATGTTTTTGACGCACCATTTTCATTTTACTTACTTCCGGTTTAATTCAATAGCGCTATAAAGGAGATACTAGTGCCAACCGAGGGTTTTTCATTTATATTTTCAATAAGTCTCTATCCTTAAAAAATAATAAGAGAAGAGACATTGAAAGAGGATGTTGTTCATATTTTCAAAAACAACAAAACATTTAATATATATGTGTTGCAACTTTCAACGAAGATAACTTTTGACTCGGGTATCGAAACGACTATTATAATATATCAAATCGAAGCTCGTATCAAATTACACAATATTATTTTTTTAATCTTAGGAATATATTTTCGGTACCCAAATTGAATCATTTATAGCACTTACTTAGAATTTAATGTTTTTGACGCACCATTTTCATTTTACTTACTTCCGGTTTAATTCAATAGCGCTATAAAGGAGATAGTGGTGCCAAGCTAGGGTTTTTTATTTACATTTTTAATCAGTATCTATCCTTCAAAAATAATAAGAGAAGAGAAAATGAAAAGGGATGTTGTTCACATTTTCAAAAACAACAAAATATTTAATAAATATGTGTTGCAACTTTCAACGGAGATAACTTTTGACTGGGGTATCGAAACGACTATTATAATATATCAAATCGAAGCTCGTGTCAAATTACAGAATATGATTTGGTCTCTCTAAGGAAAATCTTTTCGGTACCCAAATTGAATCATTTACAGCAGGATTTAATGTTTTTGACGCACCATTTTCATTTTACATACTTCCGGTTTAATTCAATAGCGCTATGAAGGAGATAGTGGTGCCAAGCTAGGATTTTTTATTTACATTTTCAATCAGTCTCTATCCTTCAAAAATAATAAGAGAAGAGAAAATGAAAAGGGATGTTGTTCACATTTTCAAAAACAAGAAAACATTTAATAAATATGTGTTGCAACTTTCAACGGAGATAACTTTTGACTCGGGTATCGAAACGACTATTATAATATATCAAATTGAAGCTCGTGTCAAATTACAGAATATGATTTAGTCTCTCTGAGGAAAAGATTTTCGGTACCCAAATTGAATCATTTACAGCATGATTTAATGTTTTTGACGCACCATTTTCATTTTACTTACTTCCGGTTTAATTCAATAGCGCTATAAAGGAGATAGTGGTGCCAAGCTAGTGTTTTTTATTTACATTTTCAATCAGTCTCAATCCTTCAAAAATAATAAGAGAAGAGAAAATGAAAAGGGATGTTGTTCACATTTTCAAAAACAACAAAACATTTAATAAATATATGTTGCAACTTTCAACGGAGATAAATTTTGACTCGGGTATCGAAACGACTATTATAATATATCAAATCGAAGCTCGTGTCAAATTACAAAATATCATTTGGTCTCTCTAATAAAAATATTTTCGGTACCCAAATTGAATCATTTATAGCACTTATCGAGGATTTAATGTTTTTGACGCACCATTTTCATTTTACTTACTTCCAATTTAATTCAATAGCGCTATAAAGGAGATACTGGTGCCAACCGAGGGTTTTTAATTTATATTTTCAATAAGTCTCTATCCTTCAAAAATAATAAGAGAAGAGACATTGAAAGGGGATGTTGTTCACATTTTTAAAAACAACAAAACATTTAATATATATGTGTTGCAATTTTCAACGGAGATAACTTTTGACTCGGGTATCGAAACGACTATTATAATATATCAAATCGAAGCTCGTATCAAATTACACAATATTATTTGGTCATTCTAAGGAAAATATTTTCGGTACCCAAATTGAATCATTTACAGCACCTACTGAGAATTTAATATTTCTTACTCACCATTTTCATTTTACTTACTTCCTATTTAATTCAATAGCGCCATAAATGAGATACTGATGCCAACCGAGGGTTTTTCATTTATATTTTCAATTAGTCTCTATCCTTCAAAAATAATAAGAGAAGAGAAAATGAAAGGGGATGTTGTTCACATTTTCAAAAACAACAAAATATTTAATAAATATGCGTTACAACTTTAAACGGAGAAAACTTCTCACTCGGGTATCGAAACGACTATTATAATATATCAAATCGAAGCTCGTATCAAATTACACAAAATGATTTGGTCATTCTAAGGAAAATATTTTCGGTACCCAAATTGAATCATTTACAGCACTTATCGAGGATTTAATGTTTTTGACGCACCATTTTCATTTTACTTACTTGCAGTTTAATTCAATAGCGCTATAAATGAGATACTGGTGCCAACCGAGGATTTTTCATTTATATTTTCAATCAGTCTTTATCCTTCAAAAACAATAATAGAAGATACATTGAAAAGGGATGTGGTTCACATTTTCAAAAACAACAAAACATTTAATAGTAATGTTTTGCAACTTTCAACGGAGATAACTTTTGACTCGGGTATCGAAACGACTATTATAATATATCAAATCGAAGCTCGTATCAAATTAAACAATATTATTTGGTTAATCTCAATAAAATATTTTCGGTACCCAAATTGAATCATTTACAGCACTTATCGAGGATTTAATGTTTTTGACGCACCATTTTCATTTTACTTACTTCCGGTTTAATTCAATAGCGCTATAAAAGAGATACTAGTGCCAACCGAGGGTTTTTCATTTATATTTTCAATAAGTCTCTATCCTTAAAAAATAATAAGAGAAGAGACATTGAAAGAGGATGTTGTTCATATTTTCAAAAACAACCCAACATTTAATATATATGTGTTGCAACTTTCAACGAAGATAACTTTTGACTCGGGTATCGAAACGACTATTATAAAATATCAAATCGAAGCTCGTATCAAATTACACAATATTATTTTTTTAATCTTAGGAATATATTTTCGGTACCCAAATTGAATCATTTACAGCACTTACCGAGAATTTAATGTTTTTGACGCACCATTTTCATTTTACTTACTTCCGGTTTAATTCAATAGCGCTATAAAGGAGATAGTGGTGCCAAGCTAGGGTTTTTTATTTACATTTTTAATCAGTATCTATCCTTCAAAAATAAAAAGAGAAGAGAAAATGAAAAGGGATGTTGTTCACATTTTCAAAAACAACAAAATATTTAATAAATATGTGTTGCAACTTTCAACGGAGATAACTTTTGATTGGGGTATCGAAACGACTATTATAATATATCAAATCGAAGCTCGTGTCAAATTACAGAATATGATTTGGTCTCTCTAAGGAAAATCTTTTCGGTACCCAAATTGAATCATTTACAGCAGGATTTAATGTTTTTGATGCACCATTTTCATTTTACATACTTCCGGTTTAATTCAATAGTGCTATAAAGGAGATAGTGGTGCCAAGCTAGGATTTTTTATTTACATTTTCAATCAGTCTCTATCCTTCAAAAATAATAAGAGAAGAGAAAATGAAAAGGGATGTTGTTCACATTTTCAAAAACAAGAAAACATTTAATAAATATGTGTTGCAACTTTCAACGGAGATAACTTTTGACTCGGGTATCAAAACGACTATTATAATATATCAAATTGAAGCTCGTGTCAAATTACAGAATATGATTTGGTCTCTCTGAGGAAAATATTTTCGGTACCCAAATTGAATCATTTACAGCAGGATTTAATGTTTTTGACGCACCATTTTCATTTTACTTACTTCCGGTTTAATTCAATAGCGCTATAAAGGAGATAGTGGTGCCAAGCTAGTGTTTTTTATTTACATTTTCAATCAGTCTCAATCCTTCAAAAATAATAAGAGAAGAGAAAATGAAAAGGGATGTTGTTCACATTTTCAAAAACAACAAAACATTTAATAAATATATGTTGCAACTTTCAACGGAGATAACTTTTGACTCGGGTATCGAAACGACTATTATAATATATCAAATCGAAGCTCGTGTCAAATTATAGAATATCATTTGGTCTCTCTAATAAAAATATTTTCGGTACCCAAATTGAATCATTTATAGCACTTATCGAGGATTTAATGTTTTTGACGCACCATTTTCATTTTACTTACTTCCAATTTAATTCAATAGCGCTATAAAGGAGATACTGGTGCCAACCGAGGGTTTTTCATTTATATTTTCAATCAGTCTCTATCCTTCAAAAATAATAACAGAAGAAACATTGAAAGGGAATGTGGTTCACATTTTCAAAAACAACAAAACATTTAATAGTAATGTTTTGCAACTTTCAACGGAGATAACTTTTGACTCGGGTATCGAAACGACTATTATAATATATCAAATCGAAGCTCGTATCAAATTAAACAATATTATTTGGTTAATCTCAATAAAATATTTTTGGTACCCAAATTGAAATTTACAGCACTTATCGAGGATTTAATGTTTTTGACGCACCATTTTCATTTTACTTACTTCCGGTTTAATTCAATAGCGCTATAAAGGAGATACTAGTGCCAACCGAGGGTTTTTCATTTATATTTTCAATAAGTCTCTATCCTTAAAAAATAATAAGAGAAGAGACATTGAAAGAGGATGTTGTTCATATTTTCAAAAACAACAAAACATTTAATATATATGTGTTGCAACTTTTAACGAAGATAACTTTTGACACGGGTATCGAAACGACTATTATAATATATCAAATCGAAGCTCGTATCAAATTACACAATATTATTTTTTTAATCTTAGGAATATATTTTCGGTACCCAAATTGAATCATTTACAGCACTTACCGAGAATTTAATGTTTTTGACGCACCATTTTCATTTTACTTACTTCCGGTTTAATTCAATAGCGCTATAAAGGAGATAGTGGTGCCAAGCTAGGGTTTTTTATTTACATTTTTAATCAGTATCTATCCTTCAAAAATAATAAGAGAAGAGAAAATGAAAAGGGATGTTTTTCACATTTTCAAAAACAACAAAATATTTAATAAATATGTGTTGCAACTTTCAACGGAGATAACTTTTGACTGGGGTATCGAAACGACTATTATAATATATCAAATCGAAGCTCGTGTCAAATTACAGAATATGATTTGGTCTCTCTAAGGAAAATCTTTTCGGTACCCAAATTGAATCATTTACAGCAGGATTTAATGTTTTTGACGCACCATTTTCATTTTACATACTTCCGGTTTAATTCAATAGCGCTATGAAGGAGATAGTGGTGCCAAGCTAGGATTTTTTATTTACATTTTCAATCAGTCTCTATCCTTCAAAAATAATAAGAGAAGAGAAAATGAAAAGGGATGTTGTTCACATTTTCAAAAACAAGAAAACATTTAATAAATATGTGTTGCAACTTTCAACGGAGATAACTTTTGACTCGGGTATCGAAACGACTATTATAATATATCAAATTGAAGCTCGTGTCAAATTACAGAATATGATTTAGTCTCTCTGAGGAAAAGATTTTCGGTACCCAAATTGAATCATTTACAGCATGATTTAATGTTTTTGACGCACCATTTTCATTTTACTTACTTCCGGTTTAATTCAATAGCGCTATAAAGGAGATAGTGGTGCCAAGCTAGTGTTTTTTATTTACATTTTCAATCAGTCTCAATCCTTCAAAAATAATAAGAGAAGAGAAAATGAAAAGGGATGTTGTTCACATTTTCAAAAACAACAAAACATTTAATAAATATATGTTGCAACTTTCAACGGAGATAAATTTTGACTCGGGTATCGAAACGACTATTATAATATATCAAATCGAAGCTCGTGTCAAATTACAGAATATCATTTGGTCTCTCTAATAAAAATATTTTCGGTACCCAAATTGAATCATTTATAGCACTTATCGAGGATTTAATGTTTTTGACGCACCATTTTCATTTTACTTACTTCCAATTTAATTCAATAGCGCTATAAAGGAGATACTGGTGCCAACCGAGGGTTTTTAATTTATATTTTCAATAAGTCTCTATCCTTCAAAAATAATAAGAGAAGAGACATTGAAAGGGGATGTTGTTCACATTTTTAAAAACAACAAAACATTTAATATATATGTGTTGCAATTTTCAACGGAGATAACTTTTGACTCGGGTATCGAAACGACTATTATAATATATCAAATCGAAGCTCGTATCAAATTACACAATATTATTTGGTCATTCTAAGGAAAATATTTTCGGTACCCAAATTGAATCATTTACAGCACCTACTGAGAATTTAATATTTCTTACTCACCATTTTCATTTTACTTACTTCCTATTTAATTCAATAGCGCCATAAATGAGATACTGATGCCAACCGAGGGTTTTTCATTTATATTTTCAATTAGTCTCTATCCTTCAAAAATAATAAGAGAAGAGAAAATGAAAGGGGATGTTGTTCACATTTTCAAAAACAACAAAATATTTAATAAATATGCGTTACAACTTTAAACGGAGAAAACTTCTCACTCGGGTATCGAAACGACTATTATAATATATCAAATCGAAGCTCGTATCAAATTACACAAAATGATTTGCTCATTCTAAGGAAAATATTTTCGGTACCCAAATTGAATCATTTACAGCACTTATCGAGGATTTAATGTTTTTGACGCACCATTTTCATTTTACTTACTTGCAGTTTAATTCAATAGCGCTATAAATGAGATACTGGTGCCAACCGAGGATTTTTCATTTATATTTTCAATCAGTCTTTATCCTTCAAAAATAATAATAGAAGATACATTGAAAAGGGATGTGGTTCACATTTTCAAAAACAACAAAACATTTAATAGTAATGTTTTGCAACTTTCAACGGAGATAACTTTTGACTCGGGTATCGAAACGACTATTATAATATATCAAATCGAAGCTCGTATCAAATTAAACAATATTATTTGGTTAATCTCAATAAAATATTTTCGGTACCCAAATTGAATCATTTACAGCACTTATCGAGGATTTAATGTTTTTGACGCACCATTTTCATTTTACTTACTACCGGTTTAATTCAATAGCGCTATAAAAGAGATACTAGTGCCAACCGAGGGTTTTTCATTTATATTTTCAATAAGTCTCTATCCTTAAAAAATAATAAGAGAAGAGACATTGAAAGAGGATGTTGTTCATATTTTCAAAAACAACCCAACATTTAATATATATGTGTTGCAACTTTCAACGAAGATAACTTTTGACTCGGGTATCGAAACGACTATTATAATATATCAAATCGAAGCTCGTATCAAATTACACAATATTATTTTTTTAATCTTAGGAATATATTTTCGGTACCCAAATTGAATCATTTACAGCACTTACCGAGAATTTAATGTTTTTGACGCACCATTTTCATTTTACTTATTTCCGGTTTAATTCAATAGCGCTATAAAGGAGATAGTGGTGCCAAGCTAGGGTTTTTTATTTACATTTTTAATCAGTATCTATCCTTCAAAAATAATAAGAGAAGAGAAAATGAAAAGGGATGTTGTTCACATTTTCAAAAACAACAAAATATTTAATAAATATGTGTTGCAACTTTCAACGGAGATAACTTTTGATTGGGGTATCGAAAAACGACTATTATAATATATCAAATTGAAGCTCGTGTCAAATTACAGAATATGATTTGGTCTCTCTGAGGAAAATATTTTCGGTACCCAAATTGAATCATTTACAGCAGGATTTAATGTTTTTGACGCACCATTTTCATTTTACTTACTTCCGGTTTAATTCAATAGCGCTATAAAGGAGATAGTGGTGCCAAGCTAGTGTTTTTTATTTACATTTTCAATCAGTCTCTATCCTTCAAAAATAATAAGAGAAGAGAAAATGAAAAGGGATGTTGTTCACATTTTCAAAAACAACAAAACATTTAATATATATGTGTTGCAACTTTCAACGGAGATAACTTTTGACTCGGGTATCGAAACGACTATTATAATATATCAAATCGAAGCTCCTATCAAATTACACAATATTATTTGGTTAATCTCAGGAAAATATTTTCGGTACCCAAATTGAATCATTTACAGCACTTATCGAGGATTTAATGTTTTTGACGCACTATTTTCATTTTACTTACTTCCGGTTTAATTCAATAGCGCTATAAAGGAGATACTGGTGCCAACCGAGGGTTTTTCATTTATATTTTCAATAAGTCTCTATCCTTCAAAAATAATAAGAGAAGAGACATTGAAAGGGGATGTTGTTCACATTTTCAAAAACAACAAAACATTTAATATATATGTGTTGCAACTTTCAACGGAGATAACTTTTGACTCGGGTATCGAAATGACTATTATAATATATCAAATCGAAGCTCGTATCAAATTACACAATATTATTTTGTTAATCTCTGGAAAATATTTTCGGTACCCGAATTGAATTATTTACAGCACCTACTGAGAATTTAATATTTCTTACTCATCATTTTCATTTTACTTACTTCCTATTTAATTAAATAGCGCTATAAATGAGATACTGATGCCAACCGAGGGTTTTTCATTTATATTTTCAATTAGTCTCTATCCTTTAAAAATAATAAGAGAAGAGAAAATGAAAGGGGATGTTGTACACATTTTCAAAAACAACAAAACATTTAATAAATATGCGTTACAACTTTCAACGGAGATAACTTTTTACTCGTGTATCGAAACGACTATTATAATATATCAAATCGAAGCTCGTATCAAATTACACAAAATGATTTGGTCATTCTAAGAAAAATATTTTCGGTACCCAAATTGAATCATTTACAGCACTTATCGAGGATTTAATGTTTTTGACGCACCATTTTCATTTTACTTACTTCTGGTTTAATTCAATAGCGCTATAAAGGAGATACTGGTGCCAACCTAGGGTTTTTCATTTATATTTTCAATCAGTCTCTATCCTTCAAAAATAATAACAGAAGAGACATTGAAAGGGAATGTGGTTCACATTTTCAAAAACAACAAAACATTTAATAGTAATGTTTTGCAACTTTCAACGGAGATAACTTTTGACTCGGGTATCGAAACGACTATTATAATATATCAAATCGAAGCTCGTATCAAATTAAACAATATTATTTGGTTAATCTCAATAAAATATTTTCGGTACCCAAATTGAATCCTTTACAGCACTTATCGAGGATTTAATGTTTTTGACGCACCATTTTCATTTTACTTACTTCCGGTTTAATTCAATAGCGCTATAAAGGAGATACTGTTGCCAACCGAGGGTTTTTCATTTATATTTTCAATAAGTCTCTATCCTTCAAAAATAATAAGAGAAGAGACATTGAAAGGGGATGTTGTTCACATTTTTAAAAACAACAAAACATTTAATATATATGTGTTGCAACTTTCAACGGAGATAACTTTTGACTCGGGTATCGAAACGACTATTATAATATATCAAATCGAAGCTCGTATCAAATTAAACAATATTATTTGGTTAATCTCAATAAATATTTTCGGTACCCAAATTGAATCCTTTGCAGCACTTATCGCGGATTTAATGTTTTTGACGCACCATTATCATTTTACTTACTTCCGGTTTAATTCAATAGCGCTATAAAGGAGATACTAGTGCCAACCGAGGGTTTTTCATTTATATTTTCAATAAGTCTCTATCCTTAAAAAATAATAAGAGACGAGACATTGAAAGGGGATGTTGTTCACATTTTCAAAAACAACAAAACATTTAATAAATATGTGTTGCAACTTTCAACGAAGATAACTGTTGACTCGGGTATCGAAACGAATATTATAATATATCAAATCGAAGCTCGTATCAAATTACACAATATTATTTTTTTAATCTTAGGAATATATTTTCGGTACCCAAATTGAATCATTTTACAGCACTTATCGAGAATTTAATGTTTTTGACGCACCATTTTCATTTTACATACTTCCGGTTTAATTCAATAGCGCTATAAAGGAGATAGTGGTGCCAAGCTAGGATTTTTTATTTACATTTTCAATCAGTCTCTATCCTTCAAAAATAATAAGAGAAGAGAAAATGAAAAGGGATGTTGTTCACATTTTCAAAAACAAGAAAACATTTAATAAATATGTGTTGCAACTTTCAACGGAGATAACTTTTGACTCGGGTATCGAAACGAATATTATAATATATCAAATCGAAGCTCGTATCAAATTACACAATATTATTTTTTTAATCTTAGGAATATATTTTCGGTACCCAAATTGAATCATTTTACAGCACTTATCGAGAATTTAATGTTTTTGACGCACCATTTTCATTTTACTTACTTCCGGTTTAATTCAATAGCGCTATAAAAGAGATAGTGGTGCCAAGCTAGTGTTTTTTATTTACATTTTCAATCAGTCTCAATCCTTCAAAAATAATAAGAGAAGAGAAAATGAAAAGGGATGTTGTTCACATTTTCAAAAACAACAAAACATTTAATAAATATATGTTGCAACTTTCAACGGAGATAAATTTTGACTCGGGTATCGAAACGACTATTATAATATATCAAATCGAAGCTCGTGTCAAATTACAGAATATCATTTGGTCTCTCTAATAAAAATATTTTCGGTACCCAAATTGAATAATTTATAGCACTTATCGAGGATTTAATGTTTTTGACGCACCATTTTCATTTTACTTACTTCCAATTTAATTCAATAGCGCTATAAAGGAGATACTGGTGCCAACCGAGGGTTTTTAATTTATATTTTCAATAAGTCTCTATCCTTCAAAAATAATAAGAGAAGAGACATTGAAAGGGGATGTTGTTCACATTTTTAAAAACAACAAAACATTTAATATATATGTGTTGCAAGTGTCAACGGAGATAACTTTTGACTCGGGTATCGAAACGACTATTATAACATATCAAATCGAAGCTCGTATCAAATTACACATTATTATTTGAGCATTCTAAGGAAAATATTTTCGGTACCCAAATTGAATCATTTACAGCACCTACTGAGAATTTAATATTTCTTACTCACCATTTTCATTTTACTTACTTCCTATTTAATTCAATAGCGCCATAAATGAGATACTGATGCCAACCGAGGGTTTTTCATTCATATTTTCAATTAGTCTCTATCCTTAAAAAATAATAAGAGAAGAAAAAATGAAAGGGGATGTTGTTCACATTTTCAAAAACAACAAAATATTTAATAAATATGCGTTACAACTTTAAACGGAGATAACTTCTCACTCGGGTATCGAAACGACTATTATAATATATCAAATCGAAGCTCGTATCAAATTACACAAAATGATTTGGTCATTCTAAGGAAAATATTTTCGGTACCCAAATTGAATCATTTACAGCACTTATCGAGGATTTAATGTTTTTGACGCACCATTTTCATTTTACTTACTTCCGGTTTAATTCCATAGCGCTATAAAAGAGATACTAGTGCCAACCGAGGTTTTTCATTTATATTTTCAATCAGTCTTTATCCTTCAAAAATAATAATAGAAGAGACATTGAAAGAGGATGTTGTTCACATTTTCAAAAACAACAAAACATTTAATATATATGTGTTGCAACTTTCAACGAAGATAAGTTTTGACTCGGGTATCGAAACGACTATTATAATATATCAAATCGAAACTCGTATCAAATTACACAATATTATTTTTTTAATCTTAGGAATATATTTTCGGTACCCAAATTGAATCATTTACAGCACTTACCGAGAATTTAATGTTTTTGACGCACCATTTTCATTTTACTTACTTCCGGTTTAATTCAATAGCGCTATAAAGGAGATAGTGGTGCCAAGCTAGGGTTTTTTATTTACATTTTTAATCAGTATCTATCCTCCAAAAATCATAAGAGAAGAGAAAAAGAAAAGGGATGTTGTTCACATTTTCAAAAACAACAAAACATTTAATCAATATGTGTTGCAACTTTCAACGGAGATAACTGATAAGTGCTCAAAAAGCACTAAAATAACCATGATTTTATGCACATTAATTGATTAAAAATACATATATTTATATGTTTTATCATATATTTATATAAATTTGTCTTTTTCGGAATCACGGGTATTTTTATTGTTTTTCAGGTATTTTGGCTTAAAAACGCAATTTAAAGACTCAAACAGGAATACTTGAAGCAATACATCACAAATATATTAATAAATAAGTGGGAAAAGGTCAACAAATATGGAAAAATTGGACAAAATGGGTCGAAAAGGTCAAAAATGTCAAAAATACGAAAATCGCGCCGCCGCGCCCCACCGCCCGGCACCGCCCCAAGCAGCAGCGCGCGGCACTGTTCATCCACGGGTACTGTTCATCAGACTCGGCACTGTTCATGAGACGCGGCACTGTTCATCAGACTCGGCACTGTTCATCAGACTGGGTACTGTTCATCAGACTCGGCACTGTTCATCAGACGCGGCACTGTTCATCCTCGGCACTGTTCATACCCGGTACTGTACAGCCGCGGTACTGTTCATACCCGGTACTGTGCAGCCGCCCCATGTCATGCTGACGTCATCAAATGACGTCAGCAATCAATAATACGCGTTTTTTCATTTTTTTAACATTTTTTTCTCTACTTTTTCTCTCCATCCTCACCTATAAATACCCCCCTTCCCTTCACTTCAAATCACACCTTAAAACCACACTTCTCTCTTCTTTCTTTCTCTCATTTCTTAGTTTTTTGAGTTTTCCTTAGTTTCTTTCTTAGTTTCTAAGTTTTTCTTAGTTTCCTTCTTAGTTTTTAGTTCAATTCTCTTAGTTTTAGTGTTCTTCTCTTTTTGAGAGGAACTTGTAATGTTTTTGTAATAATTTAGTTTTTGATTCAATATATGGAAGTGCAAATTCCGCTCGGAGGTTTTCTAGCAACGGGAATAGCGTCGAAGTTCTGTAAGGATTTTATTTTCTTTACAGTTATTTTTATGCTTTATTCTTACATGTTATATTCAACTTGTCTGTGGTTAAATTTAACTATGCTAGCTGTTTAGTAAAAATGATGTAATAACGACGTTGTTATGCTT
Organism: Hippophae tibetana; assembly: GCA_037013495.1. NCBI lineage: Eukaryota > Viridiplantae > Streptophyta > Magnoliopsida > Rosales > Elaeagnaceae > Hippophae > Hippophae tibetana. The sequence goes on along the minus strand of CM072812.1, from coordinate 46,429,751 downwards.
GCGAAATATTAAATAGGTAAAAATCTTTAAAATGAATTGATTTTGTTTTTATTCAAGATTTTATATTAAGAATGTTAGAGAGAAATATATTATTTTTCATTACAAACTTAAACCCGAAAATTAGATTTTAAGGTTTAGTTATCCGGTCTAATTTAGAGTAGTGCTCTTTTATTTGTTGGTACAATCGCCCGGTAGTTAGAGTGAAACTCTATTTCAAAAGTTTTTATAAGAATTATTATGTGAAAATGTATTGACAACATGTTTTCAATAGTGGTTTTAAAACTTGAAAGTTAGTACTCGGATAATTAAATTCTTAAGTTTAATTTGGACACCTTGAATAATGTTTAAATTGTCTAACCCCACCAAAGGTGGCATTTAAATGGTTCATTTTCAATCTCTTAGAAAAAGGAATTAATTTAATTAAGCATATTAGTTATCAACCCCACCCATAGGTGTTAATTGATTTGTTTAGTTAACAAAGAATATCTAACCCCACCAAAGGTGGTATTTATATAAAAAAGAGAGAATCAATAAAATATCAATTTATATCTTTAATAACCTAGTTAATATGAGCAAGCATAATTAATTTAGTTATTATATCCATAAATACTCCGCTAATATAAATGATAAAAATTTGCATGAATATTTATTGAATCCGTATATATGTTTATTTTTAGATAATTATTTATTGAATTTGTATCTATGTTTATTTTTATGTTATTAGATTATATTTAATTAATCTGTATATATGTTTATTTTATGTTATTAGATTAGGAACACAAAAACCAAACTATCGTGACAGGATGTTTAGGATTTAATTTCGTTTTTAAAAGTTTGAATAATAAATTAAAGACCACATACATTCCTTCCTTAGATCGACCTTGGGAGTATACTTATCATTTTCTTCGAAATGATTCGTGCACTTGCGAGAGTTTTATAAATATTAAAACCAAAGTATTTGCGAAGATCGGCGATGCCGGTTTTCGTTCATCAAGTTTTTGGCGCCGTTGCCGGGGAAGGAATAGCGTTTTTAAATTATTTATCAAAATTTTAAAAACATTTTTTTTACTGTAAATAATCGTGATATTTTAATAATAATCAAATTTCAAAATTCATAATAAATAAAAAAAATAAAAAATAATAAAAAAATAATAATTTTTTTTAATTGTAAAATAATTTAGAAATTTGAAATTTGAAGTAAAAAATTTTACCGTTCATGAATAGTTAAAAAAAAAAAAATTAAAATTCAAAATTCAAAAAAATTTTAAGTTAATAAGAAATAATATAGCGTGAATAGTAAAATAAAATTACCGTTCAAAAAAAAAAAAATTCAAAAACTTAAATTTCAAAAAAAAATTTTATATAGCGTGAATAATAAAATAAAATTACCGTTCATGAATAGTAAAAAAAAAAAAAAAAATTTACTTGAATTCATATCTAATTAACTAAATAGCATGAAAAGTAAAAATCTAAGGGAGTTCTGTCTAGGAGACTAGTTCTTGAAGCCTTTGTGCCACTAGTCTTTCCTGGGAACGTTGCTCTGGCTAGGAGAATGGTATTTAAGGAGCCGTTTGCACCACCATTCTTTCCTGGGAGCACTCTTGGTTAATACTAATTATGTTACAAAAAATAATAATTAAAAAAAAAACAAAAAAAAAATTTCTTTTTTTTAGTATTTAACTAGTTTTGTTTAGTGCTTTGTATTAAATAACATGTAAATTTTCTCTAAATTTTTTATTTTGTTGACAGGAGTTTTAAAATTTACGTTTACAATAGTCTATGCGTGGTAGGAGATCCTTAGGAAACCCCCTAACACCATATGTAAATAATTTTCATAAATTTAAACAAGTGTCATTAAAACTGGATTCTACCCATCAACCTGTTTTTGAGCCAAACATAGAACCAAGTCTTAATCCTTTACTAGAACCAAAAGAAATGGAGGAAAACCAACCTATGAGGGAAACCACGATGAAGGAGTTTGCAAGACCGGTGATTGGCACGGCAACTGCCGCTATCCAGTTGGGAGAGGCTGCTCGGAATTATGACCTTAAAAATATTCATTTTTCTATGCTTCCTTCCTTTTATGGATTACCTAATGAAAATTCTCTTTCCTTTATGAGAGATTTCTATGCTACGGTCCAAACATTCCCCCTCGGTATTCTAAACGAGGATCAACTTAGGATGAGATGTTTTCCCTACACTCTAAAGGATAAGGCCAAAGCTTGGTTGATGTCACTTCCCCCCAGGTTCTCTGATGACATGGGGTAACATTTACAATAAATTCATGGGAAAATTCTATTCCCATCAAAAAACATCAGAGTTGAGAGGAAAGATTGCTACTTTCTCTCAGATGGATGGAGAGCCATTCCATGAAGCTTGGGATAGGTTCAAAATGTTTCTCACTCAGTGTCCCCATCATAGCTTTCCCCTGCAGTTGCAGAACCAATTCTTTTACGATGGACTTACACAACAATGTCAGTTCATTGTCGACAACGCTGCAGGAGGAGCAATAGGAGAAAAAACTGCCTCAGAGACGTATAACCTTTTTGAGATGTTGGGTGCTAATTCCCAACAGAAAAGCTCCCGAGTGAGAAAAGCTGGAGTTCATGAAATCGACTCCAGTAATGAAGTTCAACAACAACTTGTTCAACTGACTAAGCAAGTTGCCCTTCTCGCTACACAAACCAACACCAATAATGAACAATATGGTTTGTACAGCAACATGGGACATGGTACTGAAGCCTGTCCATATCAAGGAGAAACAACTGGACCTGAACAGGTCAATGTGTTGGGAGCATATCAACAAAGACCAAGGTTTGATCCCAACTCAAATACCTATAATCCTGGGTGGAGAAGTCATCCAAATTTCTCCTGGAGGCAAAACAACCCTCCTTTCACTCAAAGCTCAAACCAGGCAGGCCAGCAATTCCACCCACCTATTCCAAGAAGCATTCCCAATAAACCAACGCTGGAGGACAACTTGAATTCTTTTATTCAAGTCTGTAGGGATAATCAATCTAAAACCAATCAACGATTGGACTCTGTGGAAGCTTCTATCAAAAAGGTGGAAGTTCAAGTTGAACAGTTAGTTGAACATTTGCAAAAAGGCAAAGACTAATTTGAAACTTAAATGAATTCAATGAAGAGGAGACATTGAGTTTTTCATTCTGCAATCTCCAAGCAACGTCTTACTAGAAGACGATAAATTTTAGTCCTGTATGGGAGGTCACCCATTATTGTATTTTCCTTTGTTTTAGTTTGCGTGTAATAAAAATTCAGATGAAATAAAATTCGTTTGTTTCAAAAATTCTGTCCATTCACTTAAATTTAAAAAAAAAAAAAAAAAAAATTTTAGGTTCCTTGCACTTTTTGCTTTTACGTTTTATCAAGTTATAAATATTTCTTAGAGATAGCTACTAAAAGCAAAATGTTGATACACAATAGGAGGAGGATCATTTTCAACTACAAACAACCATGGGAGATGCTGAAGATAGGCGGAAAAAGATGAAAGAATATACAATGCCAATCATTGGCAATGTACCTTCCGGTATCCAATTACAAGAGGCTGCAAGGAATTATGAATTGAAAAAGATTCATTATTCTTTGTTGCCTTCCTTTTACGGTATCCCTAATGAAGACCCTTTGCATTTCATTCGAGAATTCTATGCTATTGTCCAAACCTTTCCACTACATGCAATTAATGAAGATCAACTTAGGATGAGGTGTTTTCCTTACACTCTCAAAGATAAAGCTTGGTCATGGTTCATTACTCTACAGTCAGGTTCTCTTAAAACTTGGGAGGCAGTCTATGAAATTTTTATGGGTAGGTTCTATTCCCATCAAAAGACTGTTGATCTAAGAACAAAGATAGCAACATTTTCTCAAATGAATGAAGAGCCCTTTCATGAAGCTTGGGAACGATTCAAACTCCTTTTCATTCAATGTCAAAATCATAGCTTTCCCTTACAGCTACAAAACCAATTCTTTTATGATGGATTGACACTACAGAGTCAATACATGGTTGATAATGCTGCTGGAGGTGCTGTAGGAGAAAAGACCGCAGAGGAAACCTATAATCTTTATGAGCTGTTGGGTTCTAATTCCCAACAAAGAGGTGGTAGAAGGAAAGCAAAGGTCAATGAAGTCGGCTCTGATAATGAGATAACCTTGCAACTTGCTGAATTGACTAAACAAGTGAAATTCCTCACTTCCCACCAAATTTCAAATCAAGAGGTATGTGAAGTGTGTTGTTCAATTGGGCATGGTACTCATAATTGTTCAAATACTTGTGATTCTAGTGTCGATGCCATAGAGGAAGTCCAATCTTTTCAAAGGTATCATCCAAACACCTATAATCACCCAGCCTACACCCAATATCCAACACTAAGGCTGGATAACAACCACCCTTACCCACCAAGCCAATCTTTTAAGCCAACCTTAGAAGATAGCTTGAATGCTTTTATTCAAGTTAGTCGTGACAACCAATTGATGACAAATCAAAGGTTGAACACCATGGAGGCTTCGGTTAAAAGGATTGAATCTAAAGTTGGGCAACTGGCTGAACAAATGCAAAAGAAAGAACCAGGAAAGTTGCCCAGTCAACCAGAACAAGCAAAGGATGTTAGAACCCTTCGAAGTGGTAAGGTAGTCAATACCAGTTTACCTGAAATCTCTAACAATCTACCTTGTAGTTCAGGTAACAGAGAAGGCGATACTCAAATCTCGCAAAAAGGAGAAACAAGTGTTAAACTTAACAAGCCTTCTGAAAAACTCATTGGGGGATCATCTGACACCCCCAAAATTCAAAAGACAACAGAACCACACCAGATACAAGTACCTTTTCCCCACCGGTTGAAAGAATCCAAACAAGATAAGCAATTCAATGATCTTTTTAATATGCTCTCTAAAGTAAATATTAATTTACCATTATTAGAAGTGATCATGAATGTGCCTTCATATGCCAAGTTTTTCAAAGAGTTGAACACTAAGAAAAGGAGGTATGAACTGAATGAACGAGTAGTAGTATCAGAAATTTCTAGCGCTGTACTTCAGCACAAACTACCCCCTAAGTTGAAAGACCCTGGAAGTTTTATTATAAACATAACTATGGGGGATAGGAAGGTTGCTAAAGCAATGCTTGATTTAGGTGCTAGTATAAATTTGATGCCCTACTCTATATTCTTACAACTCAATCTAGGGGATTTAAAACCCACAACTATGTCCCTTCAACTTGCAGATAGATCTCTTAAATATCCAGAGGGAATAGTTGAGGATGTTTTGGTACAGGTAGACAAACTGATAATACCTGTTGACTTTGTGGTTCTGGATATGCAAGAAAATCCAGCATTGGACAGAGAGCACACAATATTGCTTGGTAGACCATTTATGGCAACTACTAAAACTATTATTGATGTCCAAGATGGAAATTTGACAATGACAGTCTTAGGAGAGACTGTTCATTTTAAAGTTTTTGATTCTTCACCTTTCCCTTCTATTTCTGCCATCGATGAAATATTCGATGTTGATCCTTTGGATAATCTTGTCCAAAACACCTTTTTCCGAACCAGAATAGAAGACAAGCTTGAAACCGTTCTTACACTTGAAAAGGTTGAAGAAGATTTAGATGAAGAAATTAAGGGGTACCTTGAACAACTAGACAATAATGAAGTGATGACAAAATCTAGTACACTTTTAAATCTACCCAGTTCTTCATCTATTAAAGAGGCCAATCCACCTGAACTTGAACTCAAAGACTTACCTGAGCACTTAAAATATGTGTTTTTGGGAGAGGGAGAAACTTATCCAGTGATAATTTCTTCAACCTTGACCAAACCACAAGAAAAGGAACTCATCAAAGTGCTTAAACAGTTTAAGAAATCTATAGGTTGGAGTATAGGTGATATAAGAGGCATTAGTCCAACAATGTGTATGCACAAGATCAACTTGGAGGATGGTGCTAAACCTGTACGAGAGGCCCAAAGAAGACTAAACCCAAACATGCAAGAGGTAGTTAAAAAGGAAATTCTTAAATTATTAGAAGAAGGGATTATCTATCCTATTGCAGATAGTAAGTGGGTTAGTCCAGTGCATGTGGTACCAAAGAAATCTGGGATAACAGTTGTTAAGAATGACAAAAGTGAATTAGTGCCCACTAGAATAATCACTGGATGGAGAATGTGTATAGATTTTAGGAAACTAAATTTATATACGAAAAAGGATCACTTTCCTCTTCCATTCATTGATCAAATGTTGGAAAGATTAGCTGGGCACGAATTTTACTGTTTTTTGGATGGACTGTCTGGATATTATCAAGTACCCATAGCACCAGAAGATCAGGAAAAGACCACATTTACATGTCCTTTTGGGACATTTGCTTTTCGCAGAATGCCATTTGGGTTATGCAATGCCCCTGCCACGTTCCAGAGATGCATGATATCCATTTTCTCGGACATGGTGGAGAAATTCATTGAGATTTTCATGGACGATTTCTCTGTCTTTGGGAACTCATTTGATGATTGCTTACATAAATTGACTTTGGTTTTAGAAAGATGCATTGAATGCAATCTAACCCTTAGTTGGGAGAAAAGTCATTTTATGGTTCAACAAGGGATAGTTTTAGGACATATAATTTCAAACAAGGGTATTGAAGTTGATAAGGCAAAAGTTGAATTGATATCCAAACTACCTCCCCCTACATCTGTGAAGGGGATAAGAAGCTTCTTGGGACATGCAGGATTCTACAGACGATTTATTAAAGATTTCTCTAAAATAAGTCGTCCATTATGTAACTTGCTATCCAAAGATGCTGATTTTGATTTCAACAATGACTGCCTTACTTCCTTTAATACCTTGAAAGATAAACTCACATCTACCCCTGTTATAATGGCACCAAACTGGTCTTTACCCTTTGAAATAATGTGTGACGCTTCTGATTATGCAATAGGAGCAGTCCTGGGACAAAGAGTGGATAAGCGTTTACATGTCATCTACTATGCTAGCAAAACACTCAATGATGCCCAGATGAATTACACCACCACTGAAAAGGAATTCTTGGCTATAGTATTCTCTTTAGACAAATTTCGGTCTTATTTAGTAGGATCTAAAGTGATTGTGCATTCTGATCATGCTGCTTTAAGATACCTATTAAGTAAACCAAATGCCAAGCCAAGATTAATCAGGTGGGTATTACTCTTACAAGAATTTGACCTAGAAATCAAGGATAAGAAAGGCAGTGAAAACTTAGTAGCTGACCATTTGTCTAGGTTGATTTCTGACTTCAATTCTCTTAAAGATGAGAGTAATGAAGATATAGTTGAAACCTTTCCTGATGAACAGTTATTTTTCATAGGTCCAAACCCATGGTATGCTGATATTGTAAACTATCTTGCCACTGGTGTTTTGCGACCTAACACTTCATATCAGGACAAGAAAAGGTTTTTTAAAACTATTAAGGACTATTTCTGGGATGACCCTTATTTATACAAGATTGGTCAAGATCAAGTCATCCGGAGATGTGTACCTGAAGAAGAACATAAGAGCATTCTGACTTTTTGTCATGAACTTCATTGTGGGGGTCATTTTGGAGGAGAAAAGACAGCCCGTAAGATATTACAGTCTGGATTCTTTTGGCCCACTCTTTTTAAAGATGCTCATATGTTTTGTGCACAATGTGATAGATGTCAAAAAACAGGAAACATAAGCAAAAGAGATGAAATGCCTTTGACATCTAATTTAGTTGTTGAACTCTTTGACATATGGGGGATTGACTTTATGGGTCCTTTTCCCCCATCTAATGGTTTTCAATACATTTTGGTTGCTGTGGATTATGTGTCCAAGTGGGTAGAAGCTATCCCCACCAAAACCAATGATGCTAATGTTGTTGTGAAATTCTTGAAAGATTTCATATTCAGTAGGTTCGGAACGCCTAGAGCTATAATAAGCGATGGAGGTAGCCATTTTTGTAACAAACTCTTTGATGGAGTACTAAACAAGTACAACATCACACATAAGGTAGCTACTCCATATCATCCTCAAACTTCCGGTTTAGTGGAAGTAAGTAATAGGCAAATTAAGGGAATACTGGAACGCACTGTGCGTCCCTCAAGGAAGGATTGGGCATTTAAGTTAAATGATGCCTTATGGGCATACCGCACCGCTTACAAAACACCTATTGGGATGAGCCCTTACCGGTTAATCTTTGGGAAAGCGTGCCACCTTCCAGTTGAACTTGAACACAAGGCTTATTGGGCAATTAAAGAGCTAAACATGGATTTAGATAAAGCAGGTGAAAAACGAGTACTCCAGCTTCATGAGTTGGAAGAAATTAGGAATGAAGCCTATGAGAATGCCAAATTATACAAGGAGCGTACTAAGCACTATCATGACAAGAGGCTAGTTCCTAAGACTCTTCACCCTGGAATGAAAGTTCTTTTCTTTAACTCTCGTTTGAGATTGTTTCCAGGAAAGCTAAGATCAAGATGGGATGGACCATTCAAAATAGTTCAGGTATCTGAACATGGAGTGGTAGAACTATTGGACTCCAAGACACAAAAAACGTTCAAAGTTAATGGCCATCGTGTCAAGCCTTATGTGGAAGAACCAAACAACATTGCTGAAATGGATTGCATTTGGCTGAGTAACCCTTAGCACCAAAAAGATACGTCTTGCTAAGACGTTAAACTAAGCGCTGGATGGGAGGCAACCCATCATGTTAGGTAATTTTTTGTTATTTGTTTTATTTACTTAATTTTATTGTTTATTTTAGTTTACTTGTTTGTGAATAATTTTTAAAATTGTTAAAACTAAAATATTTGTTGAGATGTTAGAAGTTCACAGCGATCTGTCTGTATACACTTTAATGATGAATATGATGGATGCACCTGCATTTCTTCATTACTACTTACACATTCTCAAGAAATAGGTAATCTTTCTCCTCTTTTCTCTTTATCTTTAATTTGCAGTTGTTACATTGAGGACAATGTAAGTTCTAGGTTGGGGGTGGTGAAAAGTTACCATGCTTAATAAAAAAAAAAAAAAATTATATATATATATATAAAAAAAATTATCACAAAAATGTATCATTTCTTTAAATCAAATTTAAGTAAATAGTTAAGTCTTTGGTACTGTTAGATTAATTTTTGAAAACATATCATGAAATATTTTGTAATTATTTTTGATAATTAGTTAGTTTTTGTCATAACTAGTATTTCTTGATAAAATGTGGAAATTATATTAAACCCAAAATCGGTGTTTATGATTTTTTTTTAGTGGAGACTACCCTTGTGAGATATAATTTGAGCCTAATTTCTTTTATTCAGAGTGAAATATATATTTTTTCTACTCCAAACACATTTCTTATTTATTCAAAAAGTTTAGATGATCTCTATAGGTATTAGCATTGAATGTATGAATTTTTTCTCATCTTAATAGAGTATCATATATTTTTGATTATTATTTTTGTTTAGATTAAAACGATTTGAGTAGAAATTGATAGTATATGCTTATATCTCATTCATGCATGACTGCTACAAAAACAAGAAGACATATCTGGGGTTACCTAAACCAAGATCAAACAGAAAAGCCACAAAATTAACCACTCACCAAAATCCAAAAAAAAAAAAAAAATGTACAATATGTACATGGGTTGACTCTCTAAAAAATACATATATATAAAAAAAAATGTATAGAGAGATAAAAAAAATAGTATCATCTACATACTATGACCCACATTGCCTACAAAGTTGTGAGTAAAGGCTAATTACAAAAGAAAGATATAGGAAGTAATTCCCTAAAAAGTCATCGCAATTTCTTCATTTGTAAAAGCATATATCTTGAAATTCTTTCTTAATGAGTTGGATTTATGCATGAAAATAATTTTTGTATATGATATCTTTATAATTTATACATTCGATTCCTTTCATGAGATCAATGTTAAAATAACACTTTGAGCCTTTATTCTTTATACATATGCGAACATATTAGTTCATTTCTATACATCAACTCTTTCGCATATAAATTAGTATGAGTGTTTGAACCCATAGGATTCAGTGCTTTGAGAGTATTGACTTGTGAGGAATAGAGTCGAAGCGAATTCTGATTCATGACACTGAAATTGGGTAAAATTAAATTGATACATTTTTGAAATGAAATATGAAAATGATTTTCGACTAATTATTGTAATAAAATCATGATTGTTTAAAGAGATTAAAATAACTTATGCTTGAGATTTTAATTATGATCTTAAAGGAGATTAAAAAGTATGAGATATTTTTGTGATATGTTGTGTTCTTTTATTCTTAAATTAATTTTTGATTGTGTTGTAATTTTAATTTTTGATTTGATTGTTTTTATCTTTACATTTAGTTCAATGTTTGTGGGTATCATTACTGAAAACCCTCACGAGACTCAAACTCGTCCACTAGGGCAACCTAGGGGTTTAACGGCTTGTTGCATAGGCTAAATGCAACCGTTTCAATCCACGAAAGTGATTTAGGATAGTTTAATTTTTAGCTTTTATCGCTTCTCTTGCTAAGGGACTAGCAAGAAGCTGGTTGGGGGTTGTGATGAGTGCTCAAAAAGCACTAAAATAACCATGATTTTATGTACATTAATTGAATAAAAATACATATATTTATATGTTTTATCATATATTTATATAAATTTGTCTTTTTCGGAATCACGGGTATTTTTATTGTTTTTCAGGTATTTTGGCTTAAAAACGCAATTTAAAGACTCAAACAGGAATACTTGAAGCAATACATCACAAATATATTAATAAATAAGTGGGAAAAGGTCAACAAATATGGAAAAATTGGACAAAATGGGTCGAAAAGGTCAAAAATGTCAAAAATACGAAAATCGCGCCGCCGCGCCCCACCGCCCGGCACCGCCCCAAGCAGCAGCGCGCGGCACTGTTCATCCACGGGTACTGTTCATCAGACTCGGCACTGTTCATGAGACGCGGCACTGTTCATCAGACTCGGCACTGTTCATCAGACTGGGTACTGTTCATCAGACTCGGCACTGTTCATCAGACGCGGCACTGTTCATCCTCGGCACTGTTCATCCTCGGCACTGTTCATACCCGGTACTGTACAGCCGCGGTACTGTTCATACCCGGTACTGTGCAGCCGCCCCATGTCATGCTGACGTCATCAAATGACGTCAGCAATCAATAATACGCGTTTTTTCATTTTTTTAACATTTTTTTCTCTACTTTTTCTCTCCATCCTCACCTATAAATACCCCCCTTCCCTTCACTTCAAATCACACCTTAAAACCACACTTCTCTCTTCTTTCTTTCTCTCATTTCTTAGTTTTTTGAGTTTTCCTTAGTTTCTTTCTTAGTTTCTAAGTTTTTCTTAGTTTCCTTCTTAGTTTTTAGTTCAATTCTCTTAGTTTTAGTGTTCTTCTCTTTTTGAGAGGAACTTGTAATGTTTTTGTAATAATTTAGTTTTTGATTCAATATATGGAAGTGCAAATTCCGCTCGGAGGTTTTCTAGCAACGGGAATAGCGTCGAAGTTCTGTAAGGATTTTATTTTCTTTACAGTTATTTTTATGCTTTATTCTTACATGTTATATTCAACTTGTCTGTGGTTAAATTTAACTATGCTAGCTGTTTAGTAAAAATGATGTAATAACGACGTTGTTATGCTTGCGAAATATTAAATAGGTAAAAATCTTTAAAATGAATTGATTTTGTTTTTATTCAAGATTTTATATTAAGAATGTTAGAGAGAAATATATTATTTTTCATTACAAACTTAAACCCGAAAATTAGATTTTAAGGTTTAGTTATCCGGTCTAATTTAGAGTAGTGCTCTTTTATTTGTTGGTACAATCGCCCGGTAGTTAGAGTGAAACTCTATTTCAAAAGTTTTTATAAGAATTATTATGTGAAAATGTATTGACAACATGTTTTCAATAGTGGTTTTAAAACTTGAAAGTTAGTACTCGGATAATTAAATTCTTAAGTTTAATTTGGACACCTTGAATAATGTTTAAATTGTCTAACCCCACCAAAGGTGGCATTTAAATGGTTCATTTTCAATCTCTTAGAAAAAGGAATTAATTTAATTAAGCATATTAGTTATCAACCCCACCCATAGGTGTTAATTGATTTGTTTAGTTAACAAAGAATATCTAACCCCACCAAAGGTGGTATTTATATAAAAAAGAGAGAATCAATAAAATATCAATTTATATCTTTAATAACCTAGTTAATATGAGCAAGCATAATTAATTTAGTTATTATATCCATAAATACTCCGCTAATATAAATGATAAAAATTTGCATGAATATTTATTGAATCCGTATATATGTTTATTTTTAGATAATTATTTATTGAATTTGTATCTATGTTTATTTTTATGTTATTAGATTATATTTAATTAATCTGTATATATGTTTATTTTATGTTATTAGATTAGGAACACAAAAACCAAACTATCGTGACAGGATGTTTAGGATTTAATTTCGTTTTTAAAAGTTTGAATAATAAATTAAATACCACATACATTCCTTCCTTAGATCGACCTTGGGAGTATACTTATCATTTTCTTCGAAATGATTCGTGCACTTGCGAGAGTTTTATAAATATTAAAACCAAAGTATTTGCGAAGATCGGCGATGCCGGTTTTCGTTCATCAATAACTTTTGACTCGGGTATCGAAACGACTATTATAATATATCAAATCATAGCTCGTGTCAAATTACAGAATATGATTTGGTCTCTCTAAGGATAATCTTTTCGGTACCCAAATTGAATCATTTACAGCAGGATTTAATGTTTTTGACGCACCATTTTCATTTTACTTACTTCCGGTTTAATTCAATAGCGCTATAAAGGAGATAGTGGTGCCAAGCTAGGATTTTATATTTACATTTTCAATCAGTCTCTATCCTTCAAAAATAATAAGAGAAGAGAAAATGAAAAGGGATGTTGTTCACATTTTCAAAAACAAGAAAACATTTAATAAATATGTGTTGCAACTTTCAACGGAGATAACTTTTGACTCGGGTATCGAAACGACTATTATAATATATCAAATTGAAGCTCGTGTCAAATTACAGAATATGATTTGGTCTCTCTGAGGAAAATATTTTCGGTACCCAAATTGAATCATTTACAGCAGGATTTAATGTTTTTGACGCACCATTTTCATTTTACTTACTTCCGGTTTAATTCAATAGCGCTATAAAGGAGATAGTGGTGCCAAGCTAGTGTTTTTTATTTACATTTTCAATCAGTCTCTATCCTTCAAAAATAATAAGAGAAGAGAAAATGAAAAGGGATGTTGTTCACATTTTCAAAAACAACAAAACATTTAATATATATGTGTTGCAACTTTCAACGGAGATAACTTTTGACTCGGGTATCGAAACGACTATTATAATATATCAAATCGAAGCTCGTATCAAATTACACAATATTATTTGGTTAATCTCAGGAAAATATTTTCGGTACCCAAATTGAATCATTTACAGCACTTATCGAGGATTTAATGTTTTTGACGCACTATTTTCATTTTACTTACTTCCGGTTTAATTCAATAGCGCTATAAAGGAGATACTGGTGCCAACCGAGGGTTTTTCATTTATATTTTCAATAAGTCTCTATCCTTCAAAAATAATAAGAGAAGAGACATTGAAAGGGGATGTTGTTCACATTTTCAAAAACAACAAAACATTTAATATATATGTGTTGCAACTTTCAACGGAGATAACTTTTGACTCGGGTATCGAAATGACTATTATAATATATCAAATCGAAGCTCGTATCAAATTACACAATATTATTTTGTTAATCTCTGGAAAATATTTTCGGTACCCGAATTGAATTATTTACAGCACCTACTGAGAATTTAATATTTCTTACTCATCATTTTCATTTTACTTACTTCCTATTTAATTAAATAGCGCTATAAATGAGATACTGATGCCAACCGAGGGTTTTTCATTTATATTTTCAATTAGTCTCTATCCTTTAGAAATAATAAGAGAAGAGAAAATGAAAGGGGATGTTGTTCACATTTTCAAAAACAAAAATACATTTAATAAATATGCGTTACAACTTTCAACGGAGATAACTTCTTACTCGTGTATCGAAACGACTATTATAATATATCAAATCGAAGCTCGTATCAAATTACACAAAATGATTTGGTCATTCTAAGAAAAATATTTTCGGTACCCAAATTGAATCATTTACAGCACTTATCGAGGATTTAATGTTTTTGACGCACCATTTTCATTTTACTTACTTCCGGTTTAATTCAATAGCGCTATAAAGGAGATACTGGTGCCAACCGAGGGTTTTTCATTTATATTTTCAATCAGTCTCTATCCTTCAAAAATAATAACAGAAGAGACATTGAAAGGGAATGTGGTTCACATTTTCAAAAACAACAAAACATTTAATAGTAATGTTTTGCAACTTTCAACGGAGATAACTTTTGACTCGGGTATCGAAACGACTATTATAATATATCAAATCGAAGCTCGTATCAAATTAAACAATATTATTTGGTTAATCTCAATAAAATATTTTCGGTACCCAAATTGAATCCTTTACAGCACTTATCGAGGATTTAATGTTTTTGACGCACCATTTTCATTTTACTTACTTCCGGTTTAATTCAATAGCGCTATAAAGGAGATACTGTTGCCAACCGAGGGTTTTTCATTTATATTTTCAATAAGTCTCTATCCTTCAAAAATAATAAGAGAAGAGACATTGAAAGGGGATGTTGTTCACATTTTTAAAAACAACAAAACATTTAATATATATGTGTTGCAACTTTCAACGGAGATAACTTTTGACTTGGGTATCGAAACGACTATTATAATATATCAAATCGAAGGTCGTATCAAATTAAAAAATATTATTTGGTTAATCTCAATAAAATATTTTCGGTACCCAAATTGAATCCTTTACAGCACTTATCGCGGATTTAATGTTTTTGACGCACCATTACCATTTTACTTACTTCCGGTTTAATTCAATAGCGCTATAAAGGAGATACTAGTGCCAACCGAGGGTTTTTCATTTATATTTTCAATAAGTCTCTATCCTTAAAAAATAATAAGAGACGAGACATTGAAAGGGGATGTTGTTCACATTTTCAAAAACAACAAAACATTTAATAAATATGTGTTGCAACTTTCAACGAAGATAACTTTTGACTCGGGTATCGAAACGACTATTATAGTATATCAAATCGAAGCTCGTATCAAATTACACAATATTATTTTTTTAATCTTAGGAATATATTTTCGGTACCCAAATTGAATCATTTACAGCACTTACCGAGAATTTAATGTTTTTGACGCACCATTTTCATTTTACTTACTTCCGGTTTAATTCAATAGCGCTATAAAGGAGATAGTGGTGCCAAGCTAGGGTTTTTTATTTACTTTTTTAATCAGTATCTATCCTTCAAAAATAATAAGAGAAGAGAAAATGAAAAGCGATGTTGTTCACATTTTCAAAAACAACAAAACATTTAATAAATATGTGTTGCAACTTTCAACGTAGATAACTTTTGACTCGGGTATCGAAACGACTATTATAATATATCAAATCGAAGGTCGTGTCAAATTACAGAATATGATTTGGTCTCTCTAAGGAAAATCTTTTCGGTACCCAAATTGAATCTTTTACAGCAGGATTTAATGTTTTTAACGCACCATTTTCATTTTACTTACTTCCGGTTTAATTCAATAGCGCTATAAAGGAGATAATGGTGCCAAGCTAGGATTTTTTATTTACATTTTCAATCAGTCTCAATCCTTCAAAAATAATAAGAGAAGAGAAAATGAAAAGGGATGTTGTTCACATTTTCAAAAACAAGAAAACATTTAATAAATATGTGTTGCAACTTTCAACGGAGATAACTTTTGACTCGGGTATCGAAACGACTATTATAATATATCAAATCGAAGCTCGTGTCAAATTACAGAATATGATTTGGTCTCTCAAAGGAAAATATTTTCGGTACCCAAATTGAATCATTTACAGCAGGATTTAATGTTTTTAACGCACCATTTTCATTTTACTTACTTCCGGTTTAATTCAATAGCGCTATAAAGGAGATAGTGGTGCCAAGCTAGGATTTTTTATTTACATTTTCAATCAGTCTCTATCCTTCAAAAATAACAAGAGAAGAGAAAATGAAAAGGGAGGTTGTTCACATTTTCAAAAACAAGAAAACATTTAATAAATATGTGTTGCAACTTTCAAAGGAGATAACTTTTGACTCGGGTATCGAAACGACTATTATAATATATCAAATTGAAGCTCGTGTCAAATTACAGAATATGATTTGGTCTCTCTGAGGAAAATATTTTCGGTACCCAAATTGAATCATTTACAGCAGGATTTAATGTTTTTGACGCACCATTTTCATTTTACTTACTTCCGGTTTAATTCAATAGCGCTATAAAGGAGATAGTGGTGCCAAGCTAGGATTTTTTATTTACATTTTCAATCAGTCTCTATCCTTCAAAAATAATAAGAGAAGAGAAAATGAAAAGGGATGTTGTTCACATTTTCAAAAACAAGAAAACTTTTAATATATATGTGTTGCAACTTTCAACGGAGATAACTTTTGACTCGGGTATCGAAACGACTATTATAATATATCAAATCGAAGCTCGTATCAAATTACACAATATTATTTGGTTAATCTCAGGAAAATATTTTCGGTACCCAAATTGAATCATTTACAGCACTTATCGAGGATTTAATGTTTTTGACGCACTATTTTCATTTTACTTACTTCCGGTTTAATTCAATAGCGCTATAAAGGAGATACTGGTGCCAACCGAGGGTTTTTCATTTATATTTTCAATAAGTCTCTATCCTTCAAAAATAATAAGAGAAGAGACATTGAAAGGGGATGTTGTTCACATTTTCAAAAACAACAAAACATTTAATATATATGTGTTGCAACTTTCAACGGAGATAAGTTTTGACTCGGGTATCGAAATGACTATGATAATATATCAAATCGAAGCTCGTATCAAATTACACAATATTATTTTGTTAATCTCTGGAAAATATTTTCGGTACCCAAATTGAATCATTTACAGCACCTACTGAGAATTTAATATTTCTTACTCACCATTTTCATTTTACTTACTTCCGGTTTAATTCAATAGCGCTATAAAGGAGATAGTGGTGCCAAGCTAGTGTTTTTTATTTACATTTTCAATCAGTCTCTATCCTTCAAAAATAATAAGAGAAGAGAAAATGAAAAGGGAGGTTGTTCACATTTTCAAAAACAAGAAAACATTTAATAAATATGTGTTGCAACTTTCAAAGGATATAACTTTTGACTCGGGTATCGAAACGACTATTATAATATATCAAATTGAAGCTCGTGTCAAATTACAGAATATGATTTGGTCGCTCTGAGGAAAATATTTTCGGTACCCAAATTGATTCATTTACAGCAGGATTTAATGTTTTTGACGCACCATTTTCATTTTACTTACTTCCGGTTTAATTCAATAGCGCTATAAAGGAGATAGTGGTGCCAAGCTAGTGTTTTTTATTTACATTTTCAATCAGTCTCTATCCTTCAAAAATAATAAGAGAAGAGAAAATGAAAAGGGAGGTTGTTCACATTTTCAAAAACAAGAAAACATTTAATAAATATGTGTTGCAACTTTCAAAGGAGATAAATTTTGACTCGGGTATCGAAACGACTATTATAATATATCAAATTGAAACTCGTGTCAAATTTCCGAATATGATTTGGTCTCTTTGAGGAAAATATTTTCGGTACCCAAATTGAATCATTTACAGCAGGATTTAATGTTTTTGACGCACCATTTTCATTTTACTTACTTCCGGTTTAATTCAATAGCGCTATAAAGGAGATAGTGGTGCCAAGCTAGGATTTTTTATTTACATTTTCAATCAGTCTCTATCCTTCAAAAATAATAAGAGAAGAGAAAATGAAAAGGGATGTTGTTCACATTTTCAAAAACAAGAAAACTTTTAATATATATGTGTTGCAACTTTCAACGGAGATAACTTTTGACTCGGGTATCGAAACGACTATTATAATATATCAAATCGAAGCTCGTATCAAATTACACAATATTATTTGGTTAATCTCAGGAAAATATTTTCGGTACCCAAATTGAATCATTTACAGCACTTATCGAGGATTTAATGTTTTTGACGCACTATTTTCATTTTACTTACTTCCGGTTTAATTCAATAGCGCTATAAAGGAGATACTGGTGCCAACCGAGGGTTTTTCATTTATATTTTCAATAAGTCTCTATCCTTCAAAAATAATAAGAGAAGAGACATTGAAAGGGGATGTTGTTCACATTTTCAAAAACAACAAAACATTTAATATATATGTGTTGCAACTTTCAACGGAGATAAGTTTTGACTCGGGTATCGAAATGACTATGATAATATATCAAATCGAAGCTCGTATCAAATTACACAATATTATTTTGTTAATCTCTGGAAAATATTTTCGGTACCCGAATTGAATTATTTACAGCACCTACTGAGAATTTAATATTTCTTACTCATCATTTTCATTTTACTTACTTCCTATTTAATTAAATAGCGCTATAAATGAGATACTGATGCCAACCGAGGGTTTTTCATTTATATTTTCAATTAGTCTCTATCCTTTAAAAATAATAAGAGAAGAGAAAATGAAAGGGGATGTTGTTCACATTTTCAAAAACAACAAAACATTTAATAAATATGCGTTACAACTTTCAACGTAGATAACTTCTTACTCGCGTATCGAAACGACTATTATAATATATCAAATCGAAGCTCGTATCAAATTACACAAAATGATTTGGTCATTCTAAGAAAAATATTTTCGGTACCCAAATTGAATCATTTACAGCACTTATCGAGGATTTAATGTTTTTGACGCACCATTTTCATTTTACTTACTTCCGGTTTAATTCAATAGCGCTATAAAGGAGATACTGGTGCCAACCGAGGGTTTTTCATTTATATTTTCAATCAGTCTCTATCCTTCAAAAATAATAACAGAAGAGACATTGAAAGGGAATGTGGTTCACATTTTCAAAAACAACAAAACATTTAATAGTAATGTTTTGCAACTTTCAACGGAGATAACTTTTGACTCGGGTATCGAAACGACTATTATAATATATCAAATCGAAGCTCGTATCAAATTAAACAATATTATTTTTTTAATCTTAGGAATATATTTTCGGTACCCAAATTGAATCATTTACAGCACTTACCGAGAATTTAATGTTTTTGACGCACCATTTTCATTTTACTTACTTCCGGTTTAATTCAATAGCGCTATAAAGGAGATAGTAGTGCCAAGCTAGGGTTTTTTATTTACATTTTTAATCAGTATCTATCCTTCAAAAATAATAAGAGAAGAGAAAATGAAAAGGGATGTTGTTCACATTTTCAAAAACAACAAAACATTTAATAAATATGTGTTGCAACTTTCAACGGAGATAACTTTTGACTCGGGTATCGAAACGACTATAATAATATATCAAATCGAAGCTCGTGTCAAATTACAGAATATGATTTGGTCTCTCTAAGGAAAATCTTTTCGGTACCCAAATTGAATCATTTACAACAGGATTTAATGTTTTTAACGCACCATTTTCATTTTACTTACTTCCGGTTTAATTCAATAGCGCTATAAAGGAGATAATGGTGCCAAGCTAGGATTTTTTATTTACATTTTCAATCAGTCTCAATCCTTCAAAAATAATAAGAGAAGAGAAAATGAAAAGGGATGTTGTTCACATTTTCAAAAACAAGAAAACATTTAATAAATATGTGTTGCAACTTTTAACGGAGATAACTTTTGACTCGGGTATCGAAACGACTATTATAATATATCAAATTGAAGCTCGTGTCAAATTACAGAATATGATTTGGTCTCTCTGAGGAAAATATTTTCGGTACCCAAATTGAATCATTTACAGGAGGATTTAATGTTTTTGACGCACCATTTTCATTTTACTTACTTCCGGTTTAATTCAATAGCGCTATAAAGGAGATAGTGGTGCCAAGCTAGAGTTTTTTATTTACATTTTCAATTAGTCTCTATCCTTCAAAAATAATAAGAGAAGAGAAAATGAAAAGGGATGTTGTTCACATTTTCAAAAACAAGAAAATAATTAATAAATATGTGTTGCAACTTTCAAAGGAGATAACTTTTGACTCGGGTATCGAAACGACTATTATAATATATCAAATTGAAACTCGTGTCAAATTTCAGAATATGATTTGGTCTCTCTGAGGAAAATATTTTCGGTACCCAAATTGAATCATTTACAGCACAATTTAATGTTTTTGACGCACTATTTTCATTTTACTTACTTCCGGTTTAATTGAATAGCGCTATAAAGGAGATAGTGGTGCCAAGCTAGGATTTTTTATTTACATTTTCAATCAGTCTCTATCCTTCAAAAATAATAAGAGAAGAGAAAATGAAAAGGGATGTTGTTCACATTTTCAAAAACAAGAAAACTTTTAATATATATGTGTTGCAACTTTCAACGGAGATAACTTTTGACTCGGGTATCGAAACGACTATTATAATATATCAAATCGAAGCTCGTAGTAAATTACACAATATTATTTGGTTAATCTCAGGAAAATATTTTCGGTACCCAAATTGAATCATTTACAGCACTTATCGAGGATTTAATGTTTTTGACGCACTATTTTCATTTTACTTACTTCCGGTTTAATTCAATAGCGCTATAAAGGAGATACTGGTGCCAACCGAGGGTTTTTCATTTATATTTTCAATAAGTCTCTATCCTTCAAAAATAATAAGAGAAGAGACATTGAAAGGGGATGTTGTTCACATTTTCAAAAACAACAAAACATTTAATATATATGTGTTGCAACTTTCAACGGAGATAACTTTTGACTCGGGTATCGAAATGACTATGATAATATATCAAATCGAAGCTCGTATCAAATTACACAATATTATTTTGTTAATCTCTGGAAAATATTTTCGGTACCCGAATTGAATTATTTACAGCACCTATTGAGAATTTAATATTTCTTACTCATCATTTTCATTTTACTTACTTCCTATTTAATTAAATAGCGCTATAAATGAGATACTGTTGCCAACCGAGGGTTTTTCATTTATATTTTCAATTAGTCTCTATCCTTTAAAAATAATAAGAGAAGAGAAAATGAAAGGGGATGTTGTTCACATTTTCAAAAACAACAAAACATTTAATAAATATGCGTTACAACTTTCAACGGAGATAACTTCTTACTCGTGTATCGAAACGACTATTATAATATATCAAATCGAAACTCGTATCAAATTACACAAAATGATTTGGTCATTCTAAGAAAAATATTTTCGGTACCCAAATTGAATCATTTACAGCACTTATCGAGGATTTAATGTTTTTGACGCACCATTTTCATTTTACTTACTTCCGGTTTAATTCAATAGCGCTATAAAGGAGATACTGGTGCCAACCGAGGGTTTTTCATTTATATTTTCAATCAGTCTCTATCCTTCAAAAATAATAACAGAAGAGACATTGAAAGGGAATGTGGTTCACATTTTCAAAAACAACAAAACATTTAATAGTAATGTTTTGCAACTTTCAACGGAGATAACTTTTGACTCGGGTATCGAAACGACTATTATAATATATCAAATCGAAGCTCGTATCAAATTAAACAATATTATTTGGTTAATCTCAATAAAATATTTTCGGTACCCAAATTGAATCCTTTACAGCACTTATCGAGGATTTAATGTTTTTGACGCACCATTTTCATTTTACTTACTTCCGGTTTAATTCAATAGCGCTATAAAGGAGATACTGTTGCCAACCGAGGGTTTTTCATTTATATTTTCAATAAGTCTCTATCCTTCAAAAATAATAAGAGAAGAGACATTGAAAGGGGATGTTGTTCACATTTTTAAAAACAACAAAACATTTAATATATATGTGTTGCAACTTTCAACGGAGATAACTTTTGACACGGGTATCGAAACGACTATTATAATATATCAAATCGAAGCTCGTATCAAATTAAACAATATTATTTGGTTAATCTCAATAAAATATTTTCGGTACCCAAATTGAATCCTTTACAGCACTTATCGCGGATTTAATGTTTTTGACGCACCATTATCATTTTACTTACTTCCGGTTTAATTCAATAGCGCTATAAAGGAGATACTAGTGCCAACCGAGGGTTTTTCATTTACATTTTTAATCAGTATCTATCCTTAAAAAATAATAAGAGACGAGACATTGAAAGGGGATGTTGTTCACATTTTCAAAAACAACAAAACATTTAATAAATATGTGTTGCAACTTTCAACGAAAATAACTTTTGACTCGGGTATCGAAACGACTATTATAATATATCAAATCGAAGCTCGTATCAAATTACACAATATTATTTTTTTAATCTTAGGAATATATTTTCGGTACCCAAATTGAATCATTTACAGCACTTACCGAGAATTTAATGTTTTTGACGCACCATTTTCATTTTACTTACTTCCGGTTTAATTCAATAGCGCTATAAAGGAGATAGTGGTGCCAAGCTAGGGTTTTTTATTTACATTTTTAATCAGTATCTATCCTTCAAAAATAATAAGAGAAGAGAAAATGAAAAGGGATGTTGTTCACATTTTCAAAAACAACAAAACATTTAATAAATATGTGTTGCAACTTTCAACGGAGATAACTTTTGAGTCGGGTATCGAAACGACTATAATAATATATCAAATCGAAGCTCGTGTCAAATTACAGAATATGATTTGGTCTCTCTAAGGAAAATCTTTTCGGTACCCAAATTGAATCATTTACAGCAGGATTTAATGTTTTTAACGCACCATTTTCATTTTACTTACTTCCGGTTTAATTCAATAGCGCTATAAAGGAGATAATGGTGCCAAGCTAGGATTTTTTATTTACATTTTCAATCAGTCTCAATCCTTCAAAAATAATAAGAGAAGAGAAAATGAAAAGGGATGTTGTTCACATTTTCAAAAACAAGAAAACATTTAATAAATATGTGTTGCAACTTTTAACGGAGATAACTTTTGACTCGGGTATCGAAACGACTATTATAATATATCAAATTGAAGCTCGTGTCAAATTACAGAATATGATTTGGTCTCTCTAAGGAAAATCTTTTCGGTACCCAAATTGAATCATTTACAGCAGGATTTAATGTTTTTAACGCACCATTTTCATTTTACTTACTTCCGGTTTAATTCAATAGCGCTATAAAGGAGATAATGGTGCCAAGCTAGGATTTTTTATTTACATTTTCAATCAGTCTCAATCCTTCAAAAATAATAAGAGAAGAGAAAATGAAAAGGGATGTTGTTCACATTTTCAAAAACAAGAAAACATTTAATAAATATGTGTTGCAACTTTTAACGGAGATAACTTTTGACTCGGGTATCGAAACGACTATTATAATATATCAAATTGAAGCTCGTGTCAAATTACAGAATATGATTTGGTCTCTCTGAGGAAAATATTTTCGGTACCCAAATTGAATCATTTATAGCAGGATTTAATGTTTTTGACGCACCATTTTCATTTTACTTACTTCCGGTTTAATTCAATAGCGCTATAAAGGAGATAGTGGTGCCAAGCTAGAGTTTTTTATTTACATTTTCAATCAGTCTCTATCCTTCAAAAATAATAAGAGAAGAGAAAATGAAAAGGGATGTTGTTCACATTTTCAAAAACAAGAAAATAATTAATAAATATGTGTTGCAACTTTCAAAGGAGATAACTTTTGACTCGGGTATCGAAACGACTATTATAATATATCAAATTGAAACTCGTGTCAAATTTCAGAATATGATTTGGTCTCTCTGAGGAAAATATTTTCGGTACCCAAATTGAATCATTTACAGCACAATTTAATGTTTTTGACGCACCATTTTCATTTTACTTACTTCCGGTTTAATTGAATAGCGCTATAAAGGAGATAGTGGTGCCAAGCTAGGATTTTTTATTTACATTTTCAATCAGTCTCTATCCTTCAAAAATAATAAGAGAAGAGAAAATGAAAAGGGATGTTGTTCACATTTTCAAAAACAAGAAAACTTTTAATATATATGTGTTGCAACTTTCAACGGAGATAACTTTTGACTCGGGTATCGAAACGACTATTATAATATATCAAATCGAAGCTCGTAGTAAATTACACAATATTATTTGGTTAATCTCAGGAAAATATTTTCGGTACCCAAATTGAATCATTTACAGCAGGATTTAATGTTTTTGACCCACCATTTTCATTTTACTTACTTCCGGTTTAATTCAATAGCGCTATAAAGGAGATAGTGGTGCCAAGCTAGGATTTTTTATTTACATTTTCAATCAGTCTCTATCCTTCAAAAATAATAAGAGAAGAGACATTGAAAAGGGATGTTGTTCACATTTTCAAAAACAACAAAACATTTAATATATATGTGTTGCAACTTTCAACGAAGATAACTTTTGACTCGGGTATCGAAACGACTATTATAATATATTAAATCGAAGCTCGTATCAAATTACACAATATTATTTTTTTAATCTTAGGAATATATTTTCGGTACCCAAATTGAACCATTTACAGCACTTACCGAGAATTTAATGTTTTTGACGCACCATTTTCATTTTACTTACTTCCGGTTTAATTCAATAGCGCTATAAAGGAGATAGTGGTGCCAAGCTAGGGTTTTTTATTTACATTTTTAATCAGTATCTATCCTTCAAAAATAATAAGAGAAGAGAAAATGAAAAGGGATGTTGTTCACATTTTCAAAAACAACAAAACATTTAATAAATATGTGTTGCAACTTTCAACGGAGATAACTTTTGACTCGGGTATCGAAACGACTATTATAATATATCAAATCGAAGCTCGTGTCAAATTACAGAATATGATTTGGTCTCTCTACAGAAAATCTTTTCGGTACCCAAATTGAATCATTTACAGCAGGATTTAATGTTTTTGACGCACCATTTTCATTTTACTTACTTCCGGTTTAATTCAATAGCGCTATAAAGGAGATACTTGTGCCAAGCTAGGATTTTTTATTTACATTTTCAATCAGTCTCTATCCTTCAAAAATAATAAGAGAAGAGAAAATGAAAAGGGATGTTGTTCACATTTTCAAAAACAAGAAAACATTTAATAAATATGTGTTGCAACTTTCAAAGGAGATAACTTTTGACTCGGGTATCGAAACGACTATTATAATATATCAAATTGAAACTCCTGTCAAATTACACAATATTATTTGGTTAATCTCAGGAAAATATTTTCGGTACCCAAATTGAATCATTTACAGCAGGATTTAATGTTTTTGACCCACCATTTTCATTTTACTTACTTCCGGTTTAATTCAATAGCGCTATAAAGGAGATAGTGGTGCCAAGCTAGGATTTTTTATTTACATTTTCAATCAGTCTCTATCCTTCAAAAATAATAAGAGAAGAGAAAATGAAAAGGGATGTTGTTCACATTTTCAAAAACAAGAAAATAATTAATAAATATGTGTTGCAACTTTCAACGGAGATAACTTTTGACTCGGGTATCGAAACGACTATTATAATATATCAAATCGAAGCTCGTATCAAATTACACAATATTATTTGGTTAATCTCAGGAAAATATTTTCGGTACCCAAATTGAATCATTTACAGCACAATTTAATGTTTTTGACGCACCATTTTCATTTTACTTACTTCCGGTTTAATTGAATAGCGCTATAAAGGAGATAGTGGTGCCAAGCTAGGATTTTTTATTTACATTTTCAATCAGTCTCTATCCTTCAAAAATAATAAGAGAAGAGAAAATGAAAAGGGATGTTGTTCACATTTTCAAAAACAAGAAAACTTTTAATATATATGTGTTGCAACTTTCAACGGAGATAACTTTTGACTCGGGTATCGAAACGACTATTATAATATATCAAATCAAAGCTCGTAGTAAATTACACAATATTATTTGGTTAATCTCAGGAAAATATTTTCGGTACCCAAATTGAATCATTTACAGCACTTATCGAGGATTTAATGTTTTTGACGCACTATTTTCATTTTACTTACTTCCGGTTTAATTCAATAGCGCTATAAAGGAGATACTGGTGCCAACCGAGGGTTTTTCATTTATATTTTCAATAAGTCTCTATCCTTCAAAAATAATAAGAGAAGAGACATTGAAAGGGGATGTTGTTCACATTTTCAAAAACAACAAAACATTTAATATATATGTGTTGCAACTTTCAACGGAGATAACTTTTGACTCGGGTATCGAAATGACTATGATAATATATCAAATCGAAGCTCGTATCAAATTACACAATATTATTTTGTTAATCTCTGGAAAATATTTTCGGTACCCGAATTGAATTATTTACAGCACCTATTGAGAATTTAATATTTCTTACTCATCATTTTCATTTTACTTACTTCCTATTTAATTAAATAGCGCTATAAATGAGATACTGATGCCAACCGAGGGTTTTTCATTTATATTTTCAATTAGTCTCTATCCTTTAAAAATAATAAGAGAAGAGAAAATGAAAGGGGATGTTGTTCACATTTTCAAAAACAACAAAACATTTAATAAATATGCGTTACAACTTTCAACGGAGATAACTTCTTACTCGTGTATCGAAACGACTATTATAATATATCAAATCGAAGCTCGTATCAAATTACACAAAATGATTTGGTCATTCTAAGAAAAATATTTTCGGTACCCAAATTGAATCATTTACAGCACTTATCGAGGATTTAATGTTTTTGACGCACCATTTTCATTTTACTTACTTCCGGTTTAATTCAATAGCGCTATAAAGGAGATACTGGTGCCAACCGAGGGTTTTTCATTTATATTTTCAATCAGTCTCTATCCTTCAAAAATAATAACAGAAGAGACATTGAAAGGGAATGTGGTTCACATTTTCAAAAACAACAAAACATTTAATAGTAATGTTTTGCAACTTTCAACGGAGATAACTTTTGACTCGGGTATCGAAACGACTATTATAATATATCAAATCGAAGCTCGTATCAAATTAAACAATATTATTTGGTTAATCTCAATAAAATATTTTCGGTACCCAAATTGAATCCTTTACAGCACTTATCGAGGATTTAATGTTTTTGACGCACCATTTTCATTTTACTTACTTCCGGTTTAATTCAATAGCGCTATAAAGGAGATACTGTTGCCAACCGAGGGTTTTTCATTTATATTTTCAATAAGTCTCTATCCTTCAAAAATAATAAGAGAAGAGACATTGAAAGGGGATGTTGTTCACATTTTTAAAAACAACAAAACATTTAATATATATGTGTTGCAACTTTCAACGGAGATAACTTTTGACTCGGGTATCGAAACGACTATTATAATATATCAAATCGAAGCTCGTATCAAATTAAACAATATTATTTGGTTAATCTCAATAAAATATTTTCGGTACCCAAATTGAATCCTTTACAGCACTTATCGCGGATTTAATGTTTTTGACGCACCATTATCATTTTACTTACTTCCGGTTTAATTCAATAGCGCTATAAAGGAGATACTAGTGCCAACCGAGGGTTTTTCATTTACATTTTTAATCAGTATCTATCCTTCAAAAATAATAAGAGAAGAGAAAATGAAAAGGGATGTTGTTCACATTTTCAAAAACAAGAAAACTTTTAATATATATGTGTTGCAACTTTCAACGGAGATAACTTTTGACTCGGGTATCGAAACGACTATTATAATATATCAAATCGAAGCTCGTAGTAAATTACACAATATTATTTGGTTAATCTCAGGAAAATATTTTCGGTACCCAAATTGAATCATTTACAGCACTTACCGAGAATTTAATGTTTTTGACGCACCATTTTCATTTTACTTACTTCCGGTTTAATTCAATAGCGCTATAAAGGAGATAGTGGTGCCAAGCTAGGGTTTTTTATTTACATTTTTAATCAGTATCTATCCTTCAAAAATAATAAGAGAAGAGAAAATGAAAAGGGATGTTGTTCACATTTTCAAAAACAACAAAACATTTAATAAATATGTGTTGCAACTTTCAACGGAGATAACTTTTTACTCGGGTATCGAAACGACTATAATAATATATCAAATCGAAGCTCGTGTCAAATTACAGAATATGATTTGGTCTCTCTAAGGAAAATCTTTTCGGTACCCAAATTGAATCATTTACAGCAGGATTTAATGTTTTTAACGCACCATTTTCATTTTACTTACTTCCGGTTTAATTCAATAGCGCTATAAAGGAGATAATGGTGCCAAGCTAGGATTTTTTATTTACATTTTCAATCAGTCTCAATCCTTCAAAAATAATAAGAGAAGAGAAAATGAAAAGGGATGTTGTTCACATTTTCAAAAACAAGAAAACATTTAATAAATATGTGTTGCAACTTTTAACGGAGATAACTTTTGACTCGGGTATCGAAACGACTATTATAATATATCAAATTGAAGCTCGTGTCAAATTACAGAATATGATTTGGTCTCTCTGAGGAAAATATTTTCGGTACCCAAATTGAATCATTTACAGCAGGATTTAATGTTTTTGACGCACCATTTTCATTTTACTTACTTCCGGTTTAATTCAATAGCGCTATAAAGGAGATAGTGGTGCCAAGCTAGAGTTTTTTATTTACATTTTCAATTAGTCTCTATCCTTCAAAAATAATAAGAGAAGAGAAAATGAAAAGGGATGTTGTTCACATTTTCAAAAACAAGAAAATAATTAATAAATATGTGTTGCAACTTTCAAAGGAGATAACTTTTGACTCGGGTATCGAAACGACTATTATAATATATCAAATCGAAGCTCGTGTCAAATTACAGAATATGATTTGGTCTCTCTACAGAAAATCTTTTCGGTACCCAAATTGAATCATTTACAGCAGGATTTAATGTTTTTGACGCACCATTTTCATTTTACTTACTTCCGGTTTAATTCAATAGCGCTATAAAGGAGATAGTGGTGCCAAGCTAGGGTTTTTTATTTACATTTTTAATCAGTATCTATCCTTCAAAAATAATAAGAGAAGAGAAAATGAAAAGGGATGTTGTTCACATTTTCAAAAACAACAAAACATTTAATAAATATGTGTTGCAACTTTCAACGGAGATAACTTTTGACTCGGGTATCGAAACGACTATTATAATATATCAAATCGAAGCTCGTGTCAAATTACAGAATATGATTTGGTCTCTCTACAGAAAATCTTTTCGGTACCCAAATTGAATCATTTACAGCAGGATTTAATGTTTTTGACGCACCATTTTCATTTTACTTACTTCCGGTTTAATTCAATAGCGCTATAAAGGAGATACTTGTGCCAAGCTAGGATTTTTTATTTACATTTTCAATCAGTCTCTATCCTTCAAAAATAATAAGAGAAGAGAAAATGAAAAGGGATGTTGTTCACATTTTCAAAAACAAGAAAACATTTAATAAATATGTGTTGCAACTTTCAAAGGAGATAACTTTTGACTCGGGTATCGAAACGACTATTATAATATATCAAATTGAAACTCCTGTCAAATTACACAATATTATTTGGTTAATCTCAGGAAAATATTTTCGGTACCCAAATTGAATCATTTACAGCAGGATTTAATGTTTTTGACCCACCATTTTCATTTTACTTACTTCCGGTTTAATTCAATAGCGCTATAAAGGAGATAGTGGTGCCAAGCTAGGATTTTTTATTTACATTTTCAATCAGTCTCTATCCTTCAAAAATAATAAGAGAAGAGAAAATGAAAAGGGATGTTGTTCACATTTTCAAAAACAAGAAAATAATTAATAAATATGTGTTGCAACTTTCAACGGAGATAACTTTTGACTCGGGTATCGAAACGACTATTATAATATATCAAATCGAAGCTCGTATCAAATTACACAATATTATTTGGTTAATCTCAGGAAAATATTTTCGGTACCCAAATTGAATCATTTACAGCACAATTTAATGTTTTTGACGCACCATTTTCATTTTACTTACTTCCGGTTTAATTGAATAGCGCTATAAAGGAGATAGTGGTGCCAAGCTAGGATTTTTTATTTACATTTTCAATCAGTCTCTATCCTTCAAAAATAATAAGAGAAGAGAAAATGAAAAGGGATGTTGTTCACATTTTCAAAAACAAGAAAACTTTTAATATATATGTGTTGCAACTTTCAACGGAGATAACTTTTGACTCGGGTATCGAAACGACTATTATAATATATCAAATCAAAGCTCGTAGTAAATTACACAATATTATTTGGTTAATCTCAGGAAAATATTTTCGGTACCCAAATTGAATCATTTACAGCACTTATCGAGGATTTAATGTTTTTGACGCACTATTTTCATTTTACTTACTTCCGGTTTAATTCAATAGCGCTATAAAGGAGATACTGGTGCCAACCGAGGGTTTTTCATTTATATTTTCAATAAGTCTCTATCCTTCAAAAATAATAAGAGAAGAGACATTGAAAGGGGATGTTGTTCACATTTTCAAAAACAACAAAACATTTAATATATATGTGTTGCAACTTTCAACGGAGATAACTTTTGACTCGGGTATCGAAATGACTATGATAATATATCAAATCGAAGCTCGTATCAAATTACACAATATTATTTTGTTAATCTCTGGAAAATATTTTCGGTACCCGAATTGAATTATTTACAGCACCTATTGAGAATTTAATATTTCTTACTCATCATTTTCATTTTACTTACTTCCTATTTAATTAAATAGCGCTATAAATGAGATACTGATGCCAACCGAGGGTTTTTCATTTATATTTTCAATTAGTCTCTATCCTTTAAAAATAATAAGAGAAGAGAAAATGAAAGGGGATGTTGTTCACATTTTCAAAAACAACAAAACATTTAATAAATATGCGTTACAACTTTCAACGGAGATAACTTCTTACTCGTGTATCGAAACGACTATTATAATATATCAAATCGAAGCTCGTATCAAATTACACAAAATGATTTGGTCATTCTAAGAAAAATATTTTCGGTACCCAAATTGAATCATTTACAGCACTTATCGAGGATTTAATGTTTTTGACGCACCATTTTCATTTTACTTACTTCCGGTTTAATTCAATAGCGCTATAAAGGAGATACTGGTGCCAACCGAGGGTTTTTCATTTATATTTTCAATCAGTCTCTATCCTTCAAAAATAATAACAGAAGAGACATTGAAAGGGAATGTGGTTCACATTTTCAAAAACAACAAAACATTTAATAGTAATGTTTTGCAACTTTCAACGGAGATAACTTTTGACTCGGGTATCGAAACGACTATTATAATATATCAAATCGAAGCTCGTATCAAATTAAACAATATTATTTGGTTAATCTCAATAAAATATTTTCGGTACCCAAATTGAATCCTTTACAGCACTTATCGAGGATTTAATGTTTTTGACGCACCATTTTCATTTTACTTACTTCCGGTTTAATTCAATAGCGCTATAAAGGAGATACTGTTGCCAACCGAGGGTTTTTCATTTATATTTTCAATAAGTCTCTATCCTTCAAAAATAATAAGAGAAGAGACATTGAAAGGGGATGTTGTTCACATTTTTAAAAACAACAAAACATTTAATATATATGTGTTGCAACTTTCAACGGAGATAACTTTTGACTCGGGTATCGAAACGACTATTATAATATATCAAATCGAAGCTCGTATCAAATTAAACAATATTATTTGGTTAATCTCAATAAAATATTTTCGGTACCCAAATTGAATCCTTTACAGCACTTATCGCGGATTTAATGTTTTTGACGCACCATTATCATTTTACTTACTTCCGGTTTAATTCAATAGCGCTATAAAGGAGATACTAGTGCCAACCGAGGGTTTTTCATTTACATTTTTAATCAGTATCTATCCTTCAAAAATAATAAGAGAAGAGAAAATGAAAAGGGATGTTGTTCACATTTTCAAAAACAAGAAAACTTTTAATATATATGTGTTGCAACTTTCAACGGAGATAACTTTTGACTCGGGTATCGAAACGACTATTATAATATATCAAATCGAAGCTCGTAGTAAATTACACAATATTATTTGGTTAATCTCAGGAAAATATTTTCGGTACCCAAATTGAATCATTTACAGCACTTACCGAGAATTTAATGTTTTTGACGCACCATTTTCATTTTACTTACTTCCGGTTTAATTCAATAGCGCTATAAAGGAGATAGTGGTGCCAAGCTAGGGTTTTTTATTTACATTTTTAATCAGTATCTATCCTTCAAAAATAATAAGAGAAGAGAAAATGAAAAGGGATGTTGTTCACATTTTCAAAAACAACAAAACATTTAATAAATATGTGTTGCAACTTTCAACGGAGATAACTTTTTACTCGGGTATCGAAACGACTATAATAATATATCAAATCGAAGCTCGTGTCAAATTACAGAATATGATTTGGTCTCTCTAAGGAAAATCTTTTCGGTACCCAAATTGAATCATTTACAGCAGGATTTAATGTTTTTAACGCACCATTTTCATTTTACTTACTTCCGGTTTAATTCAATAGCGCTATAAAGGAGATAATGGTGCCAAGCTAGGATTTTTTATTTACATTTTCAATCAGTCTCAATCCTTCAAAAATAATAAGAGAAGAGAAAATGAAAAGGGATGTTGTTCACATTTTCAAAAACAAGAAAACATTTAATAAATATGTGTTGCAACTTTTAACGGAGATAACTTTTGACTCGGGTATCGAAACGACTATTATAATATATCAAATTGAAGCTCGTGTCAAATTACAGAATATGATTTGGTCTCTCTGAGGAAAATATTTTCGGTACCCAAATTGAATCATTTACAGCAGGATTTAATGTTTTTGACGCACCATTTTCATTTTACTTACTTCCGGTTTAATTCAATAGCGCTATAAAGGAGATAGTGGTGCCAAGCTAGAGTTTTTTATTTACATTTTCAATCAGTCTCTATCCTTCAAAAATAATAAGAGAAGAGAAAATGAAAAGGGATTTTGTTCACATTTTCAAAAACAAGAAAATAATTAATAAATATGTGTTGCAACTTTCAAAGGAGATAACTTTTGACTCGGGTATCGAAACGACTATTATAATATATCAAATTGAAACTCCTGTCAAATTTCAGAATATGATTTGGTCTCTCTGAGGAAAATATTTTCGGTACCCAAATTGAATCATTTACAGCACAATTTAATGTTTTTGACGCACCATTTTCATTTTACTTACTTCCGGTTTAATTGAATAGCGCTATAAAGGAGATAGTGGTGCCAAGCTAGGATTTTTTATTTACATTTTCAATCAGCCTCTATCCTTCAAAAATAATAAGAGAAGAGAAAATGAAAAGGGATGTTGTTCACATTTTCAAAAACAAGAAAACTTTTAATATATATGTGTTGCAACTTTCAACGGAGATAACTTTTGACTCGGGTATCGAAACGACTATTATAATATATCAAATCGAAGCTCGTAGTAAATTACACAATATTATTTGGTTAATCTCAGGAAAATATTTTCGGTACCCAAATTGAATCATTTACAGCACTTATCGAGGATTTAATGTTTTTGACGCACCATTTTCATTTTACTTACTTCCGGTTTAATTCAATAGCGCTATAAAGGAGATACTGGTGCCAACCGAGGGTTTTTCATTTATATTTTCAATAAGTCTCTATCCTTCAAAAATAATAAGAGAAGATACATTGAAAGGGGATGTTGTTCACATTTTCAAAAACAAGAAAACATTTAATATATATGTGTTGCAACTTTCAACGGAGATAACTTTTGACTCGGGTATCGACATGACTATTATAATATATCAAATCGAAGCTCGTATCAAATTACACAATATTATTTATTTAATCTCACGAAAATATTTTCGGTACCCAAATTGAATCATTTACAGCACCTACTGAGAATTTAATATTTCTTACTCATCATTTTCATTTTACTTACTTCCTATTTAATTAAATAGCGCTATAAATGAGATACTGATGCCAACCGAGGGTTTTTCATTTATATTTTCAATTAGTCTCTATCCTTTAAAAATAATAAGAGAAGAGAAAACGAAAGGGGATGTTGTTCACATTTTCAAAAACAACAAAACATTTAATAAATATGCGTTACAACTTTCAACGGAGATAAATTCTTACTCGGGTATCGAAACGACTATTATAATATATCAAATCGAAGCTCGTATCAAATTACACAAAATGATTTGGTCATTCTAAGGAAAATATTTTCGGTACCCAAATTGAATCATTTACAGCACTTATCAAGGATTTAATGTTTTTGACGCACCATTTTCATTTTACTTACTTCCGGTTTAATTCAATAGCGCTATAAAGGAGATACTGGTGCCAACCGAGTGTTTTTCATTTATATTTTCAATCAGTCTCTATCCTTCAAAAATAATAACAGAAGACACATTGAAAGGGAATGTGGTTCACATTTTCAAAAACAACAAAACATTTAATAGTAATGTTTTGCAACTTTCAACGGAGATAACTTTTGACTCGGGTATCGAAACGACTATTATAATATATCAAATCGAAGCTCGTATCAAATTAAACAATATTATTTGGTTAATCTCAATAAAATATTTTCGGTACCCAAATTGAATCATTTACAGCACTTATCGCGGATTTAATGTTTTTGACGCACCATTTTCATTTTACTTACTTCCGGTTTAATTCAATAGCGTTATAAAGGAGATACTAGTGCCAACCGAGGGTTTTTCATTTATATTTTCAATAAGTCTCTATCCTTAAAAAATAATAAGAGAAGAGACATTGAAAAGGGATGTTGTTCACATTTTCAAAAACAACAAAACATTTAATATATATGTGTTGCAACTTTCAACGAAGATAACTTTTGACTCGGGTATCGAAACGACTATTATAATATATTAAATCGAAGCTCGTATCAAATTACACAATATTATTTTTTTAATCTTAGGAATATATTTTCGGTACCCAAATTGAACCATTTACAGCACTTACCGAGAATTTAATGTT
Organism: Hippophae tibetana; assembly: GCA_037013495.1. Lineage (NCBI taxonomy): Eukaryota > Viridiplantae > Streptophyta > Magnoliopsida > Rosales > Elaeagnaceae > Hippophae > Hippophae tibetana. The sequence goes on along the minus strand of CM072812.1, from coordinate 46,394,662 downwards.
TTTGACGCACCATTTTCATTTTACTTACTTCCGGTTTAATTCAATAGCGCTATAAAGGAGATAGTGGTGCCAAGCTAGGGTTTTTTATTTACATTTTTAATCAGTATCTATCCTTCAAAAATAATAAGAGAAGAGAAAATGAAAAGGGATGTTGTTCACATTTTCAAAAACAACAAAACATTTAATAAATATGTGTTGCAACTTTCAACGGAGATAACTTTTGACTCGGGTATCGAAACGACTATTATAATATATCAAATCGAAGCTCGTGTCAAATTACAGAATATGATTTGGTCTCTCTACAGAAAATCTTTTCGGTACCCAAATTGAATCATTTACAGCAGGATTTAATGTTTTTGACGCACCATTTTCATTTTACTTACTTCCGGTTTAATTCAATAGCGCTATAAAGGAGATACTTGTGCCAAGCTAGGATTTTTTATTTACATTTTCAATCAGTCTCTATCCTTCAAAAATAATAAGAGAAGAGAAAATGAAAAGGGATGTTGTTCACATTTTCAAAAACAAGAAAACATTTAATAAATATGTGTTGCAACTTTCAACGGAGATAACTTTTGACTCGGGTATCGAAACGACTATTATAATATATCAAATTGAAGCTCGTGTCAAATTACAGAATATGATTTGGTCTCTCTGAGGAAAATATTTTCGGTACCCAAATTGAATCATTTACAACAGGATTTAATGTTTTTGACGCACCATTTTCATTTTACTTACTTCCGGTTTAATTCAATAGCGCTATAAAGGAGATAGTGGTGCCAAGCTAGTGTTTTTTATTTACATTTTCAATCAGTCTCTATCCTTCAAAAATAATAAGAGAAGAGAAAATGAAAAGGGATGTTGTTCACATTTTCAAAAACAAGAAAACATTTAATAAATATGTGTTGCAACTTTCAAAGGAGATAACTTTTGACTCGGGTATCGAAACGACTATTATAATATATCAAATTGAAACTCCTGTCAAATTACACAATATTATTTGGTTAATCTCAGGAAAATATTTTCGGTACCCAAATTGAATCATTTACAGCAGGATTTAATGTTTTTGACCCACCATTTTCATTTTACTTACTTCCGGTTTAATTCAATAGCGCTATAAAGGAGATAGTGGTGCCAAGCTAGGATTTTTTATTTACATTTTCAATCAGTCTCTATCCTTCAAAAATAATAAGAGAAGAGACATTGAAAAGGGATGTTGTTCACATTTTCAAAAACAAGAAAACTTTTAATATATATGTGTTGCAACTTTCAACGGAGATAACTTTTGACTCGGGTATCGAAACGACTGTTATAATATATCAAATCGAAGCTCGTATCAAATTACACAATATTATTTGTAAATCTCAGGAAAATATTTTCGGTACCCAAATTGAATCATTTACAGCACTTATTGAGGATTTAATGTTTTTGACGAACCATTTTCATTTTACTTACTTCCGGTTTATTTAAATAGCGCTATAAAGGAGATACTGGTGCCAACCGAGGGTTTTTCATTTATATTTTCAATAAGTCTCTATCCTTCAAAAATAATAAGAGAAGAGGCATTGAAAGGGGATGTTGTTCACATTTTCAAAAACAACAAAACATTTCATAAATATGCGTTGCAACTTTCAACGCATATAACTTTTGACTCGGGTATCGAAACGACTATTATAATATATCAAATCGAAGCTCATATCAAATTACACAATATTATTTGGTTAATCTCAGGAAAATATTTTCGGTACCCAAATTGAATCATTTACAACACCTACTGAGAATTTAATATTTCTTACTCATCATTTTCATTTTACTTACTTCCTATTTAATTAAATAGCGCTATAAATGAGATACTGATGCCAACCGAGGGTTTTTCATTTATATTTTCAATTATTTTCTATCCTTTAAAAATAATAAGAGAAGAGAAAATGAAAGGGGATGTTGTTCACATTTTCAAAAACAACAAAACATTTAATAAATATGCGTTACAACTTTCAACGGAGATAACTTCTTACTCGTGTATCAAAACGACTATTATAATATATCAAATCGAAGCTCGTATCAAATTACACAAAATGATTTGGTCATTCTAAGAAAAATATTTTCGGTACCCAAATTGAATCATTTACAGCACTTATCGAGGATTTAATGTTTTTGACGCACCATTTTCATTTTACTTACTTCCGGTTTAATTCAATAGCGCTATAAAGGAGATACTGGTGCCAACCGAGAGTTTTTCATTTATATTTTCAATCAGTCTCTATCCTTCAAAAATAATAACAGAAGAGACATTAAAAGGGAATGTGGTTCACATTTTCAAAAACAACAAAACATTTAATAGTAATGTGTTGCAACTTTCAACGGAGATAACTTTTGACATGGGCATCGAAACGACTATTATAATATATCAAATCGAAGCTCGTATCAAATTAAACAATATTATTTGGTTAATCTCAATAAAATATTTTCGGTACCCAAATTGAATCATTTATAGCACTTATCGAGGATTTAATGTTTTTGACGCACCATTTTCATTTTACTTACTTCCGGTTTAATTCAATAGCGCTATAAAGGAGATACTGTTGCCAACCGAGGGTTTTTCATTTATATTTTCAATAAGTCTCTATCCTTAAAAAATAATAAGAGAAGAGACATTGAAAGGGGATGTTGTTCACATTTTCAAAAACAACAAAACATTTAATATATATGTGTTGCAACTTTCAACGAAGATAACTTTTGACTCGGGTATCGAAACGACTATTATAATATATCAAATCGAAGCTCGTATCAAATTACACAATATTATTTTTTTAATCTTAGGAATATATTTTCGGTACCCAAATTGAACCATTTACAGCACTTATCGAGGATTTAATGTTTTTGACGAACCATTTTCATTTTACTTACTTCCGGTTTATTTAAATAGCGCTATAAAGGAGATACTGGTGCCAACCGAGGGTTTTTCATTTATATTTTCAATAAGTCTCTATCCTTCAAAAATAATAAGAGAAGAGACATTGAAAGGGGATGTTGTTCACATTTTCAAAAACAACAAAACATTTCATAAATATGCGTTGCAACTTTCAACGCAGATAACTTTTGACTAGGGTATCGAAACGACTATTATAATATATCAAATCGAAGCTCGTATCAAATTACACAATATTATTTGGTTAATCTCAGGAAAATATTTTCGGTACCCAAATTGAATCATTTACAAGACCTACTGAGAATTTAATATTTCTTACTCATCATTTTCATTTTACTTACTTCCTATTTAATTAAATAGCGCTATAAATGAGATACTGATGCCAACCGAGGGTTTTTCATTTATATTTTCAATTAGTTTCTATCCTTTAAAAATAATAAGAGAAGAGAAAATGAAAGGGGATGTTGTTCACATTTTCAAAAACAACAAAACATTTAATAAATATGCGTTACAACTTTCAACGGAGATAACTTCTTACTCGTGTATCGAAACGACTATTATAATATATCAAATCGAAGCTCGTATCAAATTACACAAAATGATTTGGTCATTCTAAGAAAAATATTTTCGGTACCCAAATTGAATCATTTACAGCACTTATCGAGGATTTAATGTTTTTGACGCACCATTTTCATTTTACTTACTTCCGGTTTAATTCAATAGCGCTATAAAGGAGATACTGGTGCCAACCGAGGGTTTTTCATTTATATTTTCAATCAGTCTCTATCCTTCAAAAATAATAACAGAAGAGACATTGAAAGGGAATGTGGTTCACATTTTCAAAAACAACAAAACATTTAATAGTAATGTGTTGCAACTTTCAACGGAGATAACTTTTGACATGGGTATCGAAACGACTATTATAATATATCAAATCGAAGCTCGTATCAAATTAAACAATATTATTTGGTTAATCTCAATAAAATATTTTCGGTACCCAAATTGAATCATTTATAGCACTTATCGAGGATTTAATGTTTTTGACGCACCATTTTCATTTTACTTACTTCCGGTTTAATTCAATAGCGCTATAAAGGAGATACTGTTGCCAACCGAGGGTTTTTCATTTATATTTTCAATAAGCCTCTATCCTTCAAAAATAATAAGAGAAGAGACATTAAAAGGGGATGTTGTTCACATTTTTAAAAACAACAAAACATTTAATATATATGTGTTGCAACTTTCAACGGAGATAACTTTTGATTCGGGTATCGAAACGACTATTATAACATATCAAATCGAAGCTCGTATCAAATTACACAATATTATTTGGTCATTCTAAGGAAAATATTTTTGGTAACCAAATTGAATCATTTACAGCACCTACTGAGAATTTAATATTTCTTACTCACCATTTTCATTTTACTTACTTCCTATTTAATTCAAAAGCGCTATAAATGAGTTACTGATGCCAACCGAGGGTTTTTCATTTATATTTTCAATTAGTCTCTATCCTTCAAAAATAATAAGAGAAGAGAAAATGAAAGGGGATGTTGTTCACATTTTCAAAAACAACAAAATATTTAATAAATATGCGTTACAACTTTAAACTGAGATAACTTCTCACTCGGGTATGGAAACGACTATTACAATATATCAAATCGAACCTCGTATCAAATTACACAAAATGATTTGGTGATTCTAAGGAAAATATTTTCGGTACCCAAATTGAATCATTTACAGCACTTATCGAGGATTTAATGTTTTTGACGCACCATATTCATTTTACTTACTTGCAGTTTAATTCAATAGCGCTATAATGGAGATACTGGTGCCAACCGAGGGTTTTTCATTTATATTTTCAATCAGTCTTTATCCTTCAAAAATAATAATAGAAGAGACATTGAAAAGGGATGTGGTTCACATTTTCAAAAACAACAAAACATTTAATAGTAATGTTTTGCAACTTTCAACGGAGATAACTTTTGACTCGGGTATCGAAACGACTATTATAATAAATCAAATCGAAGCTCGTATCAAATTAAACAATATTATTTGGTTAATCTCAATAAAATATTTTCGGTACCCAAATTGAATCATTTACAGCACTTATCGAGGATTTATTGTTTTTGACGCACCATTTTCATTTTACTTACTTCCGGTTTAATTCAATAGCGCTATAAAGGAGATACTGGTGCCAACCGAGGGTTTTTCATTTATATTTTCAATCATTCTTTATCCTTCAAAAATAATAATAGAAGAGACATTGAAAAGGGATGTGGTTCACATTTTCAAAAACAACAAAACATTTAATAGTAATGTTTTGCAACTTTCAACGGAGATAACTTTTGACTCGGGTATCGGAACGACTATTATAATATATCAAATCGAAGCTCGTATCAAATTAAACAATATTATTTGGTTAATCTCAATAAAATATTTTCAGTACCCAAATTGAATCATTTACAGCACTTATCGAGGATTTAATGTTTTTGACGCACCATTTTCATTTTACTTACTTCCGGTTTAATTCAATTGCGCTATAAAGGAGATACTGGTGCCAACCGAGGGTTTTTCATTTATATTTTCAATCATTCTTAATCCTTCAAAAATAATAATAGAAGAGACATTGAAAAGGGATGTGGTTCACATTTTCAAAAAGAAAAAAACATTTAATAGTAATGTTTTGCAACTTTCAACGGAGATAACTTTTGACTCGGGTATCGAAACTACTATTATAATATATCAAATCGAAGCTCGTATCAAATTAAACAATATTATTTGGTTAATCTCAATAAAATATTTTCGGTACCCAAATTGAATCATTTACAGCACTTATCGAGGATTTAATGTTTTTGACGCACCATTTTCATTTTACTTACTTCCGGTTTAATTCAATAGCGCTATAAAGGAGATACTGGTGCCAACCGAGGGTTTTTCATTTATATTTTCAATCAGTCTTTATCCTTCAAAAATAATAATAGAAGAGACATTGAAAAGGGATGTGGTTCACATTTCCAAAAACAACAAAACATTTAATAGTAATGTTTTGCAACTTTCAACGGAGATAACTTTTGACTCGGGTATCGAAACGACTATTATAACATATCAAATCGAAGCTCGTATCAAATTACACAATATTATTTGGTCATTCTAAGGAAAATATTTTCGGTAACCAAATTGAATCATTTACAGCACCTACTGAGAATTTAATATTTCTTACTCACCATTTTCATTTTACTTACGTCCTATTTAATTCAATAGCGCTATAAAAGAGATACTGATGCGAACCGAGGGTTTTTCATTTATATTTTCAATTAGTCTCTATCCTTCAAAAATAATAAGAGAAGAGAAAATGAAAGGGGAAGTTGTTCACATTTTCAAAAACAACAAAACATTTAATAATAATGTTTTGCAACTTTCAACGGAGATAACTTTTGACTCGGGTATCGAAACGACTATTATAATATATGAAATCGAAGCTCGTATCAAATTAAACAATATTATTTGGTAAATCTCAATAAAAAATTTTCGGTACCCAAATTGAATCATTTACAGCACTTATCGAGGATTTAATGTTTTTGACGCACCATTTTCATTTTACTTACTTCCGATTTAATTCAATAGCGCTATAAAGGAGATACTGGTGCCAACCGAGGGTTTTTCATTTATATTTTCAATCAGTCTTTATCCTTCAAAAATAATAATAGAAGAGACATTGAAAAGGGATGTGGTTCACATTTTCAAAAACAAAAAAACATTTAATAGTAATGTTTTGCAACTTTCAACGGAGATAACTTTTGACTCGGGTATCGAAACTACTATTATAATATATCAAATCGAAGCTCGTATCAAATTAAACAATATTATTTGGTTAATCTCAATAAAATATTTTCGGTACCCAAATTGAATCATTTACAGCACTTATCGAGGATTTAATGTTTTTGACGCACCATTTTCATTTTACTTACTTCCGGTTTAATTCAATAGCGCTATAAAGGAGATACTGGTGCCAACCGAGGGTTTTTCATTTATATTTTCAATCAGTCTTTATCCTTCAAAAATAATAATAGAAGAGACATTGAAAAGGGATGTGGTTCACATTTCCAAAAACAACAAAACATTTAATAGTAATGTTTTGCAACTTTCAACGGAGATAACTTTTGACTCGGGTATCGAAACGACTATTATAACATATCAAATCGAAGCTCGTATCAAATTACACAATATTATTTGGTCATTCTAAGGAAAATATTTTCGGTAACCAAATTGAATCATTTACAGCACCTACTGAGAATTTAATATTTCTTACTCACCATTTTCATTTTACTTACGTCCTATTTAATTCAATAGCGCTATAAAAGAGATACTGATGCGAACCGAGGGTTTTTCATTTATATTTTCAATTAGTCTCTATCCTTCAAAAATAATAAGAGAAGAGAAAATGAAAGGGGAAGTTGTTCACATTTTCAAAAACAACAAAACATTTAATAATAATGTTTTGCAACTTTCAACGGAGATAACTTTTGACTCGGGTATCGAAACGACTATTATAATATATGAAATCGAAGCTCGTATCAAATTAAACAATATTATTTGGTAAATCTCAATAAAAAATTTTCGGTACCCAAATTGAATCATTTACAGCACTTATCGAGGATTTAATGTTTTTGACGCACCATTTTCATTTTACTTACTTCCGATTTAATTCAATAGCGCTATAAAGGAGATACTGGTGCCAACCGAGGGTTTTTCATTTATATTTTCAATCAGTCTTTATCCTTCAAAAATAATAATAGAAGAGACATTGAAAAGGGATGTGGTTCACATTTTCAAAAACAAAAAACCATTTAATAGTAATGTTTTGCAACTTTCAACGGAGATAACTTTTGACTCGGGTATCGAAACTACTATTATAATATATCAAATCGAAGCTCGTATCAAATTAAACAATATTATTTGGTTAATCTCAATAAAATATTTTCGGTACCCAAATTGAATCATTTACAGCACTTATCGAGGATTTAATGTTTTTGACGCACCATTTTCATTTTACTTACTTCCGGTTTAATTCAATAGCGCTATAAAGGAGATACTGGTGCCAACCGAGGGTTTTTCATTTATATTTTCAATCAGTCTTTATCCTTCAAAAATAATAATAGAAGAGACATTGAAAAGGGATGTGGTTCACATTTCCAAAAACAACAAAACATTTAATAGTAATGTTTTGCAACTTTCAACGGAGATAACTTTTGACTCGGGTATCGAAACGACTATTATAACATATCAAATCGAAGCTCGTATCAAATTACACAATATTATTTGGTCATTCTAAGGAAAATATTTTCGGTAACCAAATTGAATCATTTACAGCACCTACTGAGAATTTAATATTTCTTACTCACCATTTTCATTTTACTTACGTCCTATTTAATTCAATAGCGCTATAAAAGAGATACTGATGCCAACCGAGGGTTTTTCATTTATATTTTCAATTAGTCTCTATCCTTCAAAAATAATAAGAGAAGAGAAAATGAAAGGGGATGTTGTTCACATTTTCAAAAACAACAAAATATTTAATAAATATGCGTTACAACTTTAAACTGAGATAACTTCTCACTCGGGTATCGACACGACTATTATAATATATCAAATCGAAGCTCGTATCAAATTACACAAAATGATTTGGTCATTCTAAGGAAAATATTTTCGGTACCCAAATTGAATCATTTACAGCACTTATCGAGGATTTAATGTTTTTGACGCACCATTTTCATTTTACTTACTTGCAGTTTAATTCAATAGCGCTATAAAGGAGATACTGGTGCCAACCGAGGGTTTTTCATTTATATTTTCAATAAGTCTCTATCCTTCAAAAATAATAAGAGAAGATACATTGAAAGGGGATGTTGTTCACATTTTCAAAAACAAGAAAACATTTAATATATATGTGTTGCAACTTTCAACGGAGATAACTTTTGACTCGGGTATCGACATGACTATTATAATATATCAAATCGAAGCTCGTATCAAATTACACAATATTATTTATTTAATCTCACGAAAATATTTTCGGTACCCAAATTGAATCATTTACAGCACCTACTGAGAATTTAATATTTCTTACTCATCATTTTCATTTTACTTACTTCCTATTTAATTAAATAGCGCTATAAATGAGATACTGATGCGAACCGAGGGTTTTTCATTTATATTTTCAATTAGTCTCTATCCTTTAAAAATAATAAGAGAAGAGAAAATGAAAGGGGATGTTGTTCACATTTTCAAAAACAACAAAACATTTAATAATAATGTTTTGCAACTTTCAACGGAGATAACTTTTGACTCGGGTATCGAAACGACTATTATAATATATGAAATCGAAGCTCGTATCAAATTAAACAATATTATTTGGTAAATCTCAATAAAAAATTTTCGGTACCCAAATTGAATCATTTACAGCACTTATCGAGGATTTAATGTTTTTGACGCACCATTTTCATTTTACTTACTTCCGATTTAATTCAATAGCGCTATAAAGGAGATACTGGTGCCAACCGAGGGTTTTTCATTTATATTTTCAATCAGTCTTTATCCTTCAAAAATAATAATAGAAGAGACATTGAAAAGGGATGTGGTTCACATTTTCAAAAACAACAAAACATTTAATAGTAATGTTTTGCAACATTCAACGGAGATAACTTTTGACTCGGGTATCGAAACGACTATTATAATATATCAAATCGAAGCTCGTATCAAATTAAACAATATTATTTGGTTAATCTCAATAAAATATTTTCGGTACCCAAATTGAATCATTTACAGCACTTATCCAGGATTTAATGTTTTTGACGCACCATTTTCATTTTACTTACTTCCGGTTTACTTCAATAGCGCTATAAAGGAGATACTAGTGCCAACCGAGGGTTTTTCATTTATATTTTCAATAAGTCTCTATCCTTAAAAAATAATAAGAGAAGAGACATTGAAAGGGGATGTTGTTCACATTTTCAAAAACAACAAAACATTTAATATATATGTGTTGCAACTTTCAACGAAGATAACTTTTGACTCGGGTATCGAAACGTCTATTATAATATATTAAATCGAAGCTCGTATCAAGTTACACAATATTATTTTTTTAATCTCAGGAAAATATTTTCGGTACATAAATTGAATCATTTACAGCACCTATTGAGAATTTAATATTTGTTACTCAACATTTTCATTTTACTTACTTCCTATTTAATTAAATAGCGCTATAAATGAGATACTGATGCCAACCGAGGGTTTTTCATTTATATTTTCAATTAGTCTCTATCCTTTAAAAATAATAAGAGAAGAGAAAATGAAAGGGGATGTTGTTCACATTTTCAAAAACAACAAAACATTTAATAAATATGCGTTACAACTTTCAACGGAGATAACTTCTTACTCGGGTATCGAAACGACTATTATAATATATCAAATCGAAGCTCGTATCGAATTACCCAAAATGATTTGGTCATTCTAAGGAAAATATTTTCGGTACCCAAATTGAATCATTTACAGCACTTATCGAGGATTTAATGTTTTTGACGCACCATTTTCATTTTACTTACTTCCGGTTTAATTCAATAGCGCTATAAAGGAGATACTGGTGCCAACCGAGGGTTTTTCATTTATATTTTCAATCATTCTTTATCCTTCAAAAATAATAATAGAAGAGACATTGAAAAGGGATGTGGTTGACATTTTCAAAAACAACAAAACATTTAATAGTAATGTTTTGCAACTTTCAACGGAGATAACTTTTGACTCGGGTATCGAAACGACTATTATAATATATCAAATCGAAGCTCGTATCAAATTAAACAATATTATTTGGTTAATCTCAATAAAATATTTTCGGTACCCAAATTGAATCATTTACAACACCTACTGAGAATTTAATATTTCTTACTCATCATTTTCATTTTACTTACTTCCTATTTAATTAAATAGCGCTATAAATGAGATACTGATGCCAACCGAGGGTTTTTCATTTATATTTTCAATTAGTTTCTATCCTTTAAAAATAATAATAGAAGAGAAAATGAAAGGGGATGTTGTTCAAATTTTTAAAAACAACAAAACATTTAATATATATGTGTTGCAACTTTCAACGGAGATAACTTTTGACTCGGGTATCGAAACGACTATTATAACATATCAAATCGAAGCTCGTATCAAATTACACAATATTATTTGGTCATTCTAAGGAAAATATTTTTGGTAACCAAATTGAATCATTTACAGCACCTACTGAGAATTTAATATTTCTTACTCACCATTTTCATTTTACTTACTTCCTATTTAATTCAAAAGCCCTATAAATGAGTTACTGATGCCAACCGAGGGTTTTTCATTTATATTTTCAATTAGTCTCTATCCTTCAAAAATAATAAGAGAAGAGAAAATGAAAGGGGATGTTGTTCACATTTTCAAAAACAACAAAATATTTAATAAATATGCGTTACAACTTTAAATTGAGATAACTTCTCACTCGGGTATGGAAACGACTATTATAATATATCAAATCGAACCTCGTATCAAATTACACAAAATGATTTGGTGATTCTAAGGAAAATATTTTCGGTACCCAAATTGAATCATTTACAGCACTTATCGAGGATTTAATGTTTTTGACGCACCATTTTCATTTTACTTACTTGCAGTTTAATTCAATAGCGCTATAAAGGAGATACTGGTGCCAACCGAGGGTTTTTCATTTATATTTTCAATCAGTCTTTATCCTTCAAAAATAATAATAGAAGAGACATTGAAAAGGGATGTGGTTCACATTTTCAAAAACAACAAAACATTTAATAGTAATGTTTTGCAACTTTCAACGGAGATAACTTTTGACTTGGGTATCGACATGACTATTATAATATATCAAATCGAAGCTCGTATCAAATTACACAATATTATTTATTTAATCTCACGAAAATATTTTCGGTACCCAAATTGAATCATTTACAGCACCTACTGAGAATTTAATATTTCTTACTCATCATTTTCATTTTACTTACTTCCTATTTAATTAAATAGCGCTATAAATGAGATACTGATGCGAACCGAGGGTTTTTCATTTATATTTTCAATTAGTCTCTATCCTTTAAAAATAATAAGAGAAGAGAAAATGAAAGGGGATGTTGTTCACATTTTCAAAAACAACAAAACATTTAATAATAATGTTTTGCAACTTTCAACGGAGATAACTTTTGACTCGGGTATCGAAACGACTATTATAATATATGAAATCGAAGCTCGTATCAAATTAAACAATATTATTTGGTAAATCTCAATAAAAAATTTTCGGTACCCAAATTGAATCATTTACAGCACTTATCGAGGATTTAATGTTTTTGACGCACCATTTTCATTTTACTTACTTCCGATTTAATTCAATAGCGCTATAAAGGAGATACTGGTGCCAACCGAGGGTTTTTCATTTATATTTTCAATCATTCTTTATCCTTCAAAAATAATAATAGAAGAGACATTGAAAAGGGATGTGGTTCACATTTTCAAAAACAACAAAACATTTAATAGTAATGTTTTGCAACATTCAACGGAGATAACTTTTGACTCGGGTATCGAAACGACTATTATAACATATCAAATCGAAGCTCGTATAAAATTACACAATATTATTTGGTCATTCTAAGGAAAATATTTTTGGTAACCAAATTGAATCATTTACAGCACCTACTGAGAATTTAATATTTCTTACTCACCATTTTCATTTTACTTACTTCCTATTTAATTCAAAAGCCCTATAAATGAGTTACTGATGCCAACCGAGGGTTTTTCATTTATATTTTCAATTAGTCTCTATCCTTCAAAAATAATAAGAGAAGAGAAAATGAAAGGGGATGTTGTTCACATTTTCAAAAACAACAAAATATTTAATAAATATGCGTTACAACTATAAATTGAGATAACTTCTCACTCGGGTATGGAAACGACTATTATAATATATCAAATCGAACCTCGTATCAAATTACACAAAATGATTTGGTGATTCTAAGGAAAATATTTTCGGTACCCAAATTGAATCATTTACAGCACTTATCGAGGATTTAATGTTTTTGACGCACCATTTTCATTTTACTTACTTGCAGTTTAATTCAATAGCGCTATAAAGGAGATACTGGTGCCAACCGAGGGTTTTTCATTTATATTTTCAATCAGTCTTTATCCTTCAAAAATAATAATAGAAGAGACATTGAAAAGGGATGTGGTTCACATTTTCAAAAACAACAAAACATTTAATAGTAATGTTTTGCAACTTTCAACGGAGATAACTTTTGACTTGGGTATCGACATGACTATTATAATATATCAAATCGAAGCTCGTATCAAATTACACAATATTATTTATTTAATCTCACGAAAATATTTTCGGTACCCAAATTGAATCATTTACAGCACCTACTGAGAATTTAATATTTCTTACTCATCATTTTCATTTTACTTACTTCCTATTTAATTAAATAGCGCTATAAATGAGATACTGATGCGAACCGAGGGTTTTTCATTTATATTTTCAATTAGTCTCTATCCTTTAAAAATAATAAGAGAAGAGAAAATGAAAGGGGATGTTGTTCACATTTTCAAAAACAACAAAACATTTAATAATAATGTTTTGCAACTTTCAACGGAGATAACTTTTGACTCGGGTATCGAAACGACTATTATAATATATAAAATCGAAGCTCGTATCAAATTAAACAATATTATTTGGTAAATCTCAATAAAAAATTTTCGGTACCCAAATTGAATCATTTACAGCACTTATCGAGGATTTAATGTTTTTGACGCACCATTTTCATTTTACTTACTTCCGATTTAATTCAATAGCGCTATAAAGGAGATACTGGTGCCAACCGAGGGTTTTTCATTTATATTTTCAATCATTCTTTATCCTTCAAAAATAATAATAGAAGAGACATTGAAAAGGGATGTGGTTCACATTTTCAAAAACAACAAAACATTTAATAGTAATGTTTTGCAACATTCAACGGAGATAACTTTTGACTCGGGTATCGAAACGACTATTATAATATATCAAATCGAAGCTCGTATCAAATTAAACAATATTATTTGGTTAATCTCAATAAAATATTTTCGGTACCCAAATTGAATCATTTACAGCACTTATCGAGGATTTAATGTTTTTGACGCACCATTTTCATTTTACTTACTTCCGGTTTACTTCAATAGCGCTATAAAGGAGATACTAGTGCCAACCGAGGGTTTTTCATTTATATTTTCAATAAGTCTCTATCCTTCAAAAATAATAAGAGAAGAGACATTGAAAGGGGATGTTGTTCACATTTTCAAAAACAACAAAACATTTAATATATATGTGTTGCAACTTTCAACGAAGATAACTTTTGACTCGGGTATCGAAACGACTATTATAATATATCAAATCGAAGCTCGTATCAAGTTACACAATATTATTTTTTTAATCTCAGGAAACTATTTTCGGTACCCAAATTGAATCATTTACAGCACCTACTGAGAATTTAATATTTCTTACTCATCATTTTCATTTTACTTACTTCCTATTTAATTAAATAGCGCTATAAATGAGATACTGATGCCAACCGAGGGTTTTTCATTTATATTTTCAATTAGTCTCTATCCTTTAAAAATAATAAGAGAAGAGAAAATGAAAGGGGATGTTGTTCACATTTTCAAAAACAACAAAACATTTAATAAATATGCGTTACAACTTTCAACGGAGATAACTTCTTACTCGGGTATCGAAACGACTATTATAATATATCAAATCGAAGCTCGTATCAAATTACCCAAAATGATTTGGTCATTCTAAGGAAAATATTTTCGGTACCCAAATTGAATCATTTACAGCACTTATCGAGGATTTAATGTTTTTGACGCACCATTTTCATTTTACTTACTTCCGGTTTAATTCAATAGCGCTATAAAGGAGATACTGGTGCCAACCGAGGGTTTTTCATTTATATTTTCAATCATTCTTTATCCTTCAAAAATAATAATAGAAGAGACATTGAAAAGGGATGTGGTTGACATTTTCAAAAACAACAAAACATTTAATAGTAATGTTTTGCAACTTTCAACGGAGATAACTTTTGACTCGGGTATCGAAACGACTGTTATAATATATCAAATCGAAGCTCGTATCAAATTAAACAATATTATTTGGTTAATCTCAATAAAATATTTTCGGTACCCAAATTGAATCATTTACAACACCTACTGAGAATTTAATATTTCTTACTCATCATTTTCATTTTACTTACTTCCTATTTAATTAAATAGCGCTATAAATGAGATACTGATGCCAACCGAGGGTTTTTCATTTATATTTTCAATTAGTTTCTATCCTTTAAAAATAATAATAGAAGAGAAAATGAAAGGGGATGTTGTTCAAATTTTTAAAAACAACAAAACATTTAATATATATGTGTTGCAACTTTCAACGGAGATAACTTTTGACTCGGGTATCGAAACGACTATTATAACATATCAAATCGAAGCTCGTATCAAATTACACAATATTATTTGGTCATTCTAAGGAAAATATTTTTGGTAACCAAATTGAATCATTTACAGCACCTACTGAGAATTTAATATTTCTTACTCACCATTTTCATTTTACTTACTTCCTATTTAATTCAAAAGCCCTATAAATGAGTTACTGATGCCAACCGAGGGTTTTTCATTTATATTTTCAATTAGTCTCTATCCTTCAAAAATAATAAGAGAAGAGAAAATGAAAGGGGATGTTGTTCACATTTTCAAAAACAACAAAATATTTAATAAATATGCGTTACAACTTTAAATTGAGATAACTTCTCACTCGGGTATGGAAACGACTATTATAATATATCAAATCGAACCTCGTATCAAATTACACAAAATGATTTGGTGATTCTAAGGAAAATATTTTCGGTACCCAAATTGAATCATTTACAGCACTTATCGAGGATTTAATGTTTTTGACGCACCATTTTCATTTTACTTACTTGCAGTTTAATTCAATAGCGCTATAAAGGAGATACTGGTGCCAACCGAGGGTTTTTCATTTATATTTTCAATCAGTCTTTATCCTTCAAAAATAATAATAGAAGAGACATTGAAAAGGGATGTGGTTCACATTTTCAAAAACAACAAAACATTTAATAGTAATGTTTTGCAACTTTCAACGGAGATAACTTTTGACTTGGGTATCGACATGACTATTATAATATATCAAATCGAAGCTCGTATCAAATTACACAATATTATTTATTTAATCTCACGAAAATATTTTCGGTACCCAAATTGAATCATTTACAGCACCTACTGAGAATTTAATATTTCTTACTCATCATTTTCATTTTACTTACTTCCTATTTAATTAAATAGCGCTATAAATGAGATACTCATGCGAACCGAGGGTTTTTCATTTATATTTTCAATTAGTCTCTATCCTTTAAAAATAATAAGAGAAGAGAAAATGAAAGGGGATGTTGTTCACATTTTCAAAAACAACAAAACATTTAATAATAATGTTTTGCAACTTTCAACGGAGATAACTTTTGACTCGGGTATCGAAACGACTATTATAATATATGAAATCGAAGCTCGTATCAAATTAAACAATATTATTTGGTAAATCTCAATAAAAAATTTTCGGTACCCAAATTGAATCATTTACAGCACTTATCGAGGATTTAATGTTTTTGACGCACCATTTTCATTTTACTTACTTCCGATTTAATTCAATAGCGCTATAAAGGAGATACTGGTGCCAACCGAGGGTTTTTCATTTATATTTTCAATCATTCTTTATCCTTCAAAAATAATAATAGAAGAGACATTGAAAAGGGATGTGGTTCACATTTTCAAAAACAACAAAACATTTAATAGTAATGTTTTGCAACATTCAACGGAGATAACTTTTGACTCGGGTATCGAAACGACTATTATAATATATCAAATCGAAGCTCGTATCAAATTAAACAATATTATTTGGTTAATCTCAATAAAATATTTTCGGTACCCAAATTGAATCATTTACAGCACTTATCGAGGATTTAATGTTTTTGACGCACCATTTTCATTTTACTTACTTCCGGTTTACTTCAATAGCGCTATAAAGGAGATACTAGTGCCAACCGAGGGTTTTTCATTTATATTTTCAATAAGTCTCTATCCTTCAAAAATAATAAGAGAAGAGACATTGAAAGGGGATGTTGTTCACATTTTCAAAAACAACAAAACATTTAATATATATGTGTTGCAACTTTCAACGGAGATAACTTTTGACTCGGGTATCGAAACGACTATTATAATATATCAAATCGAAGCTCGTATCAAGTTACACAATATTATTTTTTTAATCTCAGGAAAATATTTTCGGTACCCAAATTGAATCATTTACAGCACCTACTGAGAATTTAATATTTCTTACTCATCATTTTCATTTTACTTACTTCCTATTTAATTAAATAGCGCTATAAATGAGATACTGATGCCAACCGAGGGTTTTTCATTTATATTTTCAATTAGTCTCTATCCTTTAAAAATAATAAGAGAAGAGAAAATGAAAGGGGATGTTGTTCACATTTTCAAAAACAACAAAACATTTAATAAATATGCGTTACAACTTTCAACGGAGATAACTTCTTACTCGGGTATCGAAACGACTATTATAATATATCAAATCGAAGCTCGTATCAAATTACCCAAAATGATTTGGTCATTCTAAGGAAAATATTTTCGGTACCCAAATTGAATTATTTACAGCACTTATCGAGGATTTAATGTTTTTGACGCACCATTTTCATTTTACTTACTTCCGGTTTAATTCAATAGCGCTATAAAGGAGATACTGGTGCCAACCGAGGGTTTTTCATTTATATTTTCAATCATTCTTTATCCTTCAAAAATAATAATAGAAGAGACATTGAAAAGGGATGTGGTTGACATTTTCAAAAACAACAAAACATTTAATAATAATGTTTTGCAACTTTCAACGGAGATAACTTTTGACTCGGCTATCGAAACGACTATTATAATATATCAAATCGAAGCTTGTATCAAATTAAACAATATTATTTGGTTAATCTAAATAAAATATTTTCGGTACCCAAATTGAATCATTTACAACACCTACTGAGAATTTAATATTTCTTACTCATCATTTTCATTTTACTTACTTCCTATTTAATTAAATAGCGCTATAAATGAGATACTGATGCCAACCGAGGGTTTTTCATTTATATTTTCAATTAGTTTCTATCCTTTAAAAATAATAATAGAAGAGAAAATGATAGGGGATGTTGTTCAAATTTTTAAAAACAACAAAACATTTAATATATATGTGTTGCAACTTTCAACGGAGATAACTTTTGACTCGGGTATCGAAACGACTATTATAATATATCAAATCGAAGCTCGTATCAAATTAAACAATATTATTTGGTTAATCTAAATAAAATATTTTCGGTACCCAAATTGAATCATTTACAACACCTACTGAGAATTTAATATTTCTTACTCATCATTTTCATTTTACTTACTTCCTATTTAATTAAATAGCGCTATAAATGAGATACTGATGCCAACCGAGGGTTTTTCATTTATATTTTCAATTAGTTTCTATCCTTTAAAAATAATAATAGAAGAGAAAATGAAAGGGGATGTTGTTCAAATTTTTAAAAACAACAAAACATTTAATATATATGTGTTGCAACTTTCAACGGAGATAACTTTTGACTCGGGTATCGAAACGACTATTATAACATATCAAATCGAAGCTCGTATCAAATTACACAATATTATTTGGTCATTCTAAGTAAAATATTTTTGGTAACCAAATTGAATCATTTACAGCACCTACTGAGAATTTAATATTTCTTACTCGCCATTTTCATTTTATTTACTTCCTATTTAATTCAAAAGCCCTATAAATGAGTTACTGATGCCAACCGAGGGTTTTTCATTTATATTTTCAATTAGTCTCTATCCTTCAAAAATAATAAGAGAAGAGAAAATGAAAGGGGATGTTGTTCACATTTTCAAAAACAAAAAAATATTTAATAAATATGCGTTACAACTTTAAATTGAGATAACTTCTCACTCGGGTATGGAAACGACTATTATAATATATCAAATCGAACCTCGTATCAAATTACACAAAATGATTTGGTGATTCTAAGGAAAATATTTTCGGTACCCAAATTGAATCATTTACAGCACTTATCGAGGATTTAATGTTTTTGACGCACCATTTTCATTTTACTTACTTGCAGTTTAATTCAATAGCGCTATAAAGGAGATACTGGTGCCAACCGAGGGTTTTTCATTTATATTTTCAATCAGTCTTTATCCTTCAAAAATAATAATAGAAGAGACATTGAAAAGGGATGTGGTTCACATTTTCAAAAACAACAAAACATTTAATAGTAATGTTTTGCAACTTTCAACGGAGATACCTTTTGACTCGGGTATCGAAACGACTATTATAATATATCAAATCGAAGCTCGTATCAAATTAAACAATATTATTTGGTTAATCTCAATAAAATATTTTCGGTACCCAAATTGAATCATTTACAGCACTTATCGAGGATTTAATGTTTTTGACGCACCATTTTCATTTTACTTACTTCCGGTTTAATTCAATAGCGCTATAAAGGAGATACTAGTGCCAACCGAGGGTTTTTCATTTATATTTTCAATAAGTCTCTATCCTTAAAAAATAATAAGAGAAGAGACATTGAAAGGGGATGTTGTTCACATTTTCAAAAACAACAAAACATTTAATATATATGTGTTGCAACTTTCAACGAAGATAACTTTTGACTCGGGTATCGAAACGACTATTATAATATATTAAATCGAAGCTCGTATCAAATTACACAATATTATTTTTTTAATCTTAGGAATATTATTTCGGTACCCAAATTGAACCATTTACAGCACTTACCGAGAATTTAATGTTTTTGACGCACCATTTTCATTTTACTTACTTCCGGTTTAATTCAATAGCGCTATAAAGGAGATAGTGGTGCCAAGCTAGGGTTTTTTATTTACATTTTTAATCAGTATCTATCCTTCAAAAATAATAAGAGAAGAGAAAATGAAAAGGGATGTTGTTCACATTTTCAAAAACAACAAAACATTTAATAAATATGTGTTGCAACTTTCAACGGAGATAACTTTTGACTCGGGTATCGAAACGACTATTATAATATATCAAATCGAAGCTCGTGTCAAATTACAGAATATGATTTGGTCTATCTACGGAAAATCTTTTCGGTACCCAAATTGAATCATTTACAGCAGGATTTAATGTTTTTGACGCACCATTTTCATTTTACTTACTTCCGGTTTAATTCAATAGCGCTATAAAGGAGATACTTGTGCCAAGCTAGGATTTTTTATTTACATTTTCAATCAGTCTCTATCCTTCAAAAATAATAAGAGAAGAGAAAATGAAAAGGGATGTTGTTCACATTTTCAAAAACAAGAAAACATTTAATAAATATGTGTTGCAACTTTCAACGGAGATAACTTTTGACTCGGGTATCGAAACGACTATTATAATATATCAAATCGAAGCTCGTATCAAATTAAACAATATTATTTGGTTAATCTCAATAAAATATTTTCGGTACCCAAATTGAATCATTTACAGCACTTATCGAGGATTTAATGTTTTTGACACACCATTTTCATTTTACTTACTTCCGGTTTAATTCAATAGCGCTATAAAGGAGATACTGGTGCCAACCGAGGGTTTTTCATTTATATTTTCAATCATTCTTTATCCTTCAAAAATAATAATAGAAGAGACATTGAAAAGGGATGTGGTTCACATTTTCAAAAACAACAAAACATTTAATAGTAATGTTTTGCAACTTTCAACGGAGATAACTTTTGACTCGGGTATCGAAACGACTATTATAATATATCAAATCGAAGCTCGTATCAAATTAAACAATATTATTTGGTTAATCTCAATAAAATATTTTCGGTACCCAAATTGAATCATTTAAAGCACTTATCGAGGATTTAATGTTTTTGACGCACCATTTTCATTTTACTTACTTCCGGTTTAATTCAATAGCGCTATAAAGGAGATACTAGTGCCAACCGAGGGTTTTTCATTTATATTTTCAATAAGTCTCTATCCTTAAAAAATAATAAGAGAAGAGACATTGAAAGGGGATGTTGTTCACATTTTCAAAAACAACAAAACATTTAATATATATGTGTTGCAACTTTCAACGAAGATAACTTTTGACTCGGGTATCGAAACGACTATTATAATATATCAAATCGAAGCTCGTATCAAGTTACACAATATTATTTTTTTAATCTCAGGAAAATATTTTCGGTACCCAAATTGAATCATTTACAGCACCTACTGAGAATTTAATATTTCTTACTCATCATTTTCATTTTACTTACTTCCTATTTAATTAAATAGCGCTATAAATTATATACTGATGCCAACCGAGGGTTTTTCATTTATATTTTCAATAATTCTCTATCCTTCAAAAATAATAACAGAAGAGACATTGAAAGGGAATGTGGTTCACATTTTCAAAATCAACAAAACTTTTAATAGTAATGTGTTGCAACTTTCAGGGGAGATAACTTTTGACTCAGGTATCGAAACGACTATTATAATATATCAAATCGAAGCTCGTATCAAATTAAACAAAATGATTTGGTCATTCTAAGGAAAATATTTTTGGTACCCAAATTGAATCATTTACAGCACTTATCGAGGATTTAATGTTTTTGACGCACCATTTTCATTTTACTTACTTCCGGTTTAATTCAATAGCGCAATAAAAGAGATACTGGTGCCAACCGAGGGTTTTTCATTTATATTTTCAATCAGTCTCTATCCTTCAAAAATAATAACAGAAGAGACATTGAAAGGGAATGTGGTTCACATTTTCAAAAACAACAAAACTTTTAATAGTAATGTTTTGCAACTTTCAAAGGAGATAACTTTTGACTCGGGTATGGAAACGACTATTATAATATATCAAATCGAAGCTCGTATCAAATTAAACAATATTATTTGGTTAATCTCAATAAAATATTTTCGGTACCCAAATTGAATCATTTATAGCACTTATCGAGGATTTAATGTTTTTGACGCACCATTTTCATTTTACTTACTTCCGGTTTAATTCAATAGCGCTATAAAGGAGATACTATTGCCAACCGAGGGTTTTTCATTTATATTTTCAATAAGTCTCTATCCTTCAAAAATAATAAGAGAAGAGACATTGAAAGGGGATGTTGTTCACATTTTTAAAAACAACAAAACATTTAATATATATGTGTTGCAACTTTTAACGGGGATAACTTTTGACTCGGGTATCGAAACGACTATTATAACATATCAAATCGAAGCTCGTATCAAATTACACAATATTATTTGGTCATTCTAAGGAAAATATTTTCGGTAACCAAATTGAATCATTTACAGCACCTACTGAGAATTTAATATTTCTTACTCACCATTTTCATTTTACTTACTTCCTATTTAATTCAATAGCGCTATAAATGAGATACTGATGCCAACCGAGGGTTTTTCATTTATATTTTCAATTAGTCTCTATCCTTTAAAAATAATAAGAGAAGAGAAAATGAAAGGGGATGTTGTTCACATTTTCAAAAACAACAAAATATTTAATAAATATGCGTTACAACTTTAAATTGAGATAACTTCTCACTCGGGTATGGAAACGACTATTATAATATATCAAATCGAACCTCGTATCAAATTACACAAAATGATTTGGTGATTCTAAGGAAAATATTTTCGGTACCCAAATTGAATCATTTACAGCACTTATCGAGGATTTAATGTTTTTGACGCACCATTTTCATTTTACTTACTTGCAGTTTACTTCAATAGCGCTATAAAGGAGATACTGGTGCCAACCGAGGGTTTTTCATTTATATTTTCAATCAGTCTTTATCCTTCAAAAATAATAATAGAAGAGACATTGAAAAGGGATGTGGTTCACATTTTCAAAAACAACAAAACATTTAATAGTAATGTTTTGCAACTTTCAACGGAGATACCTTTTGACTCGGGTATCGAAACGACTATTATAATATATCAAATCGAAGCTCGTATCAAATTAAACAATATTATTTGGTTAATCTCAATAAAATATTTTCGGTACCCAAATTGAATCATTTACAGCACTTATCGAGGATTTAATGTTTTTGACGCACCATTTTCATTTTACTTACTTCCGGTTTAATTCAATAGCGCTATAAAGGAGATACTAGTGCCAACCGAGGGTTTTTCATTTATATTTTCAATAAGTCTCTATCCTTAAAAAATAATAAGAGAAGAGACATTGAAAGGGGATGTTGTTCACATTTTCAAAAACAACAAAACATTTAATATATATGTGTTGCAACTTTCAACGAAGATAACTTTTGACTCGGGTATCGAAACGACTATTATAATATATTAAATCGAAGCTCGTATCAAATTACACAATATTATTTTTTTAATCTTAGGAATATTATTTCGGTACCCAAATTGAACCATTTACAGCACTTACCGAGAATTTAATGTTTTTGACGCACCATTTTCATTTTACTTACTTCCGGTTTAATTCAATAGCGCTATAAAGGAGATAGTGGTGCCAAGCTAGGGTTTTTTATTTACATTTTTAATCAGTATCTATCCTTCAAAAATAATAAGAGAAGAGAAAATGAAAAGGGATGTTGTTCACATTTTCAAAAACAACAAAACATTTAATAAATATGTGTTGCAACTTTCAACGGAGATAACTTTTGACTCGGGTATCGAAACGACTATTATAATATATCAAATCGAAGCTCGTGTCAAATTACAGAATATGATTTGGTCTATCTACGGAAAATCTTTTCGGTACCCAAATTGAATCATTTACAGCAGGATTTAATGTTTTTGACGCACCATTTTCATTTTACTTACTTCCGGTTTAATTCAATAGCGCTATAAAGGAGATACTTGTGCCAAGCTAGGATTTTTTATTTACATTTTCAATCAGTCTCTATCCTTCAAAAATAATAAGAGAAGAGAAAATGAAAAGGGATGTTGTTCACATTTTCAAAAACAAGAAAACATTTAATAAATATGTGTTGCAACTTTCAACGGAGATAACTTTTGACTCGGGTATCGAAACGACTATTATAATATATCAAATCGAAGCTCGTATCAAATTAAACAATATTATTTGGTTAATCTCAATAAAATATTTTCGGTACCCAAATTGAATCATTTACAGCACTTATCGAGGATTTAATGTTTTTGACACACCATTTTCATTTTACTTACTTCCGGTTTAATTCAATAGCGCTATAAAGGAGATACTGGTGCCAACCGAGGGTTTTTCATTTATATTTTCAATCATTCTTTATCCTTCAAAAATAATAATAGAAGAGACATTGAAAAGGGATGTGGTTCACATTTTCAAAAACAACAAAACATTTAATAGTAATGTTTTGCAACTTTCAACGGAGATAACTTTTGACTCGGGTATCGAAACGACTATTATAATATATCAAATCGAAGCTCGTATCAAATTAAACAATATTATTTGGTTAATCTCAATAAAATATTTTCGGTACCCAAATTGAATCATTTAAAGCACTTATCGAGGATTTAATGTTTTTGACGCACCATTTTCATTTTACTTACTTCCGGTTTAATTCAATAGCGCTATAAAGGAGATACTAGTGCCAACCGAGGGTTTTTCATTTATATTTTCAATAAGTCTCTATCCTTAAAAAATAATAAGAGAAGAGACATTGAAAGGGGATGTTGTTCACATTTTAAAAAACAACAAAACATTTAATATATATGTGTTGCAACTTTCAACGAAGATAACTTTTGACTCGGGTATCGAAACGACTATTATAATATATCAAATCGAAGCTCGTATCAAGTTACACAATATTATTTTTTTAATCTCAGGAAAATATTTTCGGTACCCAAATTGAATCATTTACAGCACCTACTGAGAATTTAATATTTCTTACTCATCATTTTCATTTTACTTACTTCCTATTTAATTAAATAGCGCTATAAATTAGATACTGATGCCAACCGAGGGTTTTTCATTTATATTTTCAATAAGTCTCTATCCTTCAAAAATAATAACAGAAGAGACATTGAAAGGGAATGTGGTTCACATTTTCAAAAACAACAAAACTTTTAATAGTAATGTGTTGCAACTTTCAACGGAGATAACTTTTGACTCGGGTATCGAAACGACTATTATAATATATCAAATCGAAGCTCGTATCAAATTAAACAAAATGATTTGGTCATTCTAAGGAAAATATTTTTGGTACCCAAATTGAATCATTTACAGCACTTATCGAGGATTTAATGTTTTTGACGCACCATTTTCATTTTACTTACTTCCGGTTTAATTCAATAGCGCAATAAAAGAGATACTGGTGCCAACCGAGGGTTTTTCATTTATATTTTCAATCAGTCTCTATCCTTCAAAAATAATAACAGAAGAGACATTGAAAGGGAATGTGGTTCACATTTTCAAAAACAACAAAACTTTTAATAGTAATGTTTTGCAACTTTCAACGGAGATAACTTTTGACTCGGGTATGGAAAAGACTATTATAATATATCAAATCGAAGCTCGTATCAAATTAAACAATTTT
Source organism: Hippophae tibetana (assembly GCA_037013495.1). Lineage (NCBI taxonomy): Eukaryota > Viridiplantae > Streptophyta > Magnoliopsida > Rosales > Elaeagnaceae > Hippophae > Hippophae tibetana. The sequence goes on along the minus strand of CM072812.1, from coordinate 46,369,005 downwards.
ATTTGGTTAATCTCAATAAAATATTTTCGGTACCCAAATTGAATCATTTATAGCACTTATCGAGGATTTAATGTTTTTGACGCACCATTTTCATTTTACTTACTTCCGGTTTAATTCAATAGCGCTATAAAGGAGATACTATTGCCAACCGAGGGTTTTTCATTTATATTTTCAATAAGTCTCTATCCTTCAAAAATAATAAGAGAAGAGACATTGAAAGGGGATGTTGTTCACATTTTTAAAAACAACAAAACATTTAATATATATGTGTTGCAACTTTTAACGGGGATAACTTTTGACTCGGGTATCGAAACTACTATTATAACATATCAAATCGAAGCTCGTATCAAATTACACAATATTATTTGGTCATTCTAATAAAAATATTTTCGGTAACCAAATTGAATCATTTACAGCACCTACTGAGAATTTAATATTTCTTACTCACCATTTTCATTTTACTTACTTCCTATTTAATTCAATAGCGCTATAAATGAGATACTGATGCCAACCGAGGGTTTTTCATTTATATTTTCAATTAGTCTCTATCCTTCAAAAATAATAAGAGAAGAGAAAATGAAAGGGGATGTTGTTCACATTTTCAAAAACAACAAAATATTTAATAAATATGCGTTACAACTTTAAACGGAGATAACTTCTCACTCGGGTATCGAAACGACTATTATAATATATCAAATCGAAGATCGTATCAAATTAAACAATATTATTTGGTTAATCTCAATAAAATATTTTCGGTACCCAAATTGAATCATTTACAGCACTTATCGAGGATTTAATGTTTTTGACGCACCATTTTCATTTTACTTACTTGCAGTTTAATTCAATAGCGCTATAAAGGAGATACTGGTGCCAACCGAGGGTTTTTCATTTATATTTTCAATAAGTCTCTATCCTTAAAAAATAATAAGAGAAGAGACATTGAAAGGGGATGTTGTTCACATTTTCAAAAACAACAAAACATTTAATATATATGTGTTGCAACTTTCAACGAAGATAACTTTTGACTCGGGTATCGAAACGACTATTATAATATATTAAATCGAAGCTCGTATCAAATTACACAATATTATTTTTTTAATCTTAGGAATATTATTTCGGTACCCAAATTGAACCATTTACAGCACTTACCGAGAATTTAATGTTTTTGACGCACCATTTTCATTTTACTTACTTCCGGTTTAATTCAATAGCGCTATAAAGGAGATAGTGGTGCCAAGCTAGGGTTTTTTATTTACATTTTTAATCAGTATCTATCCTTCAAAAATAATAAGAGAAGAGAAAATGAAAAGGGATGTTGTTCACATTTTCAAAAACAACAAAACATTTAATAAATATGTGTTGCAACTTTCAACGGAGATAACTTTTGACTCGGGTATCGAAACGACTATTATAATATATCAAATCGAAGCTCGTGTCAAATTACAGAATATGATTTGGTCTATCTACGGAAAATCTTTTCGGTACCCAAATTGAATCATTTACAGCAGGATTTAATGTTTTTGACGCACCATTTTCATTTTACTTACTTCCGGTTTAATTCAATAGCGCTATAAAGGAGATACTTGTGCCAAGCTAGGATTTTTTATTTACATTTTCAATCAGTCTCTATCCTTCAAAAATAATAAGAGAAGAGAAAATGAAAAGGGATGTTGTTCACATTTTCAAAAACAAGAAAACATTTAATAAATATGTGTTGCAACTTTCAACGGAGATAACTTTTGACTCGGGTATCGAAACGACTATTATAATATATCAAATCGAAGCTCGTATCAAATTAAACAATATTATTTGGTTAATCTCAATAAAATATTTTCGGTACCCAAATTGAATCATTTACAGCACTTATCGAGGATTTAATGTTTTTGACACACCATTTTCATTTTACTTACTTCCGGTTTAATTCAATAGCGCTATAAAGGAGATACTGGTGCCAACCGAGGGTTTTTCATTTATATTTTCAATCATTCTTTATCCTTCAAAAATAATAATAGAAGAGACATTGAAAAGGGATGTGGTTCACATTTTCAAAAACAACAAAACATTTAATAGTAATGTTTTGCAACTTTCAACGGAGATAACTTTTGACTCGGGTATCGAAACGACTATTATAATATATCAAATCGAAGCTCGTATCAAATTAAACAATATTATTTGGTTAATCTCAATAAAATATTTTCGGTACCCAAATTGAATCATTTAAAGCACTTATCGTGGATTTAATGTTTTTGACGCACCATTTTCATTTTACTTACTTCCGGTTTAATTCAATAGCGCTATAAAGGAGATACTAGTGCCAACCGAGGGTTTTTCATTTATATTTTCAATAAGTCTCTATCCTTAAAAAATAATAAGAGAAGAGACATTGAAAGGGGATGTTGTTCACATTTTAAAAAACAACAAAACATTTAATATATATGTGTTGCAACTTTCAACGAAGATAACTTTTGACTCGGGTATCGAAACGACTATTATAATATATCAAATCGAAGCTCGTATCAAGTTACACAATATTATTTTTTTAATCTCAGGAAAATATTTTCGGTACCCAAATTGAATCATTTACAGCACCTACTGAGAATTTAATATTTCTTACTCATCATTTTCATTTTACTTACTTCCTATTTAATTAAATAGCGCTATAAATTAGATACTGATGCCAACCGAGGGTTTTTCATTTATATTTTCAATAAGTCTCTATCCTTCAAAAATAATAACAGAAGAGACATTGAAAGGGAATGTGGTTCACATTTTCAAAAACAACAAAACTTTTAATAGTAATGTGTTGCAACTTTCAACGGAGATAACTTTTGACTCGGGTATCGAAACGACTATTATAATATATCAAATCGAAGCTCGTATCAAATTAAACAAAATGATTTGGTCATTCTAAGGAAAATATTTTTGGTACCCAAATTGAATCATTTACAGCACTTATCGAGGATTTAATGTTTTTGACGCACCATTTTCATTTTACTTACTTCCGGTTTAATTCAATAGCGCAATAAAAGAGATACTGGTGCCAACCGAGGGTTTTTCATTTATATTTTCAATCAGTCTCTATCCTTCAAAAATAATAACAGAAGAGACATTGAAAGGGAATGTGGTTCACATTTTCAAAAACAACAAAACTTTTAATAGTAATGTTTTGCAACTTTCAACGGAGATAACTTTTGACTCGGGTATGGAAAAGACTATTATAATATATCAAATCGAAGCTCGTATCAAATTAAACAATATTATTTGGTTAATCTCAATAAAATATTTTCGGTACCCAAATTGAATCATTTATAGCACTTATCGAGGATTTAATGTTTTTGACGCACCATTTTCATTTTACTTACTTCCGGTTTAATTCAATAGCGCTATAAAGGAGATACTATTGCCAACCGAGGGTTTTTCATTTATATTTTCAATAAGTCTCTATCCTTCAAAAATAATAAGAGAAGAGACATTGAAAGGGGATGTTGTTCACATTTTTAAAAACAACAAAACATTTAATATATATGTGTTGCAACTTTTAACGGGGATAACTTTTGACTCGGGTATCGAAACTACTATTATAACATATCAAATCGAAGCTCGTATCAAATTACACAATATTATTTGGTCATTCTAATAAAAATATTTTCGGTAACCAAATTGAATCATTTACAGCACCTACTGAGAATTTAATATTTCTTACTCACCATTTTCATTTTACTTACTTCCTATTTAATTCAATAGCGCTATAAATGAGATACTGATGCCAACCGAGGGTTTTTCATTTATATTTTCAATTAGTCTCTATCCTTCAAAAATAATAAGAGAAGAGAAAATGAAAGGGGATGTTGTTCACATTTTCAAAAACAACAAAATATTTAATAAATATGCGTTACAACTTTAAACGGAGATAACTTCTCACTCGGGTATCGAAACGACTATTATAATATATCAAATCGAAGATCGTATCAAATTAAACAATATTATTTGGTTAATCTCAATAAAATATTTTCGGTACCCATATTGAATCATTTACAGCACTTATCGAGGATTTAATGTTTTTGACGCACCATTTTCATTTTACTTACTTCCGGTTTAATTCAATAGCGCTATAAAGGAGATACTGGTGCCAACCGAGGGTTTTTCATTTATATTTTCAATCAGTCTTTATCCTTCAAAAATAATAATAGAAGAGACATTGAAAAGGGATGTGGTTCAAATTTTCAAAAACAACAAAACATTTTATAGTAATGTTTTTCAACTTTCAACGGATATAACTTTTGACTCGGGTATCGAAACGACTATTATAATATATCAAATCGAAGCTCGTATCAAATTAAACAATATTATTTGGTTAATCTCAATAAAATATTTTCGGTACCCAAATTGAATCATTTACAGCACCTACTGAGAATTTAATATTTCTTACTCACCATTTTCATTTTACTTACTTCCTATTTAATTAAATAGCGCTATAAATGAGATACTGATGCCAACCGAGGGTTTTTCTTTTATATTTTCAATTAGTCTCTATCCTTTAAAAATAATAAGAGAAGAGAAAATGAAAGGGGATGTTGTTCACATTTTCAAAAACAACAAAACATTTAATAAATATGCGTTACAACTTTCAACGGAGATAACTTCTTACTCTGGTATCGAAACGACTATTATAATATATCAAATCGAAGCTCGTATCAAATTACACAATATTATTTGGTTAATCTCAATAAAATATTTTCGGTACCCAAATTGAATCATTTACAGCACTTATCGAGGATTTAATGTTTTTGACGCACCATTTTCATTTTACTTACTTCCGGTTTAATTCAATAGAGCTATAAAGGAGATACTGGTGCCAACCGAGGGTTTTTCATTTATATTTTCAATAAGTCTCTATCCTTCAAAAATAATAAGAGAAGAGACATAGAAAGGGGATGTTGTTCACATTTTCAAAAACAACAAAACATTAATAAATATGCGTTACAACTTTCAACGGAGATAACTTCTTTCTCGGGTATCGAAACGACTATTATAATATATCAAATCGAAGCTCGTATCAAATTAAACAAAATGATTTGGTCATTCTAAGGAAAATATTTTCGGTACCCAAATTGAATCATTTACAGCACTTATCGAGGATTTAATGTTTTTGACGCACCATTTTCATTTTACTTACTTCCGGTTTAATTCAATAGCGCTATAAAGGAGATACTGGTGCCAACCGAGGGTTTTTCATTTATATTTTCAATCATTCTTTATCCTTCAAAAATAATAATAGAAGAGACATTAAAAAGGGATGTGGTTCACATTTTCAAAAACAACAAAACATTTAATAAATATGTGTTGCAACTTTCAACGAAGATAACTTTTGACTCGGGTATCGAAACGACTATTATAATATATCAAATCGAAGCTCATATCAAATTACACAAAATGATTTGGTCATTCTAAGGAAAATATTTTCGGTACCCAAATTGAATCATTTACAGCACTTATCGAGGATTTAATGTTTTTGACACACCATTTTCATTTTACTTACTTCCGGTTTAATTCAATAGCGCTATAAAGGAGATACTGGTGCCAACCGAGGGTTTTTCATTTATATTTTCAATTAGTCTTTATCCTTCAAAAATAATAATAGAGGAGACATTGAAAAGGGATGTGGTTCATATTTTCAAAAACAACAAAACATTTAATAGTAATGTTTTGCAACTTTCAACGGAGATAACTTTTGACTCGGGTATCGAAACGACTATTATAATATATCAAATCGAAGCTCGTATCAAATTAAATAATATTATTTGGTTAATCTGAATAAAATATTTTCGGTACCCAAATTGAATCATTTACAGCACCTACTGATAATTTAATATTTCTTACTCATCATTTTCATTTTACTTACTTCCTATTTAATTAAATAGCGCTATAAATGAGATACTGATGCCAACCGAGGGTTTTTCATTTATATTTTCAATTAGTCTCTATCCTTTAAAAATAATAAGAGAAGAGAAAATGAAAGGGGATGTTGTTCACATTTTCAAAAACAACAAAACATTAATAAATATGCGTTACAACTTTCAACGGAGATAACTTCTTACTCGGGTATAGAAATGACTATTATAATATATCAAATCGAAGCTCGTATCAAATTACACAAAATGATTTGGTCATTCTAAGGAAAATATTTTCGGTACCCAAATTGAATCATTTACAGCACTTATCGAGGATTTAATGTTTTTGACTCACCATTTTCATTTTACTTACTTCCGGTTTAATTCAATAGCGCTATAAAGGAGATACTGGTGCCAACCGAGGGTTTTTCATTTATATTTTCAATCAGTCTTTATCCTTCAAAAATAATAATAGAAGAGACATTGAAAAGGGATGTGGTTCACATTTTCAAAAACAACAAAACATTTAATAAATATGTGTTGCAACTTTCAACGGAGATAACTTTTGACTCGGGTATCGAAACGACTATTATAATATATCAAATCGAAGCTCGTATCAAATTAAACAATATTATTTGGTTAATCTCAATAAAATATTTTCGGTACCCAAATTGAATCATTTACAGCACCTACTGAGAATTTAATATTTCTTACTCATCATTTTCATTTTACTTACTTCCTATTTAATTAAATAGCGCTATAAATGAGATACTGATGCCAACCGAGGGTTTTTCATTTATATTTTCAATTAGTCTCTATCCTTTAAAAATAATAAGAGAAGAGAAAATGAAAGGGGATGTTGTTCACATTTTCAAAAACAACAAAACATTTAATAAATATGCGTTACAACTTTCAACGGAGATAACTTCTTACTCGGGTATCGAAACGACTATTATAATATATCAAATCGAAGCTCGTATCAAATTACCCAAAATGATTTGGTCATTCTAAGGAAAATATTTTCGGTACCCAAATTGAATCATTTACAGCACTTATCGAGGATTTAATGTTTTTGACGCACCATTTTCATTTTACTTACTTCCGGTTTAATTCAATAGCGCTATAAAGGAGATACTGGTGCGAACCGAGGGTTTTTCATTTATATTTTCAATCAGTCTTTATCCTTCAAAAATAATAATAGAAGAGACATTGAAAAGGGATGTGGTTCACATTTTCAAAAACAACAAAACATTTAATAGTAATGTTTTGCAACTTTCAACGGAGATAACTTTTGACTCGGGTATCGAAACGACTATTATAATATATCAAATCGAAGCTCGTATCAAATTAAACAATATTATTTGGTTAATCTCAATAAAATATTTTCGGTACCCAAATTGAATCATTTACAGCACTTATCCAGGATTTAATGTTTTTGACGCACCATTTTCATTTTACTTACTTCCGGTTTAATTCAATAGCGCTATAAAGGAGATACTGTTGCCAACCGAGGGTTTTTCATTTATATTTTCAATAAGTCTCTATCCTTCAAAAATAATAAGAGAAGAGACATTGAAAGGGGATGTTGTTCACATTTTTAAAAACAACAAAACATTTAATATATATGTGTTGCAACTTTCAACGGAGATAACTTTTGACTCGGGTATCGAAACGACTATTATAATATATCAAATCGAAGCTCGTATCAAATTAAACAATATTATTTGGTTAATCTCAATAAAATATTTTCGGTACCCAAATTGAATCATTTACAGCACCTACTGAGAATTTAATATTTCTTACTCATCATTTTCATTTTACTTACTTCCTATTTAATTAAATAGCGCTATAAATGAGATACTGATGCCAACCGAGGGTTTTTCATTTATATTTTCAATTAGTCTCTATCCTTTAAAAATAATAAGAGAAGAGAAAATGAAAGGGGATGTTGTTCACATTTTCAAAAACAACAAAACATTTAATAAATATGCGTTACAACTTTCAACGGAGATAACTTCTTACTCGGGTATCGAAACGACTATTATAATATATCAAATCGAAGCTCGTATCAAATTACCCAAAATGATTTGGTCATTCTAAGGAAAATATTTTCGGTACCCAAATTGAATCATTTACAGCACTTATCGAGGATTTAATGTTTTTGACTCACCATTTTCATTTTACTTACTTCCGGTTTAATTCAATAGCGCTATAAAGGAGATACTGGTGCCAACCGAGGGTTTTTCATTTATATTTTCAATCATTCTTTATCCTTCAAAAATAATAATAGAAGAGACATTGAAAAGGGATGTGGTTCACATTTTCAAAAACAACAAAACATTTAATAGTAATGTTTTGCAACTTTCAACGGAGATAACTTTTGACTCGGGTATCGAAACGACTATTATAATATATCAAATCGAAGCTCGTATCAAATTAAACAATATTATTTGGTTAATCTCAATAAAATATTTTCGGCACCCAAATTGAATCATTTAAAGCACTTATCGAGGATTTAATGTTTTTGACGCACCATTTTCATTTTACTTATTTCCGGTTTAATTCAATAGCGCTATAAAGGAGATAATAGTGCCAACCGAGGGTTTTTCATTTATATTTTCAATAAGTCTCTATCCTTAAAAAATAATAAGAGAAGAGACATTGAAAGGGGATGTTGTTCACATTTTAAAAAACAACAAAACATTTAATATATATGTGTTGCAACTTTCAACGAAGATAACTTTTGACTCGGGTATCGAAACGACTATTATAATATATCAAATCGAAGCTCGTATCAAGTTACACAATATTATTTTTTTAATCTCAGGAAAATATTTTCGGTACCCAAATTGAATCATTTACAGCACCTACTGAGAATTTAATATTTCTTACTCATCATTTTCATTTTACTTACTTCCTATTTAATTAAATAGCGCTATAAATTAGATACTGATGCCAACCGAGGGTTTTTCATTTATATTTTCAATAAGTCTCTATCCTTCAAAAATAATAACAGAAGAGACATTGAAAGGGAATGTGGTTCACATTTTCAAAAACAACAAAACTTTTAATAGTAATGTGTTGCAACTTTCAACGGAGATAACTTTTGACTCGGGTATCGAAACGACTATTATAATATATCAAATCGAAGCTCGTATCAAATTAAACAAAATGATTTGGTCATTCTAAGGAAAATATTTTTGGTACCCAAATTGAATCATTTACAGCACTTATCGAGGATTTAATGTTTTTGACGCACCATTTTCATTTTACTTACTTCCGGTTTAATTCAATAGCGCAATAAAAGAGATACTGGTGCCAACCGAGGGTTTTTCATTTATATTTTCAATCAGTCTCTATCCTTCAAAAATAATAACAGAAGAGACATTGAAAGGGAATGTGGTTCACATTTTCAAAAACAACAAAACTTTTAATAGTAATGTTTTGCAACTTTCAACGGAGATAACTTTTGACTCGGGTATGGAAAAGACTATTATAATATATCAAATCGAAGCTCGTATCAAATTAAACAATATTATTTGGTTAATCTCAATAAAATATTTTCGGTACCCAAATTGAATCATTTATAGCACTTATCGAGGATTTAATGTTTTTGACGCACCATTTTCATTTTACTTACTTCCGGTTTAATTCAATAGCGCTATAAAGGAGATACTATTGCCAACCGAGGGTTTTTCATTTATATTTTCAATAAGTCTCTATCCTTCAAAAATAATAAGAGAAGAGACATTGAAAGGGGATGTTGTTCACATTTTTAAAAACAACAAAACATTTAATATATATGTGTTGCAACTTTTAACGGGGATAACTTTTGACTCGGGTATCGAAACGACTATTATAACATATCAAATCGAAGCTCGTATCAAATTACACAATATTATTTGGTCATTCTAAGGAAAATATTTTCGGTAACCAAATTGAATCATTTACAGCACCTACTGAGAATTTAATATTTCTTACTCACCATTTTCATTTTACTTACTTCCTATTTAATTCAATAGCGCTATAAATGAGATACTGATGCCAACCGAGGGTTTTTCATTTATATTTTCAATTAGTCTCTATCCTTCAAAAATAATAAGAGAAGAGAAAATGAAAGGGGATGTTGTTCACATTTTCAAAAACAACAAAATATTTAATAAATATGCGTTACAACTTTAAACGGAGATAACTTCTCACTCGGGTATCGAAACGACTATTATAATATATCAAATCGAAGATCGTATCAAATTAAACAATATTATTTGGTTAATCTCAATAAAATATTTTCGGTACCAATATTGAATCATTTACAGCACTTATCGAGGATTTAATGTTTTTGACGCACCATTTTCATTTTACTTACTTCCGGTTTAATTCAATAGCGCTATAAAGGAGATACTGGTGCCAACCGAGGGTTTTTCATTTATATTTTCAATCAGTCTTTATCCTTCAAAAATAATAATAGAAGAGACATTGAAAAGGGATGTGGTTCAAATTTTCAAAAACAACAAAACATTTTATAGTAATGTTTTTCAACTTTCAACGGATATAACTTTTGACTCGGGTATCGAAACGACTATTATAATATATCAAATCGAAGCTCGTATCAAATTAAACAATATTATTTGGTTAATCTCAATAAAATATTTTCGGTACCCAAATTGAATCATTTACAGCACCTACTGAGAATTTAATATTTCTTACTCACCATTTTCATTTTACTTACTTCCTATTTAATTAAATAGCGCTATAAATGAGATACTGATGCCAACCGAGGGTTTTTCTTTTATATTTTCAATTAGTCTCTATCCTTTAAAAATAATAAGAGAAGAGAAAATGAAAGGGGATGTTGTTCACATTTTCAAAAACAACAAAACATTTAATAAATATGCGTTACAACTTTCAACGGAGATAACTTCTTACTCTGGTATCGAAACGACTATTATAATATATCAAATCGAAGCTCGTATCAAATTACACAATATTATTTGGTTAATCTCAATAAAATATTTTCGGTACCCAAATTGAATCATTTACAGCACTTATCGAGGATTTAATGTTTTTGACGCACCATTTTCATTTTACTTACTTCCGGTTTAATTCAATAGAGCTATAAAGGAGATACTGGTGCCAACCGAGGGTTTTTCATTTATATTTTCAATAAGTCTCTATCCTTCAAAAATAATAAGAGAAGAGACATAGAAAGGGGATGTTGTTCACATTTTCAAAAACAACAAAACATTAATAAATATGCGTTACAACTTTCAACGGAGATAACTTCTTTCTCGGGTGTCGAAACGACTATTATAATATATCAAATCGAAGCTCGTATCAAATTACACAAAATGATTTGGTCATTCTAAGGAAAATATTTTCGGTACCCAAATTGAATCATTTACAGCACTTATCGAGGATTTAATGTTTTTGACGCACCATTTTCATTTTACTTACTTCCGGTTTAATTCAATAGCGCTATAAAGGAGATACTGGTGCCAACCGAGGGTTTTTCATTTATATTTTCAATCAGTCTTTATCCTTCAAAAATAATAATAGAGGAGACATTGAAAAGGGATGTGGTTCATATTTTCAAAAACAACAAAACATTTAATAGTAATGTTTTGCAACTTTCAACGGAGATAACTTTTGACTCGGGTATCGAAACGACTATTATAATATATCAAATCGAAGCTCGTATCAAATTAAATAATATTATTTGGTTAATCTGAATAAAATATTTTCGGTACCCAAATTGAATCATTTACAGCACCTACTGATAATTTAATATTTCTTACTCATCATTTTCATTTTACTTACTTCCTATTTAATTAAATAGCGCTATAAATGAGATACTGATGCCAACCGAGGGTTTTTCATTTATATTTTCAATTAGTCTCTATCCTTTAAAAATAATAAGAGAAGAGAAAATGAAAGGGGATGTTGTTCACATTTTCAAAAACAACAAAACATTAATAAATATGCGTTACAACTTTCAACGGAGATAACTTCTTACTCGGGTATCGAAACGACTATTATAATATATCAAATCGAAGCTCGTATCAAATTACACAAAATGATTTGGTCATTCTAAGGAAAATATTTTCGGTACCCAAATTGAATCATTTACAGCACTTATCGAGGATTTAATGTTTTTGACGCACCATTTTCATTTTACTTACTTCCGGTTTAATTCAATAGCGCTATAAAGGAGATACTGGTGCCAACCGAGGGTTTTTCATTTATATTTTCAATCAGTCTTTATCCTTCAAAAATAATAATAGAAGAGACATTGAAAAGGGATGTGGTTCACATTTTCAAAAACAACAAAACATTTAATAAATATGTGTTGCAACTTTCAACGAAGATAACTTTTGACTCGGGTATCGAAACGACTATTATAATATATCAAATCGAAGCTCGTATCAAATTACACAAAATGATTTGGTCATTCTAAGGAAAATATTTTCGGTACCCAAATTGAATCATTTACAGCACTTATCGAGGATTTAATATTTTTGACGCACCATTTTCATTTTACTTACTTCCGGTTTAATTCAATAGCGCTATAAAGGAGATACTGGTGCCAACCGAGGGTTTTTCATTTATATTTTCAATCAGTCTTTATCCTTCAAAAATAATAACAGAAGAGACATTGAAAAGGGATGTGGTTCACATTTTCAAAAACAACAAAACATTTAATAGTAATGTTTTGCAACTTTCAACGGAGATAACTTTTGACTCGGGTATCGAAACGACTATTATAATATATCAAATCGAAGCTCGTATCAAATTAAACAATATTATTTGGTTAATCTCAATAAAATATTTTCGGTACCCAAATTGAATCATTTACAGCACCTACTAAGAATTTAATATTTCTTACTCATCATTTTCATTTTACTTACTTCCTATTTAATTAAATAGCGCTATAAATGAGATACTGATGCCAACCGAGGGTTTTTCATTTATATTTTCAATTAGTCTCTATCCTTTAAAAATAATAAGAGAAGAGAAAATGAAAGGGGATGTTGTTCACATTTTCAAAAACAACAAAACATTAATAAATATGCGTTACAACTTTCAACGGAGATAACTTCTTACTCGGGTATCGAAATGACTATTATAATATATCAAATCGAAGCTCGTATCAAATTACACAAAATGATTTGGTCATTCTAAGGAAAATATTTTCGGTACCCAAATTGAATCATTTACAGCACTTATCGAGGATTTAATGTTTTTGACTCACCATTTTCATTTTACTTACTTCCGGTTTAATTCAATAGCGCTATAAAGGAGATACTGGTGCCAACCGAGGGTTTTTCATTTATATTTTCAATCAGTCTTTATCCTTCAAAAATAATAATAGAAGAGACATTGAAAAGGGATGTGGTTCACATTTTCAAAAACAACAAAACATTTAATAAATATGTGTTGCAACTTTCAACGGAGATAACTTTTGACTCGGGTATCGAAACGACTATTATAATGTATCAAATCGAAGCTCGTATCAAATTAAACAATATTATTTGGTTAATCTCAATAAAATATTTTCGGTACCCAAATTGAATCATTTACAGCACCTACTGAGAATTTAATATTTCTTACTCATCATTTTCATTTTACTTACTTCCTATTTAATTAAATAGCGCTATAAATGAGATACTGATGCCAACCGAGGGTTTTTCATTTATATTTTCAATTAGTCTCTATCCTTTAAAAATAATAAGAGAAGAGAAAATGAAAGGGGATGTTGTTCACATTTTCAAAAACAACAAAACATTTAATAAATATGCGTTACAACTTTCAACGGAGATAACTTCTTACTCGGGTATCGAAACGACTATTATAATATATCAAATCGAAGCTCGTATCAAATTACCCAAAATGATTTGGTCATTCTAAGGAAAATATTTTCGGTACCCAAATTGAATAATTTACAGCACTTATCGAGGATTTAATGTTTTTGACGCACCATTTTCATTTTACTTACTTCCGGTTTAATTCAATAGCGCTATAAAGGAGATACTGGTGCCAACCGAGGGTTTTTCATTTATATTTTCAATCATTCTTTATCCTTCAAAAATAATAATAGAAGAGACATTAAAAAGGGATGTGGTTCACATTTTCAAAAACAACAAAACATTTAATAAATATGTGTTGCAACTTTCAACGAAGATAACTTTTGACTCGGGTATCGAAACGACTATTATAATATATCAAATCGAAGCGCGAATCAAATTAAACAATATTATTTGGTTAATCTCAATAAAATATTTTCGGTACCCAAATTGAATCATTTACAGCACTTATCGAGGATTTAATGTTTTTGACGCACCATTTTCATTTTACTTACTTCCGGTTTAATTCAATAGCGCTATAAAGGAGATACTGTTGCCAACCGAGGGTTTTTCATTTATATTTTCAATAAGTCTCTATCCTTCAAAAATAATAAGAGAAGAGACATTGAAAGGGGATGTTGTTCACATTTTTAAAAACAACAAAACATTTAATATATATGTGTTGCAACTTTCAACGGAGATAACTTTTGACTCGGGTATCGAAACGACTATTATAATATATCAAATCGAAGCTCGTATCAAATTAAACAATATTATTTGGTTAATCACAATAAAATATTTTCGGTACCCAAATTGAATCATTTACAGCACCTACTGAGAATTTAATATTTCTTACTCATCATTTTCATTTTACTTACTTCCTATTTAATTAAATAGCGCTATAAATGAGATACTGATGCCAACCGAGGGTTTTTCATTTATATTTTCAATTAGTCTCTATCCTTTAAAAATAATAAGAGAAGAGAAAATGAAAGGGGATGTTGTTCACATTTTTAAAAACAACAAAACATTTAATAAATATGCGTTACAACTTTCAACGGAGATAACTTCTTACTCGGGTATCGAAACGACTATTATAATATATCAAATCGAACCTCGTATCAAATTACCCAAAATGATTTGGTCATTCTAAGGAAAATATTTTCGGTACCCAAATTGAATCATTTACAGCACTTATCGAGGATTTAATGTTTTTGACTCACCATTTTCATTTTACTTACTTCCGGTTTAATTCAATAGCGCTATAAAGGAGATACTGGTGCCAACCGAGGGTTTTTCATTTATATTTTCAATCATTCTTTATCCTTCAAAAATAATAATAGAAGAGACATTGAAAAGGGATGTGGTTCACATTTTCAAAAACAACAAAACATTTAATAGTAATGTTTTGCAACTTTCAACGGAGATAACTTTTGACTCGGGTATCGAAACGACTATTATAATATATCAAATCGAAGCTCGTATCAAATTAAACAATATTATTTGGTTAATCTCAATAAAATATTTTCGGTACCCAAATTGAATCATTTACAGCACTTATCGAGGATTTAATGTTTTTGACGCACCATTTTCATTTTACTTACTTCCGGTTTAATTCAATAGCGCTATAAAGGAGATACTGTTGCCAACCGAGGGTTTTTCATTTATATTTTCAATAAGTCTCTATCCTTCAAAAATAATAATAGAGGAGACATTGAAAGGGGATGTTGTTCACATTTTCAAAAACAACAAAACATTTAATATATATGTGTTGCAACTTTCAACGAAGATAACTTTTGACTCGGGTATCGAAACGACTATTATAATATATCAAATCGAAGCTCGTATCAAATTAAACAATATTATTTGGTTAATCTCAATAAAATATTTTCGGTACCCAAATTGAATCATTTACAGCACCTACTGAGAATTTAATATTTCTTACTCATCATTTTTATTTTACTTACTTCCTATTTAATTAAATAGCGCTATAAATGAGATACTGATGCCAACCGAGGGTTTTTCATTTATATTTTCAATTAGTCTCTATCCTTTAAAAATAATAAGAGAAGAGAAAATGAAAGGGGATGTTGTTCACATTTTCAAAAACAACAAAACATTTAATAAATATGCGTTACAACTTTCAACGGAGATAACTTCTTACTCGGGTATCGAAACGACTATTATAATATATCAAATCGAAACTCGTATCAAATTACCCAAAATGATTTGTTCATTCTAAGGAAAATATTTTCGGTACCCAAATTGAATCATTTACAGCACTTATCGAGGATTTAATGTTTTTGACGCACCATTTTCATTTTACTCACTTCCGTTTTAATTCAATAGCGCTATAAAAGAAATACTGGTGCCAACCGAGGGTTTTTCATTTATATTTTCAATCAGTCTCTATCCTTCAAAAATAATAACAGAAGAGACATTGAAAGGGAATGTGGTTCACATTTTCAAAAACAACAAAACTTTTAATAGTAATGTGTTGCAACTTTCAACGGAGATAACTTTTGACTCGGGTATCGAAACGACTATTATAATATATCAAATCGAAGCTCGTATCAAATTAAACAATATTATTTGGTTAATCCCAATAAAATATTTTCGGTACAAAAATTGAATCATTTACAGCATTTATCGAGGATTTAATGTTTTTGACGCACAATTTTCATTTTACTTACTTCCGGTTTAATTCAATAGCGCTATAAAGGAGATACTGGTGCCAACCGAGGGTTTTTCATTTATATTTTCAATCAGTCTTTATCCTTCAAAAATAATAATAGAAGAGACATTGAAAAGGGATGTGGTTCACATTTTCAAAAACAACAAAACATTTAATAGTAATGTTTTGCAACTTTCAACGGAGATAACTTTTGACTCGGGTATCGAAACGACTATTATAATATATCAAATCGAAGCTCGTATCAAATTAAACAATATTATTTGGTTAATCTCAATAAAATATTTTCGGTACCCAAATTGAATCATTTACAGCACCTACTAAGAATTTAATATTTCTTACTCATCATTTTCATTTTACTTACTTCCTATTTAATTAAATAGCGCTATAAATGAGATACTGATGCCAACCGAGGGTTTTTCATTTATATTTTCAATTAGTCTCTATCCTTTAAAAATAATAAGAGAAGAGAAAATGAAAGGGGATGTTGTTCACATTTTCAAAAACAACAAAACATTAATAAATATGCGTTACAACTTTCAACGGAGATAACTTCTTACTCGGGTATCGAAATGACTATTATAATATATCAAATCGAAGCTCGTATCAAATTACACAAAATGATTTGGTCATTCTAAGGAAAATATTTTCGGTACCCAAATTGAATCATTTACAGCACTTATCGAGGATTTAATGTTTTTGACTCACCATTTTCATTTTACTTACTTCCGGTTTAATTCAATAGCGCTATAAAGGAGATACTGGTGCCAACCGAGGGTTTTTCATTTATATTTTCAATCAGTCTTTATCCTTCAAAAATAATAATAGAAGAGACATTGAAAAGGGATGTGGTTCACATTTTCAAAAACAACAAAACATTTAATAAATATGTGTTGCAACTTTCAACGAAGATAACTTTTGACTCGGGTATCGAAACGACTATTATAATATATCAAATCGAAGCTCGTATCAAATTACACAAAATGATTTGGTCATTCTAAGGAAAATATTTTCGGTACCCAAATTGAATCATTTACAGCACTTATCGAGGATTTAATATTTTTGACGCACCATTTTCATTTTACTTACTTCCGGTTTAATTCAATAGCGCTATAAAGGAGATACTGGTGCCAACCGAGGGTTTTTCATTTATATTTTCAATCAGTCTTTATCCTTCAAAAATAATAACAGAAGAGACATTGAAAAGGGATGTGGTTCACATTTTCAAAAACAACAAAACATTTAATAGTAATGTTTTGCAACTTTCAACGGAGATAACTTTTGACTCGGGTATCGAAACGACTATTATAATATATCAAATCGAAGCTCGTATCAAATTAAACAATATTATTTGGTTAATCTCAATAAAATATTTTCGGTACCCAAATTGAATCATTTACAGCACCTACTAAGAATTTAATATTTCTTACTCATCATTTTCATTTTACTTACTTCCTATTTAATTAAATAGCGCTATAAATGAGATACTGATGCCAACCGAGGGTTTTTCATTTATATTTTCAATTAGTCTCTATCCTTTAAAAATAATAAGAGAAGAGAAAATGAAAGGGGATGTTGTTCACATTTTCAAAAACAACAAAACATTAATAAATATGCGTTACAACTTTCAACGGAGATAACTTCTTACTCGGGTATCGAAATGACTATTATAATATATCAAATCGAAGCTCGTATCAAATTACACAAAATGATTTGGTCATTCTAAGGAAAATATTTTCGGTACCCAAATTGAATCATTTACAGCACTTATCGAGGATTTAATGTTTTTGACTCACCATTTTCATTTTACTTACTTCCGGTTTAATTCAATAGCGCTATAAAGGAGATACTGGTGCCAACCGAGGGTTTTTCATTTATATTTTCAATCAGTCTTTATCCTTCAAAAATAATAATAGAAGAGACATTGAAAAGGGATGTGGTTCACATTTTCAAAAACAACAAAACATTTAATAAATATGTGTTGCAACTTTCAACGGAGATAACTTTTGACTCGGGTATCGAAACGACTATTATAATGTATCAAATCGAAGCTCGTATCAAATTAAACAATATTATTTGGTTAATCTCAATAAAATATTTTCGGTACCCAAATTGAATCATTTACAGCACCTACTGAGAATTTAATATTTCTTACTCATCATTTTCATTTTACTTACTTCCTATTTAATTAAATAGCGCTATAAATGAGATACTGATGCCAACCGAGGGTTTTTCATTTATATTTTCAATTAGTCTCTATCCTTTAAAAATAATAAGAGAAGAGAAAATGAAAGGGGATGTTGTTCACATTTTCAAAAACAACAAAACATTTAATATATATGTGTTGCAACTTTCAACGAAGATAACTTTTGACTCGGGTATCGAAACGACTATTATAATATATCAAATCGAAGCTCGTATCAAATTAAACAATATTATTTGGTTAATCTCAATAAAATATTTTCGGTACCCAAATTGAATCATTTACAGCACCTACTGAGAATTTAATATTTCTTACTCATCATTTTCATTTTACTTACTTCCTATTTAATTAAATAGCGCTATAAATGAGATACTGATGCCAACCGAGGGTTTTTCATTTATATTTTCAATTAGTCTCTATCCTTTAAAAATAATAAGAGAAGAGAAAATGAAAGGGGATGTTGTTCACATTTTCAAAAACAACAAAACATTTAATAAATATGCGTTACAACTTTCAACGGAGATAACTTCTTACTCGGGTATCGAAACGACTATTATAATATATCAAATCGAAACTCGTATCAAATTACCCAAAATGATTTGGTCATTCTAAGGAAAATATTTTCGGTACCCAAATTGAATCATTTACAGCACTTATCGAGGATTTAATGTTTTTGACGCACCATTTTCATTTTACTCACTTCCGTTTTAATTCAATAGCGCTATAAAAGAAATACTGGTGCCAACCGAGGGTTTTTCATTTATATTTTCAATCAGTCTCTATCCTTCAAAAATAATAACAGAAGAGACATTGAAAGGGAATGTGGTTCACATTTTCAAAAACAACAAAACTTTTAATAGTAATGTGTTGCAACTTTCAACGGAGATAACTTTTGACTCGGGTATCGAAACGACTATTATAATATATCAAATCGAAGCTCGTATCAAATTAAACAATATTATTTGGTTAATCCCAATAAAATATTTTCGGTACAAAAATTGAATCATTTACAGCATTTATCGAGGATTTAATGTTTTTGACGCACAATTTTCATTTTACTTACTTCCGGTTTAATTCAATAGCGCTATAAAGGAGATACTGGTGCCAACCGAGGGTTTTTCATTTATATTTTCAATCAGTCTTTATCCTTCAAAAATAATAATAGAAGAGACATTGAAAAGGGATGTGGTTCACATTTTCAAAAACAACAAAACATTTAATAGTAATGTTTTGCAACTTTCAACGGAGA
Source organism: Hippophae tibetana (assembly GCA_037013495.1). Lineage (NCBI taxonomy): Eukaryota > Viridiplantae > Streptophyta > Magnoliopsida > Rosales > Elaeagnaceae > Hippophae > Hippophae tibetana. The sequence goes on along the minus strand of CM072812.1, from coordinate 46,349,129 downwards.
TAACTTTTGACTCGGGTATCGAAACGACTATTATAATATATCAAATCGAAGCTCGTATCAAATTAAACAATATTATTTGGTTAATCTCAATAAAATATTTTCGGTACCCAAATTGAATCATTTACAGCACCTACTAAGAATTTAATATTTCTTACTCATCATTTTCATTTTACTTACTTCCTATTTAATTAAATAGCGCTATAAATGAGATACTGATGCCAACCGAGGGTTTTTCATTTATATTTTCAATTAGTCTCTATCCTTTAAAAATAATAAGAGAAGAGAAAATGAAAGGGGATGTTGTTCACATTTTCAAAAACAACAAAACATTAATAAATATGCGTTACAACTTTCAACGGAGATAACTTCTTACTCGGGTATCGAAATGACTATTATAATATATCAAATCGAAGCTCGTATCAAATTACACAAAATGATTTGGTCATTCTAAGGAAAATATTTTCGGTACCCAAATTGAATCATTTACAGCACTTATCGAGGATTTAATGTTTTTGACTCACCATTTTCATTTTACTTACTTCCGGTTTAATTCAATAGCGCTATAAAGGAGATACTGGTGCCAACCGAGGGTTTTTCATTTATATTTTCAATCAGTCTTTATCCTTCAAAAATAATAATAGAAGAGACATTGAAAAGGGATGTGGTTCACATTTTCAAAAACAACAAAACATTTAATAAATATGTGTTGCAACTTTCAACGAAGATAACTTTTGACTCGGGTATCGAAACGACTATTATAATATATCAAATCGAAGCTCGTATCAAATTACACAAAATGATTTGGTCATTCTAAGGAAAATATTTTCGGTACCCAAATTGAATCATTTACAGCACTTATCGAGGATTTAATATTTTTGACGCACCATTTTCATTTTACTTACTTCCGGTTTAATTCAATAGCGCTATAAAGGAGATACTGGTGCCAACCGAGGGTTTTTCATTTATATTTTCAATCAGTCTTTATCCTTCAAAAATAATAATAGAAGAGACATTGAAAAGGGATGTGGTTCACATTTTCAAAAACAACAAAACATTTAATAGTAATGTTTTGCAACTTTCAACGGAGATAACTTTTGACTCGGGTATCGAAACGACTATTATAATATATCAAATCGAAGCTCGTATCAAATTAAACAATATTATTTGGTTAATCTCAATAAAATATTTTCGGTACCCAAATTGAATCATTTACAGCACCTACTAAGAATTTAATATTTCTTACTCATCATTTTCATTTTACTTACTTCCTATTTAATTAAATAGCGCTATAAATGAGATACTGATGCCAACCGAGGGTTTTTCATTTATATTTTCAATTAGTCTCTATCCTTTAAAAATAATAAGAGAAGAGAAAATGAAAGGGGATGTTGTTCACATTTTCAAAAACAACAAAACATTAATAAATATGCGTTACAACTTTCAACGGAGATAACTTCTTACTCGGGTATCGAAATGACTATTATAATATATCAAATCGAAGCTCGTATCAAATTACACAAAATGATTTGGTCATTCTAAGGAAAATATTTTCGGTACCCAAATTGAATCATTTACAGCACTTATCGAGGATTTAATGTTTTTGACGCACCATTTTCATTTTACTTACTTCCGGTTTAATTCAATAGCGCTATAAAGGAGATACTGGTGCCAACCGAGGGTTTTTCATTTATATTTTCAATCAGTCTTTATCCTTCAAAAATAATAATAGAAGAGACATTGAAAAGGGATGTGGTTCACATTTTCAAAAACAACAAAACATTTAATAAATATGTGTTGCAACTTTCAACGGAGATAACTTTTGACTCGGGTATCGAAACGACTATTATAATGTATCAAATCGAAGCTCGTATCAAATTAAACAATATTATTTGGTTAATCTCAATAAAATATTTTCGGTACCCAAATTGAATCATTTACAGCACCTACTGAGAATTTAATATTTCTTACTCATCATTTTCATTTTACTTACTTCCTATTTAATTAAATAGCGCTATAAATGAGATACTGATGCCAACCGAGGGTTTTTCATTTATATTTTCAATTAGTCTCTATCCTTTAAAAATAATAAGAGAAGAGAAAATGAAAGGGGATGTTGTTCACATTTTCAAAAACAACAAAACATTTAATAAATATGCGTTACAACTTTCAACGGAGATAACTTCTTACTCGGGTATCGAAACGACTATTATAATATATCAAATCGAAGCTCGTATCAAATTACCCAAAATGATTTGGTCATTCTAAGGAAAATATTTTCGGTACCCAAATTGAATAATTTACAGCACTTATCGAGGATTTAATGATTTTGACGCACCATTTTCATTTTACTTACTTCCGGTTTAATTCAATAGCGCTATAAAGGAGATACTGGTGCCAACCGAGGGTTTTTCATTTATATTTTCAATCAGTCTTTATCCTTCAAAAATAATAATAGAAGAGACATTGAAAAGGGATGTGGTTCACATTTTCAAAAACAACAAAACATTTAATAGTAATGTTTTGCAACTTTCAACGGAGATAACTTTTGACTCGGGTATCGAAACGACTATTATAATATATCAAATCGAAGCGCGAATCAAATTAAACAATATTATTTGGTTAATCTCAATAAAATATTTTCGGTACCCAAATTGAATCATTTACAGCACTTATCGAGGATTTAATGTTTTTGACGCACCATTTTCATTTTACTTACTTCAGGTTTAATTCAATAGCGCTATAAAGGAGATACTGTTGCCAACCGAGGGTTTTTCATTTATATTTTCAATAAGTCTCTATCCTTCAAAAATAATAAGAGAAGAGACATTGAAAGGGGATGTTGTTCACATTTTTAAAAACAACAAAACATTTAATATATATGTGTTGCAACTTTCAACGGAGATAACTTTTGACTCGGGTATCGAAACGACTATTATAATATATCAAATCGAAGCTCGTATCAAATTAAACAATATTATTTGGTTAATCACAATAAAATATTTTCGGTACCCAAATTGAATCATTTACAGCACCTACTGAGAATTTAATATTTCTTACTCATCATTTTCATTTTACTTACTTCCTATTTAATTAAATAGCGCTATAAATGAGATACTGATGCCAACCGAGGGTTTTTCATTTATATTTTCAATTAGTCTCTATCCTTTAAAAATAATAAGAGAAGAGAAAATGAAAGGGGATGTTGTTCACATTTTCAAAAACAACAAAACATTTAATAAATATGCGTTACAACTTTCAACGGAGATAACTTCTTACTCGGGTATCGAAACGACTATTATAATATATCAAATCGAAGCTCGTATCAAATTACCCAAAATGATTTGGTCATTCTAAGGAAAATATTTTCGGTACCCAAATTGAATCATTTACAGCACTTATCGAGGATTTAATGTTTTTGACTCACCATTTTCATTTTACTTACTTCCGGTTTAATTCAATAGCGCTATAAAGGAGATACTGGTGCCAACCGAGGGTTTTTCATTTATATTTTCAATCATTCTTTATCCTTCAAAAATAATAATAGAAGAGACATTGAAAAGGGATGTGGTTCACATTTTCAAAAACAACAAAACATTTAATAGTAATGTTTTGCAACTTTCAACGGAGATAACTTTTGACTCGGGTATCGAAACGACTATTATAATATATCAAATCGAAGCTCGTATCAAATTAAACAATATTATTTGGTTAATCTCAATAAAATATTTTCGGTACCCAAATTGAATCATTTACAGCACTTATCGAGGATTTAATGTTTTTGACGCACCATTTTCATTTTACTTACTTCCGGTTTAATTCAATAGCGCTATAAAGGAGATACTGTTGCCAACCGAGGGTTTTTCATTTATATTTTCAATAAGTCTCTATCCTTCAAAAATAATAATAGAGGAGACATTGAAAGGGGATGTTGTTCACATTTTCAAAAACAACAAAACATTTAATATATATGTGTTGCAACTTTCAACGAAGATAACTTTTGACTCGGGTATCGAAACGACTATTATAATATATCAAATCGAAGCTCGTATCAAATTAAACAATATTATTTGGTTAATCTCAATAAAATATTTTCGGTACCCAAATTGAATCATTTACAGCACCTACTGAGAATTTAATATTTCTTACTCATCATTTTCATTTTACTTACTTCCTATTTAATTAAATAGCGCTATAAATGAGATACTGATGCCAACCGAGGGTTTTTCATTTATATTTTCAATTAGTCTCTATCCTTTAAAAATAATAAGAGAAGAGAAAATGAAAGGGGATGTTGTTCACATTTTCAAAAACAACAAAACATTTAATAAATATGCGTTACAACTTTCAACGGAGATAACTTCTTACTCGGGTATCGAAACGACTATTATAATATATCAAATCGAAACTCGTATCAAATTACCCAAAATGATTTGGTCATTCTAAGGAAAATATTTTCGGTACCCAAATTGAATCATTTACAGCACTTATCGAGGATTTAATGTTTTTGACGCACCATTTTCATTTTACTCACTTCCGTTTTAATTCAATAGCGCTATAAAAGAAATACTGGTGCCAACCGAGGGTTTTTCATTTATATTTTCAATCAGTCTCTATCCTTCAAAAATAATAACAGAAGAGACATTGAAAGGGAATGTGGTTCACATTTTCAAAAACAACAAAACTTTTAATAGTAATGTGTTGCAACTTTCAACGGAGATAACTTTTGACTCGGGTATCGAAACGACTATTATAATATATCAAATCGAAGCTCGTATCAAATTAAACAATATTATTTGGTTAATCCCAATAAAATATTTTCGGTACAAAAATTGAATCATTTACAGCATTTATCGAGGATTTAATGTTTTTGACGCACAATTTTCATTTTACTTACTTCCGGTTTAATTCAATAGCGCTATAAAGGAGATACTGGTGCCAACCGAGGGTTTTTCATTTATATTTTCAATCAGTCTTTATCCTTCAAAAATAATAATAGAAGAGACATTGAAAAGGGATGTGGTTCACATTTTCAAAAACAACAAAACATTTAATAGTAATGTTTTGCAACTTTCAACGGAGATAACTTTTGACTCGGGTATCGAAACGACTATTATAATATATCAAATCGAAGCTCGTATCAAATTAAACAATATTATTTGGTAAATCTCAATAAAATATTTTCGGTACCCAAATTGAATCATTTACAGCACTTATCGAGGATTTAATGTTTTTGACGCACCATTTTCATTTTACTTACTTCCGGTTTAATTAAATAGTGCTATAAAGGAGATACTGGTGCCAACCGAGGGTTTTTCATTTATATTTTCAATCAGTCTTTATCCTTCAAAAATAATAATAGAAGAGACATTGAAAAGGGATGTGGTTCACATTTTCAAAAACAACAAAACATTTAATAAATATGTGTTGCAACTTTCAACGAAGATAACTTTTGACTCGGGTATCGAAACGACTATTATAATATATCAAATCGAAGCTTGTATTAAATTACACAATATTATTTGGTCATTCTAAGGAAAATATTTTCGGTAACCAAATTGAATCATTTACAGCACCTACTGAGAATTTAATATTTCTTACTCACCATTTTCATTTTACTTACTTCCTATTTAATTAAATAGCGCTATAAATGAGATACTGTTGCCAACCGAGGGTTTTTCTTTTATATTTTCAATTAGTCTCTATCCTTTAAAAATAATAAGAGAAGAGAAAATGAAAGGGGATGTTGTTCACATTTTCAAAAACAACAAAACATTTAATAAATATGCGTTACAACTTTCAACGGAGATAACTTCTTACTCGGGTATCGAAACGACTATTATAATATATCAAATCGAAGCTCGTATCAAATTACCCAAAATGATTTGGTCATTCTAAGGAAAATATTTTCGGTACCCAAATTGAATCATTTACAGCACTTATCCAGGATTTAATGTTTTTGACGCACCATTTTCATTTTACTTACTTCCGGTTTAATTCAATAGCCCTATAAAGGAGATACTGTTGCCAACCGAGGGTTTTTCATTTATATTTTCAATAAGTCTCTATCCTTCAAAAATAATAAGAGAAGAGACATTGAAAGGGGATGTTGTTCACATTTTTAAAAACAACAAAACATTTAATATATATGTGTTGCAACTTTCAACGGAGATAACTTTTGACTCGGGTATCGAAACGACTATTATAATATATCAAATCGAAGCTCGTATCAAATTAAACAATATTATTTGGTTAATCTCAATAAAATATTTTCGGTACCCAAATTAAATCATTTACAGCACCTACTGAGAATTTAATATTTCTTACTCATCATTTTCATTTTACTTACTTCCTATTTAATTAAATAGCGCTATAAATGAGATACTGATGTCAACCGAGGGTTTTTCATTTATATTTTCAATTAGTCTCTATCCTTTAAAAACAATAAGAGAAGAGAAAATGAAAGGGGATGTTGTTCACATTTTCAAAAACAACAAAACATTTAATAAATATGCGTTACAACTTTCAACGGAGATAACTTCTTACTCGGGTATCGAAACGACTATTATAATATATCAAATCGAAGCTCGTATCAAATTACCCAAAATGATTTGGTCATTCTAAGGAAAATATTTTCGGTACCCAAATTGAATCATTTACAGCACTTATCGAGGATTTAATGTTTTTGACGCACCATTTTCATTTTACTTACTTCCGGTTTAATTCAATAGCGCTATAAAGGAGATACTGGTGCCAACCGAGGGTTTTTCATTTATATTTTCAATCATTCTTTATCCTTCAAAAATAATAATAGAAGAGACATTGAAAAGGGATGTGGTTCACATTTTCAAAAACAACAAAACATTTAATAGTAATGTTTTGCAACTTTCAACGGAGATAACTTTTGACTCGGGTATCGAAACGACTATTATAATATATCAAATCGAAGCTCGTATCAAATTAAACAATATTATTTGGTTAATCTCAATAAAATATTTTCGGTACCCAAATTGAATCATTTACAGCACTTATCGAGGATTTAATGTTTTTGACGCACCATTTTCATTTTACTTACTTCCGGTTTAATTCAATAGCGCTATAAAGGAGATACTGTTGCCAACCGAGGGTTTTTCATTTATATTTTCAATAAGTCTCTATCCTTCAAAAATAATAAGAGAAGAGACATTGAAAGGGGATGTTGTTCACATTTTTAAAAACAACAAAACATTTAATATATATGTGTTGCAACTTTCAACGGAGATAACTTTTGACTCGGGTATCGAAACGACTATTATAATATATCAAATCGAAGCTCGTATCAAATTAAACAATATTATTTGGTTAATCCCAATAAAATATTTTCGGTACAAAAATTGAATCATTTACAGCACTTATCGAGGATTTAATGTTTTTGACGCACAATTTTCATTTTACTTACTTCCGGTTTAATTCAATAGCGCTATAAAGGAGATACTGGTGCCAACCGAGGGTTTTTCATTTATATTTTCAATCAGTCGTTATCCTTCAAAAATAATAATAGAAGAGACATTGAAAAGGGATGTGGTTCACATTTTCAAAAACAACAAAACATTTAATAGTAATGTTTTGCAACTTTCAACGGAGATAACTTTTGACTCGGGTATCGAAACGACTATTATAATATATCAAATCGAAGCTCGTATCAAATTAAACAATATTATTTGGTAAATCTCAATAAAATATTTTCGGTACCCAAATTGAATCATTTACAGCACTTATCGAGGATTTAATGTTTTTGACGCACCATTTTCATTTTACTTACTTCCGGTTTAATTCAATAGCGCTATAAAGGAGATACTGGTGCCAACCGAGGGTTTTTCATTTATATTTTCAATCAGTCTTTATCCTTCAAAAATAATAATAGAAGAGACATTGAAAAGGGATGTGGTTCACATTTTCAAAAACAACAAAACATTTAATAAATATGTGTTGCAACTTTCAACGAAGATAACTTTTGACTCGGGTATCGAAACGACTATTATAATATATCAAATCGAAGCTCGTATCAAATTACACAATATTATTTGGTCATTCTAAGGAAAATATTTTCGGTAACCAAATTGAATCATTTACAGCACCTACTGAGAATTTAATATTTCTTACTCACCATTTTCATTTTACTTACTTCCTATTTAATTAAATAGCGCTATAAATGAGATACTGATGCCAACCGAGGGTTTTTCTTTTATATTTTCAATTAGTCTCTATCCTTTAAAAATAATAAGAGAAGAGAAAATGAAAGGGGATGTTGTTCACATTTTCAAAAACAACAAAACATTTAATAAATATGCGTTACAACTTTCAACGGAGATAACTTCTTACTCGGGTATCGAAACGAGTATTATAATATATCAAATCGAAGCTCGTATCAAATTACCCAAAATGATTTGGTCATTCTAAGGAAAATATTTTCGGTACCCAAATTGAATCATTTACAGCACTTATCGAGGATTTAATGTTTTTGACGCACCATTTTCATTTTACTTACTTCCGGTTTAATTCAATAGCCCTATAAAGGAGATACTGTTGCCAACCGAGGGTTTTTCATTTATATTTTCAATAAGTCTCTATCCTTCAAAAATAATAAGAGAAGAGACATTGAAAGGGGATGTTGTTCACATTTTTAAAAACAACAAAACATTTAATATATATGTGTTGCAACTTTCAACGGAGATAACTTTTGACTCGGGTATCGAAACGACTATTATAATATATCAAATCGAAGCTCGTATCAAATTAAACAATATTATTTGGTTAATCTCAATAAAATATTTTCGGTACCCAAATTAAATCATTTACAGCACCTACTGAGAATTTAATATTTCTTACTCATCATTTTCATTTTACTTACTTCCTATTTAATTAAATAGCGCTATAAATGAGATACTGATGCCAACCGAGGGTTTTTCATTTATATTTTCAATTAGTCTCTATCCTTTAAAAACAATAAGAGAAGAGAAAATGAAAGGGGATGTTGTTCACATTTTCAAAAACAACAAAACATTTAATAAATATGCGTTACAACTTTCAACGGAGATAACTTCTTACTCGGGTATCGAAACGACTATTATAATATATCAAATCGAAGCTCGTATCAAATTACCCAAAATGATTTGGTCATTCTAAGGAAAATATTTTCGGTACCCAAATTGAATCATTTACAGCACTTATCGAGGATTTAATGTTTTTGACGCACCATTTTCATTTTACTTACTTCCGGTTTAATTCAATAGCGCTATAAAGGAGATACTGGTGCCAACCGAGCGTTTTTCATTTATATTTTCAATCATTCTTTATCCTTCAAAAATAATAATAGAAGAGACATTGAAAAGGGATGTGGTTCACATTTTCAAAAACAACAAAACATTTAATAGTAATGTTTTGCAACTTTCAACGGAGATAACTTTTGACTCGGGTATCGAAACGACTATTATAATATATCAAATCGAAGCTCGTATCAAATTAAACAATATTATTTGGTTAATCTCAATAAAATATTTTCGGTACCCAAATTGAATCATTTACAGCACTTATCGAGGATTTAATGTTTTTGACGCACCATTTTCATTTTACTTACTTCCGGTTTAATTTAATAGCGCTATAAAGGAGATACTGTTGCCAACCGAGGGTTTTTCATTTATATTTTCAATAAGTCTCTATCCTTCAAAAATAATAAGAGAAGAGACATTGAAAGGGGATGTTGTTCACATTTTTAAAAACAACAAAACATTTAATATATATGTGTTGCAACTTTCAACGGAGATAACTTTTGACTCGGGTATCGAAACGACTATTATAATATATCAAATCGAAGCTCGTATCAAATTAAACAATATTATTTGGTTAATCTCAATAAAATATTTTCGGTACCCAAGTTGAATCATTTACAGCACCTACTGATAATTTAATATTTCTTACTCATCATTTTCATTTTACTTACTTCCTATTTAATTAAATAGCGCTATAAATGAGATACTGATGCCAACCGAGGGTTTTTCATTTATATTTTCAATTAGTCTCTATCCTTTAAAAACAATAAGAGAAGAGAAAATGAAAGGGGATGTTGTTCACATTTTCAAAAACAACAAAACATTTAATAAATATGCGTTACAACTTTCAACGGAGATAACTTCTTACTCGGGTATCGAAACGACTATTATAATATATCAAATCGAAGCTCGTATCAAATTACCCAAAATGATTTGGTCATTCTAAGGAAAATATTTTCGGTACCCAAATTGAATCATTTACAGCACTTATCGAGGATTTAATGTTTTTGACGCACCATTTTCATTTTACTTACTTCCGGTTTAATTCAATAGCGCTATAAAGGAGATACTGGTGCCAACCGAGCGTTTTTCATTTATATTTTCAATCATTCTTTATCCTTCAAAAATAATAATAGAAGAGACATTGAAAAGGGATGTGGTTCACATTTTCAAAAACAACAAAACATTTAATAGTAATGTTTTGCAACTTTCAACGGAGATAACTTTTGACTCGGGTATCGAAACGACTATTATAATATATCAAATCGAAGCTCGTATCAAATTAAACAATATTATTTGGTTAATCTCAATAAAATATTTTCGGTACCCAAATTGAATCATTTACAGCACTTATCGAGGATTTAATGTTTTTGACGCACCATTTTCATTTTACTAACTTCCGGTTTAATTTAATAGCGCTATAAAGGAGATACTGTTGCCAACCGAGGGTTTTTCATTTATATTTTCAATAAGTCTCTATCCTTCAAAAATAATAAGAGAAGAGACATTGAAAGGGGATGTTGTTCACATTTTTAAAAACAACAAAACATTTAATATATATGTGTTGCAACTTTCAACGGAGATAACTTTTGACTCGGGTATCGAAACGACTATTATAATATATCAAATCGAAGCTCGTATCAAATTAAACAATATTATTTGGTTAATCTCAATAAAATATTTTCGGTACCCAAGTTGAATCATTTACAGCACCTACTGATAATTTAATATTTCTTACTCATCATTTTCATTTTACTTACTTCCTATTTAATTAAATAGCGCTATAAATGAGATACTGATGCCAACCGAGGGTTTTTCATTTATATTTTCAATTAGTCTCTATCCTTTAAAAATAATAAGAGAAGAGAAAATGAAAGGGGATGTTGTTCACATTTTCAAAAACAACAAAACATTTAATAAATATGCGTTACAACTTTCAACGGAGATAACTTCTTACTCGGGTATCGAAACGACTATTATAATATATCAAATCGAAGCTCGTATCAAATTACCCAAAATGATTTGGTCATTCTAAGGAAAATATTTTCGGTACCCAAATTGAATCATTTACAGCACTTATCGAGGATTTAATGTTTTTGACGCACCATTTTCATTTTACTTACTTCCGGTTTAATTCAATAGCGCTATAAAGGAGATACTGGTGCCAACCGAGCGTTTTTCATTTATATTTTCAATCATTCTTTATCCTTCAAAAATAATAATAGAAGAGACATTGAAAAGGGATGTGGTTCACATTTTCAAAAACAACAAAACATTTAATAGTAATGTTTTGCAACTTTCAACGGAGATAACTTTTGACTCGGGTATCGAAACGACTATTATAATATATCAAATCGAAGCTCGTATCAAATTAAACAATATTATTTGGTTAATCTCAATAAAATATTTTCGGTACCCAAATTGAATCATTTACAGCACTTATCGAGGATTTAATGTTTTTGACGCACCATTTTCATTTTACTTACTTCCGGTTTAATTTAATAGCGCTATAAAGGAGATACTGTTGCCAACCGAGGGTTTTTCATTTATATTTTCAATAAGTCTCTATCCTTCAAAAATAATAAGAGAAGAGACATTGAAAGGGGATGTTGTTCACATTTTTAAAAACAACAAAACATTTAATATATATGTGTTGCAACTTTCAACGGAGATAACTTTTGACTCGGGTATCGAAACGACTATTATAATATATCAAATCGAAGCTCGTATCAAATTAAACAATATTATTTGGTTAATCTCAATAAAATATTTTCGGTACCCAAATTGAATCATTTACAGCACCTACTGATAATTTAATATTTCTTACTCATCATTTTCATTTTACTTACTTCCTATTTAATTAAATAGCGCTATAAATGAGATACTGATGCCAACCGAGGGTTTTTCATTTATATTTTCAATTAGTCTCTATCCTTTAAAAATAATAAGAGAAGAGAAAATGAAAGGGGATGTTGTTCACATTTTCAAAAACAACAAAACATTTAATAAATATGCGTTACAACTTTCAACGGAGATAACTTCTTACTCGGGTATCGAAACGACTATTATAATATATCAAATCGAAGCTCGTATCAAATTACCCAAAATGATTTGGTCATTCTAAGGAAAATATTTTCGGTACCCAAATTGAATCATTTACAGCACTTATCGAGGATTTAATGTTTTTGACGCACCATTTTCATTTTACTTACTTCCGGTTTAATTCAATAGCCCTATAAAGGAGATACTGTTGCCAACCGAGGGTTTTTCATTTATATTTTCAATAAGTATCTATCCTTCAAAAATAATAAGAGAAGAGACATTGAAAGGGGATGTTGTTCACATTTTTAAAAACAACAAAACATTTAATATATATGTGTTGCAACTTTCAACGGAGATAACTTTTGACTCGGGTATCGAAACGACTATTATAATATATCAAATCGAAGCTCGTATCAAATTAAACAATATTATTTGGTTAATCTCAATAAAATATTTTCGGTACCCAAATTAAATCATTTACAGCACCTACTGAGAATTTAATATTTCTTACTCATCATTTTCATTTTACTTACTTCCTATTTAATTAAATAGCGCTATAAATGAGATACTGATGCCAACCGAGGGTTTTTCATTTATATTTTCAATTAGTCTCTATCCTTTAAAAACAATAAGAGAAGAGAAAATGAAAGGGGATGTTGTTCACATTTTCAAAAACAACAAAACATTTAATAAATATGCGTTACAACTTTCAACGGAGATAACTTCTTACTCGGGTATCGAAACGACTATTATAATATATCAAATCGAAGCTCGTATCAAATTACCCAAAATGATTTGGTCATTCTAAGGAAAATATTTTCGGTACCCAAATTGAATCATTTACAGCACTTATCGAGGATTTAATGTTTTTGACGCAACATTTTCATTTTACTTACTTCCGGTTTAATTCAATAGCGCTATAAAGGAGATACTGGTGCCAACCGAGGGTTTTTCATTTATATTTTCAATAAGTCTCTATCCTTCAAAAATAATAAGAGAAGAGACATTGAAAGGGGATGTTGTTCACACTTTTAAAAACAACAAAACATTTAATATATATGTGTTGCAACTTTCAACGGAGATAACTTTTGACTCGGGTATCGAAACGACTATTATAATATATCAAATCGAAGCTCGTATCAAATTAAACAATATTATTTGGTTAATCTCAATAAAATATTTTCGGTACCCAAATTGAATCATTTACAGCACCTACTGATAATTTAATATTTCTTACTCATCATTTTCATTTTACTTACTTCCTATTTAATTAAATAGCGCTATAAATGAGATACTGATGCCAACCGAGGGTTTTTCATTTATATTTTCAATTAGTCTCTATCCTTTAAAAATAATAAGAGAAGAGAAAATGAAAGGGGATGTTGTTCACATTTTCAAAAACAACAAAACATTTAATAAATATGCGTTACAACTTTCAACGGAGATAACTTCTTACTCGGGTATCGAAACGACTATTATAATATATCAAATCGAAACTCGTATCAAATTACCCAAAATGATTTGGTCATTCTAAGGAAAATATTTTCGGTACCCAAATTGAATCATTTACAGCACTTATCGAGGATTTAATGTTTTTGACGCACCATTTTCATTTTACTTACTTCCGGTTTAATTCAATAGCGCTATAAAAGAGATACTGGTGCCAACCGAGGGTTTTTCATTTATATTTTCAATCAGTCTCTATCCTTCAAAAATAATAACAAAAGAGACATTGAAAGGGAATGTGGTTCACATTTTCAAAAACAACAAAACTTTTAATAGTAATGTGTTGCAACTTTCAACGGAGATAACTTTTGACTCGGGTATCGAAACGACTATTATAATATATCAAATCGAAGCTCGTATCAAATTAAACAATATTATTTGGTTAATCCCAATAAAATATTTTCGGTACAAAAATTGAATCATTTACAGCACTTATCGAGGATTTAATGTTTTTGACCCACAATTTTCATTTTACTTACTTCCGGTTTAATTCAATAGCGCTATAAAGGAGATACTGGTGCCAACCGAGGGTTTTTCATTTATATTTTCAATCAGTCTTTATCCTTCAAAAATAATAATAGAAGAGACATTGAAAAGGGATGTGGTTCACATTTTCAAAAACAACAAAACATTTAATAGTGTTGTTTTGCAACTTTCAACGGAGATAACTTTTGACTCGGGTATCGAAACGACTATTATAATATATCAAATCGAAGCTCGTATCAAATTAAACAATATTATTTGGTAAATCTCAATAAAATATTTTCGGTACCCAAATTGAATCATTTACAGCACTTATCGAGGATTTAATGTTTTTGACGCACCATTTTCATTTTACTTACTTCCGGTTTAATTCAATAGCGCTATAAAGGAGATACTGGTGCCAACCGAGGGTTTTTCATTTATATTTTCAATCAGTCTTTATCCTTCAAAAATAATAATAGAAGAGACATTGAAAAGGGATGTGGTTCACATTTTCAAAAACAACAAAACATTTAATAAATATGTGTTGCAACTTTCAACGAAGATAACTTTTGACTCGGGTATCGAAACGACTATTATAATATATCAAATCGAAGCTTGTATTAAATTACACAATATTATTTGGTCATTCTAAGGAAAATATTTTCGGTAACCAAATTGAATCATTTACAGCACCTACTGAGAATTTAATATTTCTTACTCACCATTTTCATTTTACTTACTTCCTATTTAATTAAATAGCGCTATAAATGAGATACTGATGCCAACCGAGGGTTTTTCTTTTATATTTTCAATTAGTCTCTATCCTTTAAAAATAATAAGAGAAGAGAAAATGAAAGGGGATGTTGTTCACATTTTCAAAAACAACAAAACATTTAATAAATATGCGTTACAACTTTCAACGGAGATAACTTCTTACTCTGGTATCGAAACGACTATTATAATATATCAAATCGAAGCTCGTATCAAATTACACAATATTATTTGGTTAATCTCAATAAAATATTTTCGGTACCCAAATTGAATCATTTACAGCACTTATCGAGGATTTAATGTTTTTGACGCACCATTTTCATTTTACTTACTTCCGGTTTAATTCAATAGCGCTATAAAGGAGATACTGGTGCCAACCGAGGGTTTTTCATTTATATTTTCAATAAGTCTCTATCCTTCAAAAATAATAAGAGAAGAGACATTGAAAGGGGATGTTGTTCACATTTTTAAAAACAACAAAACATTTAATATATATGTGTTGCAACTTTCAACGGAGATAACTTTTGACTCGGGTATCGAAACGACTATTATAATATATCAAATCGAAGCTCGTATCAAATTAAACAATATTATTTGGTTAATCCCAATAAAATATTTTCGGTACAAAAATTGAATCATTTACAGCACTTATCGAGGATTTAATGTTTTTGACGCACAATTTTCATTTTACTTACTTCCGGTTTAATTCAATAGCGCTATAAAGGAGATACTGGTGCCAACCGAGGGTTTTTCATTTATATTTTCAATCAGTCTTTATCCTTCAAAAATAATAATAGAAGAGACATTGAAAAGGGATGTGGTTCACATTTTCAAAAACAACAAAACATTTAATAGTAATGTTTTGCAACTTTCAACGGAGATAACTTTTGACTCGGGTATCGAAACGACTATTATAATATATCAAATCGAAGCTCGTATCAAATTAAACAATATTATTTGGTAAATCTCAATAAAATATTTTCGGTACCCAAATTGAATCATTTACAGCACTTATCGAGGATTTAATGTTTTTGACGCACCATTTTCATTTTACTTACTTCCGGTTTAATTCAATAGCGCTATAAAGGAGATACTGGTGCCAACCGAGGGTTTTTCATTTATATTTTCAATCAGTCTTTATCCTTCAAAAATAATAATAGAAGAGACATTGAAAAGGGATGTGGTTCACATTTTCAAAAACAACAAAACATTTAATAAATATGTGTTGCAACTTTCAACGAAGATAACTTTTGACTCGGGTATCGAAACGACTATTATAATATATCAAATCGAAGCTTGTATTAAATTACACAATATTATTTGGTCATTCTAAGGAAAATATTTTCGGTAACCAAATTGAATCATTTACAGCACCTACTGAGAATTTAATATTTCTTACTCACCATTTTCATTTTACTTACTTCCTATTTAATTAAATAGCGCTATAAATGAGATACTGATGCCAACCGAGGGTTTTTCTTTTATATTTTCAATTAGTCTCTATCCTTTAAAAATAATAAGAGAAGAGAAAATGAAAGGGGATGTTGTTCACATTTTCAAAAACAACAAAACATTTAATAAATATGCGTTACAACTTTCAACGGAGATAACTTCTTACTCGGGTATCGAAACGACTATTATAATATATCAAATCGAAGCTCGTATCAAATTACCCAAAATGATTTGTTCATTCTAAGGAAAATATTTTCGGTACCCAAATTGAATCATTTACAGCACTTATCGAGGATTTAATGTTTTTGACGCACCATTTTCATTTTACTTACTTCCGGTTTAATTCAATAGCCCTATAAAGGAGATACTGTTGCCAACCGAGGGTTTTTCATTTATATTTTCAATAAGTCTCTATCCTTCAAAAATAATAAGAGAAGAGACATTGAAAGGGGATGTTGTTCACATTTTTCAAAACAACAAAACATTTAATATATATGTGTTGCAACTTTCAACGGGGATAACTTTTGACTCGGGTATCGAAACGACTATTATAATATATCAAATCGAAGCTCGTATCAAATTAAACAATATTATTTGGTTAATCTCAATAAAATATTTTCGGTACCCAAATTAAATCATTTACAGCACCTACTGAGAATTTAATATTTCTTACTCATCATTTTCATTTTACTTACTTCCTATTTAATTAAATAGCGCTATAAATGAGATACTGATGCCAACCGAGGGTTTTTCATTTATATTTTCAATTAGTCTCTATCCTTTAAAAACAATAAGAGAAGAGAAAATGAAAGGGGATGTTGTTCACATTTTCAAAAACAACAAAACATTTAATAAATATGCGTTACAACTTTCAACGGAGATAACTTCTTACTCGGGTATCGAAACGACTATTATAATATATCAAATCGAAGCTCGTATCAAATTACCCAAAATGATTTGGTCATTCTAAGGAAAATATTTTCGGTACCCAAATTGAATCATTTACAGCACTTATCGAGGATTTAATGTTTTTGACGCACCATTTTCATTTTACTTACTTCCGGTTTAATTCAATAGCGCTATAAAGGAGATACTGGTGCCAACCGAGGGTTTTTCATTTATATTTTCAATCATTCTTTATCCTTCAAAAATAATAATAGAAGAGACATTGAAAAGGGATGTGGTTCACATTTTCAAAAACAACAAAACATTTAATAGTAATGTTTTGCAACTTTCAACGGAGACAACTTTTGACTCGGGTATCGAAACGACTATTATAATATATCAAATCGAAGCTCGTATCAAATTAAACAATATTATTTGGTTAATCTCAATAAAATATTTTCGGTACCCAAATTGAATCATTTACAGCACTTATCGAGGATTTAATGTTTTTGACGCACCATTTTCATTTTACTTACTTCCGGTTTAATTCAATAGCGCTATAAAGGAGATACTGTTGCCAACCGAGGGTTTTTCATTTATATTTTCAATAAGTCTCTATCCTTCAAAAATAATAAGAGAAGAGACATTGAAAGGGGATGTTGTTCACATTTTTAAAAACAACAAAACATTTAATATATATGTGTTGCAACTTTCAACGGAGATAACTTTTGACTCGGGTATCGAAACGACTATTATAATATATCAAATCGAAGCTCGTATCAAATTAAACAATATTATTTGGTTAATCTCAATAAAATATTTTCGGTACCCAAATTGAATCATTTACAGCACCTACTGATAATTTAATATTTCTTACTCATCATTTTCATTTTACTTACTTCCTATTTAATTAAATAGCGCTATAAATGAGATACTGATGCCAACCGAGGGTTTTTCATTTATATTTTCAATTAGTCTCTATCCTTTAAAAATAATAAGAGAAGAGAAAATGAAAGGGGATGTTGTTCACATTTTCAAAAACAACAAACATTTAATAAATATGCGTTACAACTTTCAACGGAGATAACTTCTTACTCGGGTATCGAAACGACTATTATAATATATCAAATCGAAACTCGTATCAAATTACCCAAAATGATTTGGTCATTCTAAGGAAAATATTTTCGGTACCCAAATTGAATCATTTACAGCACTTATCGAGGATTTAATGTTTTTGACGCACCATTTTCATTTTACTTACTTCCGGTTTAATTCAATAGCGCTATAAAAGAGATACTGGTGCCAACCGAGGGTTTTTCATTTATATTTTCAATCAGTCTCTATCATTCAAAAATAATAACAAAAGAGACATTGAAAGGGAATGTGGTTCACATTTTCAAAAACAACAAAACTTTTAATAGTAATGTGTTGCAACTTTCAACGGAGATAACTTTTGACTCGGGTATCGAAACGACTATTATAATATATCAAATCGAAGCTCGTATCAAATTAAACAATATTATTTGGTTAATCCCAATAAAATATTTTCGGTACAAAAATTGAATCATTTACAGCACTTATCGAGGATTTAATGTTTTTGACCCACAATTTTCATTTTACTTACTTCCGGTTTAATTCAATAGCGCTATAAAGGAGATACTGGTTCCAACCGAGGGTTTTTCATTTATATTTTCAATCAGTCTTTATCCTTCAAAAATAATAATAGAAGAGACATTGAAAAGGGATGTGGTTCACATTTTCAAAAACAACAAAACATTTAATAGTGTTGTTTTGCAACTTTCAACGGAGATAACTTTTGACTCGGGTATCGAAACGACTATTATAATATATCAAATCGAAGCTCGTATCAAATTAAACAATATTATTTGGTAAATCTCAATAAAATATTTTCGGTACCCAAATTGAATCATTTACAGCACTTATCGAGGATTTAATGTTTTTGACGCACCATTTTCATTTTACTTACTTCCGGTTTAATTCAATAGCGCTATAAAGGAGATACTGGTGCCAACCGAGGGTTTTTCATTTATATTTTCAATCAGTCTTTATCCTTCAAAAATAATAATAGAAGAGACATTGAAAAGGGATGTGGTTCACATTTTCAAAAACAACAAAACATTTAATAAATATGTGTTGCAACTTTCAACGAAGATAACTTTTGACTCGGGTATCGAAACGACTTTTATAATATATCAAATCGAAGCTTGTATTAAATTACACAATATTATTTGGTCATTCTAAGGAAAATATTTTCGGTAACCAAATTGAATCATTTACAGCACCTACTGAGAATTTAATATTTCTTACTCACCATTTTCATTTTACTTACTTCCTATTTAATTAAATAGCGCTATAAATGAGATACTGATGCCAACCGAGGGTTTTTCTTTTATATTTTCAATTAGTCTCTATCCTTTAAAAATAATAAGAGAAGAGAAAATGAAAGGGGATGTTGTTCACATTTTCAAAAACAACAAAACATTTAATAAATATGCGTTACAACTTTCAACGGAGATAACTTCTTACTCTGGTATCGAAACGACTATTATAATATATCAAATCGAAGCTCGTATCAAATTACACAATATTATTTGGTTAATCTCAATAAAATATTTTCGGTACCCAAATTGAATCATTTACAGCACTTATCGAGGATTTAATGTTTTTGACGCACCATTTTCATTTTACTTACTTCCGGTTTAATTCAATAGCGCTATAAAGGAGATACTGGTGCCAACCGAGGGTTTTTCATTTATATTTTCAATAAGTCTCTATCCTTCAAAAATAATAAGAGAAGAGACATAGAAAGGGGATGTTGTTCACATTTTCAAAAACAACAAAACATTAATAAATATGCGTTACAACTTTCAACGGAGATAACTTCTTACTCGGGTATCGAAACGACTATTATAATATATCAAATCGAAGCTCGTATCAAATTACACAAAATGATTTGGTCGTTCTAAGGAAAATATTTTCGGTACCCAAATTGAATCATTTACAGCACTTATAGAGGATTTAATGTTTTTGACGCACCATTTTCATTTTACTTACTTCCGGTTTAATTCAATAGCGCTATAAAGGAGATACTGGTGCCAACCGAGGGTTTTTCATTTATATTTTCAATCAGTCTTTATCTTTCAAAAATAATAATAGAGGAGACATTGAAAAGGGATGTGGTTCACATTTTCAAAAACAACAAAACATTTAATAGTAATGTTTTGCAACTTTCAACGGAGATAACTTTTGACTCGGGTATCGAAACGACTATTATAATATATCAAATCGAAGCTCGTATCAAATTAAATAATATTATTTGGTTAATCTGAATAAAATATTTTCGGTACCCAAATTGAATCATTTACAGCACCTACTGATAATTTAATATTTCTTACTCATCATTTTCATTTTACTTACTTCCTATTTAATTAAATAGCGCTATAAATGAGATACTGATGCCAACCGAGGGTTTTTCATTTATATTTTCAATTAGTCTCTATCCTTTAAAAATAATAAGAGAAGAGAAAATGAAAGGGGATGTTGTTCACATTTTCAAAAACAACAAAACATTAATAAATATGCGTTACAACTTTCAACGGAGATAACTTCTTACTCGGGTATCGAAACGACTATTATAATATATCAAATCGAAGCTCGTATCAAATTACACAAAATGATTTGGTCATTCTAAGGAAAATATTTTCGGTACCCAAATTGAATCATTTACAGCACTTATCGAGGATTTAATGTTTTTGACGCACCATTTTCATTTTACTTACTTACGGTTTAATTCAATAGCGCTATAAAGGACATACTGGTGCCAACCGAGGGTTTTTCATTTATATTTTCAATCAGTCTTTATCCTTCAAAAATAATAATAGAAGAGACATTGAAAAGGGATGTGGTTCACATTTTCAAAAACAACAAAACATTTAATAAATATGTGTTGCAACTTTCAACGAAGATAACTTTTGACTCGGGTATCGAAACGACTATTATAATATATCAAATCGAAGCTCGTATCAAATTACACAAAATGATTTGGTCATTCTAAGGAAAATATTTTCGGTACCCAAATTGAATCATTTACAGCACCTACTGAGAATTTAATATTTCTTACTCACCATTTTCATTTTACTTACTTCCTATTTAATTAAATAGCGCTATAAATGAGATACTGATGCCAACCGAGGGTTTTTCTTTTATATTTTCAATTAGTCTCTATCCTTTAAAAATAATAAGAGAAGAGAAAATGAAAGGGGATGTTGTTCACATTTTCAAAAACAACAAAACATTTAATAAATATGCGTTACAACTTTCAACGGAGATAACTTCTTACTCTGGTATCGAAACGACTATTATAATATATCAAATCGAAGCTCGTATCAAATTACACAATATTATTTGGTTAATCTCAATAAAATATTTTCGGTACCCAAATTGAATCATTTACAGCACTTATCGAGGATTTAATGTTTTTGACGCACCATTTTCATTTTACTTACTTCCGGTTTAATTCAATAGCGCTATAAAGGAGATACTGGTGCCAACCGAGGGTTTTTCATTTATATTTTCAATAAGTCTCTATCCTTCAAAAATAATAAGAGAAGAGACATAGAAAGGGGATGTTGTTCACATTTTCAAAAACAACAAAACATTAATAAATATGCGTTACAACTTTCAACGGAGATAACTTCTTACTCTGGTATCGAAACGACTATTATAATATATCAAATCGAAGCTCGTATCAAATTACACAAAATGATTTGGTCATTCTAAGGAAAATATTTTCGGTACCCAAATTGAATCATTTACAGCACTTATAGAGGATTTAATGTTTTTGACGCACCATTTTCATTTTACTTACTTCCGGTTTAATTCAATAGCGCTATAAAGGAGATACTGGTGCCAACCGAGGGTTTTTCATTTATATTTTCAATCAGTCTTTATCCTTCAAAAATAATAATAGAGGAGACATTGAAAAGGGATGTGGTTCACATTTTCAAAAACAACAAAACATTTAATAGTAATGTTTTGCAACTTTCAACAGAGATAACTTTTGACTCGGGTATCGAAATGACTATTATAATATATCAAATCGAAGCTCGTATCAAATTAAATAATATTATTTGGTTAATCTGAATAAAATATTTTCGGTACCCAAATTGAATCATTTACAGCACCTACTGATAATTTAATATTTCTTACTCATCATTTTCATTTTACTTACTTCCTATTTAATTAAATAGCGCTATAAATGAGATACTGATGCCAACCGAGGGTTTTTCATTTATATTTTCAATTAGTCTCTATCCTTTAAAAATAATAAGAGAAGAGAAAATGAAAGGGGATGTTGTTCACATTTTCAAAAACAACAAAACATTAATAAATATGCGTTACAACTTTCAACGGAGATAAGTTCTTACTCGGGTATCGAAACGACTATTATAATATATCAAATCGAAGCTCGTATCAAATTACACAAAATGATTTGGTCATTCTAAGGAAAATATTTTTGGTACCCAAATTGAATCATTTACAGCACTTATCGAGGATTTAATGTTTTTGACGCACCATTTTCATTTTACTTACTTCCGGTTTAATTCAATAGCGCTATAAAGGAGATACTGGTGCCAACCGAGAGTTTTTCATTTATATTTTCAATCAGTCTTTATCCTTCAAAAATAATAATAGAAGAGACATTGAAAAGGGATGTGGTTCACATTTTCAAAAACAACAAAACATTTAATAGTAATGTTTTGCAACTTTCAACGGAGATAACTTTTGACTCGGGTATCGAAACGACTATTATAATATATCAAATCGAAGCTCGTATCAAATTAAACAATATTATTTGGATAATCTCAATAAAATATTTTCGGTACCCAAATTGAATCATTTACAGCACCTACTGATAATTTAATATTTCTTACTCATCATTTTCATTTTACTTACTTCCTATTTAATTAAATAGCGCTATAAATGAGATACTGATGCCAACCGAGGGTTTTTCATTTATATTTTCAATTAGTCTCTATCCTTTAAAAATAATAAGAGAAAAGAAAATGAAAGGGGATGTTGTTCACATTTTCAAAAACAACAAAACATTTAATAAATATGCGTTACAACTTTCAACGTAGATAACTTCTTACTCGGGTATCGAAACGACTATTATAATATATCAAATCTAAGCTCGTATCAAATTACCCAAAATGATTTGGTCATTCTAAGGAAAATATTTTCAGTACCCAAATTGAATCATTTACAGCACTTATCGAGGATTTAATGTTTTTGACGCACCATTTTCATTTTACTTACTTCCGGTTTAATTCAATAGCGCTATAAAGGAGATACTGGTGCCAACCGAGGGTTTTTCATTTATATTTTCAATCATTCTTTATCCTTCAAAAATAATAATAGAAGAGACATTGAAAAGGGATGTGGTTCACATTTTCAAAAACAACAAAATATTTAATAGTAATGTTTTGCAATTTTCAACGGAGATACCTTTTGACTCGGGTATCGAAACGACTATTATAATATATCAAATCGAAGCTCGTATCAAATTACACAAAATGATTTGGTCATTCTAAGGAAAATATTTTCGGTACCCAAATTGAATCATTTACAGCACTTATAGAGGATTTAATGTTTTTGACGCACCATTTTCATTTTACTTACTTCCGGTTTAATTCAATAGCGCTATAAAGGAGATACTGGTGCCAACCGAGGGTTTTTCATTTATATTTTCAATCAGTCTTTATCCTTCAAAAATAATAATAGAGGAGACATTGAAAAGGGATGTGGTTCACATTTTCAAAAACAACAAAACATTTAATAGTAATGTTTTGCAACTTTCAACAGAGATAACTTTTGACTCGGGTATCGAAACGACTATTA
Source organism: Hippophae tibetana (assembly GCA_037013495.1). Classification (NCBI taxonomy): domain Eukaryota; kingdom Viridiplantae; phylum Streptophyta; class Magnoliopsida; order Rosales; family Elaeagnaceae; genus Hippophae; species Hippophae tibetana. The sequence goes on along the minus strand of CM072812.1, from coordinate 46,324,782 downwards.
TAATATATCAAATCGAAGCTCGTATCAAATTAAATAATATTATTTGGTTAATCTGAATAAAATATTTTCGGTACCCAAATTGAATCATTTACAGCACCTACTGATAATTTAATATTTCTTACTCATCATTTTCATTTTACTTACTTCCTATTTAATTAAATAGCGCTATAAATGAGATACTGATGCCAACCGAGGGTTTTTCATTTATATTTTCAATTAGTCTCTATCCTTTAAAAATAATAAGAGAAGAGAAAATGAAAGGGGATGTTGTTCACATTTTCAAAAACAACAAAACATTAATAAATATGCGTTACAACTTTCAACGGAGATAAGTTCTTACTCGGGTATCGAAACGACTATTATAATATATCAAATCGAAGCTCGTATCAAATTACACAAAATGATTTGGTCATTCTAAGGAAAATATTTTTGGTACCCAAATTGAATCATTTACAGCACTTATCGAGGATTTAATGTTTTTGACGCACCATTTTCATTTTACTTACTTCCGGTTTAATTCAATAGCGCTATAAAGGAGATACTGGTGCCAACCGAGAGTTTTTCATTTATATTTTCAAACAGTCTTTATCCTTCAAAAATAATAATAGAAGAGACATTGAAAAGGGATGTGGTTCACATTTTCAAAAACAACAAAACATTTAATAGTAATGTTTTGCAACTTTCAACGGAGATAACTTTTGACTCGGGTATCGAAACGACTATTATAATATATCAAATCGAAGCTCGTATCAAATTAAACAATATTATTTGGATAATCTCAATAAAATATTTTCGGTACCCAAATTGAATCATTTACAGCACCTACTGATAATTTAATATTTCTTACTCATCATTTTCATTTTACTTACTTCCTATTTAATTAAATAGCGCTATAAATGAGATACTGATGCCAACCGAGGGTTTTTCATTTATATTTTCAATTAGTCTCTATCCTTTAAAAATAATAAGAGAAAAGAAAATGAAAGGGGATGTTGTTCACATTTTCAAAAACAACAAAACATTTAATAAATATGCGTTACAACTTTCAACGTAGATAACTTCTTACTCGGGTATCGAAACGACTATTATAATATATCAAATCTAAGCTCGTATCAAATTACCCAAAATGATTTGGTCATTCTAAGGAAAATATTTTCAGTACCCAAATTGAATCATTTACAGCACTTATCGAGGATTTAATGTTTTTGACGCACCATTTTCATTTTACTTACTTCCGGTTTAATTCAATAGCGCTATAAAGGAGATACTGGTGCCAACCGAGGGTTTTTCATTTATATTTTCAATCATTCTTTATCCTTCAAAAATAATAATAGAAGAGACATTGAAAAGGGATGTGGTTCACATTTTCAAAAACAACAAAATATTTAATAGTAATGTTTTGCAACTTTCAACGGAGATACCTTTTGACTCGGGTATCGAAACGACTATTATAATATATCAAATCGAAGCTCGTATCAAATTAAACAATATTATTTGGATAATCTCAATAAAATATTTTCGGTACCCAAATTGAATCATTTACAGCACCTACTGATAATTTAATATTTCTTACTCATCATTTTCATTTTACTTACTTCCTATTTAATTAAATAGCGCTATAAATGAGATACTGATGCCAACCGAGGGTTTTTCATTTATATTTTCAATTAGTCTCTATCCTTTAAAAATAATAAGAGAAAAGAAAATGAAAGGGGATGTTGTTCACATTTTCAAAAACAACAAAACATTTAATAAATATGCGTTACAACTTTCAACGTAGATAACTTCTTACTCGGGTATCGAAACGACTATTATAATATATCAAATCTAAGCTCGTATCAAATTACCCAAAATGATTTGGTCATTCTAAGGAAAATATTTTCAGTACCCAAATTGAATCATTTACAGCACTTATCGAGGATTTAATGTTTTTGACGCACCATTTTCATTTTACTTACTTCCGGTTTAATTCAATAGCGCTATAAAGGAGATACTGGTGCCAACCGAGGGTTTTTCATTTATATTTTCAATCATTCTTTATCCTTCAAAAATAATAATAGAAGAGACATTGAAAAGGGATGTGGTTCACATTTTCAAAAACAACAAAATATTTAATAGTAATGTTTTGCAACTTTCAACGGAGATACCTTTTGACTCGGGTATCGAAACGACTATTATAATATATCAAATCGAAGCTCGTATCAAATTACACAAAATGATTTGGTCATTCTAAGGAAAATATTTTCGGTACCCAAATTGAATCATTTACAGCACTTATAGAGGATTTAATGTTTTTGACGCACCATTTTCATTTTACTTACTTCCGGTTTAATTCAATAGCGCTATAAAGGAGATACTGGTGCCAACCGAGGGTTTTTCATTTATATTTTCAATCAGTCTTTATCCTTCAAAAATAATAATAGAGGAGACATTGAAAAGGGATGTGGTTCACATTTTCAAAAACAACAAAACATTTAATAGTAATGTTTTGCAACTTTCAACAGAGATAACTTTTGACTCGGGTATCGAAATGACTATTATAATATATCAAATCGAAGCTCGTATCAAATTAAATAATATTATTTGGTTAATCTGAATAAAATATTTTCGGTACCCAAATTGAATCATTTACAGCACCTACTGATAATTTAATATTTCTTACTCATCATTTTCATTTTACTTACTTCCTATTTAATTAAATAGCGCTATAAATGAGATACTGATGCCAACCGAGGGTTTTTCATTTATATTTTCAATTAGTCTCTATCCTTTAAAAATAATAAGAGAAGAGAAAATGAAAGGGGATGTTGTTCACATTTTCAAAAACAACAAAACATTAATAAATATGCGTTACAACTTTCAACGGAGATAAGTTCTTACTCGGGTATCGAAACGACTATTATAATATATCAAATCGAAGCTCGTATCAAATTACACAAAATGATTTGGTCATTCTAAGGAAAATATTTTTGGTACCCAAATTGAATCATTTACAGCACTTATCGAGGATTTAATGTTTTTGACGCACCATTTTCATTTTACTTACTTCCGGTTTAATTCAATAGCGCTATAAAGGAGATACTGGTGCCAACCGAGAGTTTTTCATTTATATTTTCAATCAGTCTTTATCCTTCAAAAATAATAATAGAAGAGACATTGAAAAGGGATGTGGTTCACATTTTCAAAAACAACAAAACATTTAATAGTAATGTTTTGCAACTTTCAACGGAGATAACTTTTGACTCGGGTATCGAAACGACTATTATAATATATCAAATCGAAGCTCGTATCAAATTAAACAATATTATTTGGATAATCTCAATAAAATATTTTCGGTACCCAAATTGAATCATTTACAGCACCTACTGATAATTTAATATTTCTTACTCATCATTTTCATTTTACTTACTTCCTATTTAATTAAATAGCGCTATAAATGAGATACTGATGCCAACCGAGGGTTTTTCATTTATATTTTCAATTAGTCTCTATCCTTTAAAAATAATAAGAGAAAAGAAAATGAAAGGGGATGTTGTTCACATTTTCAAAAACAACAAAACATTTAATAAATATGCGTTACAACTTTCAACGTAGATAACTTCTTACTCGGGTATCGAAACGACTATTATAATATATCAAATCTAAGCTCGTATCAAATTACCCAAAATGATTTGGTCATTCTAAGGAAAATATTTTCAGTACCCAAATTGAATCATTTACAGCACTTATCGAGGATTTAATGTTTTTGACGCACCATTTTCATTTTACTTACTTCCGGTTTAATTCAATAGCGCTATAAAGGAGATACTGGTGCCAACCGAGGGTTTTTCATTTATATTTTCAATCATTCTTTATCCTTCAAAAATAATAATAGAAGAGACATTGAAAAGGGATGTGGTTCACATTTTCAAAAACAACAAAATATTTAATAGTAATGTTTTGCAACTTTCAACGGAGATACCTTTTGACTCGGGTATCGAAACGACTATTATAATATATCAAATCGAAGCTCGTATCAAATTACACAAAATGATTTGGTCATTCTAAGGAAAATATTTTCGGTACCCAAATTGAATCATTTACAGCACTTATAGAGGATTTAATGTTTTTGACGCACCATTTTCATTTTACTTACTTCCGGTTTAATTCAATAGCGCTATAAAGGAGATACTGGTGCCAACCGAGGGTTTTTCATTTATATTTTCAATCGGTCTTTATCCTTCAAAAATAATAATAGAGGAGACATTGAAAAGGGATGTGGTTCACATTTTCAAAAACAACAAAACATTTAATAGTAATGTTTTGCAACTTTCAACAGAGATAACTTTTGACTCGGGTATCGAAACGACTATTATAATATATCAAATCGAAGCTCGTATCAAATTAAATAATATTATTTGGTTAATCTGAATAAAATATTTTCGGTACCCAAATTGAATCATTTACAGCACCTACTGATAATTTAATATTTCTTACTCATCATTTTCATTTTACTTACTTCCTATTTAATTAAATAGCGCTATAAATGAGATACTGATGCCAACCGAGGGTTTTTCATTTATATTTTCAATTAGTCTCTATCCTTTAAAAATAATAAGAGAAGAGAAAATGAAAGGGGATGTTGTTCACATTTTCAAAAACAACAAAACATTAATAAATATGCGTTACAACTTTCAACGGAGATAAGTTCTTACTCGGGTATCGAAACGACTATTATAATATATCAAATCGAAGCTCGTATCAAATTACACAAAATGATTTGGTCATTCTAAGGAAAATATTTTTGGTACCCAAATTGAATCATTTACAGCACTTATCGAGGATTTAATGTTTTTGACGCACCATTTTCATTTTACTTACTTCCGGTTTAATTCAATAGCGCTATAAAGGAGATACTGGTGCCAACCGAGAGTTTTTCATTTATATTTTCAATCAGTCTTTATCCTTCAAAAATAATAATAGAAGAGACATTGAAAAGGGATGTGGTTCACATTTTCAAAAACAACAAAACATTTAATAGTAATGTTTTGCAACTTTCAACGGAGATAACTTTTGACTCGGGTATCGAAACGACTATTATAATATATCAAATCGAAGCTCGTATCAAATTAAACAATATTATTTGGATAATCTCAATAAAATATTTTCGGTACCCAAATTGAATCATTTACAGCACCTACTGATAATTTAATATTTCTTACTCATCATTTTCATTTTACTTACTTCCTATTTAATTAAATAGCGCTATAAATGAGATACTGATGCCAACCGAGGGTTTTTCATTTATATTTTCAATTAGTCTCTATCCTTTAAAAATAATAAGAGAAAAGAAAATGAAAGGGGATGTTGTTCACATTTTCAAAAACAACAAAACATTTAATAAATATGCGTTACAACTTTCAACGTAGATAACTTCTTACTCGGGTATCGAAACGACTATTATAATATATCAAATCTAAGCTCGTATCAAATTACCCAAAATGATTTGGTCATTCTAAGGAAAATATTTTCAGTACCCAAATTGAATCATTTACAGCACTTATCGAGGATTTAATGTTTTTGACGCACCATTTTCATTTTACTTACTTCCGGTTTAATTCAATAGCGCTATAAAGGAGATACTGGTGCCAACCGAGGGTTTTTCATTTATATTTTCAATCATTCTTTATCCTTCAAAAATAATAATAGAAGAGACATTGAAAAGGGATGTGGTTCACATTTTCAAAAACAACAAAATATTTAATAGTAATGTTTTGCAACTTTCAACGGAGATACCTTTTGACTCGGGTATCGAAACGACTATTATAATATATCAAATCGAAGCTCGTATCAAATTAAACAATATTATTTGGATAATCTCAATAAAATATTTTCGGTACCCAAATTGAATCATTTACAGCACCTACTGATAATTTAATATTTCTTACTCATCATTTTCATTTTACTTACTTCCTATTTAATTAAATAGCGCTATAAATGAGATACTGATGCCAACCGAGGGTTTTTCATTTATATTTTCAATTAGTCTCTATCCTTTAAAAATAATAAGAGAAAAGAAAATGAAAGGGGATGTTGTTCACATTTTCAAAAACAACAAAACATTTAATAAATATGCGTTACAACTTTCAACGTAGATAACTTCTTACTCGGGTATCGAAACGACTATTATAATATATCAAATCTAAGCTCGTATCAAATTACCCAAAATGATTTGGTCATTCTAAGGAAAATATTTTCAGTACCCAAATTGAATCATTTACAGCACTTATCGAGGATTTAATGTTTTTGACGCACCATTTTCATTTTACTTACTTCCGGTTTAATTCAATAGCGCTATAAAGGAGATACTGGTGCCAACCGAGGGTTTTTCATTTATATTTTCAATCATTCTTTATCCTTCAAAAATAATAATAGAAGAGACATTGAAAAGGGATGTGGTTCACATTTTCAAAAACAACAAAATATTTAATAGTAATGTTTTGCAACTTTCAACGGAGATACCTTTTGACTCGGGTATCGAAACGACTATTATAATATATCAAATCGAAGCTCGTATCAAATTACACAAAATGATTTGGTCATTCTAAGGAAAATATTTTCGGTACCCAAATTGAATCATTTACAGCACTTATAGAGGATTTAATGTTTTTGACGCACCATTTTCATTTTACTTACTTCCGGTTTAATTCAATAGCGCTATAAAGGAGATACTGGTGCCAACCGAGGGTTTTTCATTTATATTTTCAATCAGTCTTTATCCTTCAAAAATAATAATAGAGGAGACATTGAAAAGGGATGTGGTTCACATTTTCAAAAACAACAAAACATTTAATAGTAATGTTTTGCAACTTTCAACAGAGATAACTTTTGACTCGGGTATCGAAACGACTATTATAATATATCAAATCGAAGCTCGTATCAAATTAAATAATATTATTTGGTTAATCTGAATAAAATATTTTCGGTACCCAAATTGAATCATTTACAGCACCTACTGATAATTTAATATTTCTTACTCATCATTTTCATTTTACTTACTTCCTATTTAATTAAATAGCGCTATAAATGAGATACTGATGCCAACCGAGGGTTTTTCATTTATATTTTCAATTAGTCTCTATCCTTTAAAAATAATAAGAGAAGAGAAAATGAAAGGGGATGTTGTTCACATTTTCAAAAACAACAAAACATTAATAAATATGCGTTACAACTTTCAACGGAGATAAGTTCTTACTCGGGTATCGAAACGACTATTATAATATATCAAATCGAAGCTCGTATCAAATTACACAAAATGATTTGGTCATTCTAAGGAAAATATTTTTGGTACCCAAATTGAATCATTTACAGCACTTATCGAGGATTTAATGTTTTTGACGCACCATTTTCATTTTACTTACTTCCGGTTTAATTCAATAGCGCTATAAAGGAGATACTGGTGCCAACCGAGAGTTTTTCATTTATATTTTCAATCAGTCTTTATCCTTCAAAAATAATAATAGAAGAGACATTGAAAAGGGATGTGGTTCACATTTTCAAAAACAACAAAACATTTAATAGTAATGTTTTGCAACTTTCAACGGAGATAACTTTTGACTCGGGTATCGAAACGACTATTATAATATATCAAATCGAAGCTCGTATCAAATTAAACAATATTATTTGGATAATCTCAATAAAATATTTTCGGTACCCAAATTGAATCATTTACAGCACCTACTGATAATTTAATATTTCTTACTCATCATTTTCATTTTACTTACTTCCTATTTAATTAAATAGCGCTATAAATGAGATACTGATGCCAACCGAGGTTTTTCATTTATATTTTCAATTAGTCTCTATCCTTTAAAATAATAAGAGAAAAGAAAATGAAAGGGGATGTTGTTCACATTTTCAAAAACAACAAAACATTTAATAAATATGCGTTACAACTTTCAACGTAGATAACTTCTTACTCGGGTATCGAAACGACTATTATAATATATCAAATCTAAGCTCGTATCAAATTACCCAAAATGATTTGGTCATTCTAAGGAAAATATTTTCAGTACCCAAATTGAATCATTTACAGCACTTATCGAGGATTTAATGTTTTGACGCCACCATTTTCATTTTACTTACTTCCGGTTTAATTCAATAGCGCTATAAAGGAGATACTGGTGCCAACCGAGGGTTTTTCATTTATATTTTCAATCATTCTTTATCCTTCAAAAATAATAATAGAAGAGACATTGAAAAGGGATGTGGTTCACATTTTCAAAAACAACAAAATATTTAATAGTAATGTTTTGCAACTTTCAACGGAGATACCTTTTGACTCGGGTATCGAAACGACTATTATAATATATCAAATCGAAGCTCGTATCAAATTACACAAAATGATTTGGTCATTCTAAGGAAAATATTTTCGGTACCCAAATTGAATCATTTACAGCACTTATAGAGGATTTAATGTTTTTGACGCACCATTTTCATTTTACTTACTTCCGGTTTAATTCAATAGCGCTATAAAGGAGATACTGGTGCCAACCGAGGGTTTTTCATTTATATTTTCAATCAGTCTTTATCCTTCAAAAATAATAATAGAGGAGACATTGAAAAGGGATGTGGTTCACATTTTCAAAAACAACAAAACATTTAATAGTAATGTTTTGCAACTTTCAACAGAGATAACTTTTGACTCGGGTATCGAAACGACTATTATAATATATCAAATCGAAGCTCGTATCAAATTAAATAATATTATTTGGTTAATCTGAATAAAATATTTTCGGTACCCAAATTGAATCATTTACAGCACCTACTGATAATTTAATATTTCTTACTCATCATTTTCATTTTACTTACTTCCTATTTAATTAAATAGCGCTATAAATGAGATACTGATGCCAACCGAGGGTTTTTCATTTATATTTTCAATTAGTCTCTATCCTTTAAAAATAATAAGAGAAGAGAAAATGAAAGGGGATGTTGTTCACATTTTCAAAAACAACAAAACATTAATAAATATGCGTTACAACTTTCAACGGAGATAAGTTCTTACTCGGGTATCGAAACGACTATTATAATATATCAAATCGAAGCTCGTATCAAATTACACAAAATGATTTGGTCATTCTAAGGAAAATATTTTTGGTACCCAAATTGAATCATTTACAGCACTTATCGAGGATTTAATGTTTTTGACGCACCATTTTCATTTTACTTACTTCCGGTTTAATTCAATAGCGCTATAAAGGAGATACTGGTGCCAACCGAGAGTTTTTCATTTATATTTTCAATCAGTCTTTATCCTTCAAAAATAATAATAGAAGAGACATTGAAAAGGGATGTGGTTCACATTTTCAAAAACAACAAAACATTTAATAGTAATGTTTTGCAACTTTCAACGGAGATAACTTTTGACTCGGGTATCGAAACGACTATTATAATATATCAAATCGAAGCTCGTATCAAATTAAACAATATTATTTGGATAATCTCAATAAAATATTTTCGGTACCCAAATTGAATCATTTACAGCACCTACTGATAATTTAATATTTCTTACTCATCATTTTCATTTTACTTACTTCCTATTTAATTAAATAGCGCTATAAATGAGATACTGATGCCAACCGAGGGTTTTTCATTTATATTTTCAATTAGTCTCTATCCTTTAAAAATAATAAGAGAAAAGAAAATGAAAGGGGATGTTGTTCACATTTTCAAAAACAACAAAACATTTAATAAATATGCGTTACAACTTTCAACGTAGATAACTTCTTACTCGGGTATCGAAACGACTATTATAATATATCAAATCTAAGCTCGTATCAAATTACCCAAAATGATTTGGTCATTCTAAGGAAAATATTTTCAGTACCCAAATTGAATCATTTACAGCACTTATCGAGGATTTAATGTTTTTGACGCACCATTTTCATTTTACTTACTTCCGGTTTAATTCAATAGCGCTATAAAGGAGATACTGGTGCCAACCGAGGGTTTTTCATTTATATTTTCAATCATTCTTTATCCTTCAAAAATAATAATAGAAGAGACATTGAAAAGGGATGTGGTTCACATTTTCAAAAACAACAAAATATTTAATAGTAATGTTTTGCAACTTTCAACGGAGATACCTTTTGACTCGGGTATCGAAACGACTATTATAATATATCAAATCGAAGCTCGTATCAAATTAAACAATATTATTTGGTTAATCTCAATAAAATATTTTCGGTACCCAAATTGAATCATTTACAGCACTTATCGAGGATTTAATGTTTTTGACGCACCATTTTCATTTTACTTACTTCCGGTTTAATTCAATAGCGCTATAAAAGAGATACTGGTGCCAACCGAGGGTTTTTCATTTATATTTTCAATCAGTCTCTATCCTTCAAAAATAATAACAGAAGAGACATTGAAAGGGAATGTGGTTCACATTTTCAAAAACAACAAAACTTTTAATAGTAATGTGTTGCAACTTTCAACGGAGATAACTTTTGACTCGGGTATCGAAACGACTATTATAATATATCAAATCGAAGCTCGTATCAAATTACACAATATTATTTGGTTAATCTCAATAAAATATTTTCGGTACCCAAATTGAATCATTTACAGCACCTACTGAGAATTTAATATTTCTTACTCATCATTTTCATTTTACTTACTTCCTATTTAATTAAATAGCGCTATTAATGAGATACTGATGCCAACCGAGGGTTTTTCATTTATATTTTCAATTAGTCTCTATCCTTTAAAAATAATAAGAGAAGAGAAAATGAAAGGGGATGTTGTTCACATTTTCAAAAACAACAAAACATTTAATAAATATGTGTTACAACTTTCAACGGAGATAACTTTTTACTCGGGTATCGAAACGACTATTATAATATATTAAATCGAAGCTCGTATCAAATTACCCAAAATGATTTGGTCATTCTAAGGAAAATATTTTCGGTACCCAAATTGAATCATTTACAGCACTTATCGAGGATTTAATGTTTTTGACGCACCATTTTCATTTTACTTACTTCCGGTTTAATTCAATAGCGCTATAAAGGAGATACTGGTGCCAACCGAGGGTTTTTCATTTATATTTTCAATCATTCTTTATCCTTCAAAAATAATAATAGAAGAGACATTGAAAAGGGATGTGGTTCACATTTTCAAAAACAACAAAATATTTAATAGTAATGTTTTGCAACTTTCAACGGAGATAACTTTTGACTCGGGTATCGAAACGACTATTATAATATATCAAATCGAAGCTCGTATCAAATTAAACAATATTATTTGGTTAATCTCAATAAAATATTTTCGGTACCCAAATTGAATCATTTACAGCACTTATCGAGGATTTAATGTTTTTGACGCACCATTTTCATTTTACTTACTTCCGGTTTAATTCAATAGCGCTATAAAGGAGATACTGTTGCCAACCGAGGGTTTTTTCATTTATATTTTCAATAAGTCTCTATCCTTCAAAAATAATAAGAGAAGAGACATTGAAAGGGGATGTTGTTCACATTTTTAAAAACAACAAAACATTTAATATATATGTGTTGCAACTTTCAACGGAGATAACTTTTGACTCGGGTATCGAAACGGACTATTATAATATATCAAATCGAAGCTCGTATCAAATTAAACAATATTATTTGGTTAATCTCAATAAAATATTTTCGGTACCCAAATTGAATCATTTACAGCACCTACTGATAATTTAATATTTCTTACTCACCATTTTCATTTTACTTACTTCCTATTTAATTAAATAGCGCTATAAATGAGATACTGATGCCAACCGAGGGTTTTTCTTTTATATTTTCAATTACTCTCTATCCTTTAAAAATAATAAGAGAAGAGAAAATGAAAAGGGATGTGGTTCACATTTTCAAAAACAACAAAACATTTAATAAATATGTGTTGCAACTTTCAACGAAGATAACTTTTGACTCGGGTATCGAAACGACTATTATAATATATCAAATCGAAGCTCGTATCAAATTACACAAAATGATTTGGTCATTCTAAGGAAAATATTTTCGGTACCCAAATTGAATCATTTACAGCACTTATCGAGGATTTAATGTTTTTGACGCACCATTTTCATTTTACTTACTTCCGGTTTAATTCAATAGCGCTATAAAGGAGATACTGGTGCCAACCGAGGGTTTTTCATTTATATTTTCAATCAGTCTTTATCCTTCAAAAATAATAATAGAAGAGACATTGAAAAGGGATGTGGTTCACATTTTCAAAAACAACAAAACATTTAATAGTAATGTTTTGCAACTTTCAACGGAGATAACTTTTGACTCGGGTATCGAAACGACTATTATAATATATCAAATCGAAGCTCGTATCAAATTAAACAATATTATTTGGTTAATCTCAATAAAATATTTTCGGTACCCAAATTGAATCATTTACTGCACCTACTGATAATTTAATATTTCTTACTCATCATTTTCATTTTACTTACTTCCTATTTAATTAAATAGCGCTATAAATGAGATACTGATGCCAACCGAGGGTTTTTCATTTATATTTTCAATTAGTCTCTATCCTTTAAAAATAATAAGAGAAGAGAAAATGAAAGGGGATGTTGTTCACAATTTCAAAAACAACAAAACATTTAATAAATATGCGTTACAACTTTCAACGGAGATAACTTCTTACTCGGGTATCGAAACGACTATTATAATATATCAAATCGAAGCTCGTATCAAATTAAACAAAATGATTTGGTCATTCTAAGGAAAATATTTTTGGTACCCAAATTGAATCATTTACAGCACTTATCGAGGATTTAATGTTTTTGACGCACCATTTTCATTTTACTTACTTCCGGTTTAATTCAATAGCGCTATAAAAGAGATACTGGTGCCAACCGAGGGTTTTTCATTTATATTTTCAATCAGTCTCTATCCTTCAAAAATAATAACAGAAGAGACATTGAAAGGGAATGTGGTTCACATTTTCAAAAACAACAAAACTTTTAATAGTAATGTGTTGCAACTTTTCAACGGAGATAACTTTTGACTCGGGTATCGAAACGACTTTTATAATATATCAAATCGAAGCTCGTATCAAATTACACAATATTATTTGGTTAATACTCAATAAATATTTTCGGTACCCAAATTGAATCATTTATAGCACTTATCGAGGATTTAAATGTTTTTGAGCGCACCATTTTCATTTTACTTACTTCCGGTTTAATTCAATAGCGCTATAAAGGAGATACTATTGCCAACCGAGGCTTTTTCATTTATATTTTCAATAAGTCTCTATCCTTCAAAAATAATAAAAGAAGAGACATTGAAAGGGGATGTTGTTCACATTTTTAAAAACAACAAAACATTTAATAGTAATGTTTTTCAACTTTCAACGGAGATAACTTTTGACTCGGGTATCGAAAAGACTATTATAATATATCAAATCGAAGCTCGTATCAAATTAAACAATATTATTTGGTTAATCTCAATAAAAATATTTTCGGTAACCAAATTGAATCATTTACAGCACCTACCTGAGAATTTAATATTTCTTACTCATCATTTTCATTTTACTTACTTCCTATTTAATTAAATAGCGCTATAAATGAGATACTGATGCCAACCGAGGGTTTTTCATTTATATTTTCAATTAGTCTCTATCCTTTAAAAATAATAAGAGAAGAGAAAATGAAAGTGGATTGTTGTTCACATTTTCAAAAACAACAAAACATTAATAAATATGCGTTACAACTTTCAACGGAGATAACTTCTTACTCGGGTATCGAAACGACTATTATAATATATCAAATCGAAGCTCGTATCAAATTACACAAAATGATTTGGTCATTCTAAGGAAAATATTTTCGGTACCCAAATTGAATCATTTACAGCACTTATCGAGGATTTAATGTTTTTGACGCACCATTTTCATTCTTACTTACTTCCGGTTTAATTCAATAGCGCTATAAAGGAGATACTGGTGCCAACCGAGGGTTTTTTCATTTATATTTTCAATCAGTCTTTATCCTTCAAAAATAATAATAGAGGAGACATTGAAAAGGGATGTGGTTCACATTTTCAAAACAACAAAACATTTAATAGTAATGTTTTGCAACTTTCAACGGAGATAACTTTTGACTCGGGTATCGAAACGACTATTATAATATATCAAATCGAAGCTCGTATCAAATTAAATAATATTATTTGGTTAATCTGAATAAAATATTTTCGGTACCCAAATTGAATCATTTACAGCACCTACTGATAATTTAATATTTTTGACGCACCATTTTCATTTTACTTACTTCCGGTTTAATTCAATAGCGCTATAAATGAGATACTGATGCCAACCGAGGGTTTTTCATTTATATTTTCAATCAGTCTTTATCCTCCAAAAATAATAAGAGAAGAGAAAATGAAAGGGGATGTTGTTCACATTTTCAAAAACAACAAAACATTAATAAATATGCGTTACAACTTTCAACGGAGATAACTTCTTACTCGGGTATCGAAACGACTATTATAATATTTCAAATCGAAGCTCGTATCAAATTACACAAAATGATTTTGGTCATTCTAAGGAAAATATTTTCGGTACCCAAATTGAATCATTTACAGCACTTATCGAGGATTTAATGTTTTTGACGCACCATTTTCATTTTACTTACTTCCGGTTTAATTCAATAGCGCTATAAAGGAGATACTGGTGCCAACCGAGGGTTTTTCATTTATATTTTCAATCAGTCCTCTATCCTTCAAAAATAATAAGAGAAGAGAAAATGAAAGGGGATGTTGTTCACATTTTCAAAAACAACAAAACATTAATAAATATGCGTTACAACTTTTCAACGGAGATAACTTCTTACTCGGGTATCGAAACGACTATTATAATATATCAAATCGAAGCTCGTATCAAATTACACAAAATGATTTGGTCTTTCTAAGGAAAATATTTTCGGTACCCAAATTGAATCATTTACAGCACTTATCGAGGAATTTAATGTTTTTGACGCACCATTTTCATTTTACTTTACTTCCGGTTTAATTCAATAGCGCTATAAAGGAGATACTGGTGCCAACCGAGGGGTTTTTTCATTTATATTTCAATCACTCTTTATCCTTCAAAAATAATAATAGAAGAGACATTGAAAAGGGATGTGGTTCACATTTCAAAAACAACAAAACATTTAATAAATATGTGTTGCAACTTTCAACGAAGATAACTTTTGACTCGGGTATCGAAACGACTATTATAATATATGCAAATCGAAGCTCGTATCAAATTACACAAAATGATTTTGGTCATTCTAAGGAAAATATTTTCGGTACCCAAATTGAATCATTTACAGCACTTATCGAGGATTTAATGTTTTTGACGCACCATTTTCATTTTACTTACTTCCGGTTTAATTCAATAGCGCTATAAAGGAGATACTGGTGCCAACCGAGGGTTTTTCATTTATATTTTCAATCAGTCTTTATCCTTCAAAAATAATAATAGAAGAGACATTGAAAAGGGATGTGGTTCACATTTTTCAAAAACAACAAAACATTTAATAGTAATGTTTTGCAACTTTCAACGGAGATAACTTTTGACTCGGGTATCGAAACGACTATTATAATATATCAAATCGAAGCTCGTATCAAATTAAACAATATTATTTGGTTAATCTCAATAAAATATTTTCGGTACCCAAATTGAATCATTTACTGCACCTACTGATAATTTAATATTTCTTACTCATCATTTTCATTTTACTTACTTCCTATTTAATTAAATAGCGCTATAAATGAGATACTGATGCCAACCGAGGGTTTTTCATTTATATTTTCAATAGTCTCTATCCTTTAAAAAATAATAAGAGAAGAGAAAAATGAAAGGGGATGTTGTTCACAATTTCAAAAAACAACAAAACATTTAATAAATATGCGTTACAACTTTCAACGGAGATAACTTCTTACTCGGGTATCGAAACGACTATTATAATATATCAAATCGAAGCTCGTATCAAATTAAACAAAATGATTTGGTCATTCTAAGGAAAATATTTTTGGTACCCAAATTGAATCATTTACAGCACTTATCGAGGATTTAATGTTTTTTGACGCACCATTTTTCATTTTACTTACTTCCGGTTTAATTCAATAGCGCTATAAAAGAGATACTGGTGCCAACCGAGGGTTTTTCATTTATATTTTCAATCAGTCTCTATCCTTCAAAAATAATAACAGAAGAGACCATTGAAAGGGAATGTGGTTCACATTTTCAAAACAACAAAACTTTTAATAGTAATGTGTTGCAACTTTCAACGGAGATAACTTTTGACTCGGGTATCGAAACGACTTTTATAATATATCAAATCGAAGCTCGTATCAAATTACACAATATTATTTGGTTAATCTCAATAAAATATTTTCGGTACCCAAATTGAATCATTTATAGCACTTATCGAGGATTTAATGTTTTTTGACGCACCCATTTTCATTTTTACTTACTTCCGGTTTAATTCAATAGCGCTATAAAGGAGATACTATTGCCCAACCGAGGCTTTTTTCATTTATATTTTCAATAAGTCTCTATCCTTCAAAAATAATAAGAGAAGAGACATTGAAAGGGGATGTTGTTCACATTTTTAAAAACAACAAAACATTTAATAGTAATGTTTTTCAACTTTCAACGGAGATAACTTTTGACTCGGTATCGAAAAGACTATTATAATATATCAAATCGAAGCTCGTATCAAATTAAACAATATTATTTGGTTAATCTCAATAAAATATTTTCGGTAACCAAATTGAATCATTTACAGCACCTACTGAGAATTTAATATTTCTTACTCATCATTTCATTTTACTTACTTCCTATTTAATTAAATAGCGCTATAAATGAGATTACTGATGCCAACCGAGGGTTTTTTCCATTTATATTTTCAATTAGTCTCTATCCTTTAAAAATAATAAGAGAAGAGAAAATGAAAGGGGATGTTGTTCACATTTTCAAAAACAACAAAACATTAATAAATATGCGTTACAACTTTCAACGGAGATAACTTCTTACTCGGGTATCGAAACGACTATTATAATATATCAAATCGAAGCTCGTATCAAATTACACAAAATGATTTGGTCATTCTAAGGAAAATATTTTCGGTACCCAAATTGAATCATTTACAGCACTTATCGAGGATTTAATGTTTTTGACGCACCATTTTCATTTTACTTACTTCCGGTTTAATTCAATAGCGCTATAAAGGAGATACTGGTGCCAACCGAGGGTTTTTCATTTATATTTTCAATCAGTCTTTATCCTTCAAAAATAATAATAGAGGAGACATTGAAAAGGGATGTGGTTCACATTTTCAAAAACAACAAAACATTTAATAGTAATGTTTTGCAACTTTCAACGGAGATAACTTTTGACTCGGGTATCGAAACGACTATTATAATATATCAAATCGAAGCTCGTATCAAATTAAATAATATTATTTGGTTAATCTGAATAAAATATTTTCGGTACGCAAATTGAATCATTTACAGCACCTACTGATAATTTAATATTTTTGACGCACCATTTTCATTTTACTTACTTCCGGTTTAATTCAATAGCGCTATAAATGAGATACTGATGCCAACCGAGGGTTTTTCATTTATATTTTCAATCAGTCTTTATCCTCCAAAAATAATAAGAGAAGAGAAAATGAAAGGGGATGTTGTTCACATTTTCAAAAACAACAAAACATTAATAAATATGCGTTACAACTTTCAACGGAGATAACTTCTTACTCGGGTATCGAAACGACTATTATAATATTTCAAATCGAAGCTCGTATCAAATTACACAAAATGATTTGGTCATTCTAAGGAAAATATTTTCGGTACCCAAATTGAATCATTTACAGCACTTATCGAGGATTTAATGTTTTTGACGCACCATTTTCATTTTACTTACTTCCGGTTTAATTCAATAGCGCTATAAAGGAGATACTGGTGCCAACCGAGGGTTTTTCATTTATATTTTCAATCAATCTTTATCCTTCAAAAATAATAATAGAAGAGACATTGAAAAGGGATGTGGTTCACATTTTCAAAAACAACAAAACATTTAATAAATATGAGTTGCAACTTTCAACGAAGATAACTTTTGACTCGGGTATCGAAACGACTATTATAATATATCAAATCGAAGCTCGTATCAAATTACACAAAATGATTTGGTCATTCTAAGGAAAATATTTTCGGTACCCAAATTGAATCATTTACAGCACTTATCGAGGATTTAATGTTTTTGACGCACCATTTTCATTTTACTTACTTCCGGTTTAATTCAATAGCGCTATAAAGGAGATACTGGTGCCAACCGAGGGTTTTTCATTTATATTTTCAATCAGTCTTTATCCTTCAAAAATAATAATAGAAGAGACATTGAAAAGGGATGTGGTTCACATTTTCAAAAACAACAAAACATTTAATAAATATGTGTTGCAACTTTCAACGAAGATAACTTTTGACTCGGGTATCGAAACGACTATTATAATATATCAAATCGAAGCTCGTATCAAATTACACAAAATGATTTGGTCATTCTAAGGAAAATATTTACAGCACTTATCGAGGATTTAATGTTTTTGACGCACCATTTTCATTTTACTTACTTCCGGTTTAATTCAATAGCGCTATAAAGGAGATACTGGTGCCAACCGAGGGTTTTTCATTTATATTTTCAATCAGTCTTTATCCTTCAAAAATAATAATAGAAGAGACATTGAAAAGGGATGTGGTTCACATTTTCAAAAACAACAAAACATTTAATAGTAATGTTTTGCAACTTTCAACGGAGATAACTTTTGACTCGGGTATCGAAACGACTATTATAATATATCAAATCGAAGCTCGTATCAAATTAAACAATATTATTTGGTTAATCTGAATAAAATATTTTCGGTACCCAAATTGAATCATTTACTGCACCTACTGATAATTTAATATTTCTTACTCATCATTTTCATTTTACTTACTTCCTATTTAATTAAATAGCGCTATAAATGAGATACTGATGCCAACCGAGGGTTTTTCATTTATATATTCAATTAGTCTCTATCCTTTAAAAATAATAAGAGAAGAGAAAATGAAAGGGGATGTTGTTCACAATTTCAAAAACAACAAAACATTTAATAAATATGCGTTACAACTTTCAACGGAGATAACTTCTTACTCGGGTATCGAAACGACTATTATAATATATCAAATCGAAGCTCGTATCAAATTAAACAAAATGATTTGGTCATTCTAAGGAAAATATTTTTGGTACCCAAATTGAATCATTTACAGCACTTATCGAGGATTTAATGTTTTTGACGCACCATTTTCATTTTACTTACTTCCGGTTTAATTCAATAGCGCTATAAAAGAGATACTGGTGCCAACCGAGGGTTTTTCATTTATATTTTCAATCAGTCTCTATCCTTCAAAAATAATAACAGAAGAGACATTGAAAGGGAATGTGGTTCACATTTTCAAAAACAACAAAACTTTTAATAGTAATGTGTTGCAACTTTCAACGGAGATAACTTTTGACTCGGGTATCGAAACGAATATTATAATATATCAAATCGAAGCTCGTATCAAATTACACAATATTATTTGGTTAATCTCAATAAAATATTTTCGGTACCCAAATTGAATCATTTATAGCACTTATCGAGGATTTAATGTTTTTGACGCACCATTTTCATTTTACTTACTTCCGGTTTAATTCAATAGCGCTATAAAGGAGATACTATTGCCAACCGAGGGTTTTTCATTTATATTTTCAATAAGTCTCTATCCTTCAAAAATAATAAGAGAAGAGACATTGAAAGGGGATGTTGTTCACATTTTTAAAAACAACAAAACATTTAATAGTAATGTTTTTCAACTTTCAACGGAGATAACTTTTGACTCGGGTATCGAAAAGACTATTATAATATATCAAATCGAAGCTCGTATCAAATTAAACAATATTATTTGGTTAATCTCAATAAAATATTTTCGGTAACCAAATTGAATCATTTACAGCACCTACTGAGAATTTAATATTTCTTACTCACCATTTTCATTTTACTTACTTCCTATTTAATTCAATAGCGCTATAAATGAGATACTGATGCCAACCGAGGGTTTTTCATTTATATTTTCAATTAGTCTCTATCCTTCAAAAATAATAAGAGAAGAGAAAATGAAAGGGGATGTTGTTCACATTTTCAAAAACAACAAAATATTTAATAAATATGCGTTACAACTTTAAACGGAGATAACTTCTCACTCGGGTATCGAAACGACTATTATAATATATCAAATCGAAGCTCGTATCAAATTAAACAATATTATTTGGTTAATCTCAATAAAATATTTTCGGTACCCATATTGAATCATTTACAGCACTTATCGAGGATTTAATGTTTTTGACGCACCATTTTGATTTTACTTACTTCCGGTTTAATTCAATAGCGCTATAAAGGAGATACTGGTGCCAACCGAGGGTTTTTCATTTATATTTTCAATCAGTCTTTATCCTTCAAAAATAATAATAGAAGAGACATTGAAAAGGGATGTGGTTCACATTTTCAAAAACAACAAAACATTTAATAGTAATGTTTTTCAACTTTCAACGGAGATAACTTTTGACTCGGGTATCGAAAAGACTATTATAATATATCAAATCGAAGCTCGTATCAAATTAAACAATATTATTTGGTTAATCTCAATAAAATATTTTCGGTAACCAAATTGAATCATTTACAGCACCTACTGAGAATTTAATATTTCTTACTCATCATTTTCATTTTACTTACTTCCTATTTAATTAAATAGCGCTATAAATGAGATACTGATGCCAACCGAGGGTTTTTCATTTATATTTTCAATTAGTCTCTATCCTTTAAAAATAATAAGAGAAGAGAAAATGAAAGGGGATGTTGTTCACATTTTCAAAAACAACAAAACATTAATAAATATGCGTTACAACTTTCAACGGAGATAACTTCTTACTCGGGTATCGAAACGACTATTATAATATATCAAATCGAAGCTCGTATCAAATTACACAAAATGATTTGGTCATTCTAAGGAAAATATTTTCGGTACCCAAATTGAATCATTTACAGCACTTATCGAGGATTTAATGTTTTTGACGCACCATTTTCATTTTACTTACTTCCGGTTTAATTCAATAGCGCTATAAAGGAGATACTGGTGCCAACCGAGGGTTTTTCATTTATATTTTCAATCAGTCTTTATCCTTCAAAAATAATAATAGAAGAGACATTGAAAAGGGATGTGGTTCACATTTTCAAAAACAACAAAACATTTAATAAATATGTGTTGCAACTTTCAACGAAGATAACTTTTGACTCGGGTATCGAAACGACTATTATAATATATCAAATCGAAGCTCGTATCAAATTACACAAAATTATTTGGTCATTCTAAGGAAAATATTTTCGGTACCCAAATTGAATCATTTACAGCACTTATCGAGGATTTAATGTTTTTGACGCACCATTTTCATTTTACTTAGTTCCGGTTTAATTCAATAGCGCTATAAAGGAGATACTGGTGCCAACCGAGGGTTTTTTCATTTATATTTTCAATCAGTCTTTATCCTTCAAAAATAATAATAGAAGAGACATTGAAAAGGGATGTGGTTCACATTTTCAAAAACAACAAAACATTTAATAAATATGTGTTGCAACTTTCAACGAAGATAACTTTTGACTCGGGTATCGAAACGACTATTATAATATATCAAATCGAAGCTTGTATTAAATTACACAATATTATTTGGTCATTCTAAGGAAAATATTTTCGATAACCAAATTGAATCATTTACAGCACCTACTGAGAATTTAATATTTCTTACTCACCATTTTCATTTTACTTACTTCCTATTTAATTAAATAGCGCTATAAATGAGATACTGATGCCAACCGAGGGTTTTTCTTTCATATTTTCAATTAGTCTCTATCCTTTAAAAATAATAAGAGAAGAGAAAATGAAAGGGGATGTTGTTCACATTTTCAAAAACAACAAAACATTAATAAATATGCGTTACAACTTTCAACGGAGATAACTTCTTACTCGGGTATCGAAACGACTATTATAATATATCAAATCGAAGCTCGTATCAAATTACACAAAATGATTTGGTCATTCTAAGGAAAATATTTTCGGTACCCAAATTGAATCATTTACAGCACTTATCGAGGATTTAATGTTTTTGACGCACCATTTTCATTTTACTTACTTCCGGTTTAATTCAATAGCGCTATAAAGGAGATACTGGTGCCAACCGAGGGTTTTTCATTTATATTTTCAATAAGTCTCTATCCTTCAAAAATAATAAGAGAAGAGACATTGAAAAGGGATGTGGTTCACATTTTCAAAAACAACAAAACATTTAATAAATATGTGTTGCAACTTTCAACGAAGATAACTTTTGACTCGGGTATCGAAACGACTATTATAATATATCAAATCGAAGCTCGTATCAAATTACACAAAATGATTTGGTCATTCTAAGGAAAATATATTCGGTACCCAAATTGAATCATTTACAGCACTTATCGAGGATTTAATGTTTTTGACGCACCATTTTCATTTTACTTACTTCCGGTTTAATTCAATAGCGCTATAAAGGAGATACTGGTGCCAACCGAGGGTTTTTCATTTATATTTTCAATCAGTCTTTATCATTCAAAAATAATAATAGAAGAGACATTGAAAAGGGATGTGGTTCACATTTTCAAAAACAACAAAACATTTAATAAATATGTGTTGCAACTTTCAACGAAGATAACTTTTGACTCGGGTATCGAAACGACTATTATAATATATCAAATCGAAGCTCGTATCAAATTACACAAAATGATTTGGTCATTCTAAGGAAAATATTTTCGGTACCCAAATTGAATCATTTACAGCACTTATCGAGGATTTAATGTTTTTGACGCATCATTTTCATTTTACTTACTTCCGGTTTAATTCAATAGCGCTATAAAGGAGATACTGGTGCCAACCGAGGGTTTTTCATTTATATTTTCAATCAGTCTTTATCCTTCAAAAATAATAATAGAAGAGACATTGAAAAGGGATGTGGTTCACATTTTCAAAAACAACAAAACATTTAATAAATATGTGTTGCAACTTTCAACGAAGATAACTTTTGACTCGGGTATCGAAACGACTATTATAATATATCAAATCGAATCTTGTATTAAATTACACAATATTATTTGGTCATTCTAAGGAAAATATTTTCGGTAACCAAATTGAATCATTTACAGCACCTACTGAGAATTTAATATTTCTTACTCACCATTTTCATTTTACTTACTTCCTATTTAATTAAATAGCGCTATAAATGAGATACTGATGCCAACCGAGGGTTTTTCTTTTATATTTTCAATTACTCTCTATCCTTTAAAAATAATAAGAGAAGAGAAAATGAAAGGGGATGTTGTTCACATTTTCAAAAACAACAAAACATTAATAAATATGCGTTACAACTTTCAACGGAGATAACTTCTTACTCGGGTATCGAAACGACTGTTATAATATATCAAATCGAAGCTCGTATCAAATTACACAAAATGATTTGGTCATTCTAAGGAAAATATTTTCGGTACCCAAATTGAATCATTTACAGCACTTATCGAGGATTTAATGTTTTTGACGCACCATTTTCATTTTACTTACTTCCGGTTTAATTCAATAGCGCTATAAAGGAGATACTGGTGCCAACCGAGGGTTTTTCATTTATATTTTCAATCAGTCTTTATCCTTCAAAAATAATAATAGAAGAGACATTGAAAAGGGATGTGGTTCACATTTTCAAAAACAACAAAACATTTAATAAATATGTGTTGCAACTTTCAACGAAGATAACTTTTGACTCGGGTATCGAAACGACTATTATAATATATCAAATCGAAGCTTGTATTAAATTACACAATATTATTTGGTCATTCTAAGGAAAATATTTTCGGTAACCAAATTGAATCATTTACAGCACCTACTGAGAATTTAATATTTCTTACTCACCATTTTCATTTTACTTACTTCCTATTTAATTAAATAGCGCTATAAATGAGATACTGATGCCAACCGAGGGTTTTTCTTTTATATTTTCAATTAGTCTCTATCCTTTAAAAATAATAAGAGAAGAGAAAATGAAAGGGGATGTTGTTCACATTTTCAAAAACAACAAAACATTAATAAATATGCGTTACAACTTTCAACGGAGATAACTTCTTACTCGGGTATCGAAACGACTATTATAATATATCAAATCGAAGCTCGTATCAAATTACACAAAATGATTTGGTCATTCTAAGGAAAATATTTTCGGTACCCAAATTGAATCATTTACAGCACTTATCGAGGATTTAATGTTTTTGACGCACCATTTTCATTTTACTTACTTTCGGTTTAATTCAATAGCGCTATAAAGAAGATACTGGTGCCAACCGAGGGTTTTTCATTTATATTTTCAATAAGTCTCTATCCTTCAAAAATAATAAGAGAAGAGACATAGAAAGGGGATGTTGTTCACATTTTCAAAAACAACAAAACATTAATAAATATGCGTTACAACTTTCAACGGAGATAACTTCTTACTCGGGTATCGAAACGACTATTATAATATATCAAATCGAAGCTTGTATCAAATTACACAAAATGATTTGGTCATTCTAAGGAAAATATTTTCGGTACCCAAATTGAATCATTTACAGCACTTATCGAGGATTTAATGTTTTTGACGCACCATTTTCATTTTACTTACTTCCGGTTTAATTCAATAGCGCTATAAAGGAGATACTGGTGCCAACCGAGGGTTTTTCATTTATATTTTCAATAAGTCTCTATCCTTCAAAAATAATAAGAGAAGAGACATAGAAAGGGGATGTTGTTCACATTTTCAAAAACAACAAAACATTAATAAATATGCGTTACAACTTTCAACGGAGATAACTTCTTACTCGGGTATCGAAACGACTATTATAATATATCAAATCGAAGCTCGTATCAAATTACACAAAATGATTTGGTCATTCTAAGGAAAATATTTTCGGTACCCAAATTGAATCATTTACAGCACTTATCGAGGATTTAATGTTTTTGACGCACCATTTTCATTTTACTTACTTCCGGTTTAATTCAATAGCGCTATAAAGGAGATACTGGTGCCAACCGAGGGTTTTTCATTTATATTTTCAATAAGTCTCTATCCTTCAAAAATAATAAGAGAAGAGACATAGAAAGAGGATGTTGTTCACATTTTCAAAAACAACAAAACATTAATAAATATGCGTTATAACTTTCAACGGAGATAACTTCTTACTCGGGTATCGAAACGACTATTATAATATATCAAATCGAAGCTCGTATCAAATTACACAAAATGATTTGGTCATTCTAAGGAAAATATTTTCGGTACCCAAATTGAATCATTTACAGCACTTATCGAGGATTTAATGTTTTTGACGCACCATTTTCATTTTACTTACTTCCGGTTTAATTCAATAGCGCTATAAAGGAGATACTGGTGCCAACCGAGGGTTTTTCATTTATATTTTCAATAAGTCTCTATCCTTCAAAAATAATAAGAGAAGAGACATAGAAAGAGGATGTTGTTCACATTTTCAAAAACAACAAAACATTAATAAATATGCGTTATAACTTTCAACGGAGATAACTTCTTACTCGGGTATCGAAACGACTATTATAATATATCAAATCGAAGCTCGTATCAAATTACACAAAATGATTTGGTCATTCTAAGGAAAATATTTTCGGTACCCAAATTGAATCATTTACAGCACTTATCGAGGATTTAATGTTTTTGACGCACCATTTTCATTTTACTTACTTTCGGTTTAATTCAATAGCGCTATAAAGGAGATACTGGTGCCAACCGAGGGTTTTTCATTTATATTTTCAATAAGTCTCTATCCTTCAAAAATAATAAGAGAAGAGACATAGAAAGAGGATGTTGTTCACATTTTCAAAAACAACAAAACATTAATAAATATGCGTTATAACTTTCAACGGAGATAACTTCTTACTTGGGTATCGAAACCACTATTATAATATATCAAATCGAAGCTCGTATCAAATTACACAAAATGATTTGGTCATTCTAAGGAAAATATTTTCGGTACCCAAATTGAATCATTTACAGCACTTATCGAGGATTTAATGTTTTTGACGCACCATTTTCATTTTACTTACTTTCGGTTTAATTCAATAGCGCTATAAAGGAGATACTGGTGCCAACCGAGGGTTTTTCATTTATATTTTCAATAAGTCTCTATCCTTCAAAAATAATAAGAGAAGAGACATAGAAAGAGGATGTTGTTCACATTTTCAAAAACAACAAAACATTAATAAATATGCGTTATAACTTTCAACGGAGATAACTTCTTACTTGGGTATCGAAACAACTATTATAATATATCAAATCGAAGCTCGTATCAAATTACACAAAATGATTTGGTCATTCTAAGGAAAATATTTTCGGTACCCAAATTGAATCATTTACAGCACTTATCGAGGATTTAATGTTTTTGACGCACCATTTTCATTTTACTTACTTCCGGTTTAATTCAATAGCGCTATAAAGGAGATACTGGTGCCAACCGAGGGTTTTTCATTTATATTTTCAATCAGTCTTTATCCTTCAAAAATAATAATAGAAGAGACATTGAAAAGGGATGTGGTTCACATTTTCAAAAACAACAAAACATTTAATAAATATGTGTTGCAACTTTCAACGAAGATAACTTTTGACTCGGGTATCGAAACGACTATTATAATATATCAAATCGAAGCTTGTATTAAATTACACAATATTATTTGGTCATTCTAAGGAAAATATTTTCGGTAACCAAATTGAATCATTTACAGCACCTACTGAGAATTTAATATTTCTTACTCACCATTTTCATTTTACTTACTTCCTATTTAATTAAATAGCGCTATAAATGAGATACTGATGCCAACCGAGGGTTTTTCTTTTATATTTTCAATTAGTCTCTATCCTTTAAAAATAATAAGAGAAGAGAAAATGAAAGGGGATGTTGTTCACATTTTCAAAAACAACAAAACATTAATAAATATGCATTACAACTTTCAACGGAGATAACTTCTTACTCGGGTATCGAAACGACTATTATAATATATCAAATCGAAGCTCGTATCAAATTACACAAAATGATTTGGTCATTCTAAGGAAAATATTTTCGGTACCCAAATTGAATTATTTACAGCACTTATCGAGGATTTAATGTTTTTGACGCACCATTTTCATTTTACTTACTT
Organism: Hippophae tibetana; assembly: GCA_037013495.1. Taxonomy (NCBI): domain Eukaryota; kingdom Viridiplantae; phylum Streptophyta; class Magnoliopsida; order Rosales; family Elaeagnaceae; genus Hippophae; species Hippophae tibetana. Next base: position 46,297,429 of record CM072812.1, on the reverse strand, counting down.
CCGGTTTAATTCAATAGCGCTATAAAGGAGATACTGGTGCCAACCGAGGGTTTTTCATTTATATTTTCAATAAGTCTCTATCCTTCAAAAATAATAAGAGAAGAGACATAGAAAGGGGATGTTGTTCACATTTTCAAAAACAACAAAACATTTAATAAATATGCGTTACAACTTTCAACGGAGATAACTTCTTACTCGGGTATCGAAACGACTATTATAATATATCAAATCGAAGCTCGTATCAAATTACACAAAATGATTTGGTCATTCTAAGGAAAATATTTTCGGTACCCAAATTGAATCATTTACAGCACTTATCGAGGATTTAATGTTTTTGACGCACCATTTTCATTTTACTTACTTTCGGTTTAATTCAATAGCGCTATAAAGGAGATACTGGTGCCAACCGAGGGTTTTTCATTTATATTTTCAATAAGTCTCTATCCTTCAAAAATAATAAGAGAAGAGACATAGAAAGAGGATGTTGTTCACATTTTCAAAAACAACAAAACATTAATAAATATGCGTTATAACTTTCAACGGAGATAACTTCTTACTTGGGTATCGAAACAACTATTATAATATATCAAATCGAAGCTCGTATCAAATTACACAAAATGATTTGGTCATTCTAAGGAAAATATTTTCGGTACCCAAATTGAATCATTTACAGCACTTATCGAGGATTTAATGTTTTTGACGCACCATTTTCATTTTACTTACTTCCGGTTTAATTCAATAGCGCTATAAAGGAGATACTGGTGCCAACCGAGAGTTTTTCATTTATATTTTCAATCAGTATTTATCCTTCAAAAATAATAATAGAAGAGACATTGAAAAGGGATGTGGTTCACATTTTCAAAAACAACAAAACATTTAATAAATATGTGTTGCAACTTTCAACGAAGATAACTTTTGACTCGGGTATCGAAACGACTATTATAATATATCAAATCGAAGCTTGTATTAAATTACACAATATTATTTGGTCATTCTAAGGAAAATATTTTCGGTAACCAAATTGAATCATTTACAGCACCTACTGAGAATTTAATATTTCTTACTCACCATTTTCATTTTACTTACTTCCTATTTAATTAAATAGCGCTATAAATGAGATACTGATGCCAACCGAGGGTTTTTCTTTTATATTTTCAATTACTCTCTATCCTTTAAAAATAATAAGAGAAGAGAAAATGAAAGGGGATGTTGTTCACATTTTCAAAAACAACAAAACATTAATAAATATGCGTTACAACTTTCAACGGAGATAACTTCTTACTCGGGTATCGAAACGACTGTTATAATATATCAAATCGAAGCTCGTATCAAATTACACAAAATGATTTGGTCATTCTAAGGAAAATATTTTCGGTACCCAAATTGAATCATTTACAGCACTTATCGAGGATTTAATGTTTTTGACGCACCATTTTCATTTTACTTACTTCCGGTTTAATTCAATAGCGCTATAAAGGAGATACTGGTGCCAACCGAGGGTTTTTCATTTATATTTTCAATCAGTCTTTATCCTTCAAAAATAATAATAGAAGAGACATTGAAAAGGGATGTGGTTCACATTTTCAAAAACAACAAAACATTTAATAAATATGTGTTGCAACTTTCAACGAAGATAACTTTTGACTCGGGTATCGAAACGACTATTATAGTATATCAAATCGAAGCTTGTATTAAATTACACAATATTATTTGGTCATTCTATGGAAAATATTTTCGGTAACCAAATTGAATCATTTACAGCACCTACTGAGAATTTAATATTTCTTACTCACCATTTTCATTTTACTTACTTCCTATTTAATTAAATAGCGCTATAAATGAGATACTGATGCCAACCGAGGGTTTTTCTTTTATATTTTCAATTAGTCTCTATCCTTTAAAAATAATAAGAGAAGAGAAAATGAAAGGGGATGTTGTTCACATTTTCAAAAACAACAAAACATTAATAAATATGCGTTACAACTTTCAACGGAGATAACTTCTTACTCGGGTATCGAAACGACTATTATAATATATCAAATCGAAGCTTGTATCAAATTACACAAAATGATTTGGTCATTCTAAGGAAAATATTTTCGGTACCCAAATTGAATCATTTACAGCACTTATCGAGGATTTAATGTTTTTGACGCACCATTTTCATTTTACTTACTTCCGGTTTAATTCAATAGCGCTATAAAGGAGATACTGGTGCCAACCGAGGGTTTTTCATTTATATTTTCAATAAGTCTCTATCCTTCAAAAATAATAAGAGAAGAGACATAGAAAGGGGATGTTGTTCACATTTTCAAAAACAACAAAACATTAATAAATATGCGTTACAACTTTCAACGGAGATAACTTCTTACTCGGGTATCGAAACGACTATTATAATATATCAAATCGAAGCTCGTATCAAATTACACAAAATGATTTGGTCATTCTAAGGAAAATATTTTCGGTACCCAAATTGAATCATTTACAGCACTTATCGAGGATTTAATGTTTTTGACGCACCATTTTCATTTTACTTACTTTCGGTTTAATTCAATAGCGCTATAAAGGAGATACTGGTGCCAACCGAGGGTTTTTCATTTATATTTTCAATAAGTCTCTATCCTTCAAAAATAATAAGAGAAGAGACATAGAAAGGGGATGTTGTTCACATTTTCAAAAACAACAAAACATTAATAAATATGCGTTACAACTTTCAACGGAGATAACTTCTTACTCGGGTATCGAAACGACTATTATAATATATCAAATCGAAGCTCGTATCAAATTACACAAAATGATTTGGTCATTCTAAGGAAAATATTTTCGGTACCCAAATTGAATCATTTACAGCACTTATCGAGGATTTAATGTTTTTGACGCACCATTTTCATTTTACTTACTTTCGGTTTAATTCAATAGCGCTATAAAGGAGATACTGGTGCCAACCGAGGGTTTTTCATTTATATTTTCAATAAGTCTCTATCCTTCAAAAATAATAAGAGAAGAGACATAGAAAGAGGATGTTGTTCACATTTTCAAAAACAACAAAACATTAATAAATATGCGTTATAACTTTCAACGGAGATAACTTCTTACTCGGGTATCGAAACGACTATTATAATATATCAAATCGAAGCTCGTATCAAATTACACAAAATGATTTGGTCATTCTAAGGAAAATATTTTCGGTACCCAAATTGAATCATTTACAGCACTTATCGAGGATTTAATGTTTTTGACGCACCATTTTCATTTTACTTACTTTCGGTTTAATTCAATAGCGCTATAAAGGAGATACTGGTGCCAACCGAGGGTTTTTCATTTATATTTTCAATAAGTCTCTATCCTTCAAAAATAATAAGAGAAGAGACATAGAAAGAGGATGTTGTTCACATTTTCAAAAACAACAAAACATTAATAAATATGCGTTATAACTTTCAACGGAGATAACTTCTTACTTGGGTATCGAAACAACTATTATAATATATCAAATCGAAGCTCGTATCAAATTACACAAAATGATTTGGTCATTCTAAGGAAAATATTTTCGGTACCCAAATTGAATCATTTACAGCACTTATCGAGGATTTAATGTTTTTGACGCACCATTTTCATTTTACTTACTTCCGGTTTAATTCAATAGCGCTATAAAGGAGATACTGGTGCCAACCGAGGGTTTTTCATTTATATTTTCAATCAGTCTTTATCCTTCAAAAATAATAATAGAAGAGACATTGAAAAGGGATGTGGTTCACATTTTCAAAAACAACAAAACTTTTAATAAATATGTGTTGCAACTTTCAACGAAGATAACTTTTGACTCGGGTATCGAAACGACTATTATAATATATCAAATCGAAGCTTGTATTAAATTACACAATATTATTTGGTCATTCTAAGGAAAATATTTTCGGTAACCAAATTGAATCATTTACAGCACCTACTGAGAATTTAATATTTCTTACTCACCATTTTCATTTTACTTACTTCCTATTTAATTAAATAGCGCTATAAATGAGATACTGATGCCAACCGAGGGTTTTTCTTTTATATTTTCAATTAGTCTCTATCCTTTAAAAATAATAAGAGAAGAGAAAATGAAAGGGGATGTTGTTCACATTTTCAAAAACAACAAAACATTAATAAATATGCGTTACAACTTTCAACGGAGATAACTTCTTACTCGGGTATCGAAACGACTATTATAATATATCAAATCGAAGCTCGTATCAAATTACACAAAATGATTTGGTCATTCTAAGGAAAATATTTTCGGTACCCAAATTGAATTATTTACAGCACTTATCGAGGATTTAATGTTTTTGACGCACCATTTTCATTTTACTTACTTCCGGTTTAATTCAATAGCGCTATAAAGGAGATACTGGTGCCAACCGAGGGTTTTTCATTTATATTTTCAATAAGTCTCTATCCTTCAAAAATAATAAGAGAAGAGACATAGAAAGGGGATGTTGTTCACATTTTCAAAAACAACAAAACATTTAATAAATATGCGTTACAACTTTCAACGGAGATAACTTCTTACTCGGGTATCGAAACGACTATTATAATATATCAAATCGAAGCTCGTATCAAATTACACAATATTATTTGGTTAATCTCAATAAAATATTTTCGGTACCCAAATTGAATCATTTACAGCACTTATCGAGGATTTAATGTTTTGGACGCACCATTTTCATTTTACTTACTTCCGGTTTAATTCAATAGCCCTATAAAGGAGATACTGGTGCCAACCGAGGGTTTTTCATTTATATTTTCAATAAGTCTCTATCCTTCAAAAATAATAAGAGAAGAGACATAGAAAGGGGATGTTGTTCACATTTTCAAAAACAACAAAACATTAATAAATATGCGTTACAACTTTCAACGGAGATAACTTCTTACTCGGGTATCGAAACGACTATTATAATATATCAAATCGAAGCTCGTATCAAATTACACAATATTATTTGGTTAATCTCAATAAAATATTTTCGGTACCCAAATTGAATCATTTACAGCACTTATCGAGGATTTAATGTTTTTGACGCACCATTTTCATTTTACTTACTTCCGGTTTAATTCAATAGCGCTATAAAGGAGATACTGGTGCCAACCGAGGGTTTTTCATTTATATTTTCAATCAGTCTTTATCCTTCAAAAATAATAATAGAAGAGACATAGAAAGGGGATGTTGTTCACATTTTCAAAAACAACAAAACATTAATAAATATGCGTTACAACTTTCAACGGAGATAACTTCTTACTCGGGTATCGAAACGACTATTATAATATATCAAATCGAAGCTCGTATCAAATTACACAATATTATTTGGTTAATCTCAATAAAATATTTTCGGTACCCAAATTGAATCATTTACAGCACTTATCGAGGATTTAATGTTTTTGACGCACCATTTTCATTTTACTTACTTTCGGTTTAATTCAATAGCGCTATAAAGGAGATACTGGTGCCAACCGAGGGTTTTTCATTTATATTTTCAATAAGTCTCTATCCTTCAAAAATAATAAGAGAAGAGACATAGAAAGAGGATGTTGTTCACATTTTCAAAAACAACAAAACATTAATAAATATGCGTTATAACTTTCAACGGAGATAACTTCTTACTCGGGTATCGAAACGACTATTATAATATATCAAATCGAAGCTCGTATCAAATTACACAAAATGATTTGGTCATTCTAAGGAAAATATTTTCGGTACCCAAATTGAATCATTTACAGCACTTATCGAGGATTTAATGTTTTTGACGCACCATTTTCATTTTACTTACTTTCGGTTTAATTCAATAGCGCTATAAAGGAGATACTGGTGCCAACCGAGGGTTTTTCATTTATATTTTCAATAAGTCTCTATCCTTCAAAAATAATAAGAGAAGAGACATAGAAAGAGGATGTTGTTCACATTTTCAAAAACAACAAAACATTAATAAATATGCGTTATAACTTTCAACGGAGATAACTTCTTACTTTGGTATCGAAACAACTATTATAATATATCAAATCGAAGCTCGTATCAAATTACACAAAATGATTTGGTCATTCTAAGGAAAATATTTTCTGTACCCAAATTGAATCATTTACAGCACTTATCGAGGATTTAATGTTTTTGACGCACCATTTTCATTTTACTTACTTCCGGTTTAATTCAATAGCGCTATAAAGGAGATACTGGTGCCAACCGAGGGTTTTTCATTTATATTTTCAATCAGTCTTTATCCTTCAAAAATAATAATAGAAGAGACATTGAAAAGGGATGTGGTTCACATTTTCAAAAACAACAAAACATTTAATAAATATGTGTTGCAACTTTCAACGAAGATAACTTTTGACTCGGGTATCGAAACGACTATTATAATATATCAAATCGAAGCTTGTATTAAATTACACAATATTATTTGGTCATTCTAAGGAAAATATTTTCGGTAACCAAATTGAATCATTTACAGCACCTACTGAGAATTTAATATTTCTTACTCACCATTTTCATTTTACTTACTTCCTATTTAATTAAATAGCGCTATAAATGAGATACTGATGCCAACCGAGGGTTTTTCTTTTATATTTTCAATTACTCTCTATCCTTTAAAAATAATAAGAGAAGAGAAAATGAAAGGGGATGTTGTTCACATTTTCAAAAACAACAAAACATTAATAAATATGCGTTACAACTTTCAACGGAGATAACTTCTTACTCGGGTATCGAAACGACTATTATAATATATCAAATCGAAGCTCGTATCAAATTACACAAAATGATTTGGTCATTCTAAGGAAAATATTTTCGGTACCCAAATTGAATCATTTACAGCACTTATCGAGGATTTAATGTTTTTGACGCACCATTTTCATTTTACTTACTTTCGGTTTAATTCAATAGCGCTATAAAGGAGATACTGGTGCCAACCGAGGGTTTTTCATTTATATTTTCAATAAGTCTCTATCCTTCAAAAATAATAAGAGAAGAGACATAGAAAGAGGATGTTGTTCACATTTTCAAAAACAACAAAACATTAATAAATATGCGTTATAACTTTCAACGGAGATAACTTCTTACTTGGGTATCGAAACAACTATTATAATATATCAAATCGAAGCTCGTATCAAATTACACAAAATGATTTGGTCATTCTAAGGAAAATATTTTCGGTACCCAAATTGAATCATTTACAGCACTTATCGAGGATTTAATGTTTTTGACGCACCATTTTCATTTTACTTACTTCCGGTTTAATTCAATAGCGCTATAAAGGAGATACTGGTGCCAACCGAGGGTTTTTCATTTATATTTTCAATCAGTCTTTATCCTTCAAAAATAATAATAGAAGAGACATTGAAAAGGGATGTGGTTCAAATTTTCAAAAACAACAAAACATTTAATAAATATGTGTTGCAACTTTCAACGAAGATAACTTTTGACTCGGGTATCGAAACGACTATTATAATATATCAAATCGAAGCTTGTATTAAATTACACAATATTATTTGGTCATTCTAAGGAAAATATTTTCGGTAACCAAATTGAATCATTTACAGCACCTACTGAGAATTTAATATTTCTTACTCACCATTTTCATTTTACTTACTTCCTATTTAATTAAATAGCGCTATAAATGAGATACTGATGCCAACCGAGGGTTTTTCTTTTATATTTTCAATTAGTCTCTATCCTTTAAAAATAATAAGAGAAGAGAAAATGAAAGGGGATGTTGTTCACATTTTCAAAAACAACAAAACATTAATAAATATGCGTTACAACTTTCAACGGAGATAACTTCTTACTCGGGTATCGAAACGACTATTATAATATATCAAATCGAAGCTCGTATCAAATTACACAAAATGATTTGGTCATTCTAAGGAAAATATTTTCGGTACCCAAATTGAATTATTTACAGCACTTATCGAGGATTTAATGTTTTTGACGCACCATTTTCATTTTACTTACTTCCGGTTTAATTCAATAGCGCTATAAAGGAGATACTGGTGCCAACCGAGGGTTTTTCATTTATATTTTCAATAAGTCTCTATCCTTCAAAAATAATAAGAGAAGAGACATAGAAAGGGGATGTTGTTCACATTTTCAAAAACAACAAAACATTTAATAAATATGCGTTACAACTTTCAACGAAGATAACTTTTGACTCGGGTATCGAAACGACTATTATAATATATCAAATCGAAGCTTGTATTAAATTACACAATATTATTTGGTCATTCTAAGGAAAATATTTTCGGTAACCAAATTGAATCATTTACAGCACCTACTGAGAATTTAATATTTCTTACTCACCATTTTCATTTTACTTACTTCCTATTTAATTAAATAGCGCTATAAATGAGATACTGATGCCAACCGAGGGTTTTTCTTTTATATTTTCAATTAGTCTCTATCCTTTAAAAATAATAAGAGAAGAGAAAATGAAAGGGGATGTTGTTCACATTTTCAAAAACAACAAAACATTAATAAATATGCGTTACAACTTTCAACGGAGATAACTTCTTACTCGGGTATCGAAACGACTATTATAATATATCAAATCGAAGCTCGTATCAAATTACACAAAATGATTTGGTCATTCTAAGGAAAATATTTTCGGTACCCAAATTGAATTATTTACAGCACTTATCGAGGATTTAATGTTTTTGACGCACCATTTTCATTTTACTTACTTCCGGTTTAATTCAATAGCGCTATAAAGGAGATACTGGTGCCAACCGAGGGTTTTTCATTTATATTTTCAATAAGTCTCTATCCTTCAAAAATAATAAGAGAAGAGACATAGAAAGGGGATGTTGTTCAAATTTTCAAAAACAACAAAACATTTAATAAATATGCGTTACAACTTTCAACGGAGATAACTTCTTACTCGGGTATCGAAACGACTATTATAATATATCAAATCGAAGCTCGTATCAAATTACACAATATTATTTGGTTAATCTCAATAAAATATTTTCGGTACCCAAATTGAATCATTTACAGCACTTATCGAGGATTTAATGTTTTTGACGTACCATTTTCATTTTACTTACTTCCGGTTTAATTCAATAGCGCTATAAAGGAGATACTGGTGCCAACCGAGGGTTTTTCATTTATATTTTCAATAAGTCTCTATCCTTCAAAAATAATAAGAGAAGAGACATAGAAAGGGGATGTTGTTCACATTTTCAAAAACAACAAAACATTAATAAATATGCGTTACAACTTTCAACGGAGATAACTTCTTACTCGGGTATCGAAACGACTATTATAATATATCAAATCGAAGCTCGTATCAAATTACACAATATTATTTGGTTAATCTCAATAAAATATTTTCGGTACCCAAATTGAATCATTTACAGCACTTATCGAGGATTTAATGTTTTTGACGCACCATTTTCATTTTACTTACTTCCGGTTTAATTCAATAGCGCTATAAAGGAGATACTGGTGCCAACCGAGAGTTTTTCATTTATATTTTCAATCAGTCTTTATCCTTCAAAAATAATAATAGAAGAGACATTGAAAAGGGATGTGGTTCACATTTTCAAAAACAACAAAACATTTAATAAATATGTGTTGCAACTTTCAACGAAGATAACTTTTGACTCGGGTATCGAAACGACTATTATAATATATCAAATCGAAGCTTGTATTAAATTACACAATATTATTTGGTCATTCTAAGGAAAATATTTTCGGTAACCAAATTGAATCATTTACAGCACCTACTGAGAATTTAATATTTCTTACTCACCATTTACATTTTACTTACTTCCTATTTAATTAAATAGCGCTATAAATGAGATACTGATGCCAACCGAGGGTTTTTCTTTTATATTTTCAATTACTCTCTATCCTTTAAAAATAATAAGAGAAGAGAAAATGAAAGGGGATGTTGTTCACATTTTCAAAAACAACAAAACATTAATAAATATGCGTTACAACTTTCAACGGAGATAACTTCTTACTCGGGTATCGAAACGACTATTATAATATATCAAATCGAAGCTCGTATCAAATTACACAAAATGATTTGGTCATTCTAAGGAAAATATTTTCGGTACCCAAATTGAATCATTTACAGCACTTATCGAGGATTTAATGTTTTTGACGCACCATTTTCATTTTACTTACTTCCGGTTTAATTCAATAGCGCTATAAAGGAGATACTGGTGCCAACCGAGGGTTTTTCATTTATATTTTCAATCAGTCTTTATCCTTCAAAAATAATAATAGAAGAGACATTGAAAATAGATGTGGTTCACATTTTCAAAAACAACAAAACATTTAATAAATATGTGTTGCAACTTTCAACGAAGATAACTTTTGACTCGGGTATCGAAACGACTATTATAATATATCAAATCGAAGCTTGTATTAAATTACACAATATTATTTGGTCATTCTAAGGAAAATATTTTCGGTAACCAAATTGAATCATTTACAGCACCTACTGAGAATTTAATATTTCTTACTCACCATTTTCATTTTACTTACTTCCTATTTAATTAAATAGCGCTATAAATGAGATACTGATGCCAACCGAGGGTTTTTCTTTTATATTTTCAATTAGTCTCTATCCTTTAAAAATAATAAGAGAAGAGAAAATGAAAGGGGATGTTGTTCACATTTTCAAAAACAACAAAACATTAATAAATATGCGTTACAACTTTCAACGGAGATAACTTCTTACTCGGGTATCGAAACGACTATTATAATATATCAAATCGAAGCTCGTATCAAATTACACAAAATGATTTGGTCATTCTAAGGAAAATATTTTCGGTACCCAAATTGAATTATTTACAGCACTTATCGAGGATTTAATGTTTTTGACGCACCATTTTCATTTTACTTACTTCCGGTTTAATTCAATAGCGCTATAAAGGAGATACTGGTGCCAACCGAGGGTTTTTCATTTATATTTTCAATAAGTCTCTATCCTTCAAAAATAATAAGAGAAGAGACATAGAAAGGGGATGTTGTTCACATTTTCAAAAACAACAAAACATTAATAAATATGCGTTACAACTTTCAACGGAGATAACTTCTTACTCGGGTATCGAAACGACTATTATAATATATCAAATCGAAGCTCGTATCAAATTACACAATATTATTTGGTTAATCTCAATAAAATATTTTCGGTACCCAAATTGAATCATTTACAGCACTTATCGAGGATTTAATGTTTTTGACGCACCATTTTCATTTTACTTACTTCCGGTTTAATTCAATAGCGCTATAAAGGAGATACTGGTGCCAACCGAGGGTTTTTCATTTATATTTTCAATCAGTCTTTATCCTTCAAAAATAATAATAGAAGAGACATTGAAAAGGGATGTGGTTCACATTTTCAAAAACAACAAAACATTTAATAAATATGTGTTGCAACTTTCAACGAAGATAACTTTTGACTCGGGTATCGAAACGACTATTATAATATATCAAATCGAAGCTTGTATTAAATTACACAATATTATTTGGTCATTCTAAGGAAAATATTTTCGGTAACCAAATTGAATCATTTACAGCACCTACTGAGAATTTAATATTTCTTACTCACCATTTTCATTTTACTTACTTCCTATTTAATTAAATAGCGCTATAAATGAGATACTGATGCCAACCGAGGGTTTTTCTTTTATATTTTCAATTACTCTCTATCCTTTAAAAATAATAAGAGAAGAGAAAATGAAAGGGGATGTTGTTCACATTTTCAAAAACAACAAAACATTAATAAATATGCGTTACAACTTTCAACGGAGATAACTTCTTACTCGGGTATCGAAACGACTATTATAATATATCAAATCGAAGCTCGTATCAAATTACACAAAATGATTTGGTCATTCTAAGGAAAATATTTTCGGTACCCAAATTGAATCATTTACAGCACTTATCGAGGATTTAATGTTTTTGACGCACCATTTTCATTTTACTTACTTCCGGTTTAATTCAATAGCGCTATAAAGGAGATACTGGTGCCAACCGAGGGTTTTTCATTTATATTTTCAATCAGTCTTTATCCTTCAAAAATAATAATAGAAGAGACATTGAAAATAGATGTGGTTCACATTTTCAAAAACAACAAAACATTTAATAAATATGTGTTGCAACTTTCAACGAAGATAACTTTTGACTCGGGTATCGAAACGACTATTATAATATATCAAATCGAAGCTTGTATTAAATTACACAATATTATTTGGTCATTCTAAGGAAAATATTTTCGGTAACCAAATTGAATCATTTACAGCACCTACTGAGAATTTAATATTTCTTACTCACCATTTTCATTTTACTTACTTCCTATTTAATTAAATAGCGCTATAAATGAGATACTGATGCCAACCGAGGGTTTTTCTTTTATATTTTCAATTAGTCTCTATCCTTTAAAAATAATAAGAGAAGAGAAAATGAAAGGGGATGTTGTTCACATTTTCAAAAACAACAAAACATTAATAAATATGCGTTACAACTTTCAACGGAGATAACTTCTTACTCGGGTATCGAAACGACTATTATAATATATCAAATCGAAGCTCGTATCAAATTACACAAAATGATTTGGTCATTCTAAGGAAAATATTTTCGGTACCCAAATTGAATTATTTACAGCACTTATCGAGGATTTAATGTTTTTGACGCACCATTTTCATTTTACTTACTTCCGGTTTAATTCAATAGCGCTATAAAGGAGATACTGGTGCCAACCGAGGGTTTTTCATTTATATTTTCAATAAGTCTCTATCCTTCAAAAATAATAAGAGAAGAGACATAGAAAGGGGATGTTGTTCACATTTTCAAAAACAACAAAACATTTAATAAATATGCGTTACAACTTTCAACGGAGATAACTTCTTACTCGGGTATCGAAACGACTATTATAATATATCAAATCGAAGCTCGTATCAAATTACACAATATTATTTGGTTAATCTCAATAAAATATTTTCGGTACCCAAATTGAATCATTTACAGCACTTATCGAGGATTTAATGTTTTTGACGCACCATTTTCATTTTACTTACTTCCGGTTTAATTCAATAGCGCTATAAAGGAGATACTGGTGCCAACCGAGGGTTTTTCATTTATATTTTCAATAAGTCTCTATCTTTCAAAAATAATAAGAGAAGAGACATAGAAAGGGGATGTTGTTCACATTTTCAAAAACAACAAAACATTAATAAATATGCGTTACAACTTTCAACGGAGATAACTTCTTACTCGGGTATCGAAACGACTATTATAATATATCAAATCGAAGCTCGTATCAAATTACACAATATTATTTGGTTAATCTCAATAAAATATTTTCGGTACCCAAATTGAATCATTTACAGCACTTATCGAGGATTTAATGTTTTTGACGCACCATTTTCATTTTACTTACTTCCGGTTTAATTCAATAGCGCTATAAAGGAGATACTGGTGCCAACCGAGGGTTTTTCATTTATATTTTCAATCAGTCTTTATCCTTCAAAAATAATAATAGAAGAGACATTGAAAAGGGATGTGGTTCACATTTTCAAAAACAACAAAACATTTAATAAATATGTGTTGCAACTTTCAACGAAGATAACTTTTGACTCGGGTATCGAAACGACTATTATAATATATCAAATCGAAGCTTGTATTAAATTACACAATATTATTTGGTCATTCTAAGGAAAATATTTTCGGTAACCAAATTGAATCATTTACAGCACCTACTGAGAATTTAATATTTCTTACTCACCATTTTCATTTTACTTACTTCCTATTTAATTAAATAGCGCTATAAATGAGATACTGATGCCAACCGAGGGTTTTTCTTTTATATTTTCAATTACTCTCTATCCTTTAAAAATAATTAGAGAAGAGAAAATGAAAGGGGATGTTGTTCACATTTTCAAAAACAACAAAACATTAATAAATATGCGTTACAACTTTCAACGGAGATAACTTCTTACTCGGGTATCGAAACGACTATTATAATATATCAAATCGAAGCTCGTATCAAATTACACAAAATGATTTGGTCATTCTAAGGAAAATATTTTCGGTACCCAAATTGAATCATTTACAGCACTTATCGAGGATTTAATGTTTTTGACGCACCATTTTCATTTTACTTACTTCCGGTTTAATTCAATAGCGCTATAAAGGAGATACTGGTGCCAACCGAGGGTTTTTCATTTATATTTTCAATCAGTCTTTATCCTTCAAAAATAATAATAGAAGAGACATTGAAAATAGATGTGGTTCACATTTTCAAAAACAACAAAACATTTAATAAATATGTGTTGCAACTTTCAACGAAGATAACTTTTGACTCGGGTATCGAAACGACTATTATAATATATCAAATCGAAGCTTGTATTAAATTACACAATATTATTTGGTCATTCTAAGGAAAATATTTTCGGTAACCAAATTGAATCATTTACAGCACCTACTGAGAATTTAATATTTCTTACTCACCATTTTCATTTTACTTACTTCCTATTTAATTAAATAGCGCTATAAATGAGATACTGATGCCAACCGAGGGTTTTTCTTTTATATTTTCAATAAGTCTCTATCCTTCAAAAATAATAAGAGAAGAGACATAGAAAGGGGATGTTGTTCACATTTTCAAAAACAACAAAACATTAATAAATATGCGTTACAACTTTCAACGGAGATAACTTCTTACTCGGGTATCGAAACGACTATTATAATATATCAAATCGAAGCTCGTATCAAATTACACAAAATGATTTGGTCTTTCTAAGGAAAATATTTTCGGTACCCAAATTGAATCATTTACAGCACTTATCGAGGATTTAATGTTTTTGACGCACCATTTTCATTTTACTTACTTTCGGTTTAATTCAATAGCGCTATAAAGGAGATACTGGTGCCAACCGAGGGTTTTTCATTTATATTTTCAATAAGTCTCTATCCTTCAAAAATAATAAGAGAAGAGACATAGAAAGGGGATGTTGTTCACATTTTCAAAAACAACAAAACATTAATAAATATGCGTTACAACTTTCAACGGAGATAACTTCTTACTCGGGTATCGAAACGACTATTATAATATATCAAATCGAAGCTTGTATCAAATTACACAAAATGATTTGGTCATTCTAAGGAAAATATTTTCGGTACCCAAATTGAATCATTTACAGCACTTATCGAGGATTTAATGTTTTTGACGCACCATTTTCATTTTACTTACTTCCGGTTTAATTCAATAGCGCTATAAAGGAGATACTGGTGCCAACCGAGGGTTTTTCATTTATATTTTCAATAAGTCTCTATCCTTCAAAAATAATAAGAGAAGAGACATAGAAAGGGGATGTTGTTCACATTTTCAAAAACAACAAAACATTAATAAATATGCGTTACAACTTTCAACGGAGATAACTTCTTACTCGGGTATCGAAACGACTATTATAATATATCAAATCGAAGCTCGTATCAAATTACACAAAATGATTTGGTCATTCTAAGGAAAATATTTTCGGTACCCAAATTGAATCATTTACAGCACTTATCGAGGATTTAATGTTTTTGACGCACCATTTTCATTTTACTTACTTTCGGTTTAATTCAATAGCGCTATAAAGGAGATACTGGTGCCAACCGAGGGTTTTTCATTTATATTTTCAATAAGTCTCTATCCTTCAAAAATAATAAGAGAAGAGACATAGAAAGGGGATGTTGTTCACATTTTCAAAAACAACAAAACATTAATAAATATGCGTTATAACTTTCAACGGAGATAACTTCTTACTTGGGTATCGAAACGACTATTATAATATATCAAATCGAAGCTCGTATCAAATTACACAAAATGATTTGGTCATTCTAAGGAAAATATTTTCGGTACCCAAATTGAATCATTTACAGCACTTATCGAGGATTTAATGTTTTTGACGCACCATTTTCATTTTACTTACTTCCGGTTTAATTCAATAGCGCTATAAAGGAGATACTGGTGCCAACCGAGGGTTTTTCATTTATATTTTCAATCAGTCTTTATCCTTCAAAAATAATAATAGAAGAGACATTGAAAAGGGATGTGGTTCACATTTTCAAAAACAACAAAACATTTAATAAATATGTGTTGCAACTTTCAACGAAGATAACTTTTGACTCGGGTATCGAAACGACTATTATAATATATCAAATCGAAGCTTGTATTAAATTACACAATATTATTTGGTCATTCTAAGGAAAATATTTTCGGTAACCAAATTGAATCATTTACAGCACCTACTGAGAATTTAATATTTCTTACTCACCATTTTCATTTTACTTACTTCCTATTTAATTAAATAGCGCTATAAATGAGATACTGATGCCAACCGAGGGTTTTTCTTTTATATTTTCAATAAGTCTCTATCCTTCAAAAATAATAAGAGAAGAGACATAGAAAGGGGATGTTGTTCACATTTTCAAAAACAACAAAACATTAATAAATATGCGTTACAACTTTCAACGGAGATAACTTCTTACTCGGGTATCGAAACGACTATTATAATATATCAAATCGAAGCTCGTATCAAATTACACAAAATGATTTGGTCTTTCTAAGGAAAATATTTTCGGTACCCAAATTGAATCATTTACAGCACTTATCGAGGATTTAATGTTTTTGACGCACCATTTTCATTTTACTTACTTTCGGTTTAATTCAATAGCGCTATAAAGGAGATACTGGTGCCAACCGAGGGTTTTTCATTTATATTTTCAATAAGTCTCTATCCTTCAAAAATAATAAGAGAAGAGACATAGAAAGGGGATGTTGTTCACATTTTCAAAAACAACAAAACATTAATAAATATGCGTTACAACTTTCAACGGAGATAACTTCTTACTCGGGTATCGAAACGACTATTATAATATATCAAATCGAAGCTTGTATCAAATTACACAAAATGATTTGGTCATTCTAAGGAAAATATTTTCGGTACCCAAATTGAATCATTTACAGCACTTATCGAGGATTTAATGTTTTTGACGCACCATTTTCATTTTACTTACTTCCGGTTTAATTCAATAGCGCTATAAAGGAGATACTGGTGCCAACCGAGGGTTTTTCATTTATATTTTCAATAAGTCTCTATCCTTCAAAAATAATAAGAGAAGAGACATAGAAAGGGGATGTTGTTCACATTTTCAAAAACAACAAAACATTAATAAATATGCGTTACAACTTTCAACGGAGATAACTTCTTACTCGGGTATCGAAACGACTATTATAATATATCAAATCGAAGCTCGTATCAAATTACACAAAATGATTTGGTCATTCTAAGGAAAATATTTTCGGTACCCAAATTGAATCATTTACAGCACTTATCGAGGATTTAATGTTTTTGACGCACCATTTTCATTTTACTTACTTTCGGTTTAATTCAATAGCGCTATAAAGGAGATACTGGTGCCAACCGAGGGTTTTTCATTTATATTTTCAATAAGTCTCTATCCTTCAAAAATAATAAGAGAAGAGACATAGAAAGGGGATGTTGTTCACATTTTCAAAAACAACAAAACATTAATAAATATGCGTTATAACTTTCAACGGAGATAACTTCTTACTTGGGTATCGAAACGACTATTATAATATATCAAATCGAAGCTCGTATCAAATTACACAAAATGATTTGGTCATTCTAAGGAAAATATTTTCGGTACCCAAATTGAATCATTTACAGCACTTATCGAGGATTTAATGTTTTTGACGCACCATTTTCATTTTACTTACTTCCGGTTTAATTCAATAGCGCTATAAAGGAGATACTGGTGCCAACCGAGGGTTTTTCATTTATATTTTCAATCAGTCTTTATCCTTCAAAAATAATAATAGAAGAGACATTGAAAAGGGATGTGGTTCACATTTTCAAAAACAACAAAACATTTAATAAATATGTGTTGCAACTTTCAACGAAGATAACTTTTGACTCGGGTATCGAAACGACTATTATAATATATCAAATCGAAGCTTGTATTAAATTACACAATATTATTTGGTCATTCTAAGGAAAATATTTTCGGTAACCAAATTGAATCATTTACAGCACCTACTGAGAATTTAATATTTCTTACTCACCATTTTCATTTTACTTACTTCCTATTTAATTAAATAGCGCTATAAATGAGATACTGATGCCAACCGAGGGTTTTTCTTTTATATTTTCAATTAGTCTCTATCCTTTAAAAATAATAAGAGAAGAGAAAATGAAAGGGGATGTTGTTCACATTTTCAAAAACAACAAAACATTAATAAATATGCGTTACAACTTTCAACGGAGATAACTTCTTACTCGGGTATCGAAACGACTATTATAATATATCAAATCGAAGCTCGTATCAAATTACACAAAATGATTTGGTCATTCTAAGGAAAATATTTTCGGTACCCAAATTGAATTATTTACAGCACTTATCGAGGATTTAATGTTTTTGACGCACCATTTTCATTTTACTTACTTCCGGTTTAATTCAGTAGCGCTATAAAGGAGATACTGGTGCCAACCGAGGGTTTTTCATTTATATTTTCAATAAGTCTCTATCCTTCAAAAATAATAAGAGAAGAGACATAGAAAGGGGATGTTGTTCACATTTTCAAAAACAACAAAACATTTAATAAATATGCGTTACAACTTTCAACGGAGATAACTTCTTACTCGGGTATCGAAACGACTATTATAATATATCAAATCGAAGCTCGTATCAAATTACACAATATTATTTGGTTAATCTCAATAAAATATTTTCGGTACCCAAATTGAATCATTTACAGCACTTATCGAGGATTTAATGTTTTTGACGCACCATTTTCATTTTACTTACTTCCGGTTTAATTCAATAGCGCTATAAAGGAGATACTGGTGCCAACCGAGGGTTTTTCATTTATATTTTCAATAAGTCTCTATCCTTCAAAAATAATAAGAGAAGAGACATAGAAAGGGGATGTTGTTCACATTTTCAAAAACAACAAAACATTAATAAATATGCGTTACAACTTTCAACGGAGATAACTTCTTACTCGGGTATCGAAACGACTATTATAATATATCAAATCGAAGCTCGTATCAAATTACACAATATTATTTGGTTAATCTCAATAAAATATTTTCGGTACCCAAATTGAATCATTTACAGCACTTATCGAGGATTTAATGTTTTTGACGCACCATTTTCATTTTACTTACTTCCGGTTTAATTCAATAGCGCTATAAAGGAGATACTGGTGCCAACCGAGGGTTTTTCATTTATATTTTCAATCAGTCTTTATCCTTCAAAAATAATAATAGAAGAGACATTGAAAAGGGATGTGGTTCACATTTTCAAAAACAACAAAACATTTAATAAATATGTGTTGCAACTTTCAACGAAGATAACTTTTGACTCGGGTATCGAAACGACTATTATAATATATCAAATCGAAGCTTGTATTAAATTACACAATATTATTTGGTCATTCTAAGGAAAATATTTTCGGTAACCAAATTGAATCATTTACAGCACCTACTGAGAATTTAATATTTCTTACTCACCATTTTCATTTTACTTACTTCCTATTTAATTAAATAGCGCTATAAATGAGATACTGATGCCAACCGAGGGTTTTTCTTTTATATTTTCAATTAGTCTCTATCCTTTAAAAATAATAAGAGAAGAGAAAATGAAAGGGGATGTTGTTCACATTTTCAAAAACAACAAAACATTAATAAATATGCGTTACAACTTTCAACGGAGATAACTTCTTACTCGTGTATCGAAACGACTATTATAATATATCAAATCGAAGCTCGTATCAAATTACACAAAATGATTTGGTCATTCTAAGGAAAATATTTTCGGTACCCAAATTGAATCATTTACAGCACTTATCGAGGATTTAATGTTTTTGACGCACCATTTTCATTTTACTTACTTCCGGTTTAATTCAATAGCGCTATAAAGGAGATACTGGTGCCAACCGAGGGTTTTTCATTTATATTTTCAATAAGTCTCTATACTTCAAAAATAATAAGAGAAGAGACATAGAAAGGGGATGTTGTTCACATTTTCAAAAACAACAAAACATTAATAAATATGCGTTACAACTTTCAACGGAGATAACTTCTTACTCGGGTATCGAAACGACTATTATAATATATCAAATCGAAGCTCGTATCAAATTACACAATATTATTTGGTTAATCTCAATAAAATATTTTCGGTACCCAAATTGAATCATTTACAGCACTTATCGAGGATTTAATGTTTTTGACGCACCATTTTCATTTTACTTACTTCCGGTTTAATTCAATAGCGCTATAAAGGAGATACTGGTGCCAACCGAGGGTTTTTCATTTATATTTTCAATCAGTCTTTATCCTTCAAAAATAATAATAGAAGAGACATTGAAAAGGGATGTTGTTCACATTTTCAAAAACAACAAAACATTTAATAAATATGTGTTGCAACTTTCAACGAAGATAACTTTTGACTCGGGTATCGAAACGACTATTATAATATATCAAATCGAAGCTTGTATTAAATTACACAATATTATTTGGTCATTCTAAGGAAAATATTTTCGGTAACCAAATTGAATCATTTACAGCACCTACTGAGAATTTAATATTTCTTACTCACCATTTTCATTTTACTTACTTCCTATTTAATTAAATAGCGCTATAAATGAGATACTGATGCCAACCGAGGGTTTTTCTTTTATATTTTCAATTAGTCTCTATCCTTTAAAAATAATAAGAGAAGAGAAAATGAAAGGGGATGTTGTTCACATTTTCAAAAACAACAAAACATTAATAAATATGCGTTACAACTTTCAACGGAGATAACTTCTTACTCGTGTATCGAAACGACTATTATAATATATCAAATCGAAGCTCGTATCAAATTACACAAAATGATTTGGTCATTCTAAGGAAAATATTTTCGGTACCCAAATTGAATCATTTACAGCACTTATCGAGGATTTAATGTTTTTGACGCACCATTTTCATTTTACTTACTTCCGGTTTAATTCAATAGCGCTATAAAGGAGATACTGGTGCCAACCGAGGGTTTTTCATTTATATTTTCAATAAGTCTCTATCCTTCAAAAATAATAAGAGAAGAGACATAGAAAGGGGATGTTGTTCACATTTTCAAAAACAACAAAACATTAATAAATATGCGTTACAACTTTCAACGGAGATAACTTCTTACTCGGGTATCGAAACGACTATTATAATATATCAAATCGAAGCTCGTATCAAATTACACAATATTATTTGGTTAATCTCAATAAAATATTTTCGGTACCCAAATTGAATCATTTACAGCACTTATCGAGGATTTAATGTTTTTGACGCACCATTTTCATTTTACTTACTTCCGGTTTAATTCAATAGCGCTATAAAGGAGATACTGGTGCCAACCGAGGGTTTTTCATTTATATTTTCAATCAGTCTTTATCCTTCAAAAATAATAATAGAAGAGACATTGAAAAGGGATGTGGTTCACATTTTCAAAAACAACAAAACATTTAATAAATATGTGTTGCAACTTTCAACGAAGATAACTTTTGACTCGGGTATCGAAACGACTATTATAATATATCAAATCGAAGCTTGTATTAAATTACACAATATTATTTGGTCATTCTAAGGAAAATATTTTCGGTAACCAAATTGAATCATTTACAGCACCTACTGAGAATTTAATATTTCTTACTCACTGATGAGTGCTCAAAAAGCACTAAAATAACCATGATTTTATGTACCTTAATTGATTAAAAATACATATATTTATATGTTTTATCATATATTTATATAAATTTGTCTTTTTCGGAATCACGGGTATTTTTATTGTTTTTCAGGTATTTTGGCTTAAAAACGCAATGTAAAGACTCAAAGAGGAATATTTGAAGCAATACATCACAAATATATCAACAAATAAGTGAAAAAAGGTCAACAAACATGGAAAAATCGGACGAAATGGGTCGAAAAGGTCAAAAATGTCAAAAAGACGGAAATTGCGCGCCGCAGCCCAGCCGTGCGCGCAGCCCAGCGCCCCAGCGCCCAGCCGCGCGCGCCCCAGCGCCCAGCCGCGCGCGCCCCAGCGCCCATTCCGCGCGCGCCCGCGCGCGCTGGCATGCCAAGCTGTGCGCAGCGCAGCGCGCTGGCACTGTTCACGCGCGCCGAGCTGCGCGCAGCGACAGCCCCAGCGCGCGCGCGCGCAGCGCCCCAGCAGCCCCCCTCCGCGCGCCCAACGCGTTTTCGCCCCATTTTTCACGTGCAGCCGCCCCTGTGACGTCATGCTGACGTCATTGATGACATCAGCAATTCCAATACGCGTTTTTACATTTTTTAATATTTTTTTAACATTTTTTTACTCATTTTTTCTCTCCATCCTCACCTATAAATACCCCCCTTCCATTCACTTCAAATCACACCTTCAAACCACACTTCTCTCTTCTTTCTTTCTCTCATTTCTTAGTTTTTGAGTTTTCCTTAGTTTCTTTCTTAGTTTCTAAGTTTTTCTTAGTTTCCTTCTTAGTTTTTAGTTCAATTCTTTTAGTTTTAGTGTTCTTCTCTTTTTGAGAGGAACTTGTAATGTTTTTGTAATAATTTAGTTTTTGATTCAATATATGGAAGTGCAAATTCCGCTCGGAGGTTTTCCAGCTACGGGAATAGCGTCGAAGTTCTGTAAGGATTTTATTTTCTTTATAGTTATTTTTATGCTTTATTCTTACATGTTATATTTAACTTGTCTATGGTTAAAATTAACTATGCTGGCTGTTTAGTAAATATGATGTAATAACGACGTTGTTATGCTTGCGAAATATTAAATAGGTAAAAATCTCTAAAATGAATTGATTTTGTTTTTATTCAAGATTTTATATTAAGAATGTTAGAGAGAAATATATTATTTTTCATTACAAACTTAAACCTGAAAATTAGATTTTAAGGTTTTGTTATCCGGTCTAATTTAGAGTAGTGCTCTTTTATTTGTTGGTACAATCGCCCAGTAGTTAGAGTGAAACTCTATTTCAAAAGTTTTTATAAGAATTATTATGTGAAAATGTATTGACAACATGTTTTCAATAGTGGTTTTAAAACTTGAAAGTTAGTACTCGGATAATTAAATTCATATATTTAATTTGGACACCTTGAATAATGTTTAAATTGTCTAACCCCACCAAAGGTGGCATTTAAATGGTTCATTTTCAATCTCTTAGAAAAAGGAATTAATTTAATTAAGCATATTAGTTATCAACCCCACCCATAGGTGTTAATTGATTTGTTTAGTTAACAAAGAATATCTAACCCCACCAAAGGTGGTATTTATATAAAAAAGAGAGAATCAATAAAATATCAATTTATATCTTTAATAACCTAGTTAATATGAGCAAGCATAATTAATTTAGTTATTACATCCATAAATACTCCGCTAATATAAATGATAAAAATTTGCATGAATATTTATTGAATCTGTATATATGTTTATTTTTAGATAATTATTTATTGAATTTGTATCTATGTTTATTTTTATGTTATTAGATTATATTTAATTAATCTGTATATATGTTTATTTTATTAGATTAGGAAAACAAAAACCAAACTATCGTGACAGGATGTTTAGGATTTAATTTCGTTTTTAAAAGTTTGAATAATAAATTAAAAACCACATACATTCCTTCCTTAGATCGACCTTGGGAGTATACTTATCATTTTCTTCGAAATGATTCGTGCACTTGCGAGAGTTTTATAAATATTAAAACCAAAGTATTTGCGAAGATCGGCGATGCCGGTTTTCGTTCATCAAGTTTTTGGCGCCGTTGCCGGGGAAGGAATAGCGTTTTTAAATTATTTATCAAAATTTTAAAAAAACATTTTTGTGCTGTAAATAATTGTGATATTTTAACAATAATCAAATTTCAAAATTCATAATAAATAAAAATAAAAATAAAAAATAAAAAAATAAAAAAATAAAAAAAATAATAATTTTTTTTAATTGTAAAATAATTTAGAAATTTGAAATTTGAAATTTGAAATTTGAAATAAAATTTTTTTTACCATTCATGAATAGTAAAAAAAAAAAAAAAAAATAAATAAATAAAAAAAAAAAATTAAAATTCAAAAAAAAAAAAAAAAAAATTTTTAAGTTAATAAGAAATAATATAGCGTGAATAGTAAAATAAAATTACCGTTCATAAAAAAAAAAAAACATTACTTGAATTTATACCTAATTAACTAAATAACATAAAAAGTAAAAATCTAAGGGAGTTCTGTCTAGGAGACTAGTTCTTGGAAGCCTTTGTGCCACTAGTCTTTCCTGGGAACGTTGCTCTGGCTAGGAGAATGGTATTTAAGGTGCCGTTTGCACCACCATTCTTTCCTGGGAGCACTCTTGGTTAATACTAATTATGTTACAAAAAAAATAAAAAATAAAAAAATAAAAAATAAAAAAAAAATATAATTTTTTTTTTTTTAGGGTTTAACTAGTTTTGTTTAGTGTTTTGTATAAAATAACATGTAAATTTTATCTAAATTTTTTATTTTTGTTGACAGGAGTTTTAAATTTACGTTTACAATAGTCTATGCGTGGTAGGAGATCCTTAGGAAACCCCCTTACACCATATGTAAATAAATTTCATAAATTTAAACAAGTGTCAACAAAACTGGATTCTACCCATCAACCTGTTTTTGAGCCAAACATAGAACCAAGTCTTAATCCTTTACTAGAACCAAAAGAAATGGAGGAAAACCAACATATTAGGGAAACCACAATGAAAGAGTTTGTAAGACCGGTAATAGGCACGGCAACTGCCGCTATCCAGTTGGGGGAGGCTGCTCGGAATTACGACCTTAAAAATATTCATTTTTCTATGCTTCCTTCCTTTTATGGGTTACCTAATGAAGATTCTCTTTCCTTTATGAGAGATTTCTATGCTACGGTCCAAACATTCCCCCTCGGTATTCTAAACGAGGATCAACTTAGGATGAGATGTTTTCCCTACACTCTAAAGGATAAGGCCAAAGCTTGGTTGATGTCACTTCCCCCAGGTTCTCTGATGACATGGGGTAACATTTACAATAAATTCATGGGAAAATTCTATTCCCATCAAAAAACATCAGAGTTGAGAGGAAAGATTGCTACTTTCTCTCAGATGGATGGAGAACCATTCCATGAAGCTTGGGATAGGTTCAAGATGTTTCTCACTCAGTGTCCCCATCATAGCTTTCCCCTGCAGTTGCAGAACCAATTCTTTTACGATGGACTTACACAACAATGTCAGTTCATTGTCGACAACGCTGCAGGAGGAGCAATAGGAGAAAAGACTGCCTCAGAGACGTATAACCTCTTTGAGATGTTGGGTGCTAATTCCCAACAGAAAAGCTCCCGAGTGAGAAAAGCTGGAGTTCATGAAATCGACTCCAGTAATGAAGTTCAACAACAACTTGTTCAACTGACTAAGCAAGTTGCCCTTCTCGCTACACAAACCAACACCAATAATGATCAATATGGTTTGTATAGCAACATGGGACATGGTACTGAAGCCTGTCCATATCAAGGAGAAACAACTGGACCTGAACAGGTCAATGTGTTGGGAGCATATCAACAGAGACCAAGGTTTGATCCCAATTCAAATACCTATAATCCTGGGTGGAGAAGTCATCCAAATTTCTCTTGGAGGCAAAACAACCCTCCTTTCACTCAAAGCTCAAACCAGGCAGGCCAGCAATTCCACCCACCTATTCCAAGAAGCATTCCCAATAAACCAACCCTGGAGGACAACTTGAATTCTTTTATTCAAGTCTGTAGGGATAATCAATCTAAAACCAATCAACGGTTGGACTCTGTGGAAGCTTCTATCAAAAAGGTGGAAGTTCAAGTTGAACAGTTAGTTGAACATTTGCAAAAAGGCAAAGACTAATTCAATGAAGAGGAGACATTGAGTTTTTCATTCTGCAATCTCCAAGCAACGTCTTACTAGAAGACGATAAATTTTAGTCCTGTATGGGAGGTCACCCATTATTGTATTTTCCTTTGTTTTAGTTTGCGTGTAATAAAAATTCAGATGAAATAAAATTCGTTTGTTTCAAAAATTCTGTCCATTCGCTTAAATTTAAAAAAAAAAAAAAAAAAAAAAAAAATTTTAGGTTCCTTGCACTTTTTGCTTTTACGTTTTATCAAGTTATAAATATTTCTTAGAGATATCTACTAAAAGCAAAATGTTGATACACAATAGGAGGAGGATCATTTTCAACTACAAACAACCATGGGAGATGCTGAAGATAGGCGGAAAAAGATGAAAGAATATACAATGCCAATCATTGGCAATGTAACTTCCGGTATCCAATTACAAGAGGCTGCAAGGAATTATGAATTGAAAAAGATTCATTATTCTTTGTTGCCTTCCTTTTACGGTATCCCTAATGAAGACCCTTTAAATTTCATTCGAGAATTCTATGCTATTGTCCAAACCTTTCCACTACATGCAATTAATGAAGATCAACTTAGGATGAGGTGTTTTCCTTACACTCTCAAAGATAAAGCTTGGTCATGGTTCATTACTCTACAGTCAGGTTCTCTTAAAACTTGGGAGGCAGTCTATGAAATTTTCATGGGTAGGTTCTATTCCCATCAAAAGACTGTTGATCTAAGAACAAAGATAGCAACATTTTCTCAAATGAATGAAGAGCCCTTTCATGAAGCTTGGGAACGATTCAAACTCCTTTTCATGCAATGTCAAAATCATAGCTTTCCCTTACAGCTACAAAACCAATTCTTTTATGATGGATTGACACTACAGAGTCAATACATGGTTGATAATGCTGCTGGAGGTGCTGTAGGAGAAAAGACCGCAGAGGAAACCTATAATCTTTATGAGCTGTTGGGTTCTAATTCCCAACAAAGAGGTGGTAGAAGGAAAGCAAAGGTCAATGAAGTCGGCTCTGATAATGAGATAACCTTGCAACTTGCTGAATTGACTAAACAAGTGAAATTCCTCACTTCCTACCAAATTTCAAATCAAGAGGTATGTGAAGTGTGTTGTTCAATTGGGCATGGTACTCATAATTGTTCAAATACTTGTGATTCTAGTGTCGATGCCATAGAGGAAGTTCAATCTTTTCAAAGATATCATCCAAACACCTATAATCACCCAGCCTACACCCAATATCCAACACTAAGGTCAGATAACAACCACCCTTACCTACCAAGCCAATCTTTTAAGCCAACCTTAGAAGATAGCTTGAATGCTTTTATTCAAGTTAGTCGTGACAACCAATTGATGACTAATCAAAGGTTGAACACCATGGAGGCTTCAGTTAAAAGGATTGAATCTAAAGTTGGGCAACTGGCTGAACAAATGCAAAAGAAAGAACCAGGAAAGTTGCCCAGTCAACCAGAACAAGCAAAGGATGTTAGAACCCTTCGAAGTGGTAAGGTAGTCAATACTAGTTTACCTGAAATCTCTAACAATCTACCTTGTAGTTCAGGTAACAAAGAAGGCGATACTCTAATCTCGCAAAAAGGAGACACAAGTGTTAAACTTAACAAGCCTTCTGAAAAACTCATTGGGGGGTCATCTGACACCCCCAAAATTCAAAAGACAACAGAACCACACCAGATACAAGTACCTTTTCCCCACCGGTTGAAAGAATCCAAACAAGATAAGCAATTCACTGATCTTTTTAATATGCTCTCTAAAGTAAATATCAATTTACCATTATTAGAAGTGATCATGAATGTGCCCTCATATGCCAAATTTTTCAAAGAGTTGAACACTAAGAAAAGGAGGTATGAACTGAATGAACGAGTAGTAGTATCAGAAATTTCTAGCGTTGTACTTCAGCACAAACTACCCCCTAAGTTGAAAGACCCTGGAAGTTTTATTATAAACATAACTATGGGGGATAGGAAGGTTGCTAAAGCAATGCTTGATTTAGGTGCTAGTATAAATTTGATGCCCTACTCTATATTCTTACAACTCAATCTAGGGGATTTAAAACCCACAACTATGTCCCTTCAACTTGCAGATAGATCTCTTAAATATCCAGAGGGAATAGTTGAGGATGTTTTGGTACAGGTAGACAAACTGATAATACCTGTTGACTTTGTGGTTCTGGATATGCAAGAAAATCCAGCATTGGACAGAGAGCACACAATATTGCTTGGTAGACCATTTATGGCAACTACTAAAACTATTATTGATGTCCAAGATGGAAATTTGACAATGACAGTCTTAGGAGAGACTGTTCATTTTAAAGTTTTTGATTCTTCACCTTTCCCTTCTATTTCTGCCATCGATGAAATATTCGATGTTGATCCTTTGGATAATCTTGTCCAAAACACCTTTTTCCGAACCAGAATAGAAGACAAGCTTGAAACCGTTCTTACACTTGAAAAGGTTGAAGAAGATTTAGATGAAGAAATTAAGGGGTACCTTGAACAACTAGACAATAATGAAGTGATGACAAAATCTAGTACACTTTTAAATCTACCCAGTTCTTCATCTATTAAAGAGGCCAATCCACCTGAACTTGAACTCAAAGACTTACCTGAGCACTTAAAATATGTGTTTTTGGGAGAGGGAGAAACTTATCCAGTGATAATTTCTTCAACCTTGACCAAACCACAAGAAAAGGAACTCATCAAAGTGCTTAAACAGTTTAAGAAATCTATAGGTTGGAGTATAGGTGATATAAGAGGCATTAGTCCAACAATGTGTATGCACAAGATCAACTTGGAGGATGGTGCTAAACCTGTACGAGAGGCCCAAAGAAGACTAAACCCAAACATGCAAGAGGTAGTTAAAAAGGAAATTCTTAAATTATTAGAAGAAGGGATTATCTATCCTATTGCAGATAGTAAGTGGGTTAGTCCAGTGCATGTGGTACCAAAGAAATCTGGGATAACAGTTGTTAAGAATGACAAAAGTGAATTAGTGCCCACTAGAATAATCACTGGATGGAGAATGTGTATAGATTTTAGGAAACTAAATTTATATACGAAAAAGGATCACTTTCCTCTTCCATTCATTGATCAAATGTTGGAAAGATTAGCTGGGCACGAATTTTACTGTTTTTTGGATGGACTGTCTGGATATTATCAAGTACCCATAGCACCAGAAGATCAGGAAAAGACCACATTTACATGTCCTTTTGGGACATTTGCTTTTCGCAGAATGCCATTTGGGTTATGCAATGCCCCTGCCACGTTCCAGAGATGCATGATATCCATTTTCTCGGACATGGTGGAGAAATTCATTGAGATTTTCATGGACGATTTCTCTGTCTTTGGAAACTCATTTGATGATTGCTTACATAAATTGACTTTGGTTTTAGAAAGATGCATTGAATGCAATCTAACCCTTAGTTGGGAGAAAAGTCATTTTATGGTTCAACAAGGGATAGTTTTAGGACATATAATTTCAAACAAGGGTATTGAAGTTGATAAGGCAAAAGTTGAATTGATATCCAAACTACCTCCCCCTACATCTGTGAAGGGGATAAGAAGCTTCTTGGGACATGCAGGATTCTACAGACGATTTATTAAAGATTTCTCTAAAATAAGTCGTCCATTATGTAACTTGCTATCCAAAGATGCTGATTTTGATTTCAACAATGACTGCCTTACCTCCTTTAATACCTTGAAAGATAAACTCACATCTACCCCTGTTATAATGGCACCAAACTGGTCTTTACCCTTTGAAATAATGTGTGACGCTTCTGATTATGCAATAGGAGCAGTCCTGGGACAAAGAGTGGAAAAGCGTTTACATGTCATCTACTATGCTAGCAAAACACTCAATGATGCCCAGATGAATTACACCACCACTGAAAAGGAATTCTTGGCTATAGTATTCTCTTTAGACAAATTTCGGTCTTATTTAGTAGGATCTAAAGTGATTGTGCATTCTGATCATGCTGCTTTAAGATACCTATTGAGTAAACCAAATGCCAAGCCAAGATTAATCAGGTGGGTCTTACTCTTACAAGAATTTGACCTAGAAATCAAGGATAAGAAAGGCAGTGAAAACTTAGTAGCTGACCATTTGTCTAGGTTAATTTCTGACTTTAATTCTCTTAAAGATGAGAGTAATGACGATATAGTTGAAACCTTTCCTGATGAACAGTTATTTTTCATAGGTCCGAACCCATGGTACGCTGATATTGTAAACTATCTTGCCACTGGTGTTTTGCGACCTAACACTTCATATCAGGAGAAGAAAAGGTTTTTTAAAACTATTAAGGACTATTTCTGGGATGACCCTTATTTATACAAGATTGGTCAAGATCAAGTCATCCGGAGATGTGTACCTGAAGAAGAACATAAGAGCATTCTGACTTTTTGTCATGAACTTCATTGTGGGGGTCATTTTGGAGGAGAAAAGACAGCCCGTAAGATATTACAGTCTGGATTCTTTTGGCCCACTCTTTTTAAAGATGCTCATATGTTTTGTGCACAATGTGATAGATGTCAAAGAACAGGAAACATAAGCAAAAGAGATGAAATGCCTTTGACATCTAATTTAGTTGTTGAACTCTTTGACGTATGGGGGATTCACTTTATGGGTCCTTTTCCCCCATCTAATGGTTTTCAATACATTTTGGTTGCTGTGGATTATGTGTCCAAGTGGGTAGAAGCTATCCCCACCAAAACCAATGATGCTAATGTTGTTGTGAAATTCTTGAAAGATTTCATATTCAGTAGGTTCGGAACGCCTAGAGCTATAATAAGTGATGGAGGTAGCCATTTTTGTAACAAACTCTTTGATGGAGTACTAAACAAGTACAACATCACACATAAGGTAGCTACTCCATATCATCCTCAAACTTCCGGATTAGTGGAAGTAAGTAATAGGCAAATCAAGGGAATACTGGAACGCACTGTGCGTCCTTCAAGGAAGGATTGGGCATTTAAGTTAAATGATGCCTTATGGGCATACCGCACCGCTTACAAAACACCTATTGGGATGAGCCCTTACCGGTTAATCTTTGGGAAAGCGTGCCACCTTCCAGTTGAACTTGAACACAAGGCTTATTGGGCAATTAAAGAGCTAAACATGGATTTAGATAAAGCAGGTGAAAAACGAGTACTCCAGCTTCATGAGTTGGAAGAAATTAGGAATGAAGCCTATGAGAATGCCAAATTATACAAGGAGCGTACTAAGCGCTATCATGACAAGAGGCTAGTTCCTAAAACTTTTCACCCTGGAATGAAAGTTCTTTTATTTAACTCTCGTTTGAGATTGTTTCCAGGAAAGCTAAGATCAAGATGGGATGGACCATTCAAAATAGTTCAGGTATCTGAACATGGAGTGGTAGAACTATTGGACTCCAAGACACAAAAAACATTCAAAGTTAATGGCCATCGTGTCAAGCCTTATGTGGAAGAACCGAACAACATTGCTGAAATGGATTGCATTTGGCTGAGTAACCCTTAGCACCAAAAAGATACGTCTTGCTAAGACGTTAAACTAAGCGCTGGATGGGAGGCAACCCATCATGTTAGGTAATTTTTTTTTTATTGTTATTTGTTTTATTTACTTAATTTTATTGTTTATTTTAGTTTACTTGTATGTGAATAATTTTTAATTTGTTAAAACTAAAATATTTGTTGAGATGTTAAGAGTTCACAGCGATCTGTCTGTATACACTTTAATGATGAATATGATGGATGCACCTGCATTTCTTCATTACTACTTACACATTCTCAAGAAATAGGTAATCTTTCTCCTCTTTTCTCTTTATCTTTAATTTGCAGTTGTTACATTGAGGACAATGTAAGTTCTAGGTTGGGGGTGGTGAAAAGTTACCATGCTATATATATAAAAATAAAAAAATAAAAAAATTCTCACAAAAATTTATCATTTCTTTAAATCAAATTTAAGTAAATAGTTAAGTCTTTGGTACTGTTAGATTAATTTTTGAAAACATATCATGAAATATTGTGTAATTATTTTTGATAATTAGTTAGTTTTTGTCATAACTAGTATTTCTTGATAAAATGTGGAAATTAGATTAAACCCAAAATCGGTATTTATGAATTTTGTTTTAGTGGAGACTACCCTTGTGAGATATAATTTGAGCCTAATTTCTTTTATTCAGAGTGAAATATATATTTTTTCTACTCCAAACACATTTCTTATTTATTCAAAAAGTTTAGATGATCTCTATAGGTATTAGCATTGAATGTATGAATTTTTTTCATCTTAATAGAGTATCATATATTTTTTATTATTATTTTTCGTTTAGATTAAACGATTTGAGTAGAAATTGATAGTATATGCTTATATCTCATTCATGCATGACTGCTACAAAAACAAAAAGACATATCTGGGGTTACCTAAACCGAGATCAAACAGAAAAGACACAAAATTAACCACTCACCAAAATCCAAAAAAATGTACAATCTGTACATGGGTTGACTCTCTAAAAAAAATACATATATTGAAAAATATCTACAAAAAAAAAAAAAAAAAAAAAATAAAGAGATAAAAAATAGTATCATCTACATACTATGACCCACATTGCCTACAAAGTTGTGAGTAAAGGCTAATTACAAAAGAAAGATATAGGAAGTAATTCCCTAAAAAGTCATTGCAATTTCTTCATTTGTAAAAGCATATATCTTGAAATTCTTTCTTAATGAGTTTGATTTATGCATGAAAATAATTTTTGTATATGATATCTTTATAATTTATACATTCGATTCCTTTCATGAGATCAATGTTAAAATAACACTTTGAGCCTTTATTCTTTATGCATATGCGAACATATTAGTTCATTTCTATACATCAACTCTTTCGCATATAAATTAGTATGAGTGTTTGAACCCATAGGATTCAGTGCTTTGAGAGTATTGACTTGTGAGGAATAGAGTCGAAGCGAATACTGATTCATGACACTGAAATTGGGTAAAATTAAATTGATACATTTTTGAAATGAAATATGAAAATGATTTTCGACTAATTATTATAATAAAATCATGATTGTTTAAAGAGATTAAAATAACTTATGCTTGAGATTTCAATTATGATCTTAAAAGAGATTAAAAAGTATGAGATATTTTTGTGATATGTTGTGTTCTTTTACTCTTAAATTAATTTTTGATTGTGTTGTAATTTTAATTTTTGATTTGATTGTTTTTATCTTTACATTTAGTTCAATGTTTGTGGGTATCATTACTGAAAACCCTCACGAGACTCAAACTCGTCCACTAGAGCAACCTAGGGGTTTAACGGCTTGTTGCATAGGCTAAATGCAACCGTTTCAATCCACGAAAGTGATTTAGGATAGTTTAATTTTTAGCTTTTATCGCTTCTCTTGCTAAGAGACTAGCAAGAAGCTGGTTGGGGGTTGTGATGAGTGCTCAAAAAGCACTAAAATAACCATGATTTTATGTACCTTAATTGATTAAAAATACATATATTTATATGTTTTATCATATATTTATATAAATTTGTCTTTTTCGGAATCACGGGTATTTTTATTGTTTTTCAGGTATTTTGGCTTAAAAACGCAATGTAAAGACTCAAAGAGGAATATTTGAAGCAATACATCACAAATATATCAACAAATAAGTGAAAAAAGGGCAACAAACATGGAAAAATCGGACGAAATGGGTCGAAAAGGTCAAAAATGTCAAAAAGACGGAAATTGCGCGCCGCAGCCCAGCCGTGCGCGCAGCCCAGCGCCCCAGCGCCCAGCCGCGCGCGCCCCAGCGCCCAGCCGCGCGCGCCCCAGCGCCCATTCCGCGCGCGCCCGCGCGCGCTGGCATGCCAAGCTGCGCGCAGCGCAGCGCGCTGGCACTGTTCACGCGCGCCGAGCTGCGCGCAGCGACAGCCCCAGCGCGCGCGCGCAGCGCCCCAGCAGCCCCCCTCCGCGCGCCCAACGCGTTTTCGCCCCATTTTTCACGTGCAGCCGCCCCTGTGACGTCATGCTGACGTCATTGATGACATCAGCAATTCCAATACGCGTTTTTACATTTTTTAATATTTTTTTAACATTTTTTTACTCATTTTTTCTCTCCATCCTCACCTATAAATACCCCCCTTCCATTCACTTCAAATCACACCTTCAAACCACACTTCTCTCTTCTTTCTTTCTCTCATTTCTTAGTTTTTGAGTTTTCCTTAGTTTCTTTCTTAGTTTCTAAGTTTTTCTTAGTTTCCTTCTTAGTTTTTAGTTCAATTCTTTTAGTTTTAGTGTTCTTCTCTTTTTGAGAGGAACTTGTAATGTTTTTGTAATAATTTAGTTTTTGATTCAATATATGGAAGTGCAAATTCCGCTCGGAGGTTTTCCAGCTACGGGAATAGCGTCGAAGTTCTGTAAGGATTTTATTTTCTTTATAGTTATTTTTATGCTTTATTCTTACATGTTATATTTAACTTGTCTATGGTTAAAATTAACTATGCTGGCTGTTTAGTAAATATGATGTAATAACGACGTTGTTATGCTTGCGAAATATTAAATAGGTAAAAATCTCTAAAATGAATTGATTTTGTTTTTATTCAAGATTTTATATTAAGAATGTTAGAGAGAAATATATTATTTTTCATTACAAACTTAAACCTGAAAATTAGATTTTAAGGTTTTGTTATCCGGTCTAATTTAGAGTAGTGCTCTTTTATTTGTTGGTACAATCGCCCAGTAGTTAGAGTGAAACTCTATTTCAAAAGTTTTTATAAGAATTATTATGTGAAAATGTATTGACAACATGTTTTCAATAGTGGTTTTAAAACTTGAAAGTTAGTACTCGGATAATTAAATTCTTATATTTAATTTGGACACCTTGAATAATGTTTAAATTGTCTAACCCCACCAAAGGTGGCATTTAAATGGTTCATTTTCAATCTCTTAGAAAAAGGAATTAATTTAATTAAGCATATTAGTTATCAACCCCACCCATAGGTGTTAATTGATTTGTTTAGTTAACAAAGAATATCTAACCCCACCAAAGGTGGTATTTATATAAAAAAGAGAGAATCAATAAAATATCAATTTATATCTTTAATAACCTAGTTAATATGAGCAAGCATAATTAATTTAGTTATTACATCCATAAATACTCCGCTAATATAAATGATAAAAATTTGCATGAATATTTATTGAATCTGTATATATGTTTATTTTTAGATAATTATTTATTGAATTTGTATCTATGTTTATTTTTATGTTATTAGATTATATTTAATTAATCTGTATATATGTTTATTTTATTAGATTAGGAAAACAAAAACCAAACTATCGTGACAGGATGTTTAGGATTTAATTTCGTTTTTAAAAGTTTGAATAATAAATTAAAAACCACATACATTCCTTCCTTAGATCGACCTTGGGAGTATACTTATCATTTTCTTCGAAATGATTCGTGCACTTGCGAGAGTTTTATAAATATTAAAACCAAAGTATTTGCGAAGATCGGCGATGCCGGTTTTCGTTCATCACTCACCATTTTCATTTTACTTACTTCCTATTTAATTAAATAGCGCTATAAATGAGATACTGATGCCAACCGAGGGTTTTTCTTTTATATTTTCAATTAGTCTCTATCCTTTAAAAATAATAAGAGAAGAGAAAATGAAAGGGGATGTTGTTCACATTTTCAAAAACAACAAAACATTAATAAATATGCGTTACAACTTTCAACGGAGATAACTTCTTACTCGGGTATCGAAACGACTATTATAATATATCAAATCGAAGCTCGTATCAAATTACACAAAATGATTTGGTCATTCTAAGGAAAATATTTTCGGTACCCAAATTGAATCATTTACAGCACTTATCGAGGATTTAATGTTTTTGACGCACCATTTTCATTTTACTTACTTCCGGTTTAATTCAATAGCGCTATAAAGGAGATACTGGTGCCAACCGAGGGTTTTTCATTTATATTTTCAATCAGTCTTTATCCTTCAAAAATAATAATAGAAGAGACATTGAAAAGGGATGTGGTTCACATTTTCAAAAACAACAAAACATTTAATAAATATGTGTTGCAACTTTCAACGAAGATAACTTTTGACTCGGGTATCGAAACGACTATTATAATATATCAAATCGAAGCTTGTATTAAATTACACAATATTATTTGGTCATTCTAAGGAAAATATTTTCGGTAACCAAATTGAATCATTTACAGCACCTACTGAGAATTTAATATTTCTTACTCACCATTTTCATTTTACTTACTTCCTATTTAATTAAATAGCGCTATAAATGAGATACTGATGCCAACCGAGGGTTTTTCTTTTATATTTTCAATTAGTCTCTATCCTTTAAAAATAATAAGAGAAGAGAAAATGAAAGGGGATGTTGTTCACATTTTCAAAAACAACAAAACATTAATAAATATGCGTTACAACTTTCAACGGAGATAACTTCTTACTCGGGTATCGAAACGACTATTATAATATATCAAATCGAAGCTCGTATCAAATTACACAAAATGATTTGGTCATTCTAAGGAAAATATTTTCGGTACCCAAATTGAATCATTTACAGCACTTATCGAGGATTTAATGTTTTTGACGCACCATTTTCATTTTACTTACTTCCGGTTTAATTCAATAGCGCGATAAAGGAGATACTGGTGCCAACCGAGGGTTTTTCATTTATATTTTCAATCAGTCTTTATCCTTCAAAAATAATAATAGAAGAGACATTGAAAAGGGATGTTGTTCACATTTTCAAAAACAACAAAACATTTAATAAATATGTGTTGCAACTTTCAACGAAGATAACTTTTGACTCGGGTATCGAAACGACTATTATAATATATCAAATCGAAGCTTGTATTAAATTACACAATATTATTTGGTCATTCTAAGGAAAATATTTTCGGTAACCAAATTGAATCATTTACAGCACCTACTGAGAATTTAATATTTCTTACTCACCATTTTCATTTTACTTACTTCCTATTTAATTAAATAGCGCTATAAATGAGATACTGATGCCAACCGAGGGTTTTTCTTTTATATTTTCAATTAGTCTCTATCCTTTAAAAATAATAAGAGAAGAGAAAATGAAAGGGGATGTTGTTCACATTTTCAAAAACAACAAAACATTAATAAATATGCGTTACAAGTTTCAACGGAGATAACTTCTTACTCGGGTATCGAAACGACTATTATAATATATCAAATCGAAGCTCGTATCAAATTACACAAAATGATTTGGTCATTCTAAGGAAAATATTTTCGGTACCCAAATTGAATTATTTACAGCACTTATCGAGGATTTAATGTTTTTGACGCACCATTTTCATTTTACTTACTTCCGGTTTAATTCAATAGCGCTATAAAGGAGATACTGGTGCCAACCGAGGGTTTTTCATTTATATTTTCAATAAGTCTCTATCCTTCAAAAATAATAAGAGAAGAGACATAGAAAGGGGATGTTGTTCACATTTTCAAAAACAACAAAACATTTAATAAATATGCGTTACAACTTTCAACGGAGATAACTTCTTACTCGGGTATCGAAACGACTATTATAATATATCAAATCGAAGCTCGTATCAAATTACACAATATTATTTGGTTAATCTCAATAAAATATTTTCGGTACCCAAATTGAATCATTTACAGCACTTATCGAGGATTTAATGTTTTTGACGCACCATTTTCATTTTACTTACTTCCGGTTTAATTCAATAGCGCTATAAAGGAGATACTGGTGCGAACCGAGGGTTTTTCATTTATATTTTCAATAAGTCTCTATCCTTCAAAAATAATAAGAGAAGAGACATAGAAAGGGGATGTTGTTCACATTTTCAAAAACAACAAAACATTAATAAATATGCGTTACAACTTTCAACGGAGATAACTTCTTACTCGGGTATCGAAACGACTATTATAATATATCAAATCGAAGCTCGTATCAAATTACACAAAATGATTTGGTCATTCTAAGGAAAATATTTTCGGTACCCAAATTCAATCATTTACAGCACTTATCGAGGATTTAATGTTTTTGACGCACCATTTTCATTTTACTTACTTCCGGTTTAATTCAATAGCGCTATAAAGGAGATACTGGTGCCAACCGAGGGTTTTTCATTTATATTTTCAATCAGTCTTTATCCTTCAAAAATAATAATAGAAGAGACATTGAAAAGGGATGTGGTTCACATTTTCAAAAACAACAAAACATTTAATAGTAATGTTTTGCAACTTTCAACGGAGATAACTTTTGACTCGGGTATCGAAACGACTATTTTAATATATCAAATCGAAGCTCGTATCAAATTAAACAATATTATTTGGTTAATCTCAATAAAATATTTTCGGTACCCAAATTGAATCATTTACAGCACTTACTGATAATTTAATATTTCTTACTCATCATTTTCATTTTACTTACTTCCTATTTAATTAAATAGCGCTATAAATGAGATACTGATGCCAACTGAGGGTTTTTCATTTATATTTTCAATTAGTCTCTATCCTTTAAAAATAATAAGAGAAGAGAAAATGAAAGGGGATGTTGTTCACATTTTCAAAAACAACAAAACATTAATAAATATGCGTTACAACTTTCAACGGAGATAACTTCTTACTCGGGTATCGAAACGACTATTATAATATATCAAATCGAAGCTCGTATCAAATTAC
Organism: Hippophae tibetana; assembly: GCA_037013495.1. NCBI lineage: Eukaryota > Viridiplantae > Streptophyta > Magnoliopsida > Rosales > Elaeagnaceae > Hippophae > Hippophae tibetana. The sequence goes on along the minus strand of CM072812.1, from coordinate 46,258,808 downwards.
ACAAAATGATTTGGTCATTCTAAGGAAAATATTTTCGGTACCCAAATTGAATCATTTACAGCACTTATCGAGGATTTAATGTTTTTGACGCACCATTTTCATTTTACTTACTTCCGGTTTAATTCAATAGCGCTATAAAGGAGATACAGGTGCCAACCGAGGGTTTTTCATTTATATTTTCAATCAGTCTTTATCCTTCAAAAATAATAATAGAAGAGACATTGAAAAGGGATGTGGTTCACATTTTCAAAAACAACAAAACATTTAATAAATATGTGTTGCAACTTTCAACGAAGATAACTTTTGACTCGGGTATCGAAACGACTATTATAATATATCAAATCGAAACTCGTATCAAATTACACAAAATGATTTGGTCATTCTAAGGAAAATATTTTCGGTACCCAAATTGAATCATTTACAGCACTTATCGAGGATTTAATGTTTTTGACGCACCATTTTCATTTTACTTACTTCCGGTTTAATTCAATAGCGCTATAAAGAAGATACTGGTGCCAACCGAGGGTTTTTCATTTATATTTTCAATCAGTCTCTATCCTTCAAAAATAATAACAGAAGAGACATTGAAAGGGAATGTGGTTCACATTTTCAAAAACAACAAAACATTTAATAGTAATGTTTTGCAACTTTCAACGGAGATAACTTTTGACTCGGGTATCGAAACGACTATTATAATATATCAAATCGAAGCTCGTATCAAATTAAACAATATTATTTGGTTAATCTCAATAAAATATTTTCGGTACCCAAATTGAATCATTTACAGCACCTACTGATAATTTAATATTTCTTACTCATCATTTTCATTTTACTTACTTCCTATTTAATTAAATAGCGCTATAAATGAGATACTGATGCCAACCGAGGGTTTTTCATTTATATTTTCAATTAGTATCTATCCTTTAAAAATAATAAGAGAAGGGAAAATGAAAGGGGATGTTGTTCACATTTTCAAAAACAACAAAACATTTAATAAATATGCGTTACAACTTTCAACGGAGATAACTTCTTACTCGGGTATCGAAACGACTATTATAATATATCAAATCGAAGCTCGTATCAAATTAAACAAAATGATTTGGTCATTCTAAGGAAAATATTTTTGGTACCCAAATTGAATCATTTACAGCACTTATCGAGGATTTAATGTTTTTGACGCACCATTTTCATTTTACTTACTTCCGGTTTAATTCAATAGCGCTATAAAAGAGATACTGGTGCCTACCGAGGGTTTTTCATTTATATTTTCAATCAGTCTCTATCCTTCAAAAATAATAACAGAAGAGACATTGAAAGGGAATGTGGTTCACATTTTCAAAAACAACAAAACTTTTAATAGTAATGTGTTGCAACTTTCAACGGAGATAACTTTTGACTCGGGTATCGAAACGAATATTATAATATATAAAATCGAAGCTCGTATCAAATTACACAATATTATTTGGTTAATCTCAATAAAATATTTTCGATACCCAAATTGAATCATTTATAGCACTTATCGAGGATTTAATGTTTTTGACGCACCATTTTCATTTTACTTACTTCCGGTTTAATTCAATAGCGCTATAAAGGAGATACTGGTGCCAACCGAGGGTTTTTCATTTATATTTTCAATCAGTCTTTATCCTTCAAAAATAATAATAGAAGAGACATTGAAAAGGGATGTGGTTCACATTTTCAAAAACAACAAAACATTTAATAAATATGTGTTGCAACTTTCAACGAAGATAACTTTTGACTCGGGTATCGAAACGACTATTATAATATATCAAATCGAAGCTTGTATTAAATTACACAATATTATTTGGTCATTCTAAGGAAAATATTTTCGGTAACCAAATTGAATCATTTACAGCACCTACTGAGAATTTAATATTTCTTACTCACCATTTTCATTTTACTTACTTCCTATTTAATTAAATAGCGCTATAAATGAGATACTGATGCCAACCGAGGGTTTTTCTTTTATATTTTCAATTAGTCTCTATCCTTTAAAAATAAAAAGAGAAGAGAAAATGAAAGGGGATGTTGTTCACATTTTCAAAAACAACAAAACATTAATAAATATGCGTTACAACTTTCAACGGAGATAACTTCTTACTCGGGTATCGAAACGACTATTATAATATATCAAATCGAAGCTCGTATCAAATTACACAAAATGATTTGGTCATTCTAAGGAAAATATTTTCGGTACCCAAATTGAATCATTTACAGCACTTATCGAGGATTTAATGTTTTTGACGCACCATTTTCATTTTACTTACTTCCGGTTTAATTCAATAGCGCTATAAAGGAGATACTGGTGCCAACCGAGGGTTTTTCATTTATATTTTCAATCAGTCTTTATCCTTCAAAAATAATAATAGAAGAGACATTGAAAAGGGATGTTGTTCACATTTTCAAAAACAACAAAACATTTAATAAATATGTGTTGCAACTTTCAACGAAGATAACTTTTGACTCGGGTATCGAAACGACTATTATAATATATCAAATCGAAGCTTGTATTAAATTACACAATATTATTTGGTCATTCTAAGGAAAATATTTTCGGTAACCAAATTGAATCATTTACAGCACCTACTGAGAATTTAATATTTCTTACTCACCATTTTCATTTTACTTACTTCCTATTTAATTAAATAGCGCTATAAATGAGATACTGATGCCAACCGAGGGTTTTTCTTTTATATTTTCAATTAGTCTCTATCCTTTAAAAATAATAAGAGAAGAGAAAATGAAAGGGGATGTTGTTCACATTTTCAAAAACAACAAAACATTAATAAATATGCGTTACAACTTTCAACGGAGATAACTTCTTACTCGGGTATCGAAACGACTATTATAATATATCAAATCGAAGCTCGTATCAAATTACACAAAATGATTTGGTCATTCTAAGGAAAATATTTTCGGTACCCAAATTGAATTATTTACAGCACTTATCGAGGATTTAATGTTTTTGACGCACCATTTTCATTTTACTTACTTCCGGTTTAATTCAATAGCGCTATAAAGGAGATACTGGTGCCAACCGAGGGTTTTTCATTTATATTTTCAATAAGTCTCTATCCTTCAAAAATAATAAGAGAAGAGACATAGAAAGGGGATGTTGTTCACATTTTCAAAAACAACAAAACATTTAATAAATATGCGTTACAACTTTCAACGGAGATAACTTCTTACTCGGGTATCGAAACGACTATTATAATATATCAAATCGAAGCTCGTATCAAATTACACAATATTATTTGGTTAATCTCAATAAAATATTTTCGGTACCCAAATTGAATCATTTACAGCACTTATCGAGGATTTAATGTTTTTGACGCACCATTTTCATTTTACTTACTTCCGGTTTAATTCAATAGCGCTATAAAGAAGATACTGGTGCCAACCGAGGGTTTTTCATTTATATTTTCAATCAGTCTCTATCCTTCAAAAATAATAACAGAAGAGACATTGAAAGGGAATGTGGTTCACATTTTCCAAAACAACAAAACATTTAATAGTAATGTTTTGCAACTTTCAACGGAGATAACTTTTGACTCGGGTATCGAAACGACTATTATAATATATCAAATCGAAGCTCGTATCAAATTAAACAATATTATTTGGTTAATCTCAATAAAATATTTTCGGTACCCAAATTGAATCATTTACAGCACCTACTGATAATTTAATATTTCTTACTCATCATCTTCATTTTACTTACTTCCTATTTAATTAAATAGCGCTATAAATGAGATACTGATGCCAACCGAGGGTTTTTCATTTATATTTTCAATTAGTATCTATCCTTTAAAAATAATAAGAGAAGAGAAAATGAAAGGGGATGTTGTTCACATTTTCAAAAACAACAAAACATTTAATAAATATGCGTTAGAACTTTCAACGGAGATAACTTCTTACTCGGGTATCGAAACGACTATTATAATATATCAAATCGAAGCTCGTATCAAATTAAACAAAATGATTTGGTCATTCTAAGGAAAATATTTTTTGTACCCAAATTGAATCATTTACAGCACTTATCGAGGATTTAATGTTTTTGACGCACCATTTTCATTTTACTTACTTCCGGTTTAATTCAATAGCGCTATAAAAGAGATACTGGTGCCAACCGAGGGTTTTTCATTTATATTTTCAATCAGTCTCTATCCTTCAAAAATAATAACAGAAGAGACATTGAAAGGGAATGTGGTTCACATTTTCAAAAACAACAAAACTTTTAATAGTAATGTGTTGCAACTTTCAACGGAGATAACTTTTGACTCGGGTATCGAAACGAATATTATAATATATAAAATCGAAGCTCGTATCAAATTACACAATATTATTTGGTTAATCTCAATAAAATATTTTCGGTACCCAAATTGAATCATTTATAGCACTTATCGGGGATTTAATGTTTTTGACGCACCATTTTCATTTTACTTACTTCCGGTTTAATTCAATAGCGCTATAAAGGAGATACTGGTGCCAACCGAGGGTTTTTCATTTATATTTTCAATCAGTCTTTATCCTTCAAAAATAATAATAGAAGAGACATTGAAAAGGGATGTGGTTCACATTTTCAAAAACAACAAAACATTTAATAAATATGTGTTGCAACTTTCAACGAAGATAACTTTTGACTCGGGTATCGAAACGACTATTATAATATATCAAATCGAAGCTTGTATTAAATTACACAATATTATTTGGTCATTCTAAGGAAAATATTTTCGGTAACCAAATTGAATCATTTACAGCACCTACTGAGAATTTAATATTTCTTACTCACCATTTTCATTTTACTTACTTCCTATTTAATTAAATAGCGCTATAAATGAGATACTGATGCCAACCGAGGGTTTTTCTTTTATATTTTCAATTAGTCTCTATCCTTTAAAAATAAAAAGAGAAGAGAAAATGAAAGGGGATGTTGTTCACATTTTCAAAAACAACAAAACATTAATAAATATGCGTTACAACTTTCAACGGAGATAACTTCTTACTCGGGTATCGAAACGACTATTATAATATATCAAATCGAAGCTCGTATCAAATTACACAAAATGATTTGGTCATTCTAAGGAAAATATTTTCGGTACCCAAATTGAATCATTTACAGCACTTATCGAGGATTTAATGTTTTTGACGCACCATTTTCATTTTACTTACTTCCGGTTTAATTCAATAGCGCTATAAAGGAGATACTGGTGCCAACCGAGGGTTTTTCATTTATATTTTCAATCAGTCTTTATCCTTCAAAAATAATAATAGAAGAGACATTGAAAAGGGATGTTGTTCACATTTTCAAAAACAACAAAACATTTAATAAATATGTGTTGCAACTTTCAACGAAGATAACTTTTGACTCGGGTATCGAAACGACTATTATAATATATCAAATCGAAGCTTGTATTAAATTACACAATATTATTTGGTCATTCTAAGGAAAATATTTTCGGTAACCAAATTGAATCATTTACAGCACCTACTGAGAATTTAATATTTCTTACTCACCATTTTCATTTTACTTACTTCCTATTTAATTAAATAGCGCTATAAATGAGATACTGATGCCAACCGAGGGTTTTTCTTTTATATTTTCAATTAGTCTCTATCCTTTAAAAATAATAAGAGAAGAGAAAATGAAAGGGGATGTTGTTCACATTTTCAAAAACAACAAAACATTAATAAATATGCGTTACAACTTTCAACGGAGATAACTTCTTACTCGGGTATCGAAACGACTATTATAATATATCAAATCGAAGCTCGTATCAAATTACACAAAATGATTTGGTCATTCTAAGGAAAATATTTTCGGTACCCAAATTGAATTATTTACAGCACTTATCGAGGATTTAATGTTTTTGACGCACCATTTTCATTTTACTTACTTCCGGTTTAATTCAATAGCGCTATAAAGGAGATACTGGTGCCAACCGAGGGTTTTTCATTTATATTTTCAATAAGTCTCTATCCTTCAAAAATAATAAGAGAAGAGACATAGAAAGGGGATGTTGTTCACATTTTCAAAAACAACAAAACATTTAATAAATATGCGTTACAACTTTCAACGGAGATAACTTCTTACTCGGGTATCGAAACGACTATTATAATATATCAAATCGAAGCTCGTATCAAATTACACAATATTATTTGGTTAATCTCAATAAAATATTTTCGGTACCCAAATTGAATCATTTACAGCACTTATCGAGGATTTAATGTTTTTGACGCACCATTTTCATTTTACTTACTTCCGGTTTAATTCAATAGCGCTATAAAGAAGATACTGGTGCCAACCGAGGGTTTTTCATTTATATTTTCAATCAGTCTCTATCCTTCAAAAATAATAACAGAAGAGACATTGAAAGGGAATGCGGTTCACATTTTCAAAAACAACAAAACATTTAATAGTAATGTTTTGCAACTTTCAACGGAGATAACTTTTGACTCGGGTATCGAAACGACTATTATAATATATCAAATCGAAGCTCGTATCAAATTAAACAATATTATTTGGTTAATCTCAATAAAATATTTTCGGTACCCAAATTGAATCATTTACAGCACCTACTGATAATTTAATATTTCTTACTCATCATTTTCATTTTACTTACTTCCTAGTTAATTAAATAGCGCTATAAATGAGATACTGATGCCAACCGAGGGTTTTTCATTTATATTTTCAATTAGTATCTATCCTTTAAAAATAATAAGAGAAGAGAAAATGAAAGGGGATGTTGTTCACATTTTCAAAAACAACAAAACATTTAATAAATATGCGTTAGAACTTTCAACGGAGATAACTTCTTACTCGGGTATCGAAACGACTATTATAATATATCAAATCGAAGCTCGTATCAAATTAAACAAAATGATTTGGTCATTCTAAGGAAAATATTTTTTGTACCCAAATTGAATCATTTACAGCACTTATCGAGGATTTAATGTTTTTGACGCACCATTTTCATTTTACTTACTTCCGGTTTAATTCAATAGCGCTATAAAAGAGATACTGGTGCCAACCGAGGGTTTTTCATTTATATTTTCAATCAGTCTCTATCCTTCAAAAATAATAACAGAAGAGACATTGAAAGGGAATGTGGTTCACATTTTCAAAAACAACAAAACTTTTAATAGTAATGTGTTGCAACTTTCAACGGAGATAACTTTTGACTCGGGTATCGAAACGAATATTATAATATATAAAATCGAAGCTCGTATCAAATTACACAATATTATTTGGTTAATCTCAATAAAATATTTTCGGTACCCAAATTGAATCATTTATAGCACTTATCGAGGATTTAATGTTTTTGACGCACCATTTTCATTTTACTTACTTCCGGTTTAATTCAATAGCGCTATAAAGGAGATACTGGTGCCAACCGAGGGTTTTTCATTTATATTTTCAATCAGTCTTTATCCTTCAAAAATAATAATAGAAGAGACATTGAAAAGGGATGTGGTTCACATTTTCAAAAACAACAAAACATTTAATAAATATGTGTTGCAACTTTCAACGAAGATAACTTTTGACTCGGGTATCGAAACGACTATTATAATATATCAAATCGAAGCTTGTATTAAATTACACAATATTATTTGGTCATTCTAAGGAAAATATTTTCGGTAACCAAATTGAATCATTTACAGCACCTACTGAGAATTTAATATTTCTTACTCACCATTTTCATTTTACTTACTTCCTATTTAATTAAATAGCGCTATAAATGAGATACTGATGCCAACCGAGGGTTTTTCTTTTATATTTTCAATTAGTATCTATCCTTTAAAAATAATAAGAGAAGAGAAAATGAAAGGGGATGTTGTTCACATTTTCAAAAACAACAAAACATTTAATAAATATGCGTTACAACTTTCAACGGAGATAACTTCTTACTCGGGTATCGAAACGACTATTATAATATATCAAATCGAAGCTCGTATCAAATTAAACAAAATGATTTGGTCATTCTAAGGAAAATATTTTTTGTACCCAAATTGAATCATTTACAGCACTTATCGAGGATTTAATGTTTTTGACGCACCATTTTCATTTTACTTACTTCCGGTTTAATTCAATAGCGCTATAAAAGAGATACTGGTGCCAACCGAGGGTTTTTCATTTATATTTTCAATCAGTCTCTATCCTTCAAAAATAATAACAGAAGAGACATTGAAAGGGAATGTGGTTCACATTTTCAAAAACAACAAAACTTTTAATAGTAATGTGTTGCAACTTTCAACGGATATAACTTTTGACTCGGGTATCGAAACGAATATTATAATATATAAAATCGAAGCTTGTATCAAATTACACAATATTATTTGGTTAATCTCAATAAAATATTTTCGGTACCCAAATTGAATCATTTATAGCACTTATCGAGGATTTAATGTTTTTGACGCACCATTTTCATTTTACTTACTTCCGGTTTAATTCAATAGCACTATAAAGGAGATACTGGTGCCAACCGAGGCTTTTTCATTTATATTTTCAATAAGTCTCTATCCTTCAAAAATAATAAGAGAAGAGACATAGAAAGGGGATGTTGTTCACATTTTCAAAAACAACAAAACATTTAATAAATATGCGTTACAACTTTCAACGGAGATAACTTCTTACTCGGGTATCGAAACGACTATTATAATATATCAAATCGAAGCTCGTATCAAATTACACAATATTATTTGGTTAATCTCAATAAAATATTTTCGGTACCCAAATTGAATCATTTACAGCACTTATCGAGGATTTAATGTTTTTGACGCACCATTTTCATTTTACTTACTTCCGGTTTAATTCAATAGCGCTATAAAGAAGATACTGGTGCCAACCGAGGGTTTTTCATTTATATTTTCAATCAGTCTCTATCCTTCAAAAATAATAACAGAAGAGACATTGAAAGGGAATGTGGTTCACATTTTCAAAAACAACAAAACATTTAATAGTAATGTTTTGCAACTTTCAACGGAGATAACTTTTGACTCGGGTATCGAAACGACTATTATAATATATCAAATCGAAGCTCGTATCAAATTAAACAATATTATTTGGTTAATCTCAATAAAATTTTTTCGGTACCCAAATTGAATCATTTACAGCACCTACTGATAATTTAATATTTCTTACTCATCATTTTCATTTTACTTACTTCCTATTTAATTAAATAGCGCTATAAATGAGATACTGATGCCAACCGAGGGTTTTTCATTTATATTTTCAATTAGTATCTATCCTTTAAAAATAATAAGAGAAGAGAAAATGAAAGGGGATGTTGTTCACATTTTCAAAAACAACAAAACATTTAATAAATATGCGTTACAACTTTCAACGGAGATAACTTCTTACTCGGGTATCGAAACGACTATTATAATATATCAAATCGAAGCTCGTATCAAATTACACAAAATGATTTGGTCATTCTAAGGAAAATATTTTCGGTACCCAAATTGAATCATTTACAGCACTTAATGAGGATTTAATGTTTTTGACGCACCATTTTCATTTTACTTACTTCCGGTTTAATTCAATAGCGCTATAAAGGAGATACTGGTGCCAACCGCGGGTTTTTCATTTATATTTTCAATCAGTCTTTATCCTTCAAAAATAATAATAGAAGAGACATTGAAAAGGGATGTGGTTCACATTTTCAAAAACAACAAAACATTTAATAGTAATGTTTTGCAACTTTCAACGGAGATAACTTTTGACTCGGGTATCGAAACGACTATTTTAATATATCAAATCGAAGCTCGTATCAAATTAAACAATATTATTTGGTTAATCTCAATAAAATATTTTCGGTACCCAAATTGAATCATTTACAGCACTTACTGATAATTTAATATTTCTTACTCATCATTTTCATTTTACTTACTTCCTATTTAATTAAATAGCGCTATAAATGAGATACTCATGCCAACCGAGGGTTTTTCATTTATATTTTCAATTAGTCTCTATCCTTTAAAAATAATAAGAGAAGAGAAAATGAAAGGGGATGTTGTTCACATTTTCAAAAACAACAAAACATTAATAAATATGCGTTACAACTTTCAACGGAGATAACTTCTTACTCGCGTATCGAAACAACTATTATAATATATCAAATCGAAGCTCGTATCAAATTACACAAAATGATTTGGTCATTCTAAGGAAAATATTTTCGGTACCCAAATTGAATCATTTACAGCACTTATCGAGGATTTAATGTTTTTGACGCACCATTTTCATTTTACTTACTTCCGGTTTAATTCAATAGCGCTATAAAGGAGATACTGGTGCCAACCGAGGGTTTTTCATTTATATTTTCAATCAGTCTTTATCCTTCAAAAATAATAATAGAAGAGACATTGAAAAGGGATGTGGTTCACATTTTCAAAAACAACAAAACATTTAATAAATATGTGTTGCAACTTTCAACGAAGATAACTTTTGACTCGGGTATCGAAACGACTATTATAATATATCAAATCGAAACTCGTATCAAATTACACAAAATGATTTGGTCATTCTAAGGAAAATATTTTCGGTACCCAAATTGAATCATTTACAGCACTTATCGAGGATTTAATGTTTTTGACGCACCATTTTCATTTTACTTACTTCCGGTTTAATTCAATAGCGCTATAAAGAAGATACTGGTGCCAACCGAGGGTTTTTCATTTATATTTTCAATCAGTCTCTATCCTTCAAAAATAATAACAGAAGAGACATTGAAAGGGAATGTGGTTCACATTTTCAAAAACAACAAAACATTTAATAGTAATGTTTTGCAACTTTCAACGGAGATAACTTTTGACTCGGGTATCGAAACGACTATTATAATATATCAAATCGAAGCTCGTATCAAATTAAACAATATTATTTGGTTAATCTCAATAAAATATTTTCGGTACCCAAATTGAATCATTTACAGCACCTACTGATAATTTAATATTTCTTACTCATCATTTTCATTTTACTTACTTCCTATTTAATTAAATAGCGCTATAAATGAGATACTGATGCCAACCGAGGGTTTTTCATTTATATTTTCAATTAGTATCTATCCTTTACAAATAATAAGAGAAGAGAAAATGAAAGGGGATGTTGTTCACATTTTCAAAAACAACAAAACATTTAATAAATATGCGTTACAACTTTCAACGGAGATAACTTCTTACTCGGGTATCGAAACGACTATTATAATATATCAAATCGAAGCTCGTATCAAATTAAACAAAATAATTTGGTCATTCTAAGGAAAATATTTTTGGTACCCAAATTGAATCATTTACAGCACTTATCGAGGATTTAATGTTTTTGACGCACCATTTTCATTTTACTTACTTCCGGTTTAATTCAATAGCGCTATAAAAGAGATACTGGTGCCAACCGAGGGTTTTTCATTTATATTTTCAATCAGTCTCTATCCTTCAAAAATAATAACAGAAGAGACACTGAAAGGGAATGTGGTTCACATTTTCAAAAACAACAAAACTTTTAATAGTAATGTGTTGCAACTTTCAACGGAGATAACTTTTGACTCGGGTATCGAAACAAATATTATAATATATAAAATCGAAGCTCGTATCAAATTACACAATATTATTTGGTTAATCTCAATAAAATATTTTCGGTACCCAAATTGAATCATTTATAGCACTTATCGAGGATTTAATGTTTTTGACGCACCATTTTCATTTTACTTACTTCCGGTTTAATTCAATAGCGCTATAAAGGAGATACTATTGCCAACCGAGGGTTTTTCATTTATATTTTCAATAAGTCTCCATCCTTCAAAAATAATAAGAGAAGAGACATTGAAAGGGGATGTTGTGCACATTTTTAAAAACAACAAAACATTTAATATATATGTTTTGCAACTTTCAACGGGGATAACTTTTGACTCGGGTATCGAAACGACTATTATAACATATCAAATCGAAGCTCGTATCAAATTACACAATATTATTTGGTCATTCTACGGAAAATATTTTCGGTAACCAAATTGAATCATTTACAGCACCTACTGAGAATTTAATATTTCTTACTCACCATTTTCATTTTACTTACTTCCTATTTAATTCAATAGCGCTATAAATGAGATACTGATGCCAACCGAGGGTTTTTCATTTATATTTTCAATTAGTCTCTATCCTTCAAAAATAATAAGAGAAGAGAAAATGAAAGGGGATGTTGTTCACATTTTCAAAAACAACAAAACATTTAATAAATATGCGTTACAACTTTCAACGGAGATAACTTCTTATTCGGGTATAAAAACGACTATTATAATATATCAAATCGAAGCTCGTATCAAATTACACTATATGATTTGGTCATTCTAAGGAAAATATTTTCGGTACCCAAATTGAATCATTTACAGCACTTATCGAGGATTTAATGTTTTTGACGCACCATTTTCATTTTACTTACTTCCGGTTTAATTCAATAGCGCTATAAAGGAGATACTGGTGCCAACCGAGGGTTTTTCATTTATATATTCAATCAGTCTTTATCCTTCAAAAATAATAATAGAAGAGACATTGAAAAGGGATGTGGTTCACATTTTCAAAAACAACAAAACATTTAATAGTAATGTTTTTCAACTTTCAACGGAGATAACTTTTGACTCGGGTATCGAAACGACTATTATAATATATCAAATCGAAGCTCGTATCAAATTAAACAATATTATTTGGTTAATCTCAATAAAATATTTTCGGTACCCAAATTGAATCATTTACAGCACCTACTGAGAATTTAATATTTCTTACTCATCATTTTCATTTTACTTACTTCCTATTTAATTAAATAGCGCTATAAATGAGATACTGATGCCAACCGAGGGCTTTTCATTTATATTTTCAATTAGTCTCTATCCTTTAAAAATAATAAGAGAAGAGAAAATGAAAGGGGATGTTGTTCACATTTTCAAAAACAACAAAACATTAATAAATATGCGTTACAACTTTCAACGGAGATGACTTCTTACTCGGGTATCGAAACGACTATTATAATATATCAAATCGAAGCTCGTATCAAATTACACAAAATGATTTGGTCATTCTAAGGAAAATATTTTCGGTACCCAAATTGAATCATTTACAGCACTTATCGAGGATTTAATGTTTTTGACGCACCATTTTCATTTTACTTACTTCCGGTTTAATTCAATAGCGCTATAAAGAAGATACTGGTGCCAACCGAGGGTTTTTCATTTATATTTTCAATCAGTCTTTATCCTTCAAAAATAATAATAGAAGAGACATTGAAAAGGGATGTGGTTCACATTTTCAAAAACAACAAAACATTTAATAAATATGTGTTGCAACTTTCAACGAAGATAACTTTTGACTCGGGTATCGAAACGACTATTATAATATATCAAATCGAAGCTCGTATCAAATTACACAAAATGATTTGGTCATTCTAAGGAAAATATTTTCGGTACCCAAATTGAATCACTTACAGCACTTATCGAGGATTTAATGTTTTTGACGCACCATTTTCATTTTACTTACTTCCGTTTTAATTGAATAGCGCTATAAAGGAGATACTGGTGCCAACCGAGGGTTTTTCATTTATATTTTCAATCAGTCTTTATCCTTCAAAAATAATAATAGAAGAGACATTGAAAAGGGATGTGGTTAACATTTTCAAAAACAAAAAAACATTTAATAAATATGTGTTGCAACTTTCAACGAAGATAACTTTTGACTCGGGTATCGAAACGACTATTATAATATATCAAATCGAAGCTTGTATTAAATTACACAATATTATTTGGTCATTCTAAGGAAAATATTTTCGGTAACCAAATTGAATCATTTACAGCACCTACTGAGAATTTAATATTTCTTACTCACCATTTTCATTTTACTTACTTCCTATTTAATTAAATAGCGCTATAAATGAGATACTGATGCCAACCGAGGGTTTTTCTTTTATATTTTCAATTAGTCTCTATCCTTTAAAAATAATAAGAGAAGAGAAAATGAAAGGGGATGTTGTTCACATTTTCAAAAACAACAAAACATTTAATAAATATGCGTTACAACTTTCAACGGAGATAACTTCTTACTCGGGTATCGAAACGACTATTATAATATATCAAATCGAAGCTCGTCTCAAATTACACAATATTATTTGGTTAATCTCAATAAAATATTTTCGGTACCCAAATTGAATCATTTACAGCACTTATCGAGGATTTAATGTTTTTGACGCACCATTTTCATTTTGCTTACTTCCGGTTTAATTCAATAGCGCTATAAAGGAGATACTGGTGCCAACCGAGGGTTTTTCATTTATATTTTCAATAAGTCTCTATCCTTCAAAAATAATAAGAGAAGAGACATAGAAAGGGGATGTTGTTCACATTTTCAAAAACAACAAAACATTAATAAATATGCGTTACAACTTTCAACGGAGATAACTTCTTACTCGGGTATCGAAACGACTATTATAATATATCAAATCGAAGCTCGTATCAAATTACACCAAATGATTTGGTCATTCTAAGGAAAATATTTTCGGTACCCAAATTGAATCATTTACAGCACTTATCGAGGATTTAATGTTTTTGACGCACCATTTTCATTTTACTTACTTCCGGTTTAATTCAATAGCGCTATAAAGGAGATACTGGTGCCAACCGAGGGTTTTTCATTTATATTTTCAATCAGTCTTTATCCTTCAAAAATAATAATAGAAGAGACATTGAAAAGGGATGTGGTTCACATTTTCAAAAACAACAAAACATTTAATAGTAATGTTTTGCAACTTTCAACGGAGATAACTTTTGACTCGGGTATCGAAACGACTATTATAATATATCAAATCGAAGCTCGTATCAAATTAAACAATATTATTTGGTTAATCTCAATAAAATATTTTCGGTACCCAAATTGAATCATTTACAGCACCTACTGATAATTTAATATTTCTTACTCATCATTTTCATTTTACTTACTTCCTATTTAATTAAATAGCGCTATAAATGAGATACTGATGCCAACCGAGGGTTTTTCATTTATATTTTCAATTAGTCTCTATCCTTTAAAAATAATAAGAGAAGAGAAAATGAAAGGGGATGTTGTTCACATTTTCAAAAGCAACAAAACATTAATAAATATGCGTTACAACTTTCAACGGAGATAACTTCTTACTCGGGTATCGAAACGACTATTATAATATATCAAATCGAAGCTCGTATCAAATTACACAAAATGATTTGGTCATTCTAAGGAAAATATTTTCGGTACCCAAATTGAATCATTTACAGCACTTATCGAGGATTTAATGTTTTTGACGCACCATTTTCATTTTACTTACTTCCGGTTTAATTCAATAGCGCTATAAAGGAGATACTGGTGCCAACCGAGGGTTTTTCATTTATATTTTCAATCATTCTTTATCCTTCAAAAATAATAATAGAAGAGACATTGAAAAGGGATGTGGTTCACATTTTCAAAAACAACAAAACATTTAATAAATATGTGTTGCAACTTTCAACAAAGATAACTTTTGACTCGGGTATCGAAACGACTATTATAATATATCAAATCGAAGCTCGTATCAAATTACACAAAATGATTTGGTCATTCTAAGGAAAATATTTTCGGTACCCAAATTGAATCATTTACAGCACTTATCGAGGATTTAATGTTTTTGACGCACCATTTTCATTTTACTTTCTTCCGGTTTAATTCAATAGCGCTATAAAGGAGATACTGGTGCCAACCGAGGGTTTTTCATTTATATTTTCAATCAGTCTCTATCCTTTAAAAATAATAACAGAAGAGACATTGAAAGGGAATGTGGTTCGAATTTTCAAAAACAACAAAAAATTTAATAGTAATGTTTTGCAACTTTCAACGGAGATACTTTTGACTCGGGTATCGAAACGACTAATATAATATATCAAATCGAAGCTCGTATCAAATTAAACAATATTATTTGGTTAATCTCAATAAAATATTTTCGGTACCCAAATTGAATCATTTACAGCACCTACTGATAATTTAATATTTCTTACTCATCATTTTCATTTTACTTACTTCCTATTTAATTAAATAGCGCTATAAATGAGATACTGATGCCAACCGAGGGTTTTTCATTTATATTTTCAATTAGTCTCTATCCTTTAAAAATAATAAGAGAAGAGAAAATGAAAGGGGATGTTGTTCACATTTTCAAAAACAACAAAACATTTAATAAATATGCGTTACAACTTTCAACGGAGATAACTTCTTACTCGGGTATCGAAACGACTATTATAATATATCAAATCGAAGCTCGTATCAAATTAAACAAAATGATTTGGTCATTCTAAGGAAAATATTTTTGGTACCCAAATTGAATCATTTACAGCACTTATCGAGGATTTAATGTTTTTGACGCACCATTTTCATTTTACTTACTTCCGGTTTAATTCAATAGCGCTATAAAAGAGATACTGGTGCCAACCGAGGGTTTTTCATTTATATTTTCAATCAGTCTCTATCCTTCAAAAATAATAACAGAAGAGACATTGAAAGGGAATGTGGTTCACATTTTCAAAAACAACAAATCTTTTAATAGTAATGTGTTGCAACTTTCAACGGAGATAACTTTTGACTCGGGTATCGAAACGACTATTATAATATATAAAATCGAAGCTCGTATCAAATTACACAATATTATTTGGTTAATCTCAATAAAATATTTTTGGTACCCAAATTGAATCATTTATAGCACTTATCGAGGATTTAATGTTTTTGACGCACCATTTTCATTTTACTTACTTCCGGTTTAATTCAATAGCGCTATAAAGGAGATACTATTGCCAACCGAGGGTTTTTCATTTATATTTTCAATAAGTCTCTATCCTTCAAAAATAATAAGAGAAGAGACATTGAAAGGGGATGTTGTTCACATTTTTAAAAACAACAAAACATTTAATATATATGTGTTGCAACTTTCAACGGGGATAACTTTTGACTCGGGTATCGAAATGACTATTATAACATATTAAATCGAAGCTCGTATCAAATTACACAATATTATTTGGTCATTCTAAGGAAAATATTTTCGGTAACCAAATTGAATCATTTACAGCACCTACTGAGAATTTAATATTTCTTACTCACCATTTTCATTTTACTTACTTCCTATTTAATTCAATAGCGCTATAAATGAGATACTGATGCCAACCGAGGGTTTTTTATTTATATTTTCAATTAGTCTCTATCCTTCAAAAATAATAAGAGAAGAGAAAATGAAAGGGGATGTTGTTCACATTTTCAAAAACAACAAAATATTTAATAAATATGCGTTACAACTTTAAACGGAGATAACTTCTCACTCGGGTATCGAAACGACTATTATAATATATCAAATCGAAGATCGTATCAAATTAAACAATATTATTTGGTTATTCTCAATAAAATATTTTCGGTACCCATATTGAATCATTTACAGCACTTATCGATGATTTAATGTTTTTGACGCACCATTTTCATTTTACTTACTTCCGGTTTAATTCAATAGCGCTATAAAGGAGATACTGGTGCCAACCGAGGGTTTTTCATTTATATTTTCAATCAGTCTTTATCCTTCAAAAATAATAATAGAAGAGACATTGAAAAGGGATGTGGTTCACATTTTCAAAAACAACAAAACATTTAATAGTAATGTTTTTCAACTTTCAACGGAGATAACTTTTGACTCGGGTATCGAAACGACTATTATAATATATCAAATCGAAGCTCGTATCAAATTAAACAATATTATTTGGTTAATCTCAATAAAATATTTTCGGTACCCAAATTGAATCATTTACAGCACCTACTGAGAATTTAATATTTCTTACTCATCATTTTCATTTTACTTACTTCCTATTTAATTAAATAGCGCTATAAATGAGATACTGATGCCAACCGAGGGTTTTTCATTTATATTTTCAATTAGTCTCTATCCTTTAAAAATAATAAGAGAAGAGAAAATGAAAGGGGATGTTGTTCACATTTTCAAAAACAACAAAACATTAATAAATATGCGTTACAACTTTCAACGGAGATAACCTCTTACTCGGGTATCGAAACGACTATTATAATATATCAAATCGAAGCTCGTATCAAATTACACAAAATGATTTGGTCATTCTAAGGAAAATATTTTCGGTACCCAAATTGAATCATTTACAGCACTTATCGAGGATTTAATGTTTTTGACGCACCATTTTCATTTTACTTAATTCCGGTTTAATTCAATAGCGCTATAAAGGAGATACTGGTGCCAACCGAGGGTTTTTCATTTATATTTTCAATCAGTCTTTATCCTTCAAAAATAATAATAGAAGAGACATTGAAAAGGGATGTGGTTCACATTTTCAAAAACAACAAAACATTTAATAAATATGTGTTGCAACTTTCAACGAAGATAACTTTTGACTCGGGTATCGAAACGACTATTATAATATATCAAATCGAAGCTTGTATTAAATTACACAATATTATTTGGTCATTCTAAGGAAAATATTTTCGGTAACCAAATTGAATCATTTACAGCACCTACTGAGAATTTAATATTTCTTACTCACCATTTTCATTTTACTTACTTCCTATTTAATTAAATAGCGCTATAAATGAGATACTGATGCTAACCGAGGGTTTTTCTTTTATATTTTCAATTAGCCTCTATCCTTTAAAAATAATAAGAGAAGAGAAAATGAAAGGGGATGTTGTTCACATTTTCAAAAACAACAAAACATTTAATAAATATGCGTTACAACTTTCAACGGAGATAACTTCTTACTCGGGTATCGAAACGACTATTATAATATATCAAATCGAAGCTCGTATCAAATTACACAATATTATTTGGTTAATCTCAATAAAATATTTTCGGTACCCAAATTGAATCATTTACAGCACTTATCGAGGATTTAATGTTTTTGACGCACCATTTTCATTTTACTTACTTCCGGTTTAATTCAATAGCGCTATAAAGGAGATACTGGTGCCAACCGAGGGTTTTTCATTTATATTTTCAATAAGTGTCTATCCTTCAAAAATAATAAGAGAAGAGACATAGAAAGGGGATGTTGTTCACATTTTCAAAAACAACAAAACATTAATAAATATGCGTTACAACTTTCAACGGAGATAACTTCTTACTCGGGTATCGAAACGACTATTATAATATATCAAATCGAAGCTCGTATCAAATTACATAAAAATGATTTGGTCATTCTAAGGAAAATATTTTCGGTACCCAAATTGAATCATTTACAGCACTTATCGAGGATTTAATGTTTTTGACGCACCATTTTCATTTTACTTACTTCCGGTTTAATTCAATAGCGCTATAAAGGAGATACTGGTGCCAACCGAGGGTTTTTCATTTATATTTTCAATCAGTCTTTATCCTTCAAAAATAATAATAGAAGAGACATTGAAAAGGGATGTGGTTCACATTTTCAAAAACAACAAAACATTTAATAGTAATGTTTTGCAACTTTCAACGGAGATAACTTTTGACTCGGGTATCGAAACGACTATTATAATATATCAAGTCGAAGCTCGTATCAAATTAAACAATATTATTTGGTTAATCTCAATAAAATATTTTCGGTACCCAAATTGAATCATTTACAGCACCTACTGATAATTTAATATTTCTTACTCATCATTTTCATTTTACTTACTTCCTATTTAATTAAATAGTGCTATAAATGAGATACTGATGCCAACCGAGGGTTTTTCATTTATATTTTCAATAAGTCTCTATCCTTTAAAAATAATAAGAGAAGAGAAAATGAAAGGGGATGTTGTTCACATTTTCAAAAACAACAAAACATTAATAAATATGCGTTACAACTTTCAACGGAGATAACTTCTTACTCGGGTATCGAAACGACTATTATAATATATCAAATCGCTGCTCGTATCAAATTACACAAAATGATTTGGTTATTCTAAGGAAAATATTTTCGGTACCCAAATTGAATCATTTACAGCACTTATCGAGGATTTAATGTTTTTGACGCACCATTTTCATTTTACTTACTTCCGGTTTAATTCAATAGCGCTATAAAGGAGATACTGGTGCCAACCGAGGGTTTTTCATTTATATTTTCAATCAGTCTTTATCCTTCAAAAATAATAATAGAAGAGACATTGAAAAGGGATGTGGTTCACATTTTCAAAAACAACAAAACATTTAATAAATATGTGTTGCAACTTTCAACGAAGATAACTTTTGACTCGGGTATCGAAACGACTATTATAATATACCAAATCGAATCTCGTATCAAATTACACAAAATGATTTGGTCATTCTAAGGAAAATATTTTCGGTACCCAAATTGAATCATTTACAGCACTTATCGAGGATTTAATGTTTTTGACGCACCATTTTCATTTTACTTACTTCCGGTTTAATTAAATAGCGCTATAAAGGAGATACTGGTGCCAACCGAGGGTTTTTCATTTATATTTTCAATCAGTCTCTACCCTTCAAAAATAATAACAGAAGAGACATTGAAAGGGAATGTGGTTCACATTTTCAAAAACAACAAAACATTTAATAGTAATGTTTTGCAACTTTCAACGGAGATAACTTCTTACTCGGGTGTCGAAACGACTATTATAATATATCAAATCGAAGCTCGTATCAAATTACACAATATTATTTGGTTAATCTCAATAAAATATTTTCGGTACCCAAATTGAATCATTTACAGCACTTATCGAGGATTTAATGTTTTTGACGCACCATTTTCATTTTACTTACTTCCGCTTTAATTCAATAGCGCTATAAAGGAGATACTGGTGCCAACCGAGGGTTTTTCATTTATATTTTCAATAAGTCTCTATCCTTCAAAAATAATAAGAGAAGAGACATAGAAAGGGGATGTTGTTCACATTTTCAAAAACAACAAAACATTAATAAATATGCGTTACAACTTTCAACGGAGATAACTTCTTACTCGGGTATCGAAACGACTATTATAATATATCAAATCGAAGCTCGTATCAAATTACACAAAATGATTTGGTCATTCTAAGGAAAATATTTTCGGTACCCAAATTGAATAATTTACAGCACTTATCGAGGATTTAATGTTTTTGACGCACTATTTTCATTTTACTTACTTCCGGTTTAATTCAACAGCGCTATAAAGGAGATACTGGTGCCAACCGAGGGTTTTTCATTTATATTTTCAATCAGTCTTTATCCTTCAAAAATAAAAACGGAAGAGACATTGAAAGGGAATGTGGTTCACATTTTCAAAAACAACAAAACATTTAATAGCAATGTTTTGCAACTTTCAACGGAGATAACTTTTGACTCGGGTATCGAAACGACTATTATAATATATCAAATCGAAGCTCGTATAAAATTAAACAATATTATTTGGTTAATCTCAATAAAATATTTTCGGTACCAAAATTGAATCATTTACAGCACCTACTGAGAATTTAATATTTCTTACTCATCATTTTCATTTTACTTACTTCCTATTTAATTAAATAGCGCTATAAATGAGATACTGATGCCAACCGAGGGTTTTTCATTTATATTTTCAATTAGTCTCTATCCTTTAAAAATAATAAGAGAAGAGAAAATGAAAGGGGATGTTGTTCACATTTTCAAAAACAACAAAACATTAATAAATATGCGTTACAACTTTCAACGGAGATAACTTTTGACTCGGGTATCGAAATGACTATTATAATATATCAAATCGAAGCTCGTATCAAATTACACAATATTATTTGGTTAATCTCAATAAAATATTTTCGGTACCCAAATTGAATCATTTATAGCACTTATCGAGGATTTAATGTTTTTGACGCACCATTTTCATTTTACTTACTTCCGGTTTAATTCAATAGCGCTATAAAGGAGATACTGTTGCCAACCGAGGGTTTTTCATTTATATTTTCAATGGGTCTTTATCCTTCAAAAATAATAATAGAAGAGACATTGAAAAGGGATGTGGTTCACATTTTCAAAAACAACAAAACATTTAATAGTAATGTTTTGCAACTTTCAACGGAGATAACTTTTGACTCGGGTATCGAAACGACTATTATAATATATCAAATCGAAGCTCGTATCAAATTAAACAATATTATTTGGTTAATCTCAATAAAATATTTTCGGTACCCAAATTGAATCATTTACAGCACCTACTGATAATTTAATATTTTTTACTCATCATTTTCATTTTACTTACTTCCTATTTAATTAAATATCGCTATAAATGAGATACTGATGCCAACCGAGGGTTTTTCATTTATATTTTCAATTAGTCTCTATCCTTTAAAAATAATAAGAGAAGAGAAAATGAAAGGGGATGTTGTTCACATTTTCAAAAACAACAAAACATTAATAAATATGCGTTACAACTTTCAACGGAGATAACTTCTTACTCGGGTATCGAAACGACTATTATAATATATCAAATCGAAGCTCGTATCAAATTACACAAAATGATTTGGTCATTCTAAGGAAAATATTTTCGGTACCCAAATTGAATCATTTACAGCACTTATCGAGGATTTAATGTTTTTGACGCACCATTTTCATTTTACTTACTTCCGGTTTAATTCAATAGCGCTATAAAGGAGATACTGGTGCCAACCGAGGGTTTTTCATTTATATTTTCAATCAGTCTTTATCCTTCAAAAATAATAATAGAAGAGACATTGAAAAGGGATGTGGTTCACATTTTCAAAAACAACAAAACATTTAATAAATATGTGTTGCAACTTTCAACGAAGATAACTTTTGACTCGGGTATCGAAACGACTATTATAATATATCAAATCGAAGCTCGTATCAAATTACACAAAATGATTTGGTCATTCTAAGGAAAATATTTTCGGTACCCAAATTGAATCATTTACAGGACTTATCGAGGATTTAATGTTTTTGACGCACCATTTTCATTTTACTTACTTCCGGTTTAATTCAATAGCGCTATAAAGGAGATACTGGTGCCAACGAGGGTTTTTCATTTATATTTTCAATCAGTCTCTATCCTTCAAAAATAATAACAGAAGAGACATTGAAAGGGAATGTGGTTCACATTTTCAAAAACAACAAAACATTTAATAGTAAAGTTTTGCAACTTTCAACGGAGATAACTTTTGACTCGGGTATCGAAACGACTATTATAATATATCAAATCGAAGCTCGTATCAAATTAAACAATATTATTTGGTTAATCTCAATAAAATATTTTCGGTACCCAAATTGAATCATTTACAGCACCTACTGATAATTTAATATTTCTTACTCATCATTTTCATTTTACTTACTTCCTATTTAATTAAATAGTGCTATAAATGAGATACTGATGCCAACCGAGGGTTTTTCATTTATATTTTCAATAAGTCTCTATCCTTTAAAAATAATAAGAGAAGAGAAAATGAAAGGGGATGTTGTTCACATTTTCAAAAACAACAAAACATTAATAAATATGCGTTACAACTTTCAACGGAGATAACTTCTTACTCGGGTATCGAAACGACTATTATAATATATCAAATCGCTGCTCGTATCAAATTACACAAAATGATTTGGTTATTCTAAGGAAAATATTTTCGGTACCCAAATTGAATCATTTACAGCACTTATCGAGGATTTAATGTTTTTGACGCACCATTTTCATTTTACTTACTTCCGGTTTAATTCAATAGCGCTATAAAGGAGATACTGGTGCCAACCGAGGGTTTTTCATTTATATTTTCAATCAGTCTTTATCCTTCAAAAATAATAATAGAAGAGACATTGAAAAGGGATGTGGTTCACATTTTCAAAAACAACAAAACATTTAATAAATATGTGTTGCAACTTTCAACGAAGATAACTTTTGACTCGGGTATCGAAACGACTATTATAATATACCAAATCGAATCTCGTATCAAATTACACAAAATGATTTGGTCATTCTAAGGAAAATATTTTCGGTACCCAAATTGAATCATTTACAGCACTTATCGAGGATTTAATGTTTTTGACGCACCATTTTCATTTTACTTACTTCCGGTTTAATTCAATAGCGCTATAAAGGAGATACTGTTGCCAACCGAGGGTTTTTCATTTATATTTTCAATGAGTCTTTATCCTTCAAAAATAATAATAGAAGAGACATTGAAAAGGGATGTGGTTCACATTTTCAAAAACAACAAAACATTTAATAGTAATGTTTTGCAACTTTCAACGGAGATAACTTTTGACTCGGGTATCGAAACGACTATTATAATATATCAAATCGAAGCTCGTATCAAATTAAACAATATTATTTGGTTAATCTCAATAAAATATTTTCGGTACCCAAATTGAATCATTTACAGCACCTACTGATAATTTAATATTTTTTACTCATCATTTTCATTTTACTTACTTCCTATTTAATTAAATAGCGCTATAAATGAGATACTGATGCCAACCGAGGGTTTTTCATTTATATTTTCAATTAGTCTCTATCCTTTAAAAATAATAAGAGAAGAGAAAATGAAAGGGGATGTTGTTCACATTTTCAAAAACAACAAAACATTAATAAATATGCGTTACAACTTTCAACGGAGATAACTTCTTACTCGGGTATCGAAACGACTATTATAATATATCAAATCGAAGCTCGTATCAAATTACACAAAATGATTTGGTCATTCTAAGGAATATATTTTCGGTACCCAAATTGAATCATTTACAGCACTTATCGAGGATTTAATGTTTTTGACGCACCATTTTCATTTTACTTACTTCCGGTTTAATTCAATAGCGCTATAAAGGAGATACTGGTGCCAACCGAGGGTTTTTCATTTATATTTTCAATCAGTCTTTATCCTTCAAAAATAATAATAGAAGAGACATTGAAAAGGGATGTGGTTCACATTTTCAAAAACAACAAAACATTTAATAAATATGTGTTGCAACTTTCAACGAAGATAACTTTTGACTCGGGTATCGAAACGACTATTATAATATATCAAATCGAAGCTCGTATCAAATTACACAAAATGATTTGGTCATTCTAAGGAAAATATTTTCGGTACCCAAATTGAATCATTTACAGGACTTATCGAGGATTTAATGTTTTTGACGCACCATTTTCATTTTACTTACTTCCGGTTTAATTCAATAGCGCTATAAAGGAGATACTGGTGCCAACCGAGGGTTTTTCATTTATATTTTCAATAAGTCTCTATCCTTCAAAAATAATAACAGAAGAGACATTGAAAGGGAATGTGGTTCACATTTTCAAAAACAACAAAACATTTAATAGTAAAGTTTTGCAACTTTCAACGGAGATAACTTTTTACTCGGGTATCGAAACGACTATTATAATATATCAAATCGAAGCTCGTATCAAATTAAACAATATTATTTGGTTAATCTCAATAAAATATTTTCGGTACCCAAATTGAATCATTTACAGCACCTACTGAGAATTTAATATTTCTTACTCATCATTTTCATTTTACTTACTTCCTATTTAATTAAATAGCGCTATAAATGAGATACTGATGCCAACCGAGGGTTTTTCATTTATATTTTCAATTAGTCTCTATCTTTTAAAAATAATAAGAGAAGAGAAAATGAAAGGGGATGTTGTTCACATTTTCAAAAACAACAAAACATTAATAAATATGCGTTACAACTTTCAACGGAGATAACTTTTGACTCGGGTATCGAAATGACTATTATAATATATCAAATCGAAGCTCGTATCAAATTACACAATATTATTTGGTTAATCTCAATAAAATATTTTCGGTACCCAAATTGAATCATTTATAGCACTTATCGAGGATTTAATGTTTTTGACGCACCATTTTCATTTTACTTACTTCCGGTTTAATTCAATAGCGCTATAAAGGAGATACTGTTGCCAACCGAGGGTTTTTCATTTATATTTTCAATGGGTCTTTATCCTTCAAAAATAATAATAGAAGAGACATTGAAAAGGGATGTGGTTCACATTTTCAAAAACAACAAAACATTTAATAGTAATGTTTTGCAACTTTCAACGGAGATAACTTTTGACTCGGGTATCGAAACGACTATTATAATATATCAAATCGAAGCTCGTATCAAATTAAACAATATTATTTGGTTAATCTCAATAAAATATTTTCGGTACCCAAATTGAATCATTTACAGCACCTACTGATAATTTAATATTTTTTACTCATCATTTTCATTTTACTTACTTCCTATTTAATTAAATATCGCTATAAATGAGATACTGATGCCAACCGAGGGTTTTTCATTTATATTTTCAATTAGTCTCTATCCTTTAAAAATAATAAGAGAAGAGAAAATGAAAGGGGATGTTGTTCACATTTTCAAAAACAACAAAACATTAATAAATATGCGTTACAACTTTCAACGGAGATAACTTCTTACTCGGGTATCGAAACGACTATTATAATATATCAAATCGAAGCTCGTATCAAATTACACAAAATGATTTGGTCATTCTAAGGAAAATATTTTCGGTACCCAAATTGAATCATTTACAGCACTTATCGAGGATTTAATGTTTTTGACGCACCATTTTCATTTTACTTACTTCCGGTTTAATTCAATAGCGCTATAAAGGAGATACTGGTGCCAACCGAGGGTATTTCATTTATATTTTCAATCAGTCTTTATCCTTCAAAAATAATAATAGAAGAGACATT
The DNA here is from genome assembly GCA_037013495.1 of Hippophae tibetana. Taxonomy (NCBI): domain Eukaryota; kingdom Viridiplantae; phylum Streptophyta; class Magnoliopsida; order Rosales; family Elaeagnaceae; genus Hippophae; species Hippophae tibetana. The sequence continues at coordinate 46,232,105 of CM072812.1, read as the reverse complement.
GAAAAGGGATGTGGTTCACATTTTCAAAAACAACAAAACATTTAATAAATATGTGTTGCAACTTTCAACGAAGATAACTTTTGACTCGGGTATCGAAACGACTATTATAATATATCAAATCGAAGCTCGTATCAAATTACACAAAATGATTTGGTCATTCTAAGGAAAATATTTTCGGTACCCAAATTGAATCATTTACAGGACTTATCGAGGATTTAATGTTTTTGACGCACCATTTTCATTTTACTTACTTCCGGTTTAATTCAATAGCGCTATAAAGGAGATACTGGTGCCAACCGAGGGTTTTTCATTTATATTTTCAATCAGTCTCTATCCTTCAAAAATAATAACAGAAGAGACATTGAAAGGGAATGTGGTTCACATTTTCAAAAACAACAAAACATTTAATAGTAAAGTTTTGCAACTTTCAACGGAGATAACTTTTGACTCGGGTATCGAAACGACTATTATAATATATCAAATCGAAGCTCGTATCAAATTAAACAATATTATTTGGTTAATCTCAATAAAATATTTTCGGTACTCAAATTGAATCATTTACAGCACCTACTGATAATTTAATATTTCTTACTCATCATTTTCATTTTACTTACTTCCTATTTAATTAAATAGTGCTATAAATGAGATACTGATGCCAACCGAGGGTTTTTCATTTATATTTTCAATAAGTCTCTATCCTTTAAAAATAATAAGAGAAGAGAAAATGAAAGGGGATGTTGTTCACATTTTCAAAAACAACAAAACATTAATAAATATGCGTTACAACTTTCAACGGAGATAACTTCTTACTCGGGTATCGAAACGACTATTATAATATATCAAATCGCTGCTCGTATCAAATTACACAAAATGATTTGGTTATTCTAAGGAAAATATTTTCGGTACCCAAATTGAATCATTTACAGCACTTATCGAGGATTTAATGTTTTTGACGCACCATTTTCATTTTACTTACTTCCGGTTTAATTCAATAGCGCTATAAAGGAGATACTGGTGCCAACCGAGGGTTTTTCATTTATATTTTCAATCAGTCTTTATCCTTCAAAAATAATAATAGAAGAGACATTAAAAAGGGATGTGGTTCACATTTTCAAAAACAACAAAACATTTAATAAATATGTGTTGCAACTTTCAACGAAGATAACTTTTGACTCGGGTATCGAAACGACTATTATAATATACCAAATCGAATCTCGTATCAAATTACACAAAATGATTTGGTCATTCTAAGGAAAATATTTTCGGTACCCAAATTGAATCATTTACAGCACTTATCGAGGATTTAATGTTTTTGACGCACCATTTTCATTTTACTTACTTCCGGTTTAATTCAATAGCGCTATAAAGGAGATACTGTTGCCAACCGAGGGTTTTTCATTTATATTTTCAATGAGTCTTTATCCTTCAAAAATAATAATAGAAGAGACATTGAAAAGGGATGTGGTTCACATTTTCAAAAACAACAAAACATTTAATAGTAATGTTTTGCAACTTTCAACGGAGATAACTTTTGACTCGGGTATCGAAACGACTATTATAATATATCAAATCGAAGCTCGTATCAAATTAAACAATATTATTTGGTTAATCTCAATAAAATATTTTCGGTACCCAAATTGAATCATTTACAGCACCTACTGATAATTTAATATTTTTTACTCATCATTTTCATTTTACTTACTTCCTATTTAATTAAATAGCGCTATAAATGAGATACTGATGCCAACCGAGGGTTTTTCATTTATATTTTCAATTAGTCTCTATCCTTTAAAAATAATAAGAGAAGAGAAAATGAAAGGGGATGTTGTTCACATTTTCAAAAACAACAAAACATTAATAAATATGCGTTACAACTTTCAACGGAGATAACTTCTTACTCGGGTATCGAAACGACTATTATAATATATCAAATCGAAGCTCGTATCAAATTACACAAAATGATTTGGTCATTCTAAGGAATATATTTTCGGTACCCAAATTGAATCATTTACAGCACTTATCGAGGATTTAATGTTTTTGACGCACCATTTTCATTTTACTTACTTCCGGTTTAATTCAATAGCGCTATAAAGGAGATACTGGTGCCAACCGAGGGTTTTTCATTTATATTTTCAATCAGTATTTATCCTTCAAAAATAATAATAGAAGAGACATTGAAAAGGGATGTGGTTCACATTTTCAAAAACAACAAAACATTTAATAAATATGTGTTGCAACTTTCAACGAAGATAACTTTTGACTCGGGTATCGAAACGACTATTATAATATATCAAATCGAAGCTCGTATCAAATTACACAAAATGATTTGGTCATTCTAAGGAAAATATTTTCGGTACCCAAATTGAATCATTTACAGGACTTATCGAGGATTTAATGTTTTTGACGCACCATTTTCATTTTACTTACTTCCGGTTTAATTCAATAGCGCTATAAAGGAGATACTGGTGCCAACCGAGGGTTTTTCATTTATATTTTCAATCAGTCTCTATCCTTCAAAAATAATAACAGAAGAGACATTGAAAGGGAATGTGGTTCACATTTTCAAAAACAACAAAACATTTAATAGTAAAGTTTTGCAACTTTCAACGGAGATAACTTTTTACTCGGGTATCGAAACGACTATTATAATATATCAAATCGAAGCTCGTATCAAATTAAACAATATTATTTGGTTAATCTCAATAAAATATTTTCGGTACCCAAATTGAATCATTTACAGCACCTACTGAGAATTTAATATTTCTTACTCATCATTTTCATTTTACTTACTTCCTATTTAATTAAATAGCGCTATAAATGAGATACTGATGCCAACCGAGGGTTTTTCATTTATATTTTCAATTAGTCTCTATCTTTTAAAAATAATAAGAGAAGAGAAAATGAAAGGGGATGTTGTTCACATTTTCAAAAACAACAAAACATTAATAAATATGCGTTACAACTTTCAACGGAGATAACTTTTGACTCGGGTATCGAAATGACTATTATAATATATCAAATCGAAGCTCGTATCAAATTACACAATATTATTTGGTTAATCTCAATAAAATATTTTCGGTACCCAAATTGAATCATTTATAGCACTTATCGAGGATTTAATGTTTTTGACGCACCATTTTCATTTTACTTACTTCCGGTTTAATTCAATAACGCTATAAAGGAGATACTGTTGCCAACCGAGGGTTTTTCATTTATATTTTCAATCAGTCTTTATCCTTCAAAAATAATAATAGAAGAGACATTGAAAAGGGATGTGGTTCACATTTTCAAAAACAACAAAACATTTAATAGTAATGTTTTGCAACTTTCAACGGAGATAACTTTTGACTCGGGTATCGAAACGACTATTATAATATATCAAATCGAAGCTCGTATCAAATTAAACAATATTATTTGGTTAATCTCAATAAAATATTTTCGGTACCCAAATTGAATCATTTACAGCACCTACTGAGAATTTAATATTTCTTACTCATCATTTTCATTTTACTTACTTCCTATTTAATTCAATATCGCTATAAATGAGATACTAATTCCAACCGAGGGTTTTTCATTTATATTTTCAATTAGTCTCTATCCTTTAAAAATAATAAGAGAAGAGAAAATGAAAGGGGATGTTGTTCACATTTTAAAAAACAAAAAAACATTAATAAATATGCGTTACAACTTTCAACGGAGATAACTTCTCACTCGGGTATCGAAACGACTATTATAATATATCAAATCGAAGCTCGTATATAATTACACAAAATGATTTGTTCATTCTAAGGAAAATATTTTCGATACCCAAATTGAATCATTTACAGCACTTATCGAGGATTTAATGTTTTTGACGCACCATTTTCATTTTACTTACTTGCAGTTTAATTCAATAGCGCTATAAAGGAGATACTGGTGCCAACCGAGGGTTTTTCATTTATATTTTCAATCAGTCTTTATCCTTCAAAAATAATAATAGTAGAGACATTGAAAAGGGATGTGGTTCACATTTTCAAAAACAACAAAACATTTAATAGTAATGTTTTGCAATTTTCAACGGAGATAACTTTTGACTCGGGTATCGAAACGACTATTATAATATATCAAATCGAAGCTCATATCAAATTAAACAATATTATTTGGTTAATCTTAATAAAATATTTTCGGTACCCAAATTGGATCATTTACAGCACTTACCGAGAATTTAATGTTTTTGACGCACCATTTTCATTTTACTTACTTCCGGTTTAATTCAATAGCGCTATAAAGGAGATAGTGGTGCCAAGCTAGGGTTTTTTATTTACATTTTTAATCAGTATCTATCCTTCAAAAATAATAAGAGAAGAGAAAATGAAAAGGGATGTTGTTCACATTTTCAAAAACAACAAAACATTTAATAAATATGTGTTGCAACTTTCAATGGAGATAACTTTTGACTCGGGTATCGAAACGACTATTATAATATATCAAATCGAAGGTCGTGTCAAATTACAGAATATGATTTGGTCTCTCTAAGGAAAATTATTTCGGTACCCAAATTGAATCATTTACACCAGGATTTAATGTTTTTAACGCACCATTTTCATTTTACTTACTTCCGGTTTAATTCAATAGCGCTATAAAGGAGATAGTGGTGACAAGCTAGGATTTTTTATTTACATTTTCAATCAGTCTCTATCCTTCAAAAATAATAAGAGAAGAGAAAATGAAAAGGGATGTTGTTCACATTTTCAAAAACAAGAAAACATTTAATAAATATGTGTTGCAACTTTCAACGGAGATAACTTTTGACTCGGGTATCGAAACGACTATTATAATATATCAAATTGAAGCTCGTGTCAAATTACAGAATATGATTTGGTCTCTTTGAGGAAAATATTTTCGGTACCCAAATTGAATCCTTTACAGCAGGATTTAATGTTTTTGACGCACCATTTTCATTTTACTTACTTCCCGTTTAATTCAATAGCGCTATAAAGGAGATAGTGGTGCCAAGCTAGTGTTTTTTATTTACATTTTCAATCAGTCTCAATCCTTCAAAAATAATAAGAGAAGAGAAAATGAAAAGGGATGTTGTTCACATTTTCAAAAACAACAAAACATTTAATAAATATATGTTGCAACTTTCAACCGAGATAACTTTTGACTCGGGTATAGTAACGACTATTATAATATATCAAATCGAAGCTCGTGTCAAATTACAGAATATCATTTGGTCTCTCTAATAAAAATATTTTCGGTACCCAAATTGAATCATGTATAGCACTTATCGAGGATTTAATGTTTTTGACGCACCATTTTCATTTTACTTACTTCCAATTTAATTCAATAGCGCTATAAAGGAGATACTGGTGCCAACCGAGGGTTTTTCATTTATATTTTCAATAAGTCTCTATCCTTCAAAAATAATAAGAGAAGAGACATTGAAAGGGGATGTTGTTCACATTTTTAAAAACAACAAAACATTTAATATATATGTGTTGCAACTTTCAACGGAGATAACTTTTGACTCGGGTATCAAAACGACTATTATAATATATCAAATCGAAGCTCGTATCAAATTACACAAAATGATTTGGTCATTCTAAGGAATATATTTTCGGTACCCAAATTGAATCATTTACAGCACTTATTGAGGATTTAATGCTTTTGACGCACCATTTTCATTTTACTTACTTGCAGTTTAATTCAATAGCGCTCTAAAGGAGATGCTGGTGCCAACCGAGGGTTTTTCATTTATATTTTCAATCAGTCTATATCCTTCAAAAATAATAACAGAAGAGACATTGAAAAGGGATATGGTTCACATTTTCAAAAACAACAAAACATTTAATAGTAATGTTTTGCAAATTTCAACGGAGATAACTTTTGACTCGGGTATCGAAACGACTATTATAATATATCAAATCGAAGCTCGTATCAAATTTCACAATATTATTTGGTTAATCTCAATAAAATATTTTCGGTACCCAAATTGAATCATTTACAGCACTTATCGAGGATTTAATGTTTTTGACGCACCATTTTCATTTTACTTACTTCCGGTTTAATTCAATAGCGCCATAAATGAGATACTGATGCCAACCGAGGGTTTTTCATTTATATTTTCAATTAGTCTCTATCCTTCAAAAATAATAAGAGAAGAGAAAATGAAAGGGGATGTTGTTCACATTTTCAAAAACAACAAAACATTTAATAAATATGCGTTACAACTTTCAATGGAGATAACTTCTGACTTGGGTATCAAAACGACTATTATAATATATCAAATCGAAGCTCGTAACAAATTACACAAAATGATTTGGTCATTCTAAGGAAAATATTTTCGGTACCCAAATTGAATCATTTACAGCACTTATCGAGGATTTAATGCTTTTGACGCACCATTTTCATTTTACTTACTTGCAGTTTAATTCAATAGCGCTCTAAAGGAGATACTGGTGCCAACCGAGGGTTTTTCATTTATATTTTCAATCAGTCTATATCCTTCAAAAATAATAACAGAAGAGACATTGAAAAGGGATGTGGTTCACATTTTCAAAAACAACAAAACATTTAATAGTAATGTTGTGCAACTTTCAACGGAGATAACTTTTGACTCGGGTATCGAAACGACTATTATAATATATCAAATCGAAGCTCGTATCAAATTTCACAATATTATTTGGTTAATCTCAATAAAATATTTTCGGTACCCAAATTGAATCATTTACAGCACTTATCGAGGATTTAATGTTTTTGACGCACCATTTTCATTTTACTTACTTCCGGTTTAATTCAATAGCGCCATAAATGAGATACTGATGCCAACCGAGGGTTTTTCATTTATATTTTAAATTAGTCTCTATCCTTCAAAAATAATAAGAGAAGAGAAAATGAAAGGGGATGTTGTTCACATTTTCAAAAACAACAAAACATTTAATAAATATGCGTTACAACTTTCAATGGAGATAACTTCTGACTCGGGTATCAAAACGACTATTATGATATATCAAATCGAAGCTCGTATCAAATTACACAAAATGATTTGGTCATTCTAAGGAAAATATTTTCGGTACCCAAATTGAATCATTTACAGCACTTATCGAGGATTTAATGCTTTTGACGCACCATTTTCATTTTACTTACTTGCAGTTTAATTCAATATCGCTCTAAAGAAGATACTGGTGCCAACCGAGGGTTTTTCATTTATATTTTCAATCAGTCTATATCCTTCAAAAATAATAACAGAAGAGACATTGAAAAGGGATGTGGTTCACATTTTCAAAAACAACAAAACATTTAATAGTAATGTTTTGCAACTTTAAACGGAGATAACTTTTGACTCGGGTATCGAAACGACTATTATAATATATCAAATCGAAGCTCGTATCAAATTTCACAATATTATTTGGTTAATCTCAATAAAATATTTTCGGTACCCAAATTGAATCATTTACAGCACTTATCGAGGATTTAATGTTTTTGACGCACTGTTGCGTGTTTTTCAACACACGAACTCGTGCAAGCATACACGGTCGCAAGTAATAACATTTATAAGTAAAGATCGATCCCGCGAGGATTTGTAACTATAGTTTGTTGATTACTAAAATTATATCAATCTGATTTTATTCAAAACGTACGTTGGATGTAGCAAAAATGTAAGAAAATAGTTAAAACAAAATAAAAGAAATCTAGGATTGCAATTTTTCACCAAATTAATCAACTCAAATCATTTTATTTTCTTTTGATTTATATTTTTTTAGTACATTTAATTTGTCAACCGAAAACTTCTATTTTTATTCATACATCTCTTCCGAGCTCCGTACAAACACACCTCGTCAAATTAATTCACTATATCTCTATGAGAATTAAATTCACCGAAATTCATTACGTTTTAAGTTTTCAAATGGCCACACATACAATTAGGGTATATTTCTATCCTTCATCATACATGTCATTCTATTTACGAGCAATATACACACGAATGCCTCTTCCAAGTTTATTCATGTGCCATGGATCGTTTCGATAAGATTCGTAAATAATCAAAAAGCATTAAACACAAAATAGAACGAACAAATCGAACGTCTTATAAATCTATCAAAAATAATTAAAATAAAAGCATCATAAATTTAGATCAAATGCAACCCTAGAAAAATTAAATTACTTCATAAAATTAAAATAAAAATTAGAACACCTACAGAAAATTAAGATGAAGAAGAAGGCAAATTAAAACAACACTTAGAACAAATTTTTGGCACACGCAGAACACAACAAAAGCCAAAAAATGGCTTCTGCGTATTCTGCTGTCCAAAACCGAGCACCCCAAAAATTACAAACTTACCAAAACTTCTTAAAACTATCATCTTATCTCCTATTTATACCCAAAAATAATATATCTAAAATATTACATTTTTTATTTTATTTTTAAATAAAACGCGTAATAATTTTTTATCGAAAAATTAAATAACGCGTATCGAAAATTGGATCGAAAAATATTAAACAAATTCACGCGTGAGACAGGGCGCCGATTCAGCCTTTTTTAATTTCTTTATGCGTGCCACGTGTCAGCGTCTCATTGGGCGCTGGAAACGGCGCCTGCGACAAAAAGGACGGACGAAAACGGCCACATACGGGCGCGATCCTGCGCTTTCGCGCTCATCGTAATATGCCACGTGTCGTTACAAGATTGGCTGACAAATAGAGTGGGACACGTGGCAGCTTCTGATTTGTGGAAGGGATTCAAAAGGAACACGTGGCAGAGTCTGATTGGAGGAAAATCCGGGCGCACGCTGAGTTCAACGCACGGGATCAGAGGCGCACGTACTTGGGGGACAGCGGCTGCCGCGTCAGAGAAGTGGGTCCCACCTGCACGCCGGCCTGCGCGGCCGTGGGCCCCACTCGGGCGCCGAGCTGCGTAACAATTCTGCACCAACGCGTTCTGGTCGGGCGTGAATGACACGCGCGGATCTCAGCCGTTTCTTCTTTGATCGGACGGTCCACGTGTCGCGCGTGCATGTTGGCGCGTGGTCTTCTCACCTGCGCAGAAATTTAAACTTCAATTAATTGGATTTTGGCCCACAAATCTATTTCAAATTACATTTTCAATTTTATTTAATTACAGTTTAGCCCTTTTCTAATTTAAATTAAATTTTTAAACTTTTAATAATTAAAATTAAGCCCGAATTTAATTTAAATTATATTTTTGACTTTTATAAATTGCAATTAAATACTATTTTATTTGAAATTATATTTTTGGACTCAAATTTGCAATTAATTAAGTTTTTCGATACAAATTATTTAATTTTATTAAAATATATAAAAAACCGTAAATACTAATTTATTAAACTAAAATTAACTAAAAACATTGAAAACATAGCAATTATAATTAATAAAATAGGTGAAAATAACTATATAAAATACAGTTATCACGCACCATTTTCATTTTACTTACTTCCGGTTTAATACAATAGCGCTATAAAGGAGATACTGGTGCCAACCGAGGGTTTTTCATTTATATTTTCAATAAGTCTCTATCCTTCAAAAATAATAAGAGAAGAGACATAGAAAGGGGATGTTGTTCACATTTTCAAAAACAACAAAACATTTAATAAATATGCGTTACAACTTTCAATGGAGATAACTTCTCACTCGGGTATCAAAACGACTATTATAATATATCAAATCGAAGCTCGTATCAAATTACACAAAATGATTTGGTCATTCTAAGGAAAATATTTTCGGTACCCAAATTGAATCATTTACAGCACTTATCGAGGATTTAATGTTTTTGACGCACCATTTTCATTTTACTTACTTGCAGTTTAATTCAATAGCGCTATAAAGGAGATACTGGTGCCAACCGAGGGTTTTTCATTTATATTTTCAATCAGTCTTTATCCTTCAAAAATAATAATAGAAGAGACATTGAAAAGGGATGTGGTTCACATTTTGAAAAACAACAAAACATTTAATAGTAATGTTTGCAACTTTCAACGGAGATAACTTTTGACTCGGGTATCGAAACGACTATTATAATATATCAAATCGAAGCTCGTATCAAATTAAACAATATTATTTGGTTAATCTGAATAAAATATTTTCGGTACCCAAATTGAATCATTTACAGCACTTATCGAGGAATTAATGTTTTTGACGCACCATTTTCATTTTACTTACTTCCGGTTTAATTCAATAGCGCTATAAAGGAGATACTAGTGCCAACCGAGGGTTTTTCATTTATATTTTCAATAAGTCTCTATCCTTAAAAAATAATAAGAGAAGAGACATTGAAAGGGGATGTTGTTCACATTTTCAAAAACAACAAAACATTTAATATATATGTGTTGCAACTTTCAACGAATATAACTTTTGACTCGGGTATCGAAACGACTATTATAATATATCAAATCGAAGCTCGTATCAAATTACACAATATTATTTTTTTAATCTTGGGAATATATTTTCGGTACTTAAATAGAATCATTTACAGCACTTACCGAGAATTTAATGTTTTTGACGCACCATTTTCATTTTACTTACTTCCGGTTTAATTCAATAGCGCTATAAATGAGATAGTGGTGCCAAGCTAGGGTTTTTTATTTAAATTTTTAATCAGTATCTATCCTTCAAAAATAATAAGAGAAGAGAAAATGAAAAGGGATGTTGTTCACATTTTCAAAAACAACAAAACATTTAATAAATATTTGTTGCAACTTTCAACGGAGATAACTTTTGACTCGGGTATCGAAACGACTATTATAATATATCAAATCGAAGTTCGTGTCAAATTACAGAATATGATTTGGTCTCTCTAAGGAAAATCTTTTCGGTACCCAAATTGAATCATTTACAGCAGGATTTAATGTTTTTGACGCACCATTTTCATTTTACTTACTTCCGGTTTAATTCAATAGCGCTATAAAGGAGATAGTGGTGCCAAGCTAGGGTTTTTTATTTAAATTTTTAATCAGTATCTATCCTTCAAAAATAATAAGAGAAGAGAAAATGAAAAGGGATGTTGTTCACATTTTCAAAAACAAGAAAACATTTAATAAATATATGTTGCAACTTTCAACGGAGATAACTTTTGACTCGGGTATCGAAACGACTATTATAATATATCAAATTGAAGCTCGTGTCAAATTACAGAATAGGATTTGGTCTCTCTGAGGAAAATATTTTCGGTACCCAAATTAAATCATTTACAGCAGGATTTAATGTTTTTGACGCACCATTTTCATTTTACTTACTTCCGGTTTAATTCAATAGCGCTATAAAGGAGATAGTGGTGCCAAGCTAGTGTTTTTTATTTACATTTTCAATCAGTCTCTATCCTTCAAAAATAATAAGAGAAGAGAAAATGAAAAGGGATGTTGTTCACATTTTCAAAAACAACAAAACATTTAATAAATATATGTTGCAACTTTCAACGGAGATAACTTTTGACTCGGGTATCGAAACGTCTATTATAATATATCAAATCGAAGCTCGTGTCAAATTACAGAATATCATTTGGTCTCTCTAATAAAAATATTTTCGGTACCCAAATTGAATCATTTATTGCACTTATCGAGGATTTAATGTTTTCGACGCACCATTTTCATTTTACTTACTTGCAGTTTAAGTCAATAGCGCTATAAAGGAGATACTCGTGCCAACCGAGGGTTTTTCATTTATATTTTCAATAAGTCTCTATCCTTCAAAAATAATAAGAGAAGAGACATAGAAAGGGGATGTTGTTCACATTTTCAAAAACAACAAAACATTTAATAAATATGCGTTACAACTTTCAATGGAGATAACTTCTCACTCGGGTATCAAAACGACTATTATAATATATCAAATCGAAGCTCGTATCAAATTTCACAATATTATTTGGTTAATCTCAATAAAATATTTTCGGTACCCAAATTGAATCATTTACAGCACTTATCGAGGATTTAATGTTTTTGACGCACCATTTTCATTTTACTTACTTCCGGTTTAATTCAATAGCGCTATAAAGGAGATACTGGTGCCAACCGAGGGTTTTTCATTTATATTTTCAATAAGTCTCTATCCTTCAAAAATAATAAGAGAAGAGACATAGAAAGGGGATGTTGTTCACATTTTCAAAAACAACAAAACATTTAATAAATATGCGTTACAACTTTCAATGGAGATAACTTCTCACTCGGGTATCAAAACGACTATTATAATATATCAAATCGAAGCTCGTATCAAATTACACAAAATGATTTGGTCATTCTAAGGAAAATATTTTCGGTACCCAAATTGAATCATTTACAGCACTTATCGAGGATTTAATGTTTTTGACGCACCATTTTCATTTTACTTACTTGCAGTTTAATTCAATAGCGCTATAAAGGAGATACTGGTGCCAAGCTAGTGTTTTTTATTTACATTTTCAATCAGTCTCTATCCTTCAAAAATAATAAGAGAAGAGAAAATGAAAAGGGATGTTGTTCACATTTTCAAAAACAACAAAACATTTAATAAATATATGTTGCAACTTTCAACGAAGATAACTTTTGACTCGGGTATCGAAACGACTATTATAATATATCAAATCGAACCTCGTGTCAAATTACAGAATATCATTTGGTCTCTCTAATAAAAATATTTTCGGTACCCAAATTGAATCATTTATTGCACTTATCGAGGATTTAATGTTTTTGACGCATCATTTTCATTTTACTTACTTGCAGTTTAATTCAATAGCGCTATAAAGGAGATACTCGTGCCAACCGAGGGTTTTTCATTTATATTTTCAATAAGTCTCTATCCTTCAAAAATAATAAGAGAAGAGACATTGAAAGGGGATGTTGTTCACATTTTTAAAAACAACAAAACATTTAATATATATGTGTTGCAACTTTCGACGGAGATAACTTTTGACTCGGGTATCGAAACGACTATTATAACATATCAAATCGAAGCTCGTATCAAATTACACAATATTATTTGGTCATTCTAAGGAAAATATTTTCGGTACCCAAATTGAATCATTTACAGCACCTACTGAGAATTTAATATTTCTTACTCACCATTTTCATTTTACTTACTTCCTATTTAATTCAATAGCGCCATAAATGAGATACTGATGCCAACCGAGGGTTTTTCATTTATATTTTCAATTAGTCTCTATCCTTCAAAAATAATAAGAGAAGAGAAAATGAAAGGGGATGTTGTTGACATTTTCAAAAACAACAAAATATTTAATAAATATGAGTTACAACTTTAAACGGAGATAACTTCTCACTCGTGTATCGAAACGACTATTATAATATATCAAATCGAACCTCGTATCAAATTACACAAAATGATTTGGTCATTCTAAGGAAAATATTTTCGGTACCCAAATTGAATCATTTACAGCACTTATCGAGGATTGAATGTTTTTGACGCACTATTTTCATTTTACTTACTTGCAGTTTAATTCAATAGCGCTATAAAAGAGATACTGGTGCCAACCGAGGGTTTTTCATTTATATTTTCAATCAGTCTTTATCCTTCAAAAATAATAATTGAAGAGACATTGAAAAGGGATGTGGTTCACATTTTCAAAAACAACAAAACATTTAATAGTAATGTTTTGCAACTTTCAACGAAGATAATTTTTGACTCGGGTATCGAAACGACTATTATAATATATCAAATCGAAGCTCGTATCAAATTACACAATATTATTTGGTTAATCTCAATAAAATATTTTCGGTACCCAAATTGAATCATTTACAGCACTTATCGAGGATTTAATGTTTTTGAAGCACCATTTTCATTTTACTTACTTCCGGTTTAATTCAATAGCGCTATAAAGGAGATACTAGTGCCAACCGAGGGTTTTCCATTTATATTTTCAATAAGTCTCTGTCCTTAACAAATAATAAGAGAAGAGACATTGAAAGAGGATGTTGTTCACATTTTCAAAAACAACAAAACATTTAATATATATGTGTTGCAACTTTCAACGAATATAACTTTTGACTCGGGTATCGAAACGACTATTATAATATATCAAATCGAAGCTCGTATCAAATTACACAATATTATTTTTTTAATCTTAGGAATATATTTTCGGTACCCAAATTGAATCATTTACAGCACTTACCGAGAATTTAATGTTTTTGACGCACCATTTTCATTTTACTTACTTCCGGTTTAATTCAATAGCGCTATAAAGGAGATAGTGGTGCCAAGCTAGGGTTTTTTATTTACATTTTTAATCAGTATCTATCCTTCAAAAATAATAAGAGAAGAGAAAACGAAAAGGGATTTTGTTCACATTTTCAAAAACAACAAAACATTTAATAAATATGTGTTGCAACTTTCAACGGAGATAACTTTTGACTCGGGTATCGAAACGACTATTATAATATATCAAATCGAAGCTCGTGTCAAATTACAGAATATCATTTGGTCTCTCTAAGGAAAATCTTTTCGGTACCCAAATTGAATCATTTACAGCAGGATTTAATGTTTTTGTCGCACCATTTTCATTTTACTTACTTCCGGTTTAATTCAATAGCGCTATAAAGGAGATAGTGGTGCCAAGCTAGGATTTTTTATTTACATTTTCAATCAGTCTCTATCCTTCAAAAATAATAAGAGAAGAGAAAATGAAAAGGGATGTTGTTCACATTTTCAAAAACAACAAAACATTTAATAAATATATGATGCAACTTTCAACGGAGATAACTTTTGACTCGGGTATCGAAACGTCTATTATAATATATCAAATCGAAGCTCGTGTCAAATTACAGAATATCATTTGGTCTCTCTAATAAAAATATTTTCGGTACCCAAATTGAATCATATATAGCACTTATCGAGGATTTAATGTTTTTGACGCACCATTTTCATTTTACCTACTTCCAGTTTAATTCAATAGCGCTATAAAGGAGATACTCGTGCCAGCCGAGGGTTTTTCATTTATATTTTCAATAAGTCTCTATCCTTCAAAAATAATAAGAGAAGAGACATTGAAAGGGGATGTTGTTCACATTTTTAAAAACAACAAAACATTTAATATATATGTGTTGCAACTTTCAACGGAGATAACTTTTGACTCGGGTATCGAAACGACTATTATAACATATCAAATCGAAGCTCGTATCAAATTATACAATATTATTTGGTCATTCTAAGGAAAATATTTTCGGTACCCAAATTGAATCATTTACAGCACCTACTGAGAATTTAATATTTCTTACTCACCATTTTCATTTTACTTACTTCCTATTTAATTCAATAGCGCTATAAATGAGATACTGATGCCAACCAAGGGTTTTTCATTTATATTTTCAATTAGTCTCTATCCTTCAAAAATAATAAGAGAAGAGAAAATGAAAGGGGATGTTGTTCACATTTTCAAAAACAACAAAATATTTAATAAATATGCGTTACAACTTTAAACGGAGATAACTTCTCACTCGGGTATCGAAACGACTATTATAATATATCAAATCGAAGCTCGTATCAAATTACACAAAATGATTTAGTCATTCTAAGGAAAATATTTTCGGTACCCAAATTGAATCATTTACAGCACTTATCGAGGATTTAATGTTTTTGACGCACCATTTTCATTTTACTTACTTGCAGTTTAATTCAATAGCGCTATAAAGGAGATACTGGTGCCAACCGAGGGTTTTTCATTTATATTTTCAATCAGTCTTTATCCTTCAAAAATAATAATAGTAGAGACATTGAAAAGGGATGTGGTTCACATTTTCAAAAACAACAAAACATTTAATAGTAATGTTTTGCAACTTTCAACGGAGATAACTTTTGACTCGGGTATCGAAACGACTATTATAATATATCAAATCGAAGCTCGTATCAAATTTCACAATATTATTTGGTTAATCTCAATAAAATATTTTCGGTACCCAAATTGAATCATTTACAGCACTTATCGAGGATTTAATGTTTTTGACGCACCATTTTCATTTTACTTACTTCCGGTTTAATTCAATAGCGCTATAAAGGTGATACTGGTGCCAACCGAGGGTTTTTCATTTACATTTTCAATAAGTCTCTATCCTTCAAAAATAATAAGAGAAGAGACATAGAAAGGGGATGTTGTTCACATTTTCAAAAACAACAAAACATTTAATAAAAATGCGTTACAACTTTCAATGGAGATAACTTCTCACTCGGGTATCAAAACGACTATTATAATATATCAAATCGAAGCTCGTATCAAATTACACAAAATGACTTGGTCATTCTCAGGAAAATATTTTCGGTACCCAAATTGAATCATTTACAGCACTTATCGAGGATTTAATGTTTTTGACGCACCATTTTCATTTTACTTACTTGCAGTTTAATTCAATAGCGCTATAAAGGAGATACTGGTGCCAACCGAGGGTTTTTCATTTATATTTTCAATAAGTCTTTATCCTTCAAAAATAATAATAGAAGAGACATTGAAAAGGGATGTGGTTCACATTTTCAAAAACAACAAAACATTTAATAGTAATGTTTTGCAACTTTCAACGGAGATAACTTTTGACTCGGGTATCGAAACGACTATTATAATATATCAAATCGAAGCTCGTATCAAATTAAACAATATTATTTGGTTAATCTCAATAAAATATTTTCGGTACCCAAATTGAATCATTTACAGCACTTATCGAGGAATTAATGTTTTTGACGCACCATTTTCATTTTACTTACTTCCGGTTTAATTCAATAGCGCTATAAAAGAGATACTGGTGCCAACCGAGGGTTTTTCATTTATATTTTCAATAAGTCTCTATCCTTAAAAAATAATAAGAGAAGAGACATTGAAAGGGGATGTTGTTCACATTTTTAAAAACAACAAAACATTTAATATATATGTGTTGCAACTTTCAACGAATATAACTTTTGACTCGGGTATCGAAACGACTATTATAATATATCAAATCGAAGCTCGTATCAAATTACACAATATTATTTTTTTAATCTTGGGAATATATTTTCGGTACTTAAATTGAATCATTTACAACACTTACCGAGAATTTAATGTTTTTGACGCATCATTTTCATTTTACTTACTTCCGGTTTAATTTAATAGCGCTATAAAGGAGATAGTGGTGCCAAGCTAGGGTTTTTTATTTAAATTTTTAATCAGTATCTATCCTTCAAAAATAATAAGAGAAGAGAAAATGAAAAGGGATGTTGTTCACATTTTCAAAAACAACAAAACATTTAATAAATATTTGTTGCAACTTTCAACGGAGATAACTTTTGACTCGGGTATCGAAACGACTATTATAATATATCAAATCGAAGCTCGTGTCAAATTACAGAATATGATTTGGTCTCTCTAAGGAAAATCTTTTCGGTACCCAAATTGAATCATTTACAGCAGGATTTAATGTTTTTGACGCACCATTTTCATTTTACTTACTTCCGGTTTAATTCAGTAGCGCTATAAAGGAGATAGTGGTGCCAAGCTAGGATTTTTTATTTACATTTTCAATAAGTCTCTATCCTTCAAAAATAATAAGAGAAGAGAAAATGAAAAGGGATGTTGTTCACATTTTCAAAAACAAGAAAACATTTAATAAATATGTGTTGCAACTTTCAACGGAGATAACTTTTGACTCGGGTATCGAAACGACTATTATAATATATCAAATTGAAGCTCGTGTCAAATTACAGAATATGATTTGGTCTCTCTGAGGAAAATATTTTCGGTACCCAAATTGAATCATTTACAGCAGGATTTAATGTTTTTGACGCACCATTTTCATTTTACTTACTTCCGGTTTAATTCAATAGCGCTATAAAGGAGATAGTGGTGCCAAGCTAGTGTTTTTTATTTACATTTTCAATCAGTCTCTATCCTTCAAAAATAATAAGAGAAGAGAAAATGAAAAGGGATGTTGTTCACATTTTCAAAAACAACAAAACATTTAATAAATATATGTTGCAACTTTCAACGGAGATAACTTTTGACTCGGGTATCGAAACGTCTATTATAATATATCAAATCGAAGCTCGTGTCAAATTACAGAATATCATTTGGTCTCTCTAATAAAAATATTTTCGGTACCCAAATTGAATCATTTAGAGCACTTATCGAGGATTTAATGTTTTTGACGCACCATTTTCATTTTACTTACTTCCGGTTTAATTCAATAGCGCTATAAAGGAGATACTAGTGCCAACCGAGGGTTTTTCATTTATATTTTCAATAAGTCTCTGTCCTTAACAAATAATAAGAGAAGAGACATTGAAAGAGGATGTTGTTCACATTTTCAAAAACAACAAAACATTTAATATATATGTGTTGCAACTTTGAACGAATATAACTTTTGACTCGGGTATCGAAACAACTATTATAATATATCAAATCGAAGCTCGTATCAAATTACACAATATTATTTTTTTAATCTTAGGAATATATTTTCGGTACCCAAATTGAATCATTTACAGCACTTACCGAGAATTTAATGTTTTTGACGCACCATTTTCATTTTACTTACTTCCGGTTTAATTCAATAGCGCTATAAAGGAGATAGTGGTGCCAAGCTAGGGTTTTTTATTTACATTTTTAATCAGTATCTATCCTTCAAAAATAATAAGAGAAGAGAAAAGGAAAAGGGATGTTGTTCACATTTTCAAAAACAACAAAACATTTAATAAATATGTGTTGCAACTTTCAACGGAGATAACTTTTGACTCGGGTATCGAAACGACTATTATAATATATCAAATCGAAGCTCGTGTCAAATTACAGAATATGATTTGGTCTCTCTAAGGAAAATCTTTTCGGTACCCAAATTGAATCATTTACAGCAGGATTTAATGTTTTTGACGCACCATTTTCATTTTACTTACTTCCGGTTTAATTCAGTAGCGCTATAAAGGAGATAGTGGTGCCAAGCTAGGATTTTTTATTTACATTTTCAATCAGTCTCTATCCTTCAAAAATAATAAGAGAAGAGAAAATGAAAAGGGATGTTTTCACATTTTCAAAAACAAGAAAACATTTAATAAATATGTGTTGCAACTTTCAACGGAGATAACTTTTGACTCGGGTATCGAAACGACTATTATAATATATCAAATTGAAGCTCGTGTCAAATTACAGAATATGATTTGGTCTCTCTGAGGAAAATATTTTCGGTACCCAAATTGAATCATTTACAGCAGGATTTAATGTTTTTGACGCACCATTTTCATTTTACTTACTTCCGGTTTAATTCAATAGCGCTATAAAGGAGATAGTGGTGCCAAGCTAGTGTTTTTTATTTACATTTTCAATCAGTCTCTATCCTTCAAAAATAATAAGAGAAGAGAAAATGAAAAGGGATGTTGTTCACATTTTCAAAAACAACAAAACATTTAATAAATATATGTTGCAACTTTCAACGGAGATAACTTTTGACTCGGGTATCGAAACGTCTATTATAATATATCAAATCGAAGCTCGTGTCAAATTACAGAATATCATTTGGTCTCTCTAATAAAAATATTTTCGGTACCCAAATTGAATCATTTAGAGCACTTATCGAGGATTTAATGTTTTTGACGCACCATTTTCATTTTACTTACTTCCGGTTTAATTCAATAGCGCTATAAAGGAGATACTAGTGCCAACCGAGGGTTTTTCATTTATATTTTCAATAAGTCTCTGTCCTTAACAAATAATAAGAGAAGAGACATTGAAAGAGGATGTTGTTCACATTTTCAAAAACAACAAAACATTTAATATATATGTGTTGCAACTTTCAACGAATATAACTTTTGACTCGGGTATCGAAACAACTATTATAATATATCAAATCGAAGCTCGTATCAAATTACACAATATTATTTTTTTAATCTTAGGAATATATTTTCGGTACGCAAATTGAATCATTTACAGCACTTACCGAGAATTTAATGTTTTTGACGCACCATTTTCATTTTACTTACTTCCGGTTTAATTCAATAGCGCTATAAAGGAGATAGTGGTGCCAAGCTAGGGTTTTTTATTTACATTTTTAATCAGTATCTATCCTTCAAAAATAATAAGAGAAGAGAAAACGAAAAGGGATGTTGTTCACATTTTCAAAAACAACAAAACATTTAATAAATATGTGTTGCAACTTTCAACGGAGATAACTTTTGACTCGGGTATCGAAACGACTATTATAATATATCAAATCGAAGCTCGTGTCAAATTACAGAATATCATTTGGTCTCTCTAAGGAAAATCTTTTCGGTACCCAAATTGAATCATTTACAGCAGGATTTAATGTTTTTGTCGCACCATTTTCATTTTACTTACTTCCGGTTTAATTCAATAGCGCTATAAAGGAGATAGTGGTGCCAAGCTAGGATTTTTTATTTACATTTTCAATCAGTCTCTATCCTTCAAAAATAATAAGAGAAGAGAAAATGAAAAGGGATGTTGTTCACATTTTCAAAAAGAAGAAAACATTTAATAAATATGTGTTGCAACTTTCAACGGAGATAACTTTTGACTCGGGTATCGAAACGACTATTATAATATATCAAATTGAAGCTCGTGTCAAATTACAGAATATGATTTGGTCTCTCTGAGGAAAATATTTTCGGTACCCAAATTGAATCATTTACAGCAGGATTTAATGTTTTTGACGCACCATTTTCATTTTACTTACTTCCGGTTTAATTCAATAGCGCTATAAAGGAGATAGTGGTGCCAAGCTAGTGTTTTTTATTTACATTTTCAATCAGTCTCTATCCTTCAAAAATAATAAGAGAAGAGAAAATGAAAAGGGATGTTGTTCACATTTTCAAAAACAACAAAACATTTAATAAATATATGATGCAACTTTCAACGGAGATAACTTTTGACTCGGGTATCGAAACGACTATTATAATATATCAAATCGAAGCTCGTGTCAAATTACAGAATATCATTTGGTCTCTCTAATAAAAATATTTTCGGTACCCAAATTGAATCATATATAGCACTTATCGAGGATTTAATGTTTTTGACGCACCATTTTCATTTTACCTACTTCCAGTTTAATTCAATAGCGCTATAAAGGAGATACTCGTGCCAACCGAGGGTTTTTCATTTATATTTTCAATAAGTCTCTATCCTTCAAAAATAATAAGAGAAGAGACATTGAAAGGGGATGTTGTTCACATTTTTAAAAACAACAAAACATTTAATATATATGTGTTGCAACTTTCAACGGAGATAACTTTTGACTCGGGTATCGAAACGACTATTATAACATATTAAATCGAAGCTCGTATCAAATTATACAATATTATTTGGTCATTCTAAGGAAAATATTTTCGGTACCCAAATTGAATCATTTACAGCACCTACTGAGAATTTAATATTTCTTACTCACCATTTTCATTTTACTTACTTCCTATTTAATTTAATAGCGCTATAAATGAGATACTGATGCCAACCAAGGGTTTTTCATTTATATTTTCAATTAGTCTCTATCCTTCAAAAATAATAAGAGAAGAGAAAATGAAAGGGGATGTTGTTCACATTTTCAAAAACAACAAAATATTTAATAAATATGCGTTACAACTTTAAACGGAGATAACTTCTCACTCGGGTATCGAAACGACTATTATAATATATCAAATCGAAGCTCGTATCAAATTACACAAAATGATTTAGTCATTCTAAGGAAAATATTTTCGGTACCCAAATTGAATCATTTACAGCACTTATCGAGGATTTAATGTTTTTGACGCACCATTTTCATTTTACTTACTTGCAGTTTAATTCAATAGCGCTATAAAGGAGATACTGGTGCCAACCGAGGGTTTTTCATTTATATTTTCAATCAGTCTTTATCCTTCAAAAATAATAATAGTAGAGACATTGAAAAGGGATGTGGTTCACATTTTCAAAAACAACAAAACATTTAATAGTAATGTTTTGCAACTTTCAACGGAGATAACTTTTGACTCGGGTATCGAAACGACTATTATAATATATCAAATCGAAGCTCGTATCAAATTTCACAATATTATTTGGTTAATCTCAATAAAATATTTTCGGTACCCAAATTGAATCATTTACAGCACTTATCGAGGATTTAATGTTTTTGACGCACCATTTTCATTTTACTTACTTCCGGTTTAATTCAATAGCGCTATAAAGGAGATACTGGTGCCAACCGAGGGTTTTTCATTTACATTTTCAATAAGTCTCTATCCTTCAAAAATAATAAGAGAAGAGACATAGAAAGGGGATGTTGTTCACATTTTCAAAAACAACAAAACATTTAATAAAAATGCGTTACAACTTTCAATGGAGATAACTTCTCACTCGGGTATCAAAACGACTATTATAATATATCAAATCGAAGCTCGTATCAAATTACACAAAATGATTTGGTCATTCTCAGGAAAATATTTTCGGTACCCAAATTGAATCATTTACAGCACTTATCGAGGATTTAATGTTTTTGACGCACCATTTTCATTTTACTTACTTGCAGTTTAATTCAATAGCGCTATAAAGGAGATACTGGTGCCAACCGAGCGTTTTTCATTTATATTTTCAATAAGTCTTTATCCTTCAAAAATAATAATAGAAGAGACATTGAAAAGGGATGTGGTTCACATTTTCAAAAACAACAAAACATTTAATAGTAATGTTTTGCAACTTTCAACGGAGATAACTTTTGACTCGGGTATCGAAACGTCTATTATAATATATCAAATCGAAGCTCGTGTCAAATTACAGAATATCATTTGGTCTCTCTAATAAAAATATTTTCGGTACCCAAATTGAATCATTTAGAGCACTTATCGAGGATTTAATGTTTTTGACGCACCATTTTCATTTTACTTACTTCCAGTTTAATTCAATAGCGCTATAAAGGAGATACTGGTGCCAACCGAGGGTTTTTCATTTATATTTTCAATAAGTCTCTATCCTTCAAAAATAATAAGAGAAGAGACATTGAAAGGGGATGTTGTTCACATTTTTAAAAACAACAAAACATTTAATATATATGTGTTGCAACTTTCAACGGAGATAACTTTTGACTCGGGTATCGAAACGACTATTATAACATATCAAATCGAAGCTCGTATCAAATTACACAATATTATTTTTTTAATCTTAGCAATATATTTTCGGTACCCAAATTGAATCATTTACAGCACTTACCGAGAATTTAATGTTTTTGACGCACCATTTTCATTTTACTTACTTCCGGTTTAATTCAATAGCGCTATAAAGGAGATAGTGGTGCCAAGCTAGTGTTTTTTATTTACATTTTCAATCAGTCTCTATCCTTCAAAAATAATAAGAGAAGAGAAAATGAAAAGGGATGTTGTTCACATTTTCAAAAACAACAAAACATTTAATAAATATATGTTGCAACTTTCAACGGAGATAACTTTTGACTCCGGTATCGAAACGACTATTATAATATATCAAATCGAAGCTCGTGTCAAATTACAGAATATCATTTGGTCTCTCTAATAAAAATATTTTCGGTACCCAAATTGAATCATTTAGAGCACTTATCGAGGATTTAATGTTTTTGACGCACCATTTTCATTTTACTTACTTCCAGTTTAATTCAATAGCGCTATAAAGGAGATACTGGTGCCAACCGAGGGTTTTTCATTTATATTTTCAATAAGTCTCTATCCTTCAAAAATAATAAGAGAAGAGACATTGAAAGGGGATGTTGTTCACATTTTTAAAAACAACAAAACATTTAATATATATGTGTTGCAACTTTCAACGGAGATAACTTTTGACTCGGGTATCGAAACGACTATTATAACATATCAAATCGAAGCTCGTATCAAATTACACAATATTATTTGGTCATTCTAAGGAAAATATTTTCGGTCCCCAAATTGAATCATTTACAGCACCTACTGAGAATTTAATATTTCTTACTCACCATTTTCATTTTACTTACTTCCTATTTAATTCAATAGCGCTATAAATCAGATACTGATGCCAACCGAGGGTTTTTCATTTATATTTTCAATTAGTCTCTATCCTTCAAAAATAATAAGAGAAGAGAAAATGAAAGGGGATGTTGTTCACATTTTCAAAAACAACAAAACATTTAATAAATATATGTTGCAACTTTAAACGGAGATTACTTTTGACTCGGGTATCGAAACGACTATTATAATATATCAAATCGAAGCTCGTGTCAAATTACAGAATATCATTTGGTCTCTCTAATAAAAATATTTTCGGTACCCAAATTGAATCATTTATAGAACTTATCGAGGATTTAATGTTTTTGACGCACCATTTTCATTTTACTTACTTCCAGTTTAATTCAATAGCGCTATAAAGGAGATACTGGTGCCAACCGAGGGTTTTTCATTTATATTTTCAATAAGTCTCTATCCTTCAAAAATAATAAGAGAAGAGACATTGAAAGGGGATGTTGTTCACATTTTTAAAAACAACAAAACATTTAATATATATGTGTTGCAACTTTCAACGGAGATAACTTTTGATTCGGGTATCGAAACGACTATTATAACATATCAAATCGAAGCTCGTATCAAATTACACAATATTATTTTTTTAATCTTAGCAATATATTTTCTTTACCCAAATTGAATCATTTACAGCACTTACCGAGAATTTAATGTTTTTGACGCACCATTTTCATTTTACTTACTTCCGGTTTAATTCAATAGCGCTATAAAGGAGATAGTGGTGCCAAGCTAGTGTTTTTTATTTACATTTTCAATCAGTCTCTATCCTTCAAAAATAATAAGAGAAGAGAAAATGAAAAGGGATGTTGTTCACATTTTCAAAAACAACAAAACATTTAATAAATATATGTTGCAACTTTCAACGGAGATAACTTTTGACTCCCGTATCGAAACGACTATTATAATATATCAAATCGAAGCTCGTGTCAAATTACAGAATATCATTTGGTCTCTCTAATAAAAATATTTTCGGTACCCAAATTGAATCATTTATAGCACTTATCGAGGATTTAATGTTTTTGACGCACCATTTTCATTTTACTTACTTCCAGTTTAATTCAATAGCGCTATAAAGGAGATACTGGTGCCAACCGAGGGTTTTTCATTTATATTTTCAATAAGTCTCTATCCTTCAAAAATAATAAGAGAAGAGACATTGAAAGGGGATGTTGTTCACATTTTTAAAAACAACAAAACATTTAATATATATGTGTTGCAACTTTCAACGGAGATAACTTTTGACTCGGGTATCGAAACGACTATTATAACATATCAAATCGAAGCTCGTATCAAATTACACAATATTATTTTTTTAATCTTAGGAATATATTTTCGGTACCCAAATTGAATCATTTACAGCACTTACCGAGAATTTAATGTTTTTGACGCACCATTTTCATTTTACTTACTTCCGGTTTAATTCAATAGCGCTATAAAGGAGATAGTGGTGCCAAGCTAGTGTTTTTTATTTACATTTTCAATCAGTCTCTATCCTTCAAAAATAATAAGAGAAGAGAAAATGAAAAGGGATGTTGTTCACATTTTCAAAAACAACAAAACATTTAATAAATATATGTTGCAACTTTCAACGGAGATATTTTTTGACTCGGGTATCGAAACGACTATTATAATATATCAAATCGAAGCTCGTGTCAAATTACAAAATATCATTTGGTCTCTCTAATAAAAATATTTTCGGTACCCAAATTGAATCATTTATAGCACTTATCGAGGATTTAATGTTTTTGACGCACCATTTTCATTTTACTTACTTCCAGTTTAATTCAATAGCGCTATAAAGGAGATACTGGTGCCAACCGAGGGTTTTTCATTTATATTTTCAATAAGTCTCTATCCTTCAAAAATAATAAGAGAAGAGACATTGAAAGGGGATGTTGTTCACATTTTTAAAAACAACAAAACATTTAATATATATGTGTTGCAACTTTCAACGGAGATAACTTTTGACTCGGGTATCGAAACGACTATTATAACATATCAAATCGAAGCTCGTATCAAATTACACAATATTATTTTTTTAATCTTAGGAATATATTTTCGGTACCCAAATTGAATCATTTACAGCACTTACCGAGAATTTAATGTTTTTGACGCACCATTTTCATTTTACTTACTTCCAGTTTAATTCAATAGCGCTATAAAGGAGATACTGGTGCCAACCGAGGGTTTTTCATTTATATTTTCAATAAGTCTCTATCCTTCAAAAATAATAAGAGAAGAGACATTGAAAGGGGATGTTGTTCACATTTTTAAAAACAACAAAACATTTAATATATATGTGTTGCAACTTTCAACGGAGATAACTTTTGATTCGGGTATCGAAACGACTATTATAACATATCAAATCGAAGCTCGTATCAAATTACACAATATTATTTTTTTAATCTTAGCAATATATTTTCGGTACCCAAATTGAATCATTTACAGCACTTACCGAGAATTTAATGTTTTTGACGCACCATTTTCATTTTACTTACTTCCGGTTTAATTCAATAGCGCTATAAAGGAGATAGTGGTGCCAAGCTAGTGTTTTTTATTTACATTTTCAATCAGTATCTATCCTTCAAAAATAATAAGAGAAGAGAAAATGAAAAGGGATGTTGTTCACATTTTCAAAAACAACAAAACATTTAATAAATATATGTTGCAACTTTCAACGGAGATAACTTTTGACTCGGGTATCGAAACGACTATTATAATATATCAAATCTAAGCTTGTATCAAATTACACAATATAATTTGGTCATTCTAAGGAAAATATTTTCGGTACCCAAATTGAATCATTTACAGCACTTACCGAGGATTTAATGTTTTTGACGCACCGTTTTCATTTTACTTACTTCCGGTTTAATTCAATAGCGCTATAAAGGAGATAGTGGTGCCAAGATAAGGTTTTTTATTTTCATTTTCAATCAGTCTCTATCCTTCAAAAATAATAAGAGAAGAGAAAATGAAAAGGGATGTTGTTCACATTTCCAAAAACAAGAAAACATTTAATAAATATGTGTTGCAACATTCAACGGAGATAACTTTTGACTCGGGTCTCGAAACGACTATTATAATATATCAAATAGAAGCTCGTATCAAATTACACAATATTATTTGGTTAATCTCAGGAAAATATTTTCGGTACCCAAATTGAATCATTTACAGCACTTACCGAGAATTTAATGTTTTTGACGCACCATTTTCATTTTACTTACTTCCGGTTTAATTCAATAGCGCTATAAAGGAGATACTGGTGCCAAGCTAGGATTTTTTATTTACATTTTCAATCAGTTTCTATCCTTCAAAAATAATAAGAGAAGAGAAAATGAAAAGGGATGTTGTTCACATTTTCAATAACAAGAAAACATTTAATAAATATGTGTTGCAACTTTCAACGTAGATAACTTTTGACTCGGGTATCGAAACGACTATTATAATATATCAAATCTAAGCTTGTATCAAATTACACAATATAATTTGGTCATTCTAAGGAAAATATTTTCGGTACCCAAATTGAATCATTTACAGCACTTACCGAGGATTTAATGTTTTTGACGCACCGTTTTCATTTTACTTACTTCCGGTTTAATTCAATAGCGCTATAAAGGAGATAGTGGTGCCAAGATAAGGTTTTTTATTTACATTTTCAATCAGTCTCTATCCTTCAAAAATAATAAGAGAAGAGAAAATGAAAAGGGATGTTGTTCACATTTTCAAAAACAAGAAAACATTTAATAATAATGTGTTGCAACTTTCAACGGAGATAACTTTTGACTCGGGTCTCGAAACGACTATTATAATATATCAAATAGAAGCTTGTATCAAATTACACAATATTATTTGGTTAATCTCTGGAAAATATTTTCGGTACCCAAATTGAATCATTTACAATACCTACTGAGAATTTAAATCTTCTTACTCACCATTTTCATTTTACTTACTTCCTATTTAATTCAATAGCGCTATAAATGAGATACTGATGCCAACCGAGGGTTTTTCATTTATATTTTCAATTAGTCTCTATCCTTCAAAAATAATAAGAGAAGAGAAAATGAAAGGGGATGTTGTTCACATTTTCAAAAACAACAAAACATTTAATAAATATATGTTGCAACTTTCAACGGAGATAACTTTTGACTCGGGTATCGAAACGACTATTATAATATATCAAATCGAAGCTCGTATTAAATTACACAATATTATTTGGTTAATCTCAATAAAATAATTTCGGTACCCAAATTGCATCATTTACAGCACTTATCGAGGATTTAATGTTTTTGACGCACCATTTTCATTTTACTTACTTCCGGTTTAATTCAATAGCGCTATAAAGGAGATACTAGTGCCAACCGAGGGTTTTTCATTTATATTTTCAATAAGTCTCTATCCTTCAAAAATAATAAGAGAAGAGACATTGAAAGGGGATGTTGTTCACATTTTCAAAAACAACAAAAACATTTAATATATATGTGTTGCAACTTTCAACGGAGATAACTTTTGACTCGGGTCTCGAAACGACTATTATAATATATCAAATAGAAGCTCGTATCAAATTACACAATATTATTTGGTTAATCTCAGGAAAATATTTTCGGTACCCAAATTGAATCATTTACAATACCTACTGAGAATTTAAATCTTCTTACTCACCATTTTCATTTTACTTACTTTTGGTTTAATTCAATAGCGCTATAAATGAGATACTGGTGCCAACCGTGGGGTTTTTCTTTTATATTTTCAATCAGTCTCTATCCTTCAAAAATAATAAGAGAAGAGAAAATGAAAGGGGATGTTGTTCACATTTTCAATAACAACAAAACATTTAATATATATGTGTTGCAACTTTCAACGTAGATAAGTTTTGACTCGGGTATCGAAACGACTAATATAATATATCAAATTGAAGCTCGTGTCAAATTACAGAATATGATTTGGTCTCTCTGAGGAAAATATTTTCGGTACCCAAATTGAATCATTTACAGCAGGATTTAATGTTTTTGACGCACCATTTTCATTTTACTTACTTCCGGTTTAATTCAATAGCGCTATAAAGGAGATAGTGGTGCCAAGCTAGTGTTTTTTATTTACATTTTCAATCAGTCTCTATCCTTCCAAAATAATAAGAGAAGAGAAAATGAAAAGGGATGTTGTTCACATTTTCAAAAACAACAAAACATTTAATAAATATATGTTGCAACATTCAACGGAGATAACTTTTGACTCGGGTATCGAAACGACTATTATAATATATCAAATCGAAGCTCGTGTCAAATTACAGAATATCATTTGGTCTATCTAATAAAAATATTTTCGGTACCCAAATTGAATCATTTATAGCACTTATCGAGGATTTAATGTTTTTGACGCACCATTTTCATTTTACTTACTTCCGGTTTAATTCAATAGCGCTATAAAGGAGATAGTGGTGCCAAGCTAGTGTTTTTTATTTACATTTTGAATCCGTATCTATCCTTCAAAAATAATAAGAGAAGAGAAAATGAAAAGGGATGTTGTTCACATTTTCAAAAACACCAAAACATTTAATAAATATATGTTGCAACTTTCAACGGAGATAACTTTTGACTCGGGTATCAAAACGACTATTATAATATATCAAATCTAAGCTTGTATCAAATTACACAATATAATTTGGTCATTCTAAGGAAAATATTTTCGGTACCCAAATTGAATCATTTACAGCACTTACCGAGGATTTAATGTTTTTGACGCACCGTTTTCATTTTACTTACTTCCGGTTTAATTCAATAGCGCTATAAAGGAGATAGTGGTGCCAAGATAAGGTTTTTTATTTACATTTTCAATCAGTCTCTATCTTTCAAAAATAATAAGAGAAGAGAAAATGAAAAGGGATGTTGTTCACATTTTCAAAAACAAGAAAACATTTAATAAATATGTGTTGCAACTTTCAACGGAGATAACTTTTGACTCGGGTCTCGAAACGACTATTATAATATATCAAATAGAAGCTCGTATCAAATTACACAATATTATTTGGTTAATCTCAGGAATATATTTTCGGTACCCAAATTGAATCATTTACAGCACTTACCGAGAATTTAATGTTTTTGACGCACCATTTTCATTTTACTTACTTCCGGTTTAATTCAATAGCGCTATAAAGGAGATACTGGTGCCAAGCTAGGATTTTTTATTTACATTTTCAATCAGTTTCTATCCTTCAAAAATAATAAGAGAAGAGAAAATGAAAAGGGATGTTGTTCACATTTTCAAAAACATGAAAACATTTAATAAATATGTGTTGCAACTTTCAACGTAGATAACTTTTGACTCGGGTATCGAAACGACTATTATAATATATCAAATCTAAGCTTGTATCAAATTACACAATATAATTTGGTCATTCTAAGGAAAATATTTTCGGTACCCAAATTGAATCATTTACAGCACTTACCGAGGATTTAATGTTTTTGACGCACCGTTTTCATTTTACTTACTTCCGGTTTAATTCAATAGCGCTATAAAGGAGATAGTGGTGCCAAGATAAGGTTTTTTATTTACATTTTCAATCAGTCTCTATCCTTCAAAAATAATAAGAGAAGAGAAAATGAAAAGGGATGTTGTTCACATTTTCAAAAACAAGAAAACATTTAATAAAAATGTGTTGCAACTTTCAACGGAGATAACTTTTGACTCGGGTCTCGAAACGACTATTATAATATATCAAATAGAAGCTCGTATCAAATTACACAATATTATTTGGTTAATCTCAAGAAAATATTTTCGGTACCCAAATTGAATCATTTACAATACCTACTGAGAATTTAAATCTTCTTACTCACCATTTTCATTTTACTTACTTTTGGTTTAATTCAATAGCGCTATAAATGAGATACTGGTGCCAACCGTGGGGTTTTTCTTTTATATTTTCAATCAGTCACTATCCTTCAAAAATAATAAGAGAAGAGAAAATGAAAGGGGATGTTGTTCACATTTTCAATAACAACAAAACATTTAATATATATGTGTTGCAACTTTCAACGTAGATAAGTTTTGACTCGGGTATCGAAACGACTATTATAATATATCAAATTGAAGCTCGTGTCAAATTACAGAATATGATTTGGTCTCTCTGAGGAAAATATTTTCGGTACCCAAATTGAATCATTTACAGCAGGATTTAATGTTTTTGACGCACCATTTTCATTTTACTTACTTCCGGTTTAATTCAATAGCGCTATAAAGGAGATAGTGGTGCCAAGCTAGTGTTTTTTATTTACATTTTCAATCAGTCTCTATCCTTCAAAAATAATAAGAGAAGAGAAAATGAAAAGGGATGTTGTTCACATTTTCAAAAACAACAAAACATTTAATAAATATATGATGCAACTTTCAACGGAGATAACTTTTGACTCGGGTATCGAAACGACTATTATAATATATCAAATCGAAGCTCGTGTCAAATTATAGAATATCATTTGGTCTCTCTAATAAAAATATTTTCGGTACCCAAATTGAATCATATATAGCACTTATCGAGGATTTAATGTTTTTGACGCACCATTTTCATTTTACCTACTTCCAGTTTAATTCAATAGCGCTATAAAGGAGATACTGGTGCCAACCGAGGGTTTTTCATTTATATTTTCAATAAGTCTCTATCCTTCAAAAATAATAAGAGAAGAGACATTGAAAGGGGATATTGTTCACATTTTTAAAAACAACAAAACATTTAATATATATGTGTTGCAACTTTCAACGGAGATAACTTTTGACTCGGGTATCGAAACGACTATTATAACATATCAAATCGAAGCTCGTATCAAATTACACAATATTATTTGGTCATTCTAAGGAAAATATTTTCGGTACCCAAATTGAATCATTTACAGCACCTACTGAGAATTTAATATTTCTTACTCACCATTTTCATTTTACTTACTTCCTATTTAATTCAATAGCGCTATAAATGAGATACTGATGCCAACCGAGGGTTTTTCATTTATATTTTCAATTAGTCTCTATCCTTCAAAAATAATAAGAGAAGAGAAAATGAAAGGGGATGTTGTTCACATTTTCAAAAACAACAAAACATTTAATAAATATATGTTGCAACTTTCAACGGAGATAACTTTTGACTCGGGTATCGAAACGACTATTATAATATATCAAATCGAAGCTCGTATCAAATTACACAATATTATTTGGTTAATCTCAATAAAATAATTTCGGTACCCAAATTGCATCATTTACAGCACTTATCGAGGATTTAATGTTTTTGACGCACCATTTTCATTTTACTTACTTCCGGTTTAATTCAATAGCGCTATAAAGGAGATACTAGTGCCAACCGAGGGTTTTTCATTTATATTTTCAATAAGTCTCTATCCTTCAAAAATAATAAGAGAAGAGACATTGAAAGGGGATGTTGTTCACATTTTCAAAAACAACAAAAACATTTAATATATATGTGTTGCAACTTTCAACGGAGATAACTTTTGACTCGGGTCTCGAAACGACTATTATAATATATCAAATAGAAGCTCGTATCAAATTACACAATATTATTTGGTTAATCTCAGGAAAATATTTTCGGTACCCAAATTGAATCATTTACAATACCTACTGAGAATTTAAATCTTCTTACTCACCATTTTCTTTTTACTTACTTTTGGTTTAATTCAATAGCGCTATAAATGAGATACTGGTGCCAACCGTGGGGTTTTTCTTTTATATTTTCAATCAGTCTCTATCCTTCAAAAATAATAAGAGAAGAGAAAATGAAAGGGGATGTTGTTCACATTTTCAATAACAACAAAACATTTAATATATATGTGTTGCAACTTTCAACGTAGATAAGTTTTGACTCGGGTATCGAAACGACTATTATAATATATCAAATTGAAGCTCGTGTCAAATTACAGAATATGATTTGGTCTCTCTGAGGAAAATATTTTCGGTACCCAAATTGAATCATTTACAGCAGGATTTAATGTTTTTGACGCACCATTTTCATTTTACTTACTTCCGGTTTAATTCAATAGCGCTATAAAGGAGATAGTGGTGCCAAGCTAGTGTTTTTTATTTACATTTTCAATCAGTCTCTATCCTTCCAAAATAATAAGAGAAGAGAAAATGAAAAGGGATGTTGTTCACATTTTCAAAAACAACAAAACATTTAAAAAATATATGTTGCAACTTTCAACGGAGATAACTTTTGACTCGGGTATCGAAACGACTATTATAATATTTCAAATCGAAGCTCGTGTCAAATTACAGAATATCATTTGGTCTATCTAATAAAAATATTTTCGGTACCCATATTGAATCATTTACAGCACTTACCGAGGATTTAATGTTTTTGACGCACCATTTTCATTTTACTTATTTCCGGTTTAATTCAATAGCGCTATAAAGGAGATAGTGGTGCCAAGATAAGGTTTTTTATTTACATTTTCAATCAGTCTCTATCCTTCAAAAATAATAAGAGAAGAGAAAATGAAAAGGGATGTTGTTCACATTTTCAAAAACAAGAAAACATTTAATAAATATGTGTTGCAACTTTCAACGGAGATAACTTTTGTGTCGGGTCTCGAAACCACTATTATAATATATCAAATAGAAGCTCGTATCAAATTACACAATATTATTTGGTTAATCTCAGGAAAATATTTTCGGTACCCAAATTGAATCATTTACAATACCTACTGAGAATTTAAATCTTCTTACTCACCATTTTCATTTTACTTACTTTTGGTTTAATTCAATAGCGCTATAAATGAGATACTGGTGCCAACCGTGGGGTTTTTCTTTTATATTTTCAATCAGTCTCTATCCTTCAAAAATAATAAGAGAAGAGAAAATGAAAGGGGATGTTGTTCACATTTTCAATAACAACAAAACATTTAATATATATGTGTTGCAACTTTCAACGTAGATAAGTTTTGACTCGGGTATCGAAATGACTATTATAATATATCAAATTGAAGCTCGTGTCAAATTACAGAATATGATTTGGTCTCTCTGAGGAAAATATTTTCGGTACCCAAATTGAATCATTTACAGCAGGATTTAATGTTTTTGACGCACCATTTTCATTTTACTTACTTCCGGTTTAATTCAATAGCGCTATAAAGGAGATAGTGGTGCCAAGCTAGTGTTTTTTATTTACATTTTCAATCAGTCTCTATCCTTCCAAAATAATAAGAGAAGAGAAAATGAAAAGGGATGTTTTTCACATTTTCAAAAACAACAAAACATTTAATAAATATATGTTGCAACTTTCAACGGAGATAACTTTTGACTCGGGTATCGAAACGACTATTATAATATTTCAAATCGAAGCTCGTGTCAAATTACAGAATATCATTTGGTCTATCTAATAAAAATATTTTCGGTACCCAAATTGAATCATTTATAGCACTTATCGAGGATTTAATGTTTTTGACGCACCATTTTCATTTTACTTACTTCCAGTTTAATTCAATAGCGCTATAAAGGAGATACTGGTGCCAACCGAGGGTTTTTCATATATTTTTGCAATAAGTCTCTATCCTTCAAAAATAATAAGAGAAGAGACATTGAAAGGGGATATTGTTCACTTTTTAAAAACAACAAAACATTTAATATATATGTGTTGCAACTTTCAACGTAGATAACTTTTGACTCGGGTATCGAAACGACTATTATAACATATGAAATCGAAGCTCGTATCAAATTACACAATATTATTTGGTCATTCTAAGGAAAATACTTTCGGTACCCAAATTGAATCATTTACAGCACCTACTGAGAATTTAATATTTCTTACTCACCATTTTCATTTTACTTACTTCCTATTTAATTCAATAGCGCTATAAATGAGATACTGATGCCAACCGAGGGTTTTTCATTTATATTTTCAATTAGTCTCTATCCTTCAAAAATAATAAGAGAAGAGAAAATGAAAGGGGATGTTGTTCACATTTTCAAAAACAACAAAACATTTAATAAATATATGTTGCAACTTTCAACGGAGATAACTTTTGACTCGGGTATCGAAACGACTATTATAATATATCAAATCGAAGCTCGTATCAAATTACACAATATTATTTGGTTAATCTCAATAAAATAATTTCGGTACCCAAATTGCATCATTTACTGCACTTATCGAGGATTTAATGTTTTTGACGCACCATTTTCATTTTACTTACTTCCGGTTTAATTCAATAGCGCTATAAAGGAGATTCTAGTGCCAACCGAGGGTTTTTCATTTATATTTTCAATAAGTCTCTATCCTTCAAAAATAATAAGAGAAGAGACATTGAAAGGGGATGTTGTTCACATTTTCAAAAACAACAAAAACATTTAATATATATGTGTTGCAACTTTCAACGAAGATAACTTTTGACTCGGGTATCGAAACGACTATTATAATATATCAAATCGAAGCTCGTATCAAATTACACAATATTATTTTTTTAATCTTAGGAATATATTTTCGGTACCCAAATTGAATCATTTACAGCACTTACCGAGAATTTAATGTTTTTGACGCACCATTTTCATTTTACTTACTTCCGGTTTAATTCAATAGCGCTATAAAGGAGATAGTGGTGCCAAGCTACGGTTTTTTATTTACATTTTTAATCAGTATCTATCCTTCAAAAATAATAAGAGAAGAGAAAATGAAAAGGGATGTTGTTCACATTTTCAAAAACAAGAAAACATTTAATAAATATGTGTTGCAACTTTCAACGGAGATAACTTTTGACTCGGGTATCGAAACGACTATTATAATATATCAAATTGAAGCTCGTGTCAAATTACAGAATATGATTTGGTCTCTCTGAGGAAAATATTTTCGGTACCCAAATTGAATCATTTACAGCAGGATTTAATGTTTTTGACGCACCATTTTCATTTTACTTACTTCCGGTTTAATTCAATAGCGCTATAAAGGAGATAGTGGTGCCAAGCTAGGATTTTTTATTTACATTTTCAATCAGTCTCTATCCTTCAAAAATAATAAGAGAAGAGAAAATGAAAAGGGATGTTGTTCACATTTTCAAAAACAACAAAACATTTAATAAATATATGTTGCAACTTTCAACGGAGATAACTTTTGACTCGGGTATCGAAACGACTATTATAATATATCAAATCTAAGCTCGTATCAAATTACACAATATAATTTGGTCATTCTAAGGAAAATATTTTCGTTACCCAAATTGAATCATTTACAGCACTTACCGAGGATTTAATGTTTTTGACGCACCATTTTCATTTTACTTAGTTCCGGTTTAATTCAATAGCGCTATAAAGGAGATAGTGGTGCCAAGCTAAGGTTTTTTATTTACATTTTCAATCAGTCTCTATCCTTCAAAAATAATAAGAGAAGAGAAAATGAAAAGGGATGTTGTTCATATTTTCAAAAACAAGAAAACATTTAATAAATATGTGTTGCAACTTTCAACGGAGATAACTTTTGACTCGCGTCTCGAAACGACTATTATAATATATCAAATAGAAGCTCGTATAAAATTACACAATATTATTTTGTTAATCTCAGGAAAATATTTTCGTTACCCAAATTGAATCATTTACAGCACCTACTGAGAATTTAAATCTTCCTACTCACCATTTTCATTTTACTTACTTTTGGTTTAATTCAATAGCGCTATAAATGAGATATTGGTGCCAACCGTGGGGTTTTTCTTTTATATTTTCAATCAGTCTCTATCCTTCAAAAATAATAAGAGAAGAGAAAATGAAAGGGGATGTTGTTCACATTTTCAAAAACAAAAAACATTTCATAAATATGCGTTGCAACTTTCAACGGAGATAACTTCTGACTCGGGTATCGAAACGACTATTATAATATATCAAATCGAAGCTCGTATCAAATTACACAATATTATTTGGTTAATCTCAGGAAAATATTTTCGGTACCCAAATTGAATCATTTATAGCACTTATCGAGGATTTAATGTTTTTGACGCACCATTTTCATTTTACTTACTTCCAGTTTAATTCAATAGCGCTATAAAGGAGATACTGGTGCCAACCGAGGGTTTTTCATTTATATTTTCAATAAGTCTCTATCCTTCAAAAATAATAAGAGAAGAGACATTGAAAGGGGATGTTGTTCACATTTTTAAAAACAAAAAACATTTAATATATATGTGTTGCAACTTTCAACGGAGATAACTTTTGACTCGGGTATCGAAACGACTATTATAACATATCAAATCGAAGCTCGTATCAAATTACACAATATTATTTTTTTAATCTTAGGAATATATTTTCGGTACCCAAATTGAATCATTTACAGCACTTACCGAGAATTTAATGTTTTTGACGCACCATTTTCATTTTACTTACTTCCAGTTTAATTCAATAGCGCTATAAAGGAGATACTGGTGCCAACCGAGGGTTTTTCATTTATATTTTCAATAAGTCTCTATCCTTCAAAAATAATAAGAGAAGAGACATTGAAAGGGGATGTTGTTCACATTTTTAAAAACAACAAAACATTTAATATATATGTGTTGCAACTTTCAACGTAGATAACTTTTGACTCGGGTATCGAAACGACTATTATAACATATCAAATCGAAGCTCGTATCAAATTACACAATATTATTTGGTCATTCTAAGGAAAATATTTTCGGTACCCAAATTGAATCATTTACAGCACCTACTGAGAATTTAATATTTCTTACTCACCATTTTCATTTTACTTACTTCCTATTTAATTCAATAGCGCTATAAAGGAGATAGTGGTGCCAAGCTAGTGTTTTTTATTTACATTTTCAATCAGTCTCTATCCTTCAAAAATAATAAGAGAAGAGAAAATAAAAAGGGATGTTGTTCACATTTTCAAAAACAACAAAACATTTAATAAATATATGTTGCAACTTTCAACGGAGATAACTTTTGACTCGGGTATCGAAACGACTATTATAATATATCAAATCGAAGCTCGTGTCAAATTACAGAATATCATTTGGTCTCTCTAATAAAAATATTTTCGATACCCAAATTGAATCATTTATAGCAATTATCGAGGATTTAATGTTTTTGACGCACCATTTTCATTTTACTTACTTCCAGTTTAATTCAATAGCGCTATAAAGGAGATACTGGTGCCAACCGAGGGTTTTTCATTTATATTTTCAATAAGTCTCTATCCTTCAAAAATAATAAGAGAAGAGACATTGAAAGGGGATGTTGTTCACATTTTTAAAAACAACAAAACATTTAATATATATGTGTTGCAACTTTCAACGGAGATAACTTTTGACTCGGGTATCGAAACGACTATTATAACATATCAAATCGAAGCTCGTATCAAATTACACAATATTATTTTTTTAATCTTAGGAATATATTTTCGGTACCCAAATTGAATCATTTACAGCACTTACCGAGAATTTAATGTTTTTGACGCACCATTTTCATTTTACTTACTTCCGGTTTAATTCAATAGCGCTATAAAGGAGATACTGGTGCCAAGCTAGGATTTTTTATTTACATTTTCAATCAGTTTCTATCCTTCAAAAATAATAAGAGAAGAGAAAATGAAAAGGGATGTTGTTCACATTTTCAAAAACAAGAAAACATTTAATAAATATGTGTTGCAACTTTCAACGTAGATAACTTTTGACTCGGGTATCGAAACGACTATTATAATATATCAAATCTAAGCTCGTGTCAAATTATAAAATATCATTTCGTCTCTCTAATAAAAATATTTTCGGTACCCAAATTGAATCATTTACAGCACTTACCGAGGATTTAATGTTTTTGACCCACCATTTTCATTTTACTTATTTCCGGTTTAATTCAATAGCGCTATAAAGGAGATAGTGGTGCCAAGATAAGGTTTTTTATTTACATTTTCAATCAGTCTCTATCCTTCAAAAATAATAAGAGAAGAGAAAATGAAAAGGGATGTTGTTCACATTTTCAAAAACAAGAAAACATTTAATAAATATGTGTTGCAACTTTCAACGGAGATAACTTTTGACTCGGGTCTCGAAACCACTATTATAATATATCAAATAGAAGCGCGTATCAAATTACACAATATTATTTGGTTAATCTCAGGAAAATATTTTCGGTACCCAAATTGAATCATTTACAATACCTACTGAGAATTTAAATCTTCTTACTCACCATTTTCATTTTACTTACTTTTGGTTTAATTCAATAGCGCTATAAATGAGATACTGGTGCCAACCGTGGGGTTTTTCTTTTATATTTTCAATCAGTCTCTATCCTTCAAAAATAATAAGAGAAGAGAAAATGAAAGGGGATGTTGTTCACATTTTCAATAACAACAAAACATTTAATATATATGTGTTGCAACATTCAACGTAGATAAGTTTTGACTCGGGTATCGAAACGACTATTATAATATATCAAATTGAAGCTCGTGTCAAATTACAGAATATGATTTGGTCTCTCTGAGGAAAATATTTTCGGTACCCAAATTGAATCATTTACAGCAGGATTTAATGTTTTTGACGCACCATTTTCATTTTACTTACTTCCGGTTTAATTCAATAGCGCTATAAAGGAGATAGTGGTGCCAAGCTAGTGTTTTTATTTACATTTTCAATCAGTCTCTATCCTTCAAAAATAATAAGAGAAGAGAAAATGAAAAGGGATGTTGTTCACATTTTCAAAAACAACAAAACATTTAATAAATATATGTTGCAACTTTCAACGTATATAACTTTTGACTCGGGTAACGAAACGACTATTATAATATATCAAATCGAAGCTCGTGTCAAATTACAGAATATCATTTGGTCTATCTAATAAAAATATTTTCGGTACCCAAATTGAATCATTTATAGCACTTATCGAGGATTTAATGTTTTTGACGCACCATTTTCATTTTACTTACTTCCAGTTTAATTCAATAGCGCTATA
The DNA here is from genome assembly GCA_037013495.1 of Hippophae tibetana. Taxonomy (NCBI): domain Eukaryota; kingdom Viridiplantae; phylum Streptophyta; class Magnoliopsida; order Rosales; family Elaeagnaceae; genus Hippophae; species Hippophae tibetana. The sequence continues at coordinate 46,192,271 of CM072812.1, read as the reverse complement.
AAGGAGATACTGGTGCCAACCGAGGGTTTTTCATTTATATTTTCAATAAGTCTCTATCCTTCAAAAATAATAAGAGAAGAGACATTGAAAGGGGATATTGTTCACATTTTTAAAAACAACAAAACATTTTATATATGTGTTGCAACTTTTAACGGAGATAACTTTTGACTCGGGTATCGAAACGACTATTATAACATATCAAATCGAAGCTCGTATCAAATTACACAATATTATTTGGTCATTCTAAGGAAAATATTTTCGGTACCCAAATTGAATCATTTACAGCACCTACTGAGAATTTAATATTTCTTACTCACCATTTTCATTTTACTTACTTCCTATTTAATTCAATAGCGCTATAAATGAGATACTGATGCCAACCGAGGGTTTTTCATTTATATTTTCAATTAGTCTCTATCCTTCAAAAATAATAAGAGAAGAGAAAATGAAAGGGGATGTTGTTCACATTTTCAAAAACAACAAAACATTTAATAAATATATGTTGCAACTTTCAACGGAGATAACTTTTGACTCGGGTATCGAAACGACTATTATAATATATCAAATCGAAGCTCGTATCAAATTACACAATATTATTTGGTTAATCTCAATAAAATAATTTCGGTACCCAAATTGCATCATTTACAGCACTTATCGAGGATTTAATGTTTTTGACGCACCATTTTCATTTTACTTACTTCCGGTTTAATTCAATAGCCCTATAAAGGAGATACTAGTGCCAACCGAGGGTTTTTCATTTATATTTTCAATAAGTCTCTATCCTTCAAAAATAATAAGAGAAGAGACATTGAAAGGGGATGTTGTTCACATTTTCAAAAACAACAAAAACATTTAATATATATGTGTTGCAACTTTCAACGAAGATAACTTTTGACTCGGGTATCGAAACGACTATTATAATATATCAAATCGAAGCTCGTATCAAATTACACAATATTATTTTTTTAATCTTAGGAATATATTTTCGGTACCCAAATTGAATCATTTACAGCACTTACCGAGAATTTAATGTTTTTGACGCACCATTTTCATTTTACTTACTTCCGGTTTAATTCAATAGCGCTATAAAGGAGATAGTGGTGCCAAGCTACGGTTTTTTATTTACATTTTTAATCAGTATCTATCCTTCAAAAATAATAAGAAAAGAGAAAATGAAAAGGGATGTTGTTCACATTTTCAAAAACAACAAAACATTTAATAAATATGTGTTGCAACTTTCAACGGAGATAACTTTTGACTCGGGTATCGAAACGACTATTATAATATATCAAATCGAAGCTCGTGTCAAATTACAGAATATGATTTGGTCTCTCTAAGGAAACTCTTTTTGGTACCCAAATTGAATCATTTACAGCAGGATTTAATGTTTTTGACGCACCATTTTCATTTTACTTACTTCCGGTTTAATTCAATAGCGCTATAAAGGAGATAGTGGTGCCAAGCTAGGATTTTTTATTTACATTTTCAATCAGTCTCTATCCTTCAAAAATAATAAGAGAAGAGAAAATGAAAAGGGATGTTGTTCACATTTTCAAAAACAAGAAAACATTTAATAAATATGTGTTGCAACTGTCAACGTAGATAACTTTTGACTCGGGTATCGAAACGACTATTATAATATATCAAATCTAAGCTCGTATCAAATTACACAATATAATTTGGTCATTCTAAGGAAAATATTTTCGGTACCCAAATTGAATCATTTACAGCACTTACCGAGGATTTAATGTTTTTGACGCACCATTTTCATTTTACTTAGTTCCGGTTTAATTCAATAGCGCTATAAAGGAGATAGTGGTGCCAAGCTAAGGTTTTTTATTTACATTTTCAATCAGTCTCTATCCTTCAAAAATAATAAGAGAAGAGAAAATGAAAAGGGATGTTGTTCATATTTTCAAAAACAAGAAAACATTTAATAAATATGTGTTGCAACTTTCAACGGAGATAACTTTTGACTCGGGTCTCGAAACGACTATTATAATATATCAAATAGAAGCTCGTATCAAATTACACAATATTATTTGGTTAATCTCAGGAAAATATTTTCGGTACCCAAATTGAATCATTTACAGCACCTACTGAGAATTTAAATCATCTTACTCACCATTTTCATTTTACTTACTTTTGGTTTAATTCAATAGCGCTATAAATGAGATACTGGTGCCAACCGTGGGGTTTTTCTTTTATATTTTCAATCAGTCTCTATCCTTCAAAAATAATAAGAGAAGAGAAAATGAAAGGGGATGTTGTTCACATTTTCAAAAACAACAAAACATTTCATAAATATGCGTTGCAACTTTCAACGGAGATAACTTCTGACTCGGGTATCGAAACGACTATTATAATATATCAAATCGAAGCTCGTATCAAATTACACAATATTATTTGGTTAATCTCAGGAAAATATTTTCGGTACCCAAATTGAATCATTTACAGCATTTATCAAGGATTTAATGTTTTTGACGCACGATTTTAATTTTACTTACTTCCGGTTTATTTAAATAACGCTATAAAGGAGATATTGGGGCCAACCGAGGGTTTTTCATTTATATTTTCAATAAGTCTCTATCCTTCAAAAATAATAAGAGAAGAGACATTGAAAGGGGATGTTGTTCACATTTTCAAAAACAACAAAACATTTCATAAATATGCGTTGCAACTTTCAACGCAGATAACTTTTGACTCGGGTATCGAAACGACTATTATAATATATCAAATCGAAGCTCGTATCAAATTACACAATATTATTTGGTTAATCTCAGGAAAATATTTTCTGTACCCAAATTGAATCATTTACAGCACCTACAGAGAATTGAATATTTCTTACGCATCATTTTCATTTTACTTACTTCCTATTTAATTCAATAGCGCTATAAATGAGATACTGATGCCAACCGAGGGTTTTTCATTTATATTTTCAATTAGTCTCTATCCTTCAAAAATAATAAGAGAAGAGACATTGAAAGGGGATGTTGTTCACATTTTCAAAAACAACAAAACATTTAATAGTAATGTGTTGCAACTTTCAACGGAGATAACTTTTGACTCGGGTATCGAAACGACTATTATCATATATCAAATCGAAGCTCGTATCAAATTACACAATATTATTTGGTTAATCGCCATAAAATATTTTCGGTACCCAAATTGAATCATTTACATCACTATCGAGGATATAACGTTTTTGACGCACCATTTTCATTTTACTTACTTCCGGTTTAATTCAATAGCGCTATAAAGGAGATACTGGTGTCAACCGAGGGTTTTTCATTTATATTTTCAATAAGTCTCTATCCTTCAAAAATAATAAGAGAAGAGACATTGAAAGGGGATGTTGTTCAAATTTTCAAAAACACCAAAACATTTAATATATATGTGTTGCAACTTTCAACGGAGATAACTTTTGACTCGGGTATCGAAACGACTGTTATAATATATCAAATCGAAGCTCGTATCAAATTACACAATATTATTTGTAAATCTCAAGAAAATATTTTCGGTACCCAAATTGAATCATTTACAGCACTTATCGAGGATTTAATGTTTTTGACGAACCATTTTCATTTTACTTACTTCCGGTTTATTTAAATAGCGCTATAAAGGAGATATTGGTGCCAACCGAGGGTTTTTCATTTATATTTTCAATAAGTCTCTATCCTTCAAAAATAATAAGAGAAGAGACATTGAAAGGGGATGTTGTTCACATTTTCAAAAACAACAAAACATTTCATAAATATGCGTTGCAACTTTCAACGCAGATAACTTTTGACTCGGGTATCGAAACGACTATTATAATATATCAAATCGAAGCTCGTATCAAATTACACAATATTATTTGGTTAATCTCAGGAAAATATTTTCGGTACCTAAATTGAATCATTTACAGCACCTACTGAGAATTGAATATTTCTTACGCATCATTTTCATTTTACTTACTTCCTATTTAATTCAATAGCGCTATAAATGAGATACTGATGCCAACCGAGGGTTTTTCATTTATATTTTCAATTAGTCTCTATCCTTTAAAAATAATAAGAGAAGAGAAAATGAAAGGGGATGTTGTTCACATTTTCAAATACAACAAAACATTTAATAAATATGCGTTACAACTTTCAACGGAGATAACTTCTGACTCGGGTATCGAAACGACTATTATAATATATCAAATCGAAGCTCGTATCAAATTACACAAAATGATTTGGTCATTCTAAGGAAAATATTTTCGGTACCCAAATTGAATCATTTACAGCACTTATCGAGGATTTAATGTTTTTGACGCACCATTTTCATTTTACTTACTTCCGGTTTAATTCAATAGTGCTATAAAGGAGATAGTGGTGCCAAGCTAGGATTTTTTATTTACATTTTCAATCAGTCTCTATCCTTCAAAAATAATAAGAGAAGAGAAAATGAAAAGGGATGTTGTTCACATTTTCAAAAACAAGAAAACATTTAATAAATATGTGTTGCAACTTTCAACGGAGATAACTTTTGACTCGGGTATCGAAACGACTATTATAATATATCAAATTGAAGCTCGTGTCAAATTACAGAATATGATTTGGTCTCTCTGAGGAAAATATTTTCGGTAAACAAATTGAATCATTTACAGCACTTACCGAGGATTTAATGTTTTTGACGCACTATTTTCATTTTACTTACTTCCGGTTTAATTCAATAGCGCTATAAAGGAGATAGTGGTGCCAAGCTAAGGTTTTTAATTTACATTTTCAATCAGTCTCTATCCTTCAAAAATAATAAGAGAAGAGAAAATGAAAAGGGATGTTGTTCACATTTTCAAAAACAAGAAAACATTTAATAAATATGTGTTGCAACTTTCAACGGAGATAACTTTTGACTCGGGTCTCGAAACGACTATTATAATATATCAAATAGAAGCTCGTATCAAATTACACAATATTATTTGGTTAATCTCAGGAAAATATTTTCGGTACCCAAATTGAATCATTTACAGCACCTATTGAGAATTTAAATCTTCTTACTCACCATTTTCATTTTACTTACTTTTGGTTTAATTCAATAGCGCTATAAATGAGATACTGGTGCCAACCGTGGGGTTTTTCTTTTATATTTTCAATCAGTCTCTATCCTTCAAAAATAATAAGAGAAGAGAAAATGAAAGGGGATGTTGTTCACATTTTCAAAAACAACAAAACATTTCATAAATATGCGTTGCAACTTTCAACGGAGATAACTTCTGACTCGGGTATCGAAACGACTATTATAATATATCAAATCGAAGCTCGTATCAAATTACAGAATATGATTTGGTCTCTCTGAGGAAAATATTTTCGGTACCCAAATTGAATCATTTACAGCATTTATCAAGGATTTAATGTTTTTGACGCACGATTTTCATTTTACTTACTTCCGGTTTATTTAAATAACGCTATAAAGGAGATATTGGGGCCAACCGAGGGTTTTTCATTTATATTTTCAATAAGTCTCTATCCTTCAAAAATAATAAGAGAAGAGACATTGAAAGGGGATGTTGTTCACATTTTCAAAAACAACAAAACATTTCATAAATATGCGTTGCAACTTTCAACGCAGATAACTTTTGACTCGGGTATCGAAACGACTATTATAATATATCAAATCGAAGCTCGTATCAAATTACACAATATTATTTGGTTAATCTCAGGAAAATATTTTCTGTACCCAAATTGAATCATTTACAGCACCTACAGAGAATTGAATATTTCTTACGCATCATTTTCATTTTACTTACTTCCTATTTAATTCAATAGCGCTATAAATGAGATACTGATGCCAACCGAGGGTTTTTCATTTATATTTTCAATTAGTCTCTATCCTTCAAAAATAATAAGAGAAGAGACATTGAAAGGGGATGTTGTTCACATTTTCAAAAACAACAAAACATTTAATAGTAATGTGTTGCAACTTTCAACGGAGATAACTTTTGACTCGGGTATCGAAACGACTATTATCATATATCAAATCGAAGCTCGTATCAAATTACACAATATTATTTGGTTAATCGCCATAAAATATTTTCGGTACCCAAATTGAATCATTTACATCACTTATCGAGGATATAACATTTTTGACGCACCATTTTCATTTTACTTACTTCCGGTTTAATTCAATAGCGCTATAAAGGAGATACTGGTGTCAACCGAGGGTTTTTCATTTATATTTTCAATAAGTCTCTATCCTTCAAAAATAATAAGAGAAGAGACATTGAAAGGGGATGTTGTTCACATTTTCAAAAACACCAAAACATTTAATATATATGTGTTGCAACTTTCAACGGAGATAACTTTTGACTCGGGTATCGAAACGACTGTTATAATATATCAAATCGAAGCTCGTATCAAATTACACAATATTATTTGTAAATCTCAGGAAAATATTTTCGGTACCCAAATTGAATCATTTACAGCACTTATCGAGGATTTAATGTTTTTGACGAACCATTTTCATTTTACTTACTTCCGGTTTATTTAAATAGCGCTATAAAGGAGATATTGGTGCCAACCGAGGGTTTTTCATTTATATTTTCAATAAGTCTCTATCCTTCAAAAATAATAAGAGAAGAGACATTGAAAGGGGATGTTGTTCACATTTTCAAAAACAACAAAACATTTCATAAATATGCGTTGCAACTTTCAACGCAGATAACTTTTGACTCGGGTATCGAAACGACTATTATAATATATCAAATCGAAGCTCGTATCAAATTACACAATATTATTTGGTTAATCTCAGGAAAATATTTTCGGTACCTAAATTGAATCATTTACAGCACCTACTGAGAATTGAATATTTCTTACGCATCATTTTCATTTTACTTACTTCCTATTTAATTCAATAGCGCTATAAATGAGATACTGATGCCAACCGAGGGTTTTTCATTTATATTTTCAATTAGTCTCTATCCTTTAAAAATAATAAGAGAAGAGAAAATGAAAGGGGATGTTGTTCACATTTTCAAAAACAACAAAACATTTAATAAATATGCGTTACAACTTTCAACGGAGATAACTTCTGACTCGGGTATCGAAACGACTATTATAATATATCAAATCGAAGCTCGTATCAAATTACACAAAATGATTTGGTCATTCTAAGGAAAATATTTTCGGTACCCAAATTGAATCATTTACAGCACTTATCGAGGATTTAATGTTTTTGACGCACCATTTTCATTTTACTTACTTCCGGTTTAATTCAATAGCGCTATAAAGGAGATAGTGGTGCCAAGCTAGGATTTTTTATTTACATTTTCAATCAGTCTCTATCCTTCAAAAATAATAAGAGAAGAGAAAATGAAAAGGGATGTTGTTCACATTTTCAAAAACATGAAAACATTTAATAAATATGTGTTGCAACTTTCAACGGAGATAACTTTTGACTCGGGTATCGAAACGACTATTATAATATATCAAATTGAAGCTCGTATCAAATTACACAATATTATTTGGTTAATCTCAGGAAAATATTTTCGGTAAACAAATTGAATCATTTACAGCACTTACCGAGGATTTAATGTTTTTGACGCACTATTTTCATTTTACTTACTTCCGGTTTAATTCAATAGCGCTATAAAGGAGATAGTGGTGCCAAGCTAAGGTTTTTAATTTACATTTTCAATCAGTCTCTATCCTTCAAAAATAATAAGAGAAGAGAAAATGAAAAGGGATGTTGTTCACATTTTCAAAAACAAGAAAACATTTAATAAATATGTGTTGCAACTTTCAACGGAGATAACTTTTGACTCGGGTCTCGAAACGACTATTATAATATATCAAATAGAAGCTCGTATCAAATTACACAATATTATTTGGTTAATCTCAGGAAAATATTTTTGGTACCCAAATTGAATCATTTACAGCACCTACTGAGAATTTAAATCTTCTTACTCACCATTTTCATTTTACTTACTTTTGGTTTAATTCAATATCGCTATAAATGAGATACTGGTGCCAACCGTGGGGTTTTTCTTTTATATTTTCAATCAGTCTCTATCCTTCAAAAATAATAAGAGAAGAGAAAATGAAAGGGGATGTTGTTCACATTTTCAAAAACAACAAAACATTTCATAAATATGCGTTGCAACTTTCAACGGAGATAACTTCTGACTCGGGTATCGAAACGACTATTATAATATATCAAATCGAAGCTCGTATCAAATTACACAAAATTATTTGGTCATTCTAAGGAAAATATTTTCGGTACCCAAATTGAATCATTTACAACACTTATCGAGGATTTAATGTTTTTGACGCAACATTTTCATTTTACTTACTTCCGGTTTAATTCAATAGCGCTATATATGAGATACTGGTGCCAACCGAGGGTTTTTCATTTATATTTTCAATTAGTCTCTATCCTTCAAAAATAATAAGAGAAGAGACATTGAAAGGGGATGTTGTTCACATTTTCAAAAACAACAAAACATTTAATAGTAATGTGTTGCAACTTTCAACGGAGATGACTTTTGACTCGGGAATCGAAACGACTATTATCATATATCAAATCGAAGCTCGTATCAAATTACACAATATTATTTGGTTAATCGCAATAAAATATTTTCGGTACCCAAATTGAATCATTTACAGCACTTATCGAGGATATAACGTTTTTGACGCACCATTTTCATTTTACTTACTTCCGGTTTAATTCAATAGCGCTATAAAGGAGATACTGGTGTCAACCGAGGGTTTTTCATTTATATTTTCAATAAGTCTCTATCCTTCAAAAATAATAAGAGAAGAGACATTGAAAGGGGATGTTGTTCACATTTTCAAAAACACCAAAACATTTAATATATATGTGTTGCAACTTTCAACGGAGATAACTTTTGACTCGGGTATCGAAACGACTGTTATAATATATCAAATCGAAGCTCGTATCAAATTACACAATATTATTTGTAAATCTCAGGAAAATATTTTCGGTACCCAAATTGAATCATTTACAGCACTTATCGAGGATTTAATGTTTTTGACGAACCATTTTCATTTTACTTACTTCCGGTTTAATTCAATAGCGCTATAAAGGAGATATTGGTGCCAACCGAGGGTTTTTCATTTATATTTTCAATAAGTCTCTATTATTCAAAAATAATAAGAGAAGAGAAAATGAAAAGGGATGTTGTTCACATTTTCAAAAACAACAAAACATTTCATAAATATGCGTTGCAACTTTCAACGCAGATAACTTTTGACTCGGGTATCGAAACGACTATTATAATATATCAAATCGAAGCTCGTATCAAATTACACAATATTATTTGGTTAATCTCAGGAAAATATTTTCGGTACCCAAATTGAATCATTTACAGCACCTACTGAGAATTGAATATTTCTTACGCATCATTTTCATTTTACTTACTTCCTATTTAATTCAATAGCGCTATAAATGAGATACTGATGCCAACCCAGGGTTTTTCATTTATATTTTCAATTAGTCTCTATCCTTTAAAAATAATAAGAGAAGAGAAAATGAAAGGGGATGTTGTTCACATTTTCAAAAACAACAAAACATTTAATAAATATGCGTTACAACTTTCAACGGAGATAACTTCTGACTCGGGTATCGATACGACTATTATAATATATCAAATCAACGCTCGTATCAAATTACACAAAATGATTTGGTCATTCTAAGGAAAATATTTTCGGTACCCAAATTGAATCATTTACAGCACTTATAGAGGATTTAATGTTTTTGACGCACCATTTTCATTTTACTTACTTCCGGTTTAATTCAATTGCGCTATAAAAGAGATACTGGTGCCAACCGAGGGTTTTTCATTTATATTTTCAATTAGTCTCTATCCTTCAAAAATAATAAGAGAAGAGACATTGAAAGGGGATGTTGTTCACATTTTCAAAAACAACAAAACATTTAATAGTAATGTGTTGCAACTTTAAACGGAGATAACTTTTGACTCGGGTATCGAAACGACTATTATCATATATCAAATCGAAGCTCGTATCAAATTACACAATATTATTTGGTTAATCGCAATAAAATATTTTCGGTTCCCAGATTGAATCATTTACAGCACTTATCGAGGATATAATGTTTTTGACGCACCATTTTCATTTTACTTACTTCCGGTTTAATTCAATAGCGCTATAAAGGAGATACTGGTGCCAACCGAGGGTTTTTCATTTATATTTTCAATAAGTCTCTATCCTTCAAAAATAATAAGAGAAGAGACATTGCAAGGGGATGTTGTTCACATTTTCAAAAACACCAAAACATTTAATATATATGTGTTGCAACTTTCAAAGGAGATAACTTTTGACTCGGGTATCGAAACGACTGTTATAATATATCAAATCGAAGCTCGTATCAAATTATACAATATTATTTGGTTAACCCCAGGAAAATATTTTCGGTACCCAAATTGAATCATTTACAGCACCTACTGAGACTTTAATATTTCTTACTCATCATTTTCATTTTACTTACTTCCTATTTAATTCAATAGCGCTATAAATGAGATACTGATGCCAACTGAGGGTTTTTCATTTATATTTTCAATTAGTCTCTATCCTTCAAAAATAATAAGAGAAGAGAAAATGAAAGGGGATGTGTTTCACATTTTCAAAAACAACAAAACATTTAATAAATATGCGTTACAACTTTCAATAGAGATAACTTCTGACTCGGGTATCGAAACGACTATTATAATATATCAAATCAAAGCTCGTATCAAATTACACAATATGATATGGTCATTCTAAGGAAAATATTTTCGGTACCCAAATTGAATCATTTACAGCACTTATCGAGGATTTAATGTTTTTGACGCAGCATTTTCATTTTACTTACTTGCGATTTAATTCAATAGCGCTATGAAGGAGATACGGGTGCCAACCGAGGGTTTTTCATTTATATTTTCAATCAGTCTATGTCCTTCAAAAATAATAACAGAAGAGACATTGAAAGGAGATGTGGTTCACATTTTCAAAAACAACAAAACATTTAATAGTAATGTGTTGCAACTTTCAACGGAGATAACTTTTGACTCGGGTATCGAAACGACTATTATAAAATATCAAATCGAAGCTCGTATCAAATTACACAATATTATTTGGTTAATCTCAATAAAATATTTTTGGTACCCAAATTGAATCATTTACAGCACTTATCGAGGATTTAATGTTTTTGACGCACCATTTTCATTTTACTTACTTCTGGTTTAATTCAATAGCGCTATAAAGGAGATACTGGTGCCAACCGAGGGTTTTTCATTTATATTTTCAATAAGTCTCTATCCTTCAAAAATAATAAAAGAAGAGAAAATGAAAGGGGATAATGTTCACATTTTCAAAAATAACAAAACATTTAATAAATATGCGTTGCAACTTTCAACGGAGATAACTTTTGACTCGGGTATCGAAACGACTATTATAATATATCAAATCGAAGCTCGTGTCAAATCACAGAATTTGATTTGGTCTTTCTAAGGAAAATCTTTTCGGTACCCAAATTGAATCATTTACAGCACCTACTGAGACTTTAATATTTCTTACTCATCATTTTCATTTTACTTACTTCCTATTTAATTCAATAGCGCTATAAATGAGATACTGATGCCAACTGAGGGTTTTTCATTTATATTTTCAATTAGTCTCTATCCTTCAAAAATAATAAGAGAAGAGAAAATGAAAGGGGATGTGTTTCACATTTTCAAAAACAACAAAACATTTAATAAATATGCGTTACAACTTTCAATGTAGATAACTTCTGACTCGGGTATCGAAACGACTATTATAATATATCAAATCAAAGCTCGTATCAAATTACACAATATGATATGGTCATTCTAAGGAAAATATTTTCGGTACCCAAATTGAATCATTTACAGCACTTATCGAGGATTTAATGTTTTTGACGCAGCATTTTCATTTTACTTACTTGCGATTTAATTCAATAGCGCTATAAAGGAGATACGGGTGCCAACCGAGGGTTTTTCATTTATATTTTCAATAAGTCTCTATCCTTCAAAATTAATAAGAGAAGAGACATTGAAAGGGGATGTTGTTCACATTTGAAAAACAACAAAACATTTAATATATATGTGTTGCAACTTTTAACGGAGATAACGTTTGACTCGGGCATCGAAACGATTATTATAATATATCAAATTAAAGCTCGTATCAAATTACACAATATTATTTGCTTAATTTCAGGAAAATATTTTCGGTACCCAAATTGAATCATTTACAGCAGGATTTAATGTTTTTGACGCACCATTTTCATTTTACTTACTTCCGGTTTAATTCAATAGCGCTATAAATGAGATACTGGTGCCAACCGAGGGTTTTTCATTTATATTTTCAATTAGTCTCTATCCTTCAAAAATAATAAGAGAAGAGAAAATGAAAGGGGATCTCGCTCACATTTTCAAAAACAACAAAACATTTAATAAATATGCATTACAACATTCAACGGAGATAACTTCTGACTCGGGTATCGAAACGACTATTATAATATATCAAATCGAAGCTCGTATCAAATTACACAAAATAATTTGGTCATTCTAAGGAAAATATTTTCGGTACCCAAATTGAATCATTTACAGCACTTATCGAGGATTTAATGTTTTTGACGCACCATTTTCATTTTACTTACTTCCGGTTTAATTCAATAGCGCTATAAAGGAGATACTAGTGCCAACCGAGGGTTTTTCATTTATATTTTCAATAAGTCTCTATCCTTCAAAAATAATAAGAGAAGAGAAAATGAAAGGGGATGTTGTTCACATTTTCAAAAACAACAAAACATTTAATATATATGTGTTGCAACTTTCAACGAAGATAACTTTTGACTCGGATATCGAAACGACTATTATCATATATCAAATCGAAGCTCGTATCAAACTACACAATATTAATTTGTCAATCTTAGGAAAATATTTTCGGTACCCAAATTGAAGCATTTACAGCACCTATTGAGAATTTAATATTTCTTACTCACCATTTTTATTTTACTTACTTCCGGTTTAATTTAATAGCGCTATAAAAGAGATACTGGTTCCAACCTAGGGTTTTTCATTTATAGTTTCAATCAGTCTCTATCCTTCAAAAATAATAAAAGAAGAGAAAATGAAAGGGGATAATGTTCACATTTTCAAAAATAACAAAATATTTAATAAATATGCGTTGCAACTTTCAACGGAGATAACTTTTGACTCGGGTATCGAAACGACTATTATAATATATCAAATCGAAGCTCGTGTCAAATCACAGAATTTGATTTGGTCTTTCTAAGGAAAATCTTTTCGGTACCCAAATTGAATCATTTACAGCACCTACTGAGAATTTAATATTTCTTACTCACCATTTTCATTTTACTTACTTCCGGTTTAATTCAATAGCGCTATAAAAGAGATACTGGTTCCAACCGAGGGTTTTTCATTTATATTTTCAATCAGTCTCTATCCTTCAAAAATAATAAAAGAAGAGAAAATGAAAGGGGATAATGTTCACATTTTCAAAAATAACAAAACATTTAATAAATATGCGTTGCAACTTTCAACGGAGATAACTTTTGACTCGGGTCTCGAAACGACTATTATAATATATCAAATAGAAGCTCGTATCAAATCACACAATATTATTTGGTTAATCTCAGGAAATTATTTTCGGTACCCAAATTGAATCATTTACAGCACCTACTGAGAATTTAAATCTTCTTACTCACCATTTTCATTTTACTTACTTTTGGTTTAATTCAATAGCGCTATAAATGAGATACTGGTGCCAACCGTGGGGTTTTTCTTTTATATTTTCAATCAGTCTCTATCCTTCAAAAATAATAAGAGAAGAGAAAATGAAAGGGGATGTTGTTCACATTTTCAAAAACAACAAAACATTTCATAAATATGCGTTGCAACTTTCAACGGAGATAACTTCTGACTCGGGTATCGAAAGGACTATTATAATATATCAAATCCAAGCTCGTATCAAATTACACAAAATGATTTGGTCATTCTAAGGAAAATATTTTCGGTACCCAAATTGAATCATTTACAGCACTTATCGAGGATTTAATGTTTTTGACGCACCATTTTCATTTTACTTACTTCCGGTTTAATTCAATAGCGCTATAAAGGAGATACTGGTGCCAACCGAGGGTTTTTCTTTTATATTTTCAATCGGTCTCTATCCTTCAAAAATAATAAGAGAAGATACATTGAAAAGGGATGTGGTTCACATTTTCAAAAACAACAAAACATTTAATAGTAATGTTTTGCAACTTTCAACGGAGATAACTTTTGACTCGGGTATCGAAATGACTATTATAAAATATCAAATCGAAGCTCGTATCAAATTACACAATATTATTTGGTTAATCTCAATAAAATATTTTTGGTACCCAAATTGAATCATTTACAGCACTTATCGAGGATTTAATGTTTTTGACGCACCATTTTCATTTTACTTACTTCCGGTTTAATTCAATAGCGCTATAAAGGAGATACTGGTGCCAACCGAGGGTTTTTCATTTATATTTTCAATAAGTCTCTATCCTTCAAAATTAATAAGAGAAGAGACATTGAAAGGGGATGTTGTTCACATTTGAAAAACAACAAAACATTTAATATATATGTGTTGCAACTTTTAACGGAGATAACGTTTGACTCGGGCATCGAAACGATTATTATAATATATCAAATTAAAGCTCGTATCAAATTACACAATATTATTTGCTTAATTTCAGGAAAATATTTTCGGTACCCAAATTGAATCATTTACAGCAGGATTTAATGTTTTTGACGCACCATTTTCATTTTACTTACTTCCGGTTTAATTCAATAGCGCTATAAATGAGATACTGGTGCCAACCGAGGGTTTTTCATTTATATTTTCAATCAGTCTCTATCCTTCAAAAACAATAACAGAAGAGACATTGAAAGGGGATGTGGTTCACATTTTCAAAAACAACAAAACATTTAATAGTATTGTGTTGCAACTATCAACGGAGATAACTTTTGACTCGGGTATCGATACGACTATTATAATATATCAAATCGAAGCTCGTATTAAATTACACAATATTATTTGGTTAATCTCAGGAAAATATTTTCGGTACCCAAATTGAATCATTTACAGCAGGATTTAATGTTTTTGACGCACCATTTTCATTTTACTTACTTCCGGTTTAATTCAATAGCGGTATAAAGGAGATACTGGTGCCAACCGAGGGTTTTGCATTTATATTTTCAATAAGTCTCTATCCTTCAAAAATAATAAGAGAAGAGACATTGAAAGGGGATGTTATTCACATTTTCAAAAACACCAAAACATTTAATATATATGTGTTGCAACTTTCAACGGAGATAACTTTTTACTCGGGTATCGAAACGACTATTATAATATATCAAATGGAAGCTCGTATCAAATTACAAAATATTATTTGGTTAATCTCCCGAAAATATTTTCGGTACCCAAATTGAATCATTTCCAGCACCTATTGAGACTTTAATATTTCTTACTCATCATTTTCATTTTACTTACTTCCTATTTAATTCAATAGCGCTATAAATGAGATACTGATGCCAACCGTGGGCTTTTCATTTATATTTTCAATTAGTCTCTATCCTTCAAAAATAATAAGAGAAGAGAAAATGAAAGGGGATGTTGTTCACATTTTCAAAAACAACAAATCATTTAATAAATATGCGTTGCAACTGTCAACGTAGATAACTTTTGACTCGGGTATCGAAACGACTATTATAATATATCAAATCTAAGCTCGTATCAAATTACACAATATAATTTGGTCATTCTAAGGAAAATATTTTCGGTACCCAAATTGAATCATTTACAGCACTTACCGAGGATTTAATGTTTTTGACGCACTATTTTCATTTTACTTACTTCCGGTTTAATTCAATAGCGCTATAAAGGAGATAGTGGTGCCAAGCTAAGGTTTTTAATTTACATTTTCAATCAGTCTCTATCCTTCAAAAATAATAAGAGAAGAGAAAATGAAAAGGGATGTTGTTCACATTTTCAAAAACAAGAAAACATTTAATAAATATGTGTTGCAACTTTCAACGGAGATAACTTTTGACTCGAGTCTCGAAACGACTATTATAATATATCAAATAGAAGCTCGCATCAAATTACAAAATATTATTTGGTTAATCTCAGGAAAATATTTTCGGTACCCAAATTGAATCATTTACAGCACCTACTGAGAATTTAAATCTTCTTACTCACCATTTTCATTTTACTTACTTTTGGTTTAATTCAATAGCGCTATAAATGAGATACTGGTGCCAACCGTGGGGTTTTTCTTTTATATTTTCAATCAGTCTCTATCCTTCAAAAATAATAAGAGAAGAGAAAATGAAAGGGGATGTTGTTCACATTTTCAAAAACAACAAAACATTTCATAAATATGCGTTGCAACTTTCAACGGAGATAACTTCTGACTCGGGTATCGAAAGGACTATTATAATATATCAAATCGAAGCTCGTATCAAATTACACAAAATGATTTGGTCATTCTAAGGAAAATATTTTCGGTACCCAAATTGAATCATTTACAGCACTTATCGAGGATTTAATGTTTTTGACGCACCATTTTCATTTAACTAAATTCCGGTTTAATTCAATTGCGCTATAAATTAGATACTTGTGCCAACCGAGGGTTTTTCATTTACATTTTCAATCAGTCTCTATCCTTCAAAAATAATAAGAGAAGAGACATTGAAAGGAGATGTGGTTCACATTTTCAAAAACAACAAAACATTTAATAGATATGTTTTGCAACTTTCAACGGAGATAACTTTTGACTTGGATATCGAAACGACTATTATAATATATCAAATCGAAGCTCGTATCAAATTACACAATATTATTTGGTTAATCTCAGGAAAATATTTTCGGTACCCAAATTGAATCATTTACAACACCTATTGAGAATTTAATATTTCTTACTAACCATTTTTATTTTACTTACTTCCGGTTTAATTCAATAGCGCTATAAATGAGATACTAGTGCCAACCGAGGGTTTTTCATTTATATTTTCAATCAGTCTCTCTCCTTCAAAATTAATAAGAGAAGAGACATTGAAAGGGGATGTTTCTCACATTTTCAAAAACAACAAAACATTTAATAAATATGTGTTGCAACTTTCAACGGAGATAACTTCTGACTCGGGTATCGAAACGACTATTATAATATATCAATTCGAAGCTCGTATCAAATTACACAATATTATTTGGTTAATCTTAGGAAAATATTTTCGGTACCCAAATTGAATCATTTACAGCACTTATCGAGGATTTAATGTTTTGACGCACCATTTTCATTTTACTTACTTCCGGTTTAATTCAATAGCGCTATAAAGGAGATACTGGTGCCAACCGAGGGTTTTTCATTTATATTTTCAATAAGTCTCTATCCTTCAAAAATAATAAGAAAAGAGACATTGAAAGGGGATGTTGTTCACATTTGAAAAACAACAAAACATTTAATATATATGTGTTGCAAATTTCAACGGAGAAAACTTTTGACTCGGGCATCAAAACGACTATTATAATATATCAAATCGAAGCTCGTATCAAATTACACAATATTATTTGGTTAATCTCAGGAAAATATTTTCGGTACCCAAATTGAATCATTTACAGCACCTACTGAGAATTTAATATTTCTTACTCATCATTTTCATTTTACTTACTTCCAATTTAATTCAATAGAGCTATAAATGAGATACTGATGCCAACCGAGGGTTTTTCATTTATATTTTCAATTAGTCTCTATCCTTCAAAAATAATAAGAGAAGAGAAAATGAAAGGGGATGTTGTTCACATTTTCAAAAACAACAAAACATTTTATAAATATGCGTTAAAACTTTAAACGGAGATAACTTCTGACTCGGGTATAAAAACGACTATTATAATATATCAAATCAAAGCTCGTATCAAATTACACAAAATGATTTGGTCATTCTAAGTAAAATATTTTCGGTACCCAAATTGAATCATTTACAGCACTTATCGAGGATTTAATGTTTTTGACGCACCATTTTCATTTTACTTACTTCCGGTTTAATTCAATAGCGCTATAAAGGAGATACTGGTGCCAACCGAGGGTTTTTCATTTATATTTTCAATCAGTCTCTATCCTTCAAAAACAATAACAGAAGAGACATTGAAAGGGGATGTGGTTCACATTTTCAAAAACAACAAAACATTTAATAGTATTGTGTTGCAACTATCAACGGAGATAACTTTTGACTCGGATATCGATACGACTATTATAATATATCACATCGAAGCTCGTATTAAATTACACAATATTATTTGGTTAATCTCAGGAAAATATTTTCGGTACCCAAATTGAATCATTTACAGCAGGATTTAATGTTTTTGACGCACCATTTTCATTTTACTTACTTCCGGTTTAATTCAATAGCGGTATAAAGGAGATACTGGTGCCAACCGAGGGTTTTGCATTTATATTTTCAATAAGTCTCTATCCTTCAAAAATAATAAGAGAAGAGACATTGAAAGGGGATGTTATTCACATTTTGAAAAACACCAAAACATTTAATATATATATGTTGCAACTTTCAACGGAGATAACTTTTTACTCGGGTATCGAAACGACTATTATAATATATCAAATGGAAGCTCGTATCAAATTACAAAATATTATTTGGTTAATCTCCCGAAAATATTTTCGGTACCCAAATTGAATCATTTCCAGCACCTATTGAGACTTTAATATTTCTTACTCATCATTTTCATTTTACTTACTTCCTATTTAATTCAATAGCGCTATAAATGAGATACTGATGCCAACCGTGGGCTTTTCATTTATATTTTCAATTAGTCTCTATCCTTCAAAAATAATAAGAGAAGAGAAAATGAAAGGGGATGTTGTTCACATTTTCAAAAACAACAAATCATTTAATAAATATGCGTTGCAACTGTCAACGTAGATAACTTTTGACTCGGGTATCGAAACGACTATTATAATATATCAAATCTAAGCTCGTATCAAATTACACAATATAATTTGGTCATTCTAAGGAAAATCTTTTCGGTACCCAAATTGAATCATTTACACCAGGATTTAATGTTTTTAACGCACTATTTTCATTTTACTTACTTCCGGTTTAATTCAATAGCGCTATAAAGGAGATAGTGGTGCCAAGCTAAGGTTTTTAATTTACATTTTCAATCAGTCTCTATCCTTCAAAAATAATAAGAGAAGAGAAAATGAAAAGGGATGTTGTTCACATTTTCAAAAACAAGAAAACATTTAATAAATATGTGTTGCAACTTTCAACGGAGATAACTTTTGACTCGGGTCTCGAAACGACTATTATAATATATCAAATAGAAGCTCGTATCAAATTACACAATATTATTTGGTTAATCTCAGGAAAATATTTTCGGTACCCAAATTGAATCATTTACAGCACCTACTGAGAATTTAAATCTTCTTACTCACCATTTTCATTTTACTTACTTTTGGTTTAATTCAATAGCGCTATAAATGAGATACTGGTGCCAACCGTGGGGTTTTTCTTTTATATTTTCAATCAGTCTCTATCCTTCAAAAATAATAAGAGAAGAGAAAATGAAAGGGGATGTTGTTCACATTTTCAAAAACAACAAAACATTTCATAAATATGCGTTGCAACTTTCAACGGAGATAATTTCTGACTCGGGTATCGAAAGGACTATTATAATATATCAAATCGAAGCTCGTATCAAATTACACAAAATGATTTGGTCATTTTAAGGAAAATATTTTCGGTACCCAAATTGAATCATTTACAGCACTTATCGAGGATTTAATGTTTTTGACGCACCATTTTCATTTAACTTACTTCCGGTTTAATTCAATTGCGCTATAAATTAGATACTTGTGCCAACCGAGGGTTTTTCATTTACATTTTCAATCAGTCTCTATCCTTCAAAAATAATAAGAGAAGAGACATTGAAAGGAGATGTGGTTCACATTTTCAAAAACAACAAAACATTTAATAGATATGTTTTGCAACTTTCAACGGAGTTAACTTTTGACTTGGATATCGAAACGACTATTATAATATATCAAATCGAAGCTCGTATCAAATTACACAATATTATTTGGTTAATCTCAGGAAAATATTTTCGGTACCCAAATTGAATCATTTACAACACCTATTGAGAATTTAATATTTCTTACTCACCATTTTTATTTTACTTACTTCCGGTTTAATTCAATAGCGCTATAAATGAGATACTAGTGCCAACCGAGGGTTTTTCATTTATATTTTCAATCAGTCTCTCTCCTTCAAAATTAATAAGAGAAGAGACATTGAAAGGGGATGTTTCTCACATTTTCAAAAACAACAAAACATTTAATAAATATGTGTTGCAACTTTCAACGGAGATAACTTTTGACTCGGGTATCGAAACGACTATTATAATATATCAAATCGAAGCTCGTGTCAAATCACAGAATTTGATTTGGTCTCTCTAAGGAAAATCTTTTCGGTACCCAAATTGAATCATTTACAGCACCTACTGAGAATTTAATATTTCTTACTCACCATTTTCATTTTACTTACTTCCGGTTTAATTCAATAGTGCTATAAATGAGATACTCGTGCCAACCGAGGGTTTTTCATTTATATTTTCAATCATTCTCTATCCTTCAAAAATAATAAAAGAAGAGAAAATGAAAGGGGATGATGTTCACATTTTCAAAAATAACAAAACATTTAATAAATATGCTTTGCAACTTTCAACGGAGATAACTTTTGACTCGGGTATCGAAAGTACTATTATAATATATCAAATCGAAGCTCATGTGAAATTACAGAATATGATTTGGTCTATCTAAGGAAAATATTTTCGGTATTCAAATTGAATCATTTGCAGCACCTACTGAGAATTTAATATTTCTTACTCATCCTTTTCATTTTACTTACTTCCTATTTAATTCAATAGCGCTATAAATGAGATACTGATGCCAACCGAGGGTTTTTCATTTATATTTTCAATTAGTCTCTATCCTACAAAAATAATAAGAGAAGAGAAAATGAAAAGGGATGTTGTTCACATTTTCAAAAACAAGAAAACATTTAATAAATATTCGTTGCAATTTTCAACTTAGATAACTTCTGACTCGGGTATCGAAACGACTATTATAATATATCAAATCGAAGCTCGTATCAAATTACACAATATTATTTGGTTAATCTCAGGAAAATATTTTCGGTACCCAAATTGAATCATTTACAGCACCTACTGAGAATTTAATATTTCTTACTCGTCATTTTCATTTTACTTACTTCCTATTTAATTCAATAGCGCTATAAATGAGATACTGATGCCAACCGAGGGTTTTTCATTTATATTTTCAATTAGTCTCTATCCTTGAAAAATAATAAGAGAAGAGAAAATGAAAGGGGATGTTGTTCACATTTTCAAAAACCACAAAACATTTAATAAATATGCGTTACAACTTTCAACGGAGATAACTTCTGACTCGGGTATAAAAATGACTATTATAATATATCAAATCGAAGCTCGTATCAAATTACACAAAATGATTTGGTCATTCTAAGGAAAATATTTTCGGTACCCAAATTGAATCATTTACAGCACTTATCGAGGATTTAATGTTTTTGACGCACCATTTTCATTTTACTTACTTCCGGTTTAATTCAATAGCGCTATAAAGGAGATACTGGTGCCAACCGAGGGTTTTTCATTTATATTTTCAATCAGTCTCTATCCCTCAAAAATAATAACAGAAGAGACATTGAAAGGGGATGTGGTTCACATTTTCAAAAACAACAAAACATTTAATAGTATTGTGTTGCATCTTTCAACGGAGATAACTTTTGACTCGGGTATCGAAAGTACTATTATAATATATCAAATCGAAGCTCGTGTGAAATTACAGAATATGATTTGGTCTATCTAAGGAAAATATTTTCGGTATTCAAATTGAATCATTTGCAGCACCTACTGAGAATTTAATATTTCTTACTCATCCTTTTCATTTTACTTACTTCCTATTTAATTCAATAGCGCTATAAATGAGATACTGATGCCAACCGAGGGTTTTTCATTTATATTTTCAATTAGTCTCTATCCTACAAAAATAATAAGAGAAGAGAAAATGAAAAGGGATGTTGTTCACATTTTCAAAAACAAGAAAACATTTAATAAATATTCGTTGCAATTTTCAACTTAGATAACTTCTGACTCGGGTATCGAAACGACTATTATAATATATCAAATTTAAGCTCGTATCAAATTACACAATATTAATTGGTTAATCTCAGGAAAATATTTTCGGTACCCAAATTGAATCATTTACAGCAGGATTTAATGTTTTTGACGCAACATTTTCATTTTACTTACTTCCGGTTTAATTCAATAGCGCTATAAAGGATATACTGGTGCCAACGAGGGTTTTTCATTTATATTTTCAATAAGTCTCTATCCTTCAAAAATAATAAGAGAAGAGACATTGAAAGGGGATGTTGTTCACATTTGAAAAACAACAAAACATTTAATATATATGTGTTGCAACTTTCAACCGAGATAACTTTTGACTCGGGCATCGAAACGACTATTATAATATATCAAATCGAAGCTCGTATCAAATTACACAATATTATTTGGTTAATCTCAGGAAAATGTTTTCGGTACCCAAATTGAATCATTTACAGCACCTACTGAGAATTTAATATTTCTTACTCATCATTTTCATTTTACTTACTTCCTATTTAATTCAATAGCGCTATAAATGAGATACTGATGCCAACCGAGGGTTTTTCATTTATATTTTCAATTAGTCTCTATCCTTGAAAAATAATAAGAGAAGAGAAAATGAAAGGGGATGTTGTTCACATTTTCAAAAACCACAAAACATTTAATAAATATGCGTTACAACTTTCAACGGAGATAACTTCTGACTCGGGTATAAAAACGACTATTATAATATATCAAATCGAAGCTCGTATCAAATTACACAAAATGATTTGGTCATTCTAAGGAAAATATTTTCGGTACCCAAATTGAATCATTTACAGCACTTATCGAGGATTTAATGTTTTTGACGCACCATTTTCATTTTACTTACTTCCGGTTTAATTCAATAGCGCTATAAAGGAGATACTGGTGCCAACCGAGGGTTTTTCATTTATATTTTCAATCAGTCTCTATCCCTCAAAAATAATAAGAGAAGAGACATTGAAAGGGGATGTGGTTCACATTTTCAAAAACAACAAAACATTTAATAGTATTGTGTTGCATCTTTCAACGGAGATAACTTTTGACTCGGGTATCGAAAGTACTATTATAATATATCAAATCGAAGCTCGTGTGAAATTACAGAATATGATTTGGTCTATCTAAGGAAAATATTTTCGGTATTCAAATTGAATCATTTACAGCAGGATTTAATGTTTTTGACGCACCATTTTCATTTTACTTACTTCCGGTTTAATTCAATAGCGGTATAAAGGAGATACTGGTGCCAACCGAGGGTTTTGCATTTATATTTTCAATAAGTCTCTATCCTTCAAAAATAATAAGAGAAGAGACATTGAAAGGGGATGTTATTCACATTTTGAAAAACACCAAAACATTTAATATATATATGTTGCAACTTTCAACGGAGATAACTTTTTACTCGGGTATCGAAACGACTATTATAATATATCAAATCGAAGCTCGTATCAAATTACACAATATTATTTGGTTAATCTCCCGAAAATATTTTCGGTACCCAAATTGAATCATTTCCAGCACCTACTGAGAATTTAATATTTCTTACTCATCATTTTCATTTTACTTACTTCCAATTTAATTCAATAGAGCTATAAATGAGATACTGATGCCAACCGAGGGTTTTTCATTTATATTTTCAATTAGTCTCTATCCTTCAAAAATAATAAGAGAAGAGAAAATGAAAGGGGATGTTGTTCACATTTTCAAAAACAACAAAACATTTTATAAATATGCGTTAAAACTTTAAACGGAGATAACTTCTGACTCGGGTATAAAAACGACTATTATAATATATCAAATCAAAGCTCGTATCAAATTACACAAAATGATTTGGTCATTCTAAGTAAAATATTTTCGGTACCCAAATTGAATCATTTACAGCACTTATCGAGGATTTAATGTTTTTGACGCACCATTTTCATTTTACTTACTTCCGGTTTAATTCAATAGCGCTATAAAGGATATACTGGTGCCAACCGAGGGTTTTTCATTAATATTTTCAATAAGTCTCTATCCTTCAAAAATAATAAGAGAAGAGACATTGAAAGGGGATGTGGTTCACATTTTCAAAAACAACAAAACATTTAATATATATGTGTTGCAACTTTCAACGGAGATAACTTTTGACTCGGGTATCGATACGACTATTATAATATATCAAATCGAAGCTCGTATTAAATTACACAATATTATTTGGTTAATCTCAGGAAAATATTTTCGGTACCCAAATTGAATCATTTACAGCAGGATTTAATGTTTTTGACGCACCATTTTCATTTTACTTACTTCCGGTTTAATTCAATAGCGGTATAAAGGAGATACTGGTGCCAACCGAGGGTTTTGCATTTATATTTTCAATAAGTCTCTATCCTTCAAAAATAATAAGAGAAGAGACATTGAAAGGGGATGTTATTCACATTTTGAAAAACACCAAAACATTTAATATATATATGTTGCAACTTTCAACGGAGATAACTTTTTACTCGGGTATCGAAACGACTATTATAATATATCAAATGGAAGCTCGTATCAAATTACAAAATATTATTTGGTTAATCTCCCGAAAATATTTTCGGTACCCAAATTGAATCATTTCCAGCACCTATTGAGACTTTAATATTTCTTACTCATCATTTTCATTTTACTTACTTCCTATTTAATTCAATAGCGCTATAAATGAGATACTGATGCCAACCGTGGGCTTTTCATTTATATTTTCAATTAGTCTCTATCCTTCAAAAATAATAAGAGAAGAGAAAATGAAAGGGGATGTTGTTCACATTTTCAAAAACAACAAATCATTTAATAAATATGCGTTGCAACTGTCAACGTAGATAACTTTTGACTCGGGTATCGAAACGACTATTATAATATATCAAATCTAAGCTCGTATCAAATTACACAATATAATTTGGTCATTCTAAGGAAAATATTTTCGGTATTCAAATTGAATCATTTACAGCAGGATTTAATGTTTTTGACGCACCATTTTCATTTTACTTACTTCCGGTTTAATTCAATAGCGGTATAAAGGAGATACTGGTGCCAACCGAGGGTTTTGCATTTATATTTTCAATAAGTCTCTATCCTTCAAAAATAATAAGAGAAGAGACATTGAAAGGGGATGTTATTCACATTTTGAAAAACACCAAAACATTTAATATATATATGTTGCAACTTTCAACGGAGATAACTTTTTACTCGGGTATCGAAACGACTATTATAATATATCAAATCGAAGCTCGTATCAAATTACACAATATTATTTGGTTAATCTCCCGAAAATATTTTCGGTACCGAAATTGAATCATTTCCAGCACCTACTGAGAATTTAATATTTCTTACTCATCATTTTCATTTTACTTACTTCCAATTTAATTCAATAGAGCTATAAATGAGATACTGATGCCAACCGAGGGTTTTTCATTTATATTTTCAATTAGTCTCTATCCTTCAAAAATAATAAGAGAAGAGAAAATGAAAGGGGATGTTGTTCACATTTTCAAAAACAACAAAACATTTTATAAATATGCGTTAAAACTTTAAACGGAGATAACTTCTGACTCGGGTATAAAAACGACTATTATAATATATCAAATCAAAGCTCGTATCAAATTACACAAAATGATTTGGTCATTCTAAGTAAAATATTTTCGGTACCCAAATTGAATCATTTACAGCACTTATCGAGGATTTAATGTTTTTGACGCACCATTTTCATTTTACTTACTTCCGGTTTAATTCAATAGCGCTATAAAGGAGATACTGGTGCCAACCGAGGGTTTTTCATTAATATTTTCAATAAGTCTCTATCCTTCAAAAATAATAAGAGAAGAGACATTGAAAGGGGATGTGGTTCACATTTTCAAAAACAACAAAACATTTAATATATATGTGTTGCAACTTTCAACGGAGATAACTTTTGACTCGGGTATCGATACGACTATTATAATATATCAAATCGAAGCTCATATTAAATTACACAATATTATTTGGTTAATCTCAGGAAAATATTTTCGGTACCCAAATTGAATCATTTACAGCAGGATTTAATGTTTTTGACGCACCATTTTCATTTTACTTACTTCCGGTTTAATTCAATAGCGGTATAAAGGAGATACTGGTGCCAACCGAGGGTTTTGCATTTATATTTTCAATAAGTCTCTATCCTTCAAAAATAATAAGAGAAGAGACATTGAAAGGGGATGTTATTCACATTTTGAAAAACACCAAAACATTTAATATATATATGTTGCAACTTTCAACGGAGATAACTTTTTACTCGGGTATCGAAACGACTATTATAATATATCAAATGGAAGCTCGTATCAAATTACAAAATATTATTTGGTTAATCTCCCGAAAATATTTTCGGTACCCAAATTGAATCATTTCCAGCACCTATTGAGACTTTAATATTTCTTACTCATCATTTTCATTTTACTTACTTCCTATTTAATTCAATAGCGCTATAAATGAGATACTGATGCCAACCGTGGGCTTTTCATTTATATTTTCAATTAGTCTCTATCCTTCAAAAATAATAAGAGAAGAGAAAATGAAAGGGGATGTTGTTCACATTTTCAAAAACAACAAATCATTTAATAAATATGCGTTGCAACTGTCAACGTAGATAACTTTTGACTCGGGTATCGAAACGACTATTATAATATATCAAATCTAAGCTCGTATCAAATTACACAATATAATTTGGTCATTCTAAGGAAAATATTTTCGGTATTCAAATTGAATCATTTACAGCAGGATTTAATGTTTTTGACGCACCATTTTCATTTTACTTACTTCCGGTTTAATTCAATAGCGGTATAAAGGAGATACTGGTGCCAACCGAGGGTTTTGCATTTATATTTTCAATAAGTCTCTATCCTTCAAAAATAATAAGAGAAGAGACATTGAAAGGGGATGTTATTCACATTTTGAAAAACACCAAAACATTTAATATATATATGTTGCAACTTTCAACGGAGATAACTTTTTACTCGGGTATCGAAACGACTATTATAATATATCAAATCGAAGCTCGTATCAAATTACACAATATTATTTGGTTAATCTCCCGAAAATATTTTCGGTACCGAAATTGAATCATTTCCAGCACCTACTGAGAATTTAATATTTCTTACTCATCATTTTCATTTTACTTACTTCCAATTTAATTCAATAGAGCTATAAATGAGATACTGATGCCAACCGAGGGTTTTTCATTTATATTTTCAATTAGTCTCTATCCTTCAAAAATAATAAGAGAAGAGAAAATGAAAGGGGATGTTGTTCACATTTTCAAAAACAACAAAACATTTTATAAATATGCGTTAAAACTTTAAACGGAGATAACTTCTGACTCGGGTATAAAAACGACTATTATAATATATCAAATCAAAGCTCGTATCAAATTACACAAAATGATTTGGTCATTCTAAGTAAAATATTTTCGGTTCCCAAATTGAATCATTTACAGCACTTATCGAGGATTTAATGTTTTTGACGCACCATTTTCATTTTACTTACTTCCGGTTTAATTCAATAGCGGTATAAAGGAGATACTGGTGCCAACCGAGGGTTTTGCATTTATATTTTCAATAAGTCTCTATCCTTCAAAAATAATAAGAGAAGAGACATTGAAAGGGGATGTTATTCACATTTTGAAAAACACCAAAACATTTAATATATATATGTTGCAACTTTCAACGGAGATAACTTTTTACTCGGGTATCGAAACGACTATTATAATATATCAAATGGAAGCTCGTATCAAATTACAAAATATTATTTGGTTAATCTCCCGAAAATATTTTCGGTACCCAAATTGAATCATTTCCAGCACCTATTGAGACTTTAATATTTCTTACTCATCATTTTCATTTTACTTACTTCCTATTTAATTCAATAGCGCTATAAATGAGATACTGATGCCAACCGTGGGCTTTTCATTTATATTTTCAATTAGTCTCTATCCTTCAAAAATAATAAGAGAAGAGAAAATGAAAGGGGATGTTGTTCACATTTTCAAAAACAACAAATCATTTAATAAATATGCGTTGCAACTGTCAACGTAGATAACTTTTGACTCGGGTATCGAAACGACTATTATAATATATCAAATCTAAGCTCGTATCAAATTACACAATATAATTTGGTCATTCTAAGGAAAATATTTTCGGTATTCAAATTGAATCATTTACAGCAGGATTTAATGTTTTTGACGCACCATTTTCATTTTACTTACTTCCGGTTTAATTCAATAGCGGTATAAAGGAGATACTGGTGCCAACCGAGGGTTTTGCATTTATATTTTCAATAAGTCTCTATCCTTCAAAAATAATAAGAGAAGAGACATTGAAAGGGGATGTTATTCACATTTTGAAAAACACCAAAACATTTAATATATATATGTTGCAACTTTCAACGGAGATAACTTTTTACTCGGGTATCGAAACGACTATTATAATATATCAAATCGAAGCTCGTATCAAATTACACAATATTATTTGGTTAATCTCCCGAAAATATTTTCGGTACCGAAATTGAATCATTTCCAGCACCTACTGAGAATTTAATATTTCTTACTCATCATTTTCATTTTACTTACTTCCAATTTAATTCAATAGAGCTATAAATGAGATACTGATGCCAACCGAGGGTTTTTCATTTATATTTTCAATTAGTCTCTATCCTTCAAAAATAATAAGAGAAGAGAAAATGAAAGGGGATGTTGTTCACATTTTCAAAAACAACAAAACATTTTATAAATATGCGTTAAAACTTTAAACGGAGATAACTTCTGACTCGGGTATAAAAACGACTATTATAATATATCAAATCAAAGCTCGTATCAAATTACACAAAATGATTTGGTCATTCTAAGTAAAATATTTTCGGTACCCAAATTGAATCATTTACAGCACTTATCGAGGATTTAATGTTTTTGACGCACCATTTTCATTTTACTTACTTCCGGTTTAATTCAATAGCGCTATAAAGGAGATACTGGTGCCAACCGAGGGTTTTTCATTAATATTTTCAATAAGTCTCTATCCTTCAAAAATAATAAGAGAAGAGACATTGAAAGGGGATGTGGTTCACATTTTCAAAAACAACAAAACATTTAATATATATGTGTTGCAACTTTCAACGGAGATAACTTTTGACTCGGGTATCGATACGACTATTATAATATATCAAATCGAAGCTCATATTAAATTACACAATATTATTTGGTTAATCTCAGGAAAATATTTTCGGTACCCAAATTGAATCATTTACAGCAGGATTTAATGTTTTTGACGCACCATTTTCATTTTACTTACTTCCGGTTTAATTCAATAGCGGTATAAAGGAGATACTGGTGCCAACCGAGGGTTTTGCATTTATATTTTCAATAAGTCTCTATCCTTCAAAAATAATAAGAGAAGAGACATTGAAAGGGGATGTTATTCACATTTTGAAAAACACCAAAACATTTAATATATATATGTTGCAACTTTCAACGGAGATAACTTTTTACTCGGGTATCGAAACGACTATTATAATATATCAAATGGAAGCTCGTATCAAATTACAAAATATTATTTGGTTAATCTCCCGAAAATATTTTCGGTACCCAAATTGAATCATTTCCAGCACCTATTGAGACTTTAATATTTCTTACTCATCATTTTCATTTTACTTACTTCCTATTTAATTCAATAGCGCTATAAATGAGATACTGATGCCAACCGTGGGCTTTTCATTTATATTTTCAATTAGTCTCTATCCTTCAAAAATAATAAGAGAAGAGAAAATGAAAGGGGATGTTGTTCACATTTTCAAAAACAACAAATCATTTAATAAATATGCGTTGCAACTGTCAACGTAGATAACTTTTGACTCGGGTATCGAAACGACTATTATAATATATCAAATCTAAGCTCGTATCAAATTACACAATATAATTTGGTCATTCTAAGGAAAATATTTTCGGTATTCAAATTGAATCATTTACAGCAGGATTTAATGTTTTTGACGCACCATTTTCATTTTACTTACTTCCGGTTTAATTCAATAGCGGTATAAAGGAGATACTGGTGCCAACCGAGGGTTTTGCATTTATATTTTCAATAAGTCTCTATCCTTCAAAAATAATAAGAGAAGAGACATTGAAAGGGGATGTTATTCACATTTTGAAAAACACCAAAACATTTAATATATATATGTTGCAACTTTCAACGGAGATAACTTTTTACTCGGGTATCGAAACGACTATTATAATATATCAAATCGAAGCTCGTATCAAATTACACAATATTATTTGGTTAATCTCCCGAAAATATTTTCGGTACCGAAATTGAATCATTTCCAGCACCTACTGAGAATTTAATATTTCTTACTCATCATTTTCATTTTACTTACTTCCAATTTAATTCAATAGAGCTATAAATGAGATACTGATGCCAACCGAGGGTTTTTCATTTATATTTTCAATTAGTCTCTATCCTTCAAAAATAATAAGAGAAGAGAAAATGAAAGGGGATGTTGTTCACATTTTCAAAAACAACAAAACATTTTATAAATATGCGTTAAAACTTTAAACGGAGATAACTTCTGACTCGGGTATAAAAACGACTATTATAATATATCAAATCAAAGCTCGTATCAAATTACACAAAATGATTTGGTCATTCTAAGTAAAATATTTTCGGTTCCCAAATTGAATCATTTACAGCACTTATCGAGGATTTAATGTTTTTGACGCACCATTTTCATTTTACTTACTTCCGGTTTAATTCAATAGCGCTATAAAGGAGATACTGGTGCCAACCGAGGGTTTTTCATTAATATTTTCAATAAGTCTCTATCCTTCAAAAATAATAAGAGAAGAGACATTGAAAGGGGATGTGGTTCACATTTTCAAAAACAACAAAACATTTAATATATATGTGTTGCAACTTTCAACGGAGATAACTTTTGACTCGGGTATCGATACGACTATTATAATATATCAAATCGAAGCTCATATTAAATTACACAATATTATTTGGTTAATCTCAGGAAAATATTTTCGGTACCCAAATTGAATCATTTACAGCAGGATTTAATGTTTTTGACGCACCATTTTCATTTTACTTACTTCCGGTTTAATTCAATAGCGGTATAAAGGAGATACTGGTGCCAACCGAGGGTTTTGCATTTATATTTTCAATAAGTCTCTATCCTTCAAAAATAATAAGAGAAGAGACATTGAAAGGGGATGTTATTCACATTTTGAAAAACACCAAAACATTTAATATATATATGTTGCAACTTTCAACGGAGATAACTTTTTACTCGGGTATCGAAACGACTATTATAATATATCAAATGGAAGCTCGTATCAAATTACAAAATATTATTTGGTTAATCTCCCGAAAATATTTTCGGTACCCAAATTGAATCATTTCCAGCACCTATTGAGACTTTAATATTTCTTACTCATCATTTTCATTTTACTTACTTCCTATTTAATTCAATAGCGCTATAAATGAGATACTGATGCCAACCGTGGGCTTTTCATTTATATTTTCAATTAGTCTCTATCCTTCAAAAATAATAAGAGAAGAGAAAATGAAAGGGGATGTTGTTCACATTTTCAAAAACAACAAATCATTTAATAAATATGCGTTGCAACTGTCAACGTAGATAACTTTTGACTCGGGTATCGAAACGACTATTATAATATATCAAATCTAAGCTCGTATCAAATTACACAATATAATTTGGTCATTCTAAGGAAAATATTTTCGGTACCCAAATTGAATCATTTACAGCACTTATCGAGGATTTAATGTTTTTGACGCACCATTTTCATTTTACTTACTTCCGGTTTAATTCAATATCGCTATAAAGGAGATAGTTGTGCCAAGCTAGGGTTTTTCATTTATATTTTCAATCAGTCTCTATCCTTCAAAAATAATAAGAGAAGAGACATTGAAAGGGGATGTTGTTCACATTTGAAAAACAACAAAACATTTAATATATATGTGTTGCAACTTTCAACCGAGATAACTTTTGACTCGGGCATCGAAACGACTATTATAATATATCAAATCGAAGCTCGTATCAAATTACACAAAATGATTTGGTCATTCTAAGTAAAATATTTTCGGTACCCAAATTGAATCATTTACAGCACTTATCGAGGATTTAATGTTTTTGACGCACCATTTTCATTTTACTTACTTCCGGTTTAATTCAATAGCGCTATAAAGGAGATACTGGTGCCAACCGAGGGTTTTTCATTAATATTTTCAATAAGTCTCTATCCTTCAAAAATAATAAGAGAAGAGACATTGAAAGGGGATGTGGTTCACATTTTCAAAAACAACAAAACATTTAATATATATGTGTTGCAACTTTCAACGGAGATAACTTTTGACTCGGGTATCGATACGACTATTATAATATATCAAATCGAAGCTCGTATTAAATTACACAATATTATTTGGTTAATCTCAGGAAAATATTTTCGGTACCCAAATTGAATCATTTACAGCAGGATTTAATGTTTTTGACGCACCATTTTCATTTTACTTACTTCCGGTTTAATTCAATAGCGGTATAAAGGAGATACTGGTGCCAACCGAGGGTTTTGCATTTATATTTTCAATAAGTCTCTATCCTTCAAAAATAATAAGAGAAGAGACATTGAAAGGGGATGTTATTCACATTTTCAAAAACAACAAATCATTTAATAAATATGCGTTGCAACTGTCAACGTAGATAACTTTTGACTCGGGTATCGAAACGACTATTATAATATATCAAATCTAAGCTCGTATCAAATTACACAATATAATTTGGTCATTCTAAGGAAAATCTTTTCGGTACCCAAATTGAATCATTTACACCAGGATTTAATGTTTTTAACGCACTATTTTCATTTTACTTACTTCCGGTTTAATTCAATAGCGCTATAAAGGAGATAGTGGTGCCAAGCTAAGGTTTTTAATTTACATTTTCAATCAGTCTCTATCCTTCAAAAATAATAAGAGAAGAGAAAATGAAAAGGGATGTTGTTCACATTTTCAAAAACAAGAAAACATTTAATAAATATGTGTTGCAACTTTCAACGGAGATAACTTTTGACTCGGGTCTCGAAACGACTATTATAATATATCAAATAGAAGCTCGTATCAAATTACACAATATTATTTGGTTAATCTCAGGAAAATATTTTCGGTACCCAAATTGAATCATTTACAGCACCTACTGAGAATTTAAATCTTCTTACTCACCATTTTCATTTTACTTACTTTTGGTTTAATTCAATAGCGCTATAAATGAGATACTGGTGCCAACCGTGGGGTTTTTCTTTTATATTTTCAATCAGTCTCTATCCTTCAAAAATAATAAGAGAAGAGAAAATGAAAGGGGATGTTGTTCACATTTTCAAAAACAACAAAACATTTCATAAATATGCGTTGCAACTTTCAACGGAGATAACTTCTGACTCGGGTATCGAAAGGACTATTATAATATATCAAATCGAAGCTCGTATCAAATTACACAAAATGATTTGGTCATTTTAAGGAAAATATTTTCGGTACCCAAATTGAATCATTTACAGCACTTATCGAGGATTTAATGTTTTTGACGCACCATTTTCATTTAACTTACTTCCGGTTTAATTCAATTGCGCTATAAATTAGATACTTGTGCCAACCGAGGGTTTTTCATTTACATTTTCAATCAGTCTCTATCCTTCAAAAATAATAAGAGAAGAGACATTGAAAGGAGATGTGGTTCACATTTTCAAAAACAACAAAACATTTAATAGATATGTTTTGCAACTTTCAACGGAGTTAACTTTTGACTTGGATATCGAAACGACTATTATAATATATCAAATCGAAGCTCGTATCAAATTACACAATATTATTTGGTTAATCTCAGGAAAATATTTTCGGTACCCAAATTCAATCATTTACAACACCTATTGAGAATTTAATATTTCTTACTCACCATTTTTATTTTACTTACTTCCGGTTTAATTCAATAGCGCTATAAATGAGATACTAGTGCCAACCGAGGGTTTTTCATTTATATTTTCAATCAGTCTCTCTCCTTCAAAATTAATAAGAGAAGAGACATTGAAAGGGGATGTTTCTCACATTTTCAAAAACAACAAAACATTTAATAAATATGTGTTGCAACTTTCAACGGAGATAACTTTTGACTCGGGTATCGAAACGACTATTATAATATATCAAATCGAAGCTCGTGTCAAATCACAGAATTTGATTTGGTCTCTCTAAGGAAAATCTTTTCGGTACCCAAATTGAATCATTTACAGCACCTACTGAGAATTTAATATTTCTTACTCACCATTTTCATTTTACTTACTTCCGGTTTAATTCAATAGTGCTATAAATGAGATACTCGTGCCAACCGAGGGTTTTTCATTTATATTTTCAATCATTCTCTATCCTTCAAAAATAATAAAAGAAGAGAAAATGAAAGGGGATGATGTTCACATTTTCAAAAATAACAAAACATTTAATAAATATGCTTTGCAACTTTCAACGGAGATAACTTTTGACTCGGGTATCGAAAGTACTATTATAATATATCAAATCGAAGCTCATGTGAAATTACAGAATATGATTTGGTCTATCTAAGGAAAATATTTTCGGTATTCAAATTGAATCATTTGCAGCACCTACTGAGAATTTAATATTTCTTACTCATCCTTTTCATTTTACTTACTTCCTATTTAATTCAATAGCGCTATAAATGAGATACTGATGCCAACCGAGGGTTTTTCATTTATATTTTCAATTAGTCTCTATCCTACAAAAATAATAAGAGAAGAGAAAATGAAAAGGGATGTTGTTCACATTTTCAAAAACAAGAAAACATTTAATAAATATTCGTTGCAATTTTCAACTTAGATAACTTCTGACTCGGGTATCGAAACGACTATTATAATATATCAAATTTAAGCTCGTATCAAATTACACAATATTAATTGGTTAATCTCAGGAAAATATTTTCGGTACCCAAATTGAATCATTTACAGCAGGATTTAATGTTTTTGACGCAACATTTTCATTTTACTTACTTCCGGTTTAATTCAATAGCGCTATAAAGGAGATACTGGTGCCAACGAGGGTTTTTCATTTATATTTTCAATAAGTCTCTATCCTTCAAAAATAATAAGAGAAGAGACATTGAAAGGGGATGTTGTTCACATTTGAAAAACAACAAAACATTTAATATATATGTGTTGCAACTTTCAACCGAGATAACTTTTGACTCGGGCATCGAAACGACTATTATAATATATCAAATCGAAGCTCGTATCAAATTACACAATATTATTTGGTTAATCTCAGGAAAATATTTTCGGTACCCAAATTGAATCATTTACAGCACCTACTGAGAATTTAATATTTCTTACTCGTCATTTTCATTTTACTTACTTCCTATTTAATTCAATAGCGCTATAAATGAGATACTGATGCCAACCGAGGGTTTTTCATTTATATTTTCAATTAGTCTCTATCCTTGAAAAATAATAAGAGAAGAGAAAATGAAAGGGGATGTTGTTCACATTTTCAAAAACCACAAAACATTTAATAAATATGCGTTACAACTTTCAACGGAGATAACTTCTGACTCGGGTATAAAAACGACTATTATAATATATCAAATCGAAGCTCGTATCAAATTACACAAAATGATTTGGTCATTCTAAGGAAAATATTTTCGGTACCCAAATTGAATCATTTACAGCACTTATCGAGGATTTAATGTTTTTGACGCACCATTTTCATTTTACTTACTTCCGGTTTAATTCAATAGCGCTATAAAGGTGATACTGGTGCCAACCGAGGGTTTTTCATTTATATTTTCAATCAGTCTCTATCCCTCAAAAATAATAACAGAAGAGACATTGAAAGGGGATGTGGTTCACATTTTCAAAAACAACAAAACATTTAATAGTATTGTGTTGCATCTTTCAACGGAGATAACTTTTGACTCGGGTATCGAAAGTACTATTATAATATATCAAATCGAAGCTCGTGTGAAATTACAGAATATGATTTGGTCTATCTAAGGAAAATATTTTCGGTATTCAAATTGAATCATTTGCAGCACCTACTGAGAATTTAATATTTCTTACTCATCCTTTTCATTTTACTTACTTCCTATTTAATTCAATAGCGCTATAAATG
This sequence comes from Hippophae tibetana, assembly GCA_037013495.1. Taxonomy (NCBI): domain Eukaryota; kingdom Viridiplantae; phylum Streptophyta; class Magnoliopsida; order Rosales; family Elaeagnaceae; genus Hippophae; species Hippophae tibetana. The sequence goes on along the minus strand of CM072812.1, from coordinate 46,155,763 downwards.
AGATACTGATGCCAACCGAGGGTTTTTCATTTATATTTTCAATTAGTCTCTATCCTACAAAAATAATAAGAGAAGAGAAAATGAAAAGGGATGTTGTTCACATTTTCAAAAACAAGAAAACATTTAATAAATATTCGTTGCAATTTTCAACTTAGATAACTTCTGACTCGGGTATCGAAACGACTATTATAATATATCAAATTTAAGCTCGTATCAAATTACACAATATTAATTGGTTAATCTCAGGAAAATATTTTCGGTACCCAAATTGAATCATTTACAGCAGGATTTAATGTTTTTGACGCAACATTTTCATTTTACTTACTTCCGGTTTAATTCAATAGCGCTATAAAGGAGATACTGGTGCCAACGAGGGTTTTTCATTTATATTTTCAATAAGTCTCTATCCTTCAAAAATAATAAGAGAAGAGACAATGAAAGGGGATGTTGTTCACATTTGAAAAACAACAAAACATTTAATATATATGTGTTGCAACTTTCAACCGAGATAACTTTTGACTCGGGCATCGAAACGACTATTATAATATATCAAATCGAAGCTCGTATCAAATTACACAATATTATTTGGTTAATCTCAGGAAAATATTTTCGGTACCCAAATTGAATCATTTACAGCACCTACTGAGAATTTAATATTTCTTACTCGTCATTTTCATTTTACTTACTTCCTATTTAATTCAATAGCGCTATAAATGAGATACTGATGCCAACCGAGGGTTTTTCATTTATATTTTCAATTAGTCTCTATCCTTGAAAAATAATAAGAGAAGAGAAAATGAAAGGGGATGTTGTTCACATTTTCAAAAACCACAAAACATTTAATAAATATGCGTTACAACTTTCAACGGAGATAACTTCTGACTCGGGTATAAAAACGACTATTATAATATATCAAATCGAAGCTCGTATCAAATTACACAAAATGATTTGGTCATTCTAAGGAAAATATTTTCGGTACCCAAATTGAATCATTTACAGCACTTATCGAGGATTTAATGTTTTTGACGCACCATTTTCATTTTACTTACTTCCGGTTTAATTCAATAGCGCTATAAAGGAGATACTGGTGCCAACCGAGGGTTTTTCATTTATATTTTCAATCAGTCTCTATCCCTCAAAAATAATAACAGAAGAGACATTGAAAGGGGATGTGGTTCACATTTTCAAAAACAACAAAACATTTAATAGTATTGTGTTGCATCTTTCAACGGAGATAACTTTTGACTCGGGTATCGAAACGACTATTATAATATATCAAATCGAAGCTCGTATCAAATTACACAATATTATTTGGTTAATCTCAATAAAATATTTTTGGTACCCAAATTGAATCATTTACAGCACTTATCGAGGATTTAATGTTTTTGACGCACCATTTTCATTTTACTTACTTCCGGTTTAATTCAATATCGCTATAAAGGAGATAGTTGTGCCAAGCTAGGGTTTTTTATTTACATTTTCAATCAGTCTCTATCCTTCAAAAATAATAAGAGAAGAGAAAATGAAAAGGGATGTTGTTCACATTTTCAAAAACAACAATACATTTCATAAATATGCGTTGCAACTTTCAACGGAGATAACTTCTGACTCGGGTATCGAAACGACTATTATAATATATCAAATCGAACCTCGTATCAAATTACACAATATTATTTGGTTAATCTCAGGAAAATATTTTCCATACCCAAATTGAATCATTTACAGCAGGATTTAATGTTTTTGACGCACCATTTTTATTTTACTTACTTCCGGTTTAATTCAATAGCGCTATAAAGGAGATACTGGTGCCAACCGAGGGTTTTTCATTTATATTTTCAATAAGTCTCTATCCTTCAAAAATAATAAGAGAAGAGACATTGAAAGGGGATGTTATTCACATTTTCAAAAACAACAAAACATTTAATAAATATGCGTTACAACTTTCAACGGAGATAACTTCTGACTCGGGTATCGAAACGACTATAATAATATATCAAATCGAAGCTCGTATCAAATTACACAAAATGATTTGGTCATTATAAGGAAAATATTTTCGGTACACAAATTGAATCATTTACAGCACTTATCGAGTATTTAATGTTTTTGACGCACTATTTTCATTTTACTTACTTCCGGTTTAATACAATTGCGCTATAAATTAGATACTTGTGGCAACCGAGGGTTTTTCATTTACATTTTCAATCAGTCTCTATCCTTCAAAAATAATAAGAGAAGAGACATTGAAAGGGGATATGGTTCACATTTTCAAAAACAACAAAACATTTAATAGATATGTTTTGCAACTTTCAACGGAGATAATTTTTGACTCGGATATGGAAACGACTATTATAATATATCAAATCGAAACTCATATCAAATTACACAATATTATTTGGTTAATCTCAGGAAAATATTTTCGGTACCCAAATTGAAATCATTTACAGCACCTATTGAGAATTTAATATTTCTTACTCACCATTTTTATTTTACTTACTTCCGGTTTAATTCAATAGCGCTATAAATGAGATACTGGTGCCAACCGAGGGTTTTTCATTTATATTTTCAATCAGTCTCTGTCCTTCAAAAATAATAAGAGAAGAGACATTGAAAGGGGATGTTGCTCACATTTTCAAAAACATCAAAACATTTAATATATATGAGTTGCAACTTTCAACGGAGATAACTTTTTACTCGGGTATCGAAACGACTATTATAATATATCAAATGGAAGCTCGTATCAAATTACACAATATTATTTGGTTAATCTCCCGAAAATATTTTCGGTACCCAAATTGAATCATTTACAGCACCTACTCAGAATTTAATATTTCTTACTCATCATTTTCATTTTACTTACTTCCTATTTAAGTCAATATCGCTATAAATGAGATACTGATGCCAACCGAGGGTTTTTCATTTATATTTTCAATTAGTCTCTATCCTTGAAAAATAATAAGAGAAGAGAAAATGAAAGGGGATGTTGTTCACATTTTCAAAAACCACAAAACATTTAATAAATATGCGTTACAACTTTCAACGGAGATAACTTCTGACTCGGGTATAAAAACGACTATTATAATATATCAAATCGAAGCTCGTATCAAATTACACAAAATGATTTGGTCATTCTAAGGAAAATATTTTCGGTACCCAAATTGAATCATTTACAGCACTTATCGAGGATTTAATGTTTTTGACGCACCATTTTCATTTTACTTACTTCCGGTTTAATTCAATAGCGCTATAAAGGAGATACTGGTGCCAACCGAGGGTTTTTCATTTATATTTTCAATCAGTCTCTATCCCTCAAAAATAATAACAGAAGAGACATTGAAAGGGGATGTGGTTCACATTTTCAAAAACAACAAAACATTTAATAGTATTGTGTTGCATCTTTCAACGGAGATAACTTTTGACTCGGGTATCGAAACGACTATTATAATATATCAAATCGAAGCTCGTATCAAATTACACAATATTATTTGGTTAATCTCAATAAAATATTTTTGGTACCCAAATTGAATCATTTACAGCACTTATCGAGGATTTAATGTTTTTGACGCACCATTTTCATTTTACTTACTTCCGGTTTAATTCAATATCGCTATAAAGGAGATAGTTGTGCCAAGCTAGGGTTTTTTATTTACATTTTCAATCAGTCTCTATCCTTCAAAAATAATAAGAGAAGAGAAAATGAAAAGGGATGTTGTTCACATTTTCAAAAACAACAATACATTTCATAAATATGCGTTGCAACTTTCAACGGAGATAACTTCTGACTCGGGTATCGAAACGACTATTATAATATATCGAATCGAACCTCGTATCAAATTACACAATATTATTTGGTTAATCTCAGGAAAATATTTTCCATACCCAAATTGAATCATTTACAGCAGGATTTAATGTTATTGACGAACCATTTTTATTTTACTTACTTCCGGTTTAATTCAATAGCGCTATAAAGGAGATACTGGTGCCAACCGAGGGTTTTTCATTTATATTTTCAATAAGTCTCTATCCTTCAAAAATAATAAGAGAAGAGACATTGAAAGGGGATGTTATTCACATTTTCAAAAACAACAAAACATTTAATAAATATGCGTTACAACTTTCAACGGAGATAACTTCTGACTCGGGTATCGAAACGACTATTATAATATATCAACTCGAAGCACGTATCAAATTACACAAAATGATTTGGTCATTATAAGGAAAATATTTTCGGTACACAAATTGAATCATTTACAGCACTAATCGAGGATTTAATGTTTTTGACGCACTATTTTCATTTTACTTACTTCCGGTTTAATACAATTGCGCTATAAATTAGATACTTGTGGCAACCGAGGGTTTTTCATTTACATTTTCAATCAGTCTCTATCCTTCAAAAATAATAAGAGAAGAGACATTGAAAGGGGATATGGTTCACATTTTCAAAAACAACAAAACATTTAATAGATATGTTTTGCAACTTTCAACGGAGATAATTTTTGACTCGGATATCGAAACGACTATTATAATATATCAAATCGAAGCTCATATCAAATTACACAATATTATTTGGTTAATCTCAGGAAAATATTTTCGGTACCCAAATTGAAATCATTTACAGCACCTATTGAGAATTTAATATTTCTTACTCACCATTTTTATTTTACTTACTTCCGGTTTAATTCAATAGCGCTATAAATGAGATACTGGTGCCAACCGAGGGTTTTTCATTTATATTTTCAATCAGTCTCTGTCCTTCAAAAATAATAAGAGAAGAGACATTGAAAGGGGATGTTGCTCACATTTTCAAAAACATCAAAACATTTAATATATATGAGTTGCAACTTTCAACGGAGATAACTTTTTACTCGGGTATCGAAACGACTATTATAATATATCAAATGGAAGCTCGTATCAAATTACACAATATTATTTGGTTAATCTCCCGAAAATATTTTCGGTACCCAAATTGAATCATTTACAGCACCTACTCAGAATTTAATATTTCTTACTCATCATTTTCATTTTACTTACTTCCTATTTAAGTCAATATCGCTATAAATGAGATACTGATGCCAACCGAGGGTTTTTCATTTATATTTTCAATTAGTCTCTATCCTTGAAAAATAATAAGAGAAGAAAAATGAAAGGGGATGTTGTTCACATTTTTAAAAACAACAAAACATTTAATAAATATGCGTTAAAACTTTCAACGGAGATAACTTCTCACTCGGCTATAAAAACGACTATTATAATATATCAAATCGAAGCTCGTATCAAATTACACAAAATGATTTGGTCATTCTAAGGAAAATATTTTCGGTACCCAAATTGAATCATTTACAGCAGGATTTAATGTTTTTGACGCACCATTTTCATTTTACTTACTTCCGGTTTAATTCAATAGCGGTATAAAGGAGATACTGGTGCCAACCGAGGGTTTTGCATTTATATTTTCAATAAGTCTCTATCCTTCAAAAATAATAAGAGAAGAGACATTGAAAGGGGATGTTATTCACATTTTGAAAAACACCAAAACATTTAATATATATATGTTGCAACTTTCAACGGAGATAACTTTTTACTCGGGTATCGAAACGACTATTATAATATATCAAATCGAAGCTCGTATCAAATTACACAATATTATTTGGTTAATCTCCCGAAAATATTTTCGGTACCCAAATTGAATCATTTCCAGCACCTATTGAGACTTTAATATTTCTTACTCATCATTTTCATTTTACTTACTTCCAATTTAATTCAATAGCGCTATAAATGAGATACTGATGCCAACCGAGGGTTTTTCATTTATATTTTCAATTAGTCTCTATCCTTCAAAAATAATAAGAGAAGAGAAAATGAAAGGGGATGTTGTTCACATTTTCAAAAACAACAAAACATTTTATAAATATGCGTTAAAACTTTAAACGGAGATAACTTCTGACTCGGGTATAAAAACGACTATTATAATATATCAAATCAAAGCTCGTATCAAATTACACAAAATGATTTGGTCATTCTAAGTAAAATATTTTCGGTACCCAAATTGAATCATTTACAGCACTTATCGAGGATTTAATGTTTTTGACGCACCATTTTCATTTTACTTACTTCCGGTTTAATTCAATAGCGCTATAAAGGAGATACTGGTGCCAACCGAGGGTTTTTCATTAATATTTTCAATAAGTCTCTATCCTTCAAAAATAATAAGAGAAGAGACATTGAAAGGGGATGTGGTTCACATTTTCAAAAACAACAAAACATTTAATATATATGTGTTGCAACTTTCAACGGAGATAACTTTTGACTCGGGTATCGATACGACTATTATAATATATCAAATCGAAGCTCGTATTAAATTACACAATATTATTTGGTTAATCTCAGGAAAATATTTTCGGTACCCAAATTGAATCATTTACAGCAGGATTTAATGTTTTTGACGCACCATTTTCATTTTACTTACTTCCGGTTTAATTCAATAGCGGTATAAAGGAGATACTGGTGCCAACCGAGGGTTTTGCATTTATATTTTCAATAAGTCTCTATCCTTCAAAAATAATAAGAGAAGAGACATTGAAAGGGGATGTTATTCACATTTTCAAAAACAACAAATCATTTAATAAATATGCGTTGCAACTGTCAACGTAGATAACTTTTGACTCGGGTATCGAAACGACTATTATAATATATCAAATCTAAGCTCGTATCAAATTACACAATATAATTTGGTCATTCTAAGGAAAATCTTTTCGGTACCCAAATTGAATCATTTACACCAGGATTTAATGTTTTTAACGCACTATTTTCATTTTACTTACTTCCGGTTTAATTCAATAGCGCTATAAAGGAGATAGTGGTGCCAAGCTAAGGTTTTTAATTTACATTTTCAATCAGTCTCTATCCTTCAAAAATAATAAGAGAAGAGAAAATGAAAAGGGATGTTGTTCACATTTTCAAAAACAAGAAAACATTTAATAAATATGTGTTGCAACTTTCAACGGAGATAACTTTTGACTCGGGTCTCGAAACGACTATTATAATATATCAAATAGAAGCTCGTATCAAATTACACAATATTATTTGGTTAATCTCAGGAAAATATTTTCGGTACCCAAATTGAATCATTTACAGCACCTACTGAGAATTTAAATCTTCTTACTCACCATTTTCATTTTACTTACTTTTGGTTTAATTCAATAGCGCTATAAATGAGATACTGGTGCCAACCGTGGGGTTTTTCTTTTATATTTTCAATCAGTCTCTATCCTTCAAAAATAATAAGAGAAGAGAAAATGAAAGGGGATGTTGTTCACATTTTCAAAAACAACAAAACATTTCATAAATATGCGTTGCAACTTTCAACGGAGATAACTTCTGACTCGGGTATCGAAAGGACTATTATAATATATCAAATCGAAGCTCGTATCAAATTACACAAAATGATTTGGTCATTTTAAGGAAAATATTTTCGGTACCCAAATTGAATCATTTACAGCACTTATCGAGGATTTAATGTTTTTGACGCACCATTTTCATTTAACTTACTTCCGGTTTAATTCAATTGCGCTATAAATTAGATACTTGTGCCAACCGAGGGTTTTTCATTTACATTTTCAATCAGTCTCTATCCTTCAAAAATAATAAGAGAAGAGACATTGAAAGGAGATGTGGTTCACATTTTCAAAAACAACAAAACATTTAATAGATATGTTTTGCAACTTTCAACGGAGTTAACTTTTGACTTGGATATCGAAACGACTATTATAATATATCAAATCGAAGCTCGTATCAAATTACACAATATTATTTGGTTAATCTCAGGAAAATATTTTCGGTACCCAAATTGAATCATTTACAACACCTATTGAGAATTTAATATTTCTTACTCACCATTTTTATTTTACTTACTTCCGGTTTAATTCAATAGCGCTATAAATGAGATACTAGTGCCAACCGAGGGTTTTTCATTTATATTTTCAATCAGTCTCTCTCCTTCAAAATTAATAAGAGAAGAGACATTGAAAGGGGATGTTTCTCACATTTTCAAAAACAACAAAACATTTAATAAATATGTGTTGCAACTTTCAACGGAGATAACTTTTGACTCGGGTATCGAAACGACTATTATAATATATCAAATCGAAGCTCGTGTCAAATCACAGAATTTGATTTGGTCTCTCTAAGGAAAATCTTTTCGGTACCCAAATTGAATCATTTACAGCACCTACTGAGAATTTAATATTTCTTACTCACCATTTTCATTTTACTTACTTCCGGTTTAATTCAATAGTGCTATAAATGAGATACTCGTGCCAACCGAGGGTTTTTCATTTATATTTTCAATCATTCTCTATCCTTCAAAAATAATAAAAGAAGAGAAAATGAAAGGGGATGATGTTCACATTTTCAAAAATAACAAAACATTTAATAAATATGCTTTGCAACTTTCAACGGAGATAACTTTTGACTCGGGTATCGAAAGTACTATTATAATATATCAAATCGAAGCTCATGTGAAATTACAGAATATGATTTGGTCTATCTAAGGAAAATATTTTCGGTATTCAAATTGAATCATTTGCAGCACCTACTGAGAATTTAATATTTCTTACTCATCCTTTTCATTTTACTTACTTCCTATTTAATTCAATAGCGCTATAAATGAGATACTGATGCCAACCGAGGGTTTTTCATTTATATTTTCAATTAGTCTCTATCCTACAAAAATAATAAGAGAAGAGAAAATGAAAAGGGATGTTGTTCACATTTTCAAAAACAAGAAAACATTTAATAAATATTCGTTGCAATTTTCAACTTAGATAACTTCTGACTCGGGTATCGAAACGACTATTATAATATATCAAATTTAAGCTCGTATCAAATTACACAATATTAATTGGTTAATCTCAGGAAAATATTTTCGGTACCCAAATTGAATCATTTACAGCAGGATTTAATGTTTTTGACGCAACATTTTCATTTTACTTACTTCCGGTTTAATTCAATAGCGCTATAAAGGAGATACTGGTGCCAACGAGGGTTTTTCATTTATATTTTCAATAAGTCTCTATCCTTCAAAAATAATAAGAGAAGAGACATTGAAAGGGGATGTTGTTCACATTTGAAAAACAACAAAACATTTAATATATATGTGTTGCAACTTTCAACCGAGATAACTTTTGACTCGGGCATCGAAACGACTATTATAATATATCAAATCGAAGCTCGTATCAAATTACACAATATTATTTGGTTAATCTCAGGAAAATATTTTCGGTACCCAAATTGAATCATTTACAGCACCTACTGAGAATTTAATATTTCTTACTCGTCATTTTCATTTTACTTACTTCCTATTTAATTCAATAGCGCTATAAATGAGATACTGATGCCAACCGAGGGTTTTTCATTTATATTTTCAATTAGTCTCTATCCTTGAAAAATAATAAGAGAAGAGAAAATGAAAGGGGATGTTGTTCACATTTTCAAAAACCACAAAACATTTAATAAATATGCGTTACAACTTTCAACGGAGATAACTTCTGACTCGGGTATAAAAACGACTATTATAATATATCAAATCGAAGCTCGTATCAAATTACACAAAATGATTTGGTCATTCTAAGGAAAATATTTTCGGTACCCAAATTGAATCATTTACAGCACTTATCGAGGATTTAATGTTTTTGACGCACCATTTTCATTTTACTTACTTCCGGTTTAATTCAATAGCGCTATAAAGGAGATACTGGTGCCAACCGAGGGTTTTTCATTTATATTTTCAATCAGTCTCTATCCCTCAAAAATAATAACAGAAGAGACATTGAAAGGGGATGTGGTTCACATTTTCAAAAACAACAAAACATTTAATAGTATTGTGTTGCATCTTTCAACGGAGATAACTTTTGACTCGGGTATCGAAAGTACTATTATAATATATCAAATCGAAGCTCGTGTGAAATTACAGAATATGATTTGGTCTATCTAAGGAAAATATTTTCGGTATTCAAATTGAATCATTTGCAGCACCTACTGAGAATTTAATATTTCTTACTCATCCTTTTCATTTTACTTACTTCCTATTTAATTCAATAGCGCTATAAATGAGATACTGATGCCAACCGAGGGTTTTTCATTTATATTTTCAATTAGTCTCTATCCTACAAAAATAATAAGAGAAGAGAAAATGAAAAGGGATGTTGTTCACATTTTCAAAAACAAGAAAACATTTAATAAATATTCGTTGCAATTTTCAACTTAGATAACTTCTGACTCGGGTATCGAAACGACTATTATAATATATCAAATTTAAGCTCGTATCAAATTACACAATATTAATTGGTTAATCTCAGAAAAATATTTTCGGTACCCAAATTGAATCATTTACAGCAGGATTTAATGTTTTTGACGCAACATTTTCATTTTACTTACTTCCGGTTTAATTCAATAGCGCTATAAAGGAGATACTGGTGCCAACGAGGGTTTTTCATTTATATTTTCAATAAGTCTCTATCCTTCAAAAATAATAAGAGAAGAGACATTGAAAGGGGATGTTGTTCACATTTGAAAAACAACAAAACATTTAATATATATGTGTTGCAACTTTCAACCGAGATAACTTTTGACTCGGGCATCGAAACGACTATTATAATATATCAAATCGAAGCTCGTATCAAATTACACAATATTATTTGGTTAATCTCAGGAAAATATTTTCGGTACCCAAATTGAATCATTTACAGCACCTACTGAGAATTTAATATTTCTTACTCGTCATTTTCATTTTACTTACTTCCTATTTAATTCAATAGCGCTATAAATGAGATACTGATGCCAACCGAGGGTTTTTCATTTATATTTTCAATTAGTCTCTATCCTTGAAAAATAATAAGAGAAGAGAAAATGAAAGGGGATGTTGTTCACATTTTCAAAAACCACAAAACATTTAATAAATATGCGTTACAACTTTCAACGGAGATAACTTCTGACTCGGGTATAAAAACGACTATTATAATATATCAAATCGAAGCTCGTATCAAATTACACAAAATGATTTGGTCATTCTAAGGAAAATATTTTCGGTACCCAAATTGAATCATTTACAGCACTTATCGAGGATTTAATGTTTTTGACGCACCATTTTCATTTTACTTACTTCCGGTTTAATTCAATAGCGCTATAAAGGAGATACTGGTGCCAACCGAGGGTTTTTCATTTATATTTTCAATCAGTCTCTATCCCTCAAAAATAATAACAGAAGAGACATTGAAAGGGGATGTGGTTCACATTTTCAAAAACAACAAAACATTTAATAGTATTGTGTTGCATCTTTCAACGGAGATAACTTTTGACTCGGGTATCGAAAGTACTATTATAATATATCAAATCGAAGCTCGTGTGAAATTAGAGAATATGATTTGGTCTATCTAAGGAAAATATTTTCGGTATTCAAATTGAATCATTTGCAGCACCTACTGAGAATTTAATATTTCTTACTCATCCTTTTCATTTTACTTACTTCCTATTTAATTCAATAGCGCTATAAATGAGATACTGATGCCAACCGAGGGTTTTTCATTTATATTTTCAATTAGTCTCTATCCTACAAAAATAATAAGAGAAGAGAAAATGAAAAGGGATGTTGTTCACATTTTCAAAAACAAGAAAACATTTAATAAATATTCGTTGCAATTTTCAACTTAGATAACTTCTGACTCGGGTATCGAAACGACTATTATAATATATCAAATTTAAGCTCGTATCAAATTACACAATATTAATTGGTTAATCTCAGAAAAATATTTTCGGTACCCAAATTGAATCATTTACAGCAGGATTTAATGTTTTTGACGCAACATTTTCATTTTACTTACTTCCGGTTTAATTCAATAGCGCTATAAAGGAGATACTGGTGCCAACGAGGGTTTTTCATTTATATTTTCAATAAGTCTCTATCCTTCAAAAATAATAAGAGAAGAGACATTGAAAGGGGATGTTGTTCACATTTGAAAAACAACAAAACATTTAATATATATGTGTTGCAACTTTCAACCGAGATAACTTTTGACTCGGGCATCGAAACGACTATTATAATATATCAAATCGAAGCTCGTATCAAATTACACAATATTATTTGGTTAATCTCAGGAAAATATTTTCGGTACCCAAATTGAATCATTTACAGCACCTACTGAGAATTTAATATTTCTTACTCGTCATTTTCATTTTACTTACTTCCTATTTAATTCAATAGCGCTATAAATGAGATACTGATGCCAACCGAGGGTTTTTCATTTATATTTTCAATTAGTCTCTATCCTTGAAAAATAATAAGAGAAGAGAAAATGAAAGGGGATGTTGTTCACATTTTCAAAAACCACAAAACATTTAATAAATATGCGTTACAACTTTCAACGGAGATAACTTCTGACTCGGGTATAAAAACGACTATTATAATATATCAAATCGAAGCTCGTATCAAATTACACAAAATGATTTGGTCATTCTAAGGAAAATATTTTCGGTACCCAAATTGAATCATTTACAGCACTTATCGAGGATTTAATGTTTTTGACGCACCATTTTCATTTTACTTACTTCCGGTTTAATTCAATAGCGCTATAAAGGAGATACTGGTGCCAACCGAGGGTTTTTCATTTATATTTTCAATCAGTCTCTATCCCTCAAAAATAATAACAGAAGAGACATTGAAAGGGGATGTGGTTCACATTTTCAAAAACAACAAAACATTTAATAGTATTGTGTTGCATCTTTCAACGGAGATAACTTTTGACTCGGGTATCGAAACGACTATTATAATATATCAAATCGAAGCTCGTATCAAATTACACAATATTATTTGGTTAATCTCAATAAAATATTTTTGGTACCCAAATTGAATCATTTACAGCACTTATCGAGGATTTAATGTTTTTGACGCACCATTTTCATTTTACTTACTTCCGGTTTAATTCAATATCGCTATAAAGGAGATAGTTGTGCCAAGCTAGGGTTTTTCATTTATATTTTCAATCAGTCTCTATCCTTCAAAAATAATAAGAGAAGAGACATTGAAAGGGGATGTTGTTCACATTTGAAAAACAACAAAACATTTAATATATATGTGTTGCAACTTTCAACCGAGATAACTTTTGACTCGGGCATCGAAACGACTATTATAATATATCAAATCGAAGCTCGTATCAAATTACACAAAATGATTTGGTCATTCTAAGTAAAATATTTTCGGTACCCAAATTGAATCATTTACAGCACTTATCGAGGATTTAATGTTTTTGACGCACCATTTTCATTTTACTTACTTCCGGTTTAATTCAATAGCGCTATAAAGGAGATACTGGTGCCAACCGAGGGTTTTTCATTAATATTTTCAATAAGTCTCTATCCTTCAAAAATAATAAGAGAAGAGACATTGAAAGGGGATGTGGTTCACATTTTCAAAAACAACAAAACATTTAATATATATGTGTTGCAACTTTCAACGGAGATAACTTTTGACTCGGGTATCGATACGACTATTATAATATATCAAATCGAAGCTCGTATTAAATTACACAATATTATTTGGTTAATCTCAGGAAAATATTTTCGGTACCCAAATTGAATCATTTACAGCAGGATTTAATGTTTTTGACGCACCATTTTCATTTTACTTACTTCCGGTTTAATTCAATAGCGGTATAAAGGAGATACTGGTGCCAACCGAGGGTTTTGCATTTATATTTTCAATAAGTCTCTATCCTTCAAAAATAATAAGAGAAGAGACATTGAAAGGGGATGTTATTCACATTTTCAAAAACAACAAATCATTTAATAAATATGCGTTGCAACTGTCAACGTAGATAACTTTTGACTCGGGTATCGAAACGACTATTATAATATATCAAATCTAAGCTCGTATCAAATTACACAATATAATTTGGTCATTCTAAGGAAAATCTTTTCGGTACCCAAATTGAATCATTTACACCAAGATTTAATGTTTTTAACGCACTATTTTCATTTTACTTACTTCCGGTTTAATTCAATAGCGCTATAAAGGAGATAGTGGTGCCAAGCTAAGGTTTTTAATTTACATTTTCAATCAGTCTCTATCCTTCAAAAATAATAAGAGAAGAGAAAATGAAAAGGGATGTTGTTCACATTTTCAAAAACAAGAAAACATTTAATAAATATGTGTTGCAACTTTCAACGGAGATAACTTTTGACTCGGGTCTCGAAACGACTATTATAATATATCAAATAGAAGCTCGTATCAAATTACACAATATTATTTGGTTAATCTCAGGAAAATATTTTCGGTACCCAAATTGAATCATTTACAGCACCTACTGAGAATTTAAATCTTCTTACTCACCATTTTCATTTTACTTACTTTTGGTTTAATTCAATAGCGCTATAAATGAGATACTGGTGCCAACCGTGGGGTTTTTCTTTTATATTTTCAATCAGTCTCTATCCTTCAAAAATAATAAGAGAAGAGAAAATGAAAGGGGATGTTGTTCACATTTTCAAAAACAACAAAACATTTCATAAATATGCGTTGCAACTTTCAACGGAGATAACTTCTGACTCGGGTATCGAAAGGACTATTATAATATATCAAATCGAAGCTCGTATCAAATTACACAAAATGATTTGGTCATTTTAAGGAAAATATTTTCGGTACCCAAATTGAATCATTTACAGCACTTATCGAGGATTTAATGTTTTTGACGCACCATTTTCATTTAACTTACTTCCGGTTTAATTCAATTGCGCTATAAATTAGATACTTGTGCCAACCGAGGGTTTTTCATTTACATTTTCAATCAGTCTCTATCCTTCAAAAATAATAAGAGAAGAGACATTGAAAGGAGATGTGGTTCACATTTTCAAAAACAACAAAACATTTAATAGATATGTTTTGCAACTTTCAACGGAGTTAACTTTTGACTTGGATATCGAAACGACTATTATAATATATCAAATCGAAGCTCGTATCAAATTACACAATATTATTTGGTTAATCTCAGGAAAATATTTTCGGTACCCAAATTGAATCATTTACAACACCTATTGAGAATTTAATATTTCTTACTCACCATTTTTATTTTACTTACTTCCGGATTAATTCAATAGCGCTATAAATGAGATACTAGTGCCAACCGAGGGTTTTTCATTTATATTTTCAATCAGTCTCTCTCCTTCAAAATTAATAAGAGAAGAGACATTGAAAGGGGATGTTTCTCACATTTTCAAAAACAACAAAACATTTAATAAATATGTGTTGCAACTTTCAACGGAGATAACTTTTGACTCGGGTATCGAAACGACTATTATAATATATCAAATCGAAGCTCGTGTCAAATCACAGAATTTGATTTGGTCTCTCTAAGGAAAATCTTTTCGGTACCCAAATTGAATCATTTACAGCACCTACTGAGAATTTAATATTTCTTACTCACCATTTTCATTTTACTTACTTCCGGTTTAATTCAATAGTGCTATAAATGAGATACTCGTGCCAACCGAGGGTTTTTCATTTATATTTTCAATCATTCTCTATCCTTCAAAAATAATAAAAGAAGAGAAAATGAAAGGGGATGATGTTCACATTTTCAAAAATAACAAAACATTTAATAAATATGCTTTGCAACTTTCAACGGAGATAACTTTTGACTCGGGTATCGAAAGTACTATTATAATATATCAAATCGAAGCTCATGTGAAATTACAGAATATGATTTGGTCTATCTAAGGAAAATATTTTCGGTATTCAAATTGAATCATTTGCAGCACCTACTGAGAATTTAATATTTCTTACTCATCCTTTTCATTTTACTTACTTCCTATTTAATTCAATAGCGCTATAAATGAGATACTGATGCCAACCGAGGGTTTTTCATTTATATTTTCAATTAGTCTCTATCCTACAAAAATAATAAGAGAAGAGAAAATGAAAAGGGATGTTGTTCACATTTTCAAAAACAAGAAAACATTTAATAAATATTCGTTGCAATTTTCAACTTAGATAACTTCTGACTCGGGTATCGAAACGACTATTATAATATATCAAATTTAAGCTCGTATCAAATTACACAATATTAATTGGTTAATCTCAGGAAAATATTTTCGGTACCCAAATTGAATCATTTACAGCAGGATTTAATGTTTTTGACGCAACATTTTCATTTTACTTACTTCCGGTTTAATTCAATAGCGCTATAAAGGAGATACTGGTGCCAACGAGGGTTTTTCATTTATATTTTCAATAAGTCTCTATCCTTCAAAAATAATAAGAGAAGAGACATTGAAAGGGTATGTTGTTCACATTTGAAAAACAACAAAACATTTAATATATATGTCTTGCAACTTTCAACCGAGATAACTTTTGACTCGGGCATCGAAACGACTATTATAATATATCAAATCGAAGCTCGTATCAAATTACACAAAATGATTTGGTCATTCTAAGTAAAATATTTTCGGTACCCAAATTGAATCATTTACAGCACCTACTGAGAATTTAATATTTCTTACTCGTCATTTTCATTTTACTTACTTCCTATTTAATTCAATAGCGCTATAAATGAGATACTGATGCCAACCGAGGGTTTTTCATTTATATTTTCAATTAGTCTCTATCCTTGAAAAATAATAAGAGAAGAGAAAATGAAAGGGGATGTTGTTCACATTTTCAAAAACCACAAAACATTTAATAAATATGCGTTACAACTTTCAACGGAGATAACTTCTGACTCGGGTATAAAAACGACTATTATAATATATCAAATCGAAGCTCGTATCAAATTACACAAAATGATTTGGTCATTCTAAGGAAAATATTTTCGGTACCCAAATTGAATCATTTACAGCACTTATCGAGGATTTAATGTTTTTGACGCACCATTTTCATTTTACTTACTTCCGGTTTAATTCAATAGCGCTATAAAGGAGATACTGGTGCCAACCGAGGGTTTTTCATTTATATTTTCAATCAGTCTCTATCCCTCAAAAATAATAACAGAAGAGACATTGAAAGGGGATGTGGTTCACATTTTCAAAAACAACAAAACATTTAATAGTATTGTGTTGCATCTTTCAACGGAGATAACTTTTGACTCGGGTATCGAAAGTACTATTATAATATATCAAATCGAAGCTCGTGTGAAATTACAGAATATGA
This sequence comes from Hippophae tibetana, assembly GCA_037013495.1. NCBI lineage: Eukaryota > Viridiplantae > Streptophyta > Magnoliopsida > Rosales > Elaeagnaceae > Hippophae > Hippophae tibetana. Next base: position 46,138,575 of record CM072812.1, on the reverse strand, counting down.
TTTGGTCTATCTAAGGAAAATATTTTCGGTATTCAAATTGAATCATTTGCAGCACCTACTGAGAATTTAATATTTCTTACTCATCCTTTTCATTTTACTTACTTCCTATTTAATTCAATAGCGCTATAAATGAGATACTGATGCCAACCGAGGGTTTTTCATTTATATTTTCAATTAGTCTCTATCCTACAAAAATAATAAGAGAAGAGAAAATGAAAAGGGATGTTGTTCACATTTTCAAAAACAAGAAAACATTTAATAAATATTCGTTGCAATTTTCAACTTAGATAACTTCTGACTCGGGTATCGAAACGACTATTATAATATATCAAATTTAAGCTCGTATCAAATTACACAATATTAATTGGTTAATCTCAGGAAAATATTTTCGGTACCCAAATTGAATCATTTACAGCAGGATTTAATGTTTTTGACGCAACATTTTCATTTTACTTACTTCCGGTTTAATTCAATAGCGCTATAAAGGAGATACTGGTGCCAACGAGGGTTTTTCATTTATATTTTCAATAAGTCTCTATCCTTCAAAAATAATAAGAGAAGAGACATTGAAAGGGGATGTTGTTCACATTTGAAAAACAACAAAACATTTAATATATATGTGTTGCAACTTTCAACCGAGATAACTTTTGACTCGGGCATCGAAACGACTATTATAATATATCAAATCGAAGCTCGTATCAAATTACACAATATTATTTGGTTAATCTCAGGAAAATATTTTCGGTACCCAAATTGAATCATTTACAGCACCTACTGAGAATTTAATATTTCTTACTCGTCATTTTCATTTTACTTACTTCCTATTTAATTCAATAGCGCTATAAATGAGATACTGATGCCAACCGAGGGTTTTTCATTTATATTTTCAATTAGTCTCTATCCTTGAAAAATAATAAGAGAAGAGAAAATGAAAGGGGATGTTGTTCACATTTTCAAAAACCACAAAACATTTAATAAATATGCGTTACAACTTTCAACGGAGATAACTTCTGACTCGGGTATAAAAACGACTATTATAATATATCAAATCGAAGCTCGTATCAAATTACACAAAATGATTTGGTCATTCTAAGGAAAATATTTTCGGTACCCAAATTGAATCATTTACAGCACTTATCGAGGATTTAATGTTTTTGACGCACCATTTTCATTTTACTTACTTCCGGTTTAATTCAATAGCGCTATAAAGGAGATACTGGTGCCAACCGAGGGTTTTTCATTTATATTTTCAATCAGTCTCTATCCCTCAAAAATAATAACAGAAGAGACATTGAAAGGGGATGTGGTTCACATTTTCAAAAACAACAAAACATTTAATAGTATTGTGTTGCATCTTTCAACGGAGATAACTTTTGACTCGGGTATCGAAACGACTATTATAATATATCAAATCGAAGCTCGTATCAAATTACACAATATTATTTGGTTAATCTCAATAAAATATTTTTGGTACCCAAATTGAATCATTTACAGCACTTATCGAGGATTTAATGTTTTTGACGCACCATTTTCATTTTACTTACTTCCGGTTTAATTCAATATCGCTATAAAGGAGATAGTTGTGCCAAGCTAGGGTTTTTTATTTACATTTTCAATCAGTCTCTATCCTTCAAAAATAATAAGAGAAGAGAAAATGAAAAGGGATGTTGTTCACATTTTCAAAAACAACAATACATTTCATAAATATGCGTTGCAACTTTCAACGGAGATAACTTCTGACTCGGGTATCGAAACGACTATTATAATATATCAAATCGAACCTCGTATCAAATTACACAATATTATTTGGTTAATCTCAGGAAAATATTTTCCATACCCAAATTGAATCATTTACAGCAGGATTTAATGTTTTTGACGCACCATTTTTATTTTACTTACTTCCGGTTTAATTCAATAGCGCTATAAAGGAGATACTGGTGCCAACCGAGGGTTTTTCATTTATATTTTCAATAAGTCTCTATCCTTCAAAAATAATAAGAGAAGAGACATTGAAAGGGGATGTTATTCACATTTTCAAAAACAACAAAACATTTAATAAATATGCGTTACAACTTTCAACGGAGATAACTTCTGACTCGGGTATCGAAACGACTATAATAATATATCAAATCGAAGCTCGTATCAAATTACACAAAATGATTTGGTCATTATAAGGAAAATATTTTCGGTACACAAATTGAATCATTTACAGCACTTATCGAGTATTTAATGTTTTTGACGCACTATTTTCATTTTACTTACTTCCGGTTTAATACAATTGCGCTATAAATTAGATACTTGTGGCAACCGAGGGTTTTTCATTTACATTTTCAATCAGTCTCTATCCTTCAAAAATAATAAGAGAAGAGACATTGAAAGGGGATATGGTTCACATTTTCAAAAACAACAAAACATTTAATAGATATGTTTTGCAACTTTCAACGGAGATAATTTTTGACTCGGATATCGAAACGACTATTATAATATATCAAATCGAAACTCATATCAAATTACACAATATTATTTGGTTAATCTCAGGAAAATATTTTCGGTACCCAAATTGAAATCATTTACAGCACCTATTGAGAATTTAATATTTCTTACTCACCATTTTTATTTTACTTACTTCCGGTTTAATTCAATAGCGCTATAAATGAGATACTGGTGCCAACCGAGGGTTTTTCATTTATATTTTCAATCAGTCTCTGTCCTTCAAAAATAATAAGAGAAGAGACATTGAAAGGGGATGTTGCTCACATTTTCAAAAACATCAAAACATTTAATATATATGAGTTGCAACTTTCAACGGAGATAACTTTTTACTCGGGTATCGAAACGACTATTATAATATATCAAATGGAAGCTCGTATCAAATTACACAATATTATTTGGTTAATCTCCCGAAAATATTTTCGGTACCCAAATTGAATCATTTACAGCACCTACTGAGAATTTAATATTTCTTACTCATCATTTTCATTTTACTTACTTCCTATTTAAGTCAATATCGCTATAAATGAGATACTGATGCCAACCGAGGGTTTTTCATTTATATTTTCAATTAGTCTCTATCCTTGAAAAATAATAAGAGAAGAGAAAATGAAAGGGGATGTTGTTCACATTTTCAAAAACCACAAAACATTTAATAAATATGCGTTACAACTTTCAACGGAGATAACTTCTGACTCGGGTATAAAAACGACTATTATAATATATCAAATCGAAGCTCGTATCAAATTACACAAAATGATTTGGTCATTCTAAGGAAAATATTTTCGGTACCCAAATTGAATCATTTACAGCACTTATCGAGGATTTAATGTTTTTGACGCACCATTTTCATTTTACTTACTTCCGGTTTAATTCAATAGCGCTATAAAGGAGATACTGGTGCCAACCGAGGGTTTTTCATTTATATTTTCAATCAGTCTCTATCCCTCAAAAATAATAACAGAAGAGACATTGAAAGGGGATGTGGTTCACATTTTCAAAAACAACAAAACATTTAATAGTATTGTGTTGCATCTTTCAACGGAGATAACTTTTGACTCGGGTATCGAAACGACTATTATAATATATCAAATCGAAGCTCGTATCAAATTACACAATATTATTTGGTTAATCTCAATAAAATATTTTTGGTACCCAAATTGAATCATTTACAGCACTTATCGAGGATTTAATGTTTTTGACGCACCATTTTCATTTTACTTACTTCCGGTTTAATTCAATATCGCTATAAAGGAGATAGTTGTGCCAAGCTAGGGTTTTTTATTTACATTTTCAATCAGTCTCTATCCTTCAAAAATAATAAGAGAAGAGAAAATGAAAAGGGATGTTGTTCACATTTTCAAAAACAACAATACATTTCATAAATATGCGTTGCAACTTTCAACGGAGATAACTTCTGACTCGGGTATCGAAACGACTATTATAATATATCGAATCGAACCTCGTATCAAATTACACAATATTATTTGGTTAATCTCAGGAAAATATTTTCCATACCCAAATTGAATCATTTACAGCAGGATTTAATGTTATTGACGAACCATTTTTATTTTACTTACTTCCGGTTTAATTCAATAGCGCTATAAAGGAGATACTGGTGCCAACCGAGGGTTTTTCATTTATATTTTCAATAAGTCTCTATCCTTCAAAAATAATAAGAGAAGAGACATTGAAAGGGGATGTTATTCACATTTTCAAAAACAACAAAACATTTAATAAATATGCGTTACAACTTTCAACGGAGATAACTTCTGACTCGGGTATCGAAACGACTATTATAATATATCAACTCGAAGCTCGTATCAAATTACACAAAATGATTTGGTCATTATAAGGAAAATATTTTCGGTACACAAATTGAATCATTTACAGCACTTATCGAGGATTTAATGTTTTTGACGCACTATTTTCATTTTACTTACTTCCGGTTTAATACAATTGCGCTATAAATTAGATACTTGTGGCAACCGAGGGTTTTTCATTTACATTTTCAATCAGTCTCTATCCTTCAAAAATAATAAGAGAAGAGACATTGAAAGGGGATATGGTTCACATTTTCAAAAACAACAAAACATTTAATAGATATGTTTTGCAACTTTCAACGGAGATAATTTTTGACTCGGATATCGAAACGACTATTATAATATATCAAATCGAAGCTCATATCAAATTACACAATATTATTTGGTTAATCTCAGGAAAATATTTTCGGTACCCAAATTGAAATCATTTACAGCACCTATTGAGAATTTAATATTTCTTACTCACCATTTTTATTTTACTTACTTCCGGTTTAATTCAATAGCGCTATAAATGAGATACTGGTGCCAACCGAGGGTTTTTCATTTATATTTTCAATCAGTCTCTGTCCTTCAAAAATAATAAGAGAAGAGACATTGAAAGGGGATGTTGCTCACATTTTCAAAAACATCAAAACATTTAATATATATGAGTTGCAACTTTCAACGGAGATAACTTTTTACTCGGGTATCGAAAGGACTATTATAATATATCAAATGGAAGCTCGTATCAAATTACACAATATTATTTGGTTAATCTCCCGAAAATATTTTCGGTACCCAAATTGAATCATTTACAGCACCTACTGAGAATTTAATATTTCTTACTCATCATTTTCATTTTACTTACTTCCTATTTAAGTCAATATCGCTATAAATGAGATACTGATGCCAACCGAGGGTTTTTCATTTATATTTTCAATTAGTCTCTATCCTTCAAAAATAATAAGAGAAGAGAAAATGAAAGGGGATGTTGTTCACATTTTTAAAAACAACAAAACATTTAATAAATATGCATTAAAACTTTCAACGGAGATAACTTCTCACTCGGCTATAAAAACGACTATTATAATATATCAAATCGAAGCTCGTATCAAATTACACAAAATGATTTGGTCATTCAAAGGAAAATATTTTCGGTACCCAAATTGAATCATTTACAGCACTTATCGAGGATTTAATGTTTTTGACGCACCATTTTCATTTTACTTACTTCCGGTTTAATTCAATAGCGTTTTAAAGGAGATACTGGTGCCAACCGAGGGTTTTTCATTTATATTTTCAATCAGTCTCTATCCTTCAAAAATAATAACAGAAGAGACATTGAAAGGGGATGTGGTTCACATTTTCAAAAACAACAAAACATTTAATAGTATTGTGTTGCAACTTTCAACGGAGATAACTTTTGACTCGGGTATCGAAACGACTATTATAATATATCAAATCGAAGCTCGTATCAAATTACACAATATTATTTGGATAATCTCCCGAAAATATTTTCGGTACCCAAATTGAATCATTTACAGCACCTATTGAGACTTTAATATTTCTTACTCATCATTTTCATTTTACTTACTTCCTGTTTAATTCAATAGCGCTATAAATGAGATACTGATGCCAACCGAGGGTTTTTCATTTATATTTTCAATTAGTCTCTATCCTTCAAAAATAATAAGAGAAGAGAAAGTGAAAGGGGATGTTGTTCACATTTTCAAAAACAACAAAACATTTAATAAATATGCGTTACAACTTTCAACGGAGATAACTTCTGACTCGGGTATCGAAACGACTATTATAATATATTAAATTGAAGCTCGTATCAAATTACACAAAATGATTTGGTCATTATAAGGAAAATATTTTCGGTACCCAAATTGAATCATTTACAGCACTTATCGAGGATTTAATGTTTTTGACGCACTATTTTCATTTTACTTACTTCCGGTTTAATTCAATTGCGCTATAAATTAGATACTTGTGCCAACCGAGGGTTTTTCATTTACATTTTCAATCAGTCTCTATCCTTCAAAAATAATAAGAGAAGAGACATTGAAAGGGGATGTGGTTCACATTTTCAAAAACAACAAAACATTTAATAGATATGTTTTGCAACTTTCAACGGAGATAATTTTTGACTCGGATATCGAAACGACTATTATAATATATCAAATCGAAGCTCGTATCAAATTACACAATATTATTTGGTTAATCTCAGGAAAATATTTTCGGTACCCAAATTGAAATCATTTACAGCACCTATTGAGAATTTAATATTTCTTACTCACCATTTTTATTTTACTTACTTCCGGTTTAATTCAATAGCGCTATAAATGAGATACTGGTGCCAACCGAGGGTTTTTCATTTATATTTTCAATCAGTCTCTGTCCTTCAAAAATAATAAGAGAAGAGACATTGAAAGGGGATGTTGCTCACATTTTCAAAAACATCAAAACATTTAATATATATGAGTTGCAACTTTCAACGGAGATAACTTTTTACTCGGGTATCGAAAGGACTATTATAATATATCAAATGGAAGCTCGTATCAAATTACACAATATTATTTGGTTAATCTCCCGAAAATATTTTCGGTACCCAAATTGAATCATTTACAGCACCTACTGAGAATTTAATATTTCTTACTCATCATTTTCATTTTACTTACTTCCTATTTAAGTCAATATCGCTATAAATGAGATACTGATGCCAACCGAGGGTTTTTCATTTATATTTTCAATTAGTCTCTATCCTTGAAAAATAATAAGAGAAGAGAAAATGAAAGGGGATGTTGTTCACATTTTCAAAAACCACAAAACATTTAATAAATATGCGTTACAACTTTCAACGGAGATAACTTCTGACTCGGGTATAAAAACGACTATTATAATATATCAAATCGAAGCTCGTATCAAATTACACAAAATGATTTGGTCATTCTAAGGAAAATATTTTCGGTACCCAAATTGAATCATTTACAGCACTTATCGAGGATTTAATGTTTTTAACACACCATTTTCATTTTACTTACTTCCGGTTTAATTCAATAGCGCTATAAAGGAGATACTGGTGCCAACCGAGGGTTTTTCATTTATATTTTCAATCAGTCTCTATCCCTCAAAAATAATAACAGAAGAGACATTGAAAGGGGATGTGGTTCACATTTTCAAAAACAACAAAACATTTAATAGTATTGTGTTGCATCTTTCAACGGAGATAACTTTTGACTCGAGTATCGAAACGACTATTATAATATATCAAATCGAAGCTCGTATCAAATTACACAATATTATTTGGTTAATCTCAATAAAATATTTTTGGTACCCAAATTGAATCATTTACAGCACTTATCGAGGATTTAATGTTTTTGACGCACCATTTTCATTTTACTTACTTCCGGTTTAATTCAATATCGCTATAAAGGAGATAGTTGTGCCAAGCTAGGGTTTTTTATTTACATTTTCAATCAGTCTCTATCCTTCAAAAATAATAAGAGAAGAGAAAATGAAAAGGGATGTTGTTCACATTTTCAAAAACAACAATACATTTCATAAATATGCGTTGCAACTTTCAACGGAGATAACTTCTGACTCGGGTATCGAAACGACTATTATAATATATCAAATCGAACCTCGTATCAAATTACACAATATTATTTGGTTAATCTCAGGAAAATATTTTCCATACCCAAATTGAATCATTTACAGCAGGATTTAATGTTTTTGACGCACCATTTTTATTTTACTTACTTCCGGTTTAATTCAATAGCGCTATAAAGGAGATACTGGTGCCAACCGAGGGTTTTTCATTTATATTTTCAATAAGTCTCTATCCTTCAAAAATAATAAGAGAAGAGACATTGAAAGGGGATGTTATTCACATTTTCAAAAACAACAAAACATTTAATAAATATGCGTTACAACTTTCAACGGAGATAACTTCTGACTCGGGTATCGAAACGACTATTATAATATATCAACTCGAAGCTCGTATCAAATTACACAAAATGATTTGGTCATTATAAGGAAAATATTTTCGGTACACAAATTGAATCATTTACAGCACTTATCGAGGATTTAATGTTTTTGACGCACTATTTTCATTTTACTTACTTCCGGTTTAATACAATTGCGCTATAAATTAGATACTTGTGGCAACCGAGGGTTTTTCATTTACATTTTCAATCAGTCTCTATCCTTCAAAAATAATAAGAGAAGAGACATTGAAAGGGGATATGGTTCACATTTTCAAAAACAACAAAACATTTAATAGATATGTTTTGCAACTTTCAACGGAGATAATTTTTGACTCGGATATCGAAACGACTATTATAATATATCAAATCGAAGCTCATATCAAATTACACAATATTATTTGGTTAATCTCAGGAAAATATTTTCGGTACCCAAATTGAAATCATTTACAGCACCTATTGAGAATTTAATATTTCTTACTCACCATTTTTATTTTACTTACTTCCGGTTTAATTCAATAGCGCTATAAATGAGATACTGGTGCCAACCGAGGGTTTTTCATTTATATTTTCAATCAGTCTCTGTCCTTCAAAAATAATAAGAGAAGAGACATTGAAAGGGGATGTTGCTCACATTTTCAAAAACATCTAAACATTTAATATATATGAGTTGCAACTTTCAACGGAGATAACTTTTTACTCGGGTATCGAAACGACTATTATAATATATCAAATGGAAGCTCGTATCAAATTACACAATATTATTTGGTTAATCTCCCAAAAATATTTTCGGTACCCAAATTGAATCATTTACAGCACCTACTGAGAATTTAATATTTCTTACTCATCATTTTCATTTTACTTACTTCCTATTTAAGTCAATATCGCTATAAATGAGATACTGATGCCAACCGAGGGTTTTTCATTTATATTTTCAATTAGTCTCTATCCTTCAAAAATAATAAGAGAAGAGAAAATGAAAGGGGATGTTGTTCACATTTTTAAAAACAACAAAACATTTAATAAATATGCGTTAAAACTTTCAACGGAGATAACTTCTCACTCGGGTATAAAAACGACTATTATAATATATCAAATCGAAGCTCGTATTAAATTACACAAAATGATTTGGTCATTCTAAGGAAAATATTTTCGGTACCCAAATTGAATCATTTACAGCACTTATCGAGGATTTAATGTTTTTGACGCACCATTTTCATTTTACTTACTTCCGGTTTAATTCAATAGCGTTTTAAAGGAGATACTGGTGCCAACCGAGGGTTTTTCATTTATATTTTCAATCAGTCTCTATCCTTCAAAAATAATAACAGAAGAGACATTGAAAGGGGATGTGGTTCACATTTTCAAAAACAACAAAACATTTAATAGATATGTTTTGCAACTTTGAACGGAGATAATTTTTGACTCGGATATCGAAACGACTATTATAATATATCAAATCGAAGCTCGTATCAAATTACACAATATTATTTGGATAATCTCCCGAAAATATTTTCGGTACCCAAATTGAATCATTTACAGCACCTATTGAGACTTTAATATTTCTTACTCATCATTTTCATTTTACTTACTTCCTGTTTAATTCAATAGCGCTATAAATGAGATACTGATGCCAACCGAGGGTTTTTCATTTATATTTTCAATTAGTCTCTATCCTTCAAAAATAATAAGAGAAGAGAAAGTGAAAGGGGATGTTGTTCACATTTTCAAAAACAACAAAACATTTAATAAATATGCGTTACAACTTTCAACGGAGATAACTTCTGACTCGGGTATCGAAACGACTATTATAATATATTAAATTGAAGCTCGTATCAAATTACACAAAATGATTTGGTCATTATAAGGAAAATATTTTCGGTACCCAAATTGAATCATTTACAGCACTTATCGAGGATTTAATGTTTTTGACGCACTATTTTCATTTTACTTACTTCCGGTTTAATTCAATTGCGCTATAAATGAGATACTGGTGCCAACCGAGGGTTTTTCATTTATATTTTCAATCAGTCTCTGTCCTTCAAAAATAATAAGAGAAGAGACATTGAAAGGGGATGTTGCTCACATTTTCAAAAACATCTAAACATTTAATATATATGAGTTGCAACTTTCAACGGAGATAACTTTTTACTCGGGTATCGAAACGACTATTATAATATATCAAATGGAAGCTCGTATCAAATTACACAATATTATTTGGTTAATCTCCCAAAAATATTTTCGGTACCCAAATTGAATCATTTACAGCACCTACTGAGAATTTAATATTTCTTACTCATCATTTTCATTTTACTTACTTCCTATTTAAGTCAATATCGCTATAAATGAGATACTGATGCCAACCGAGGGTTTTTCATTTATATTTTCAATTAGTCTCTATCCTTCAAAAATAATAAGAGAAGAGAAAATGAAAGGGGATGTTGTTCACATTTTTAAAAACAACAAAACATTTAATAAATATGCGTTAAAACTTTCAACGGAGATAACTTCTCACTCGGGTATAAAAACGACTATTATAATATATCAAATCGAAGCTCGTATTAAATTACACAAAATGATTTGGTCATTCTAAGGAAAATATTTTCGGTACCCAAATTGAATCATTTACAGCACTTATCGAGGATTTAATGTTTTTGACGCACCATTTTCATTTTACTTACTTCCGGTTTAATTCAATAGCGTTTTAAAGGAGATACTGGTGCCAACCGAGGGTTTTTCATTTATATTTTCAATCAGTCTCTATCCTTCAAAAATAATAACAGAAGAGACATTGAAAGGGGATGTGGTTCACATTTTCAAAAACAACAAAACATTTAATAGATATGTTTTGCAACTTTGAACGGAGATAATTTTTGACTCGGATATCGAAACGACTATTATAATATATCAAATCGAAGCTCGTATCAAATTACACAATATTATTTGGATAATCTCCCGAAAATATTTTCGGTACCCAAATTGAATCATTTACAGCACCTATTGAGACTTTAATATTTCTTACTCATCATTTTCATTTTACTTACTTCCTGTTTAATTCAATAGCGCTATAAATGAGATACTGATGCCAACCGAGGGTTTTTCATTTATATTTTCAATTAGTCTCTATCCTTCAAAAATAATAAGAGAAGAGAAAGTGAAAGGGGATGTTGTTCACATTTTCAAAAACAACAAAACATTTAATAAATATGCGTTACAACTTTCAACGGAGATAACTTCTGACTCGGGTATCGAAACGACTATTATAATATATTAAATTGAAGCTCGTATCAAATTACACAAAATGATTTGGTCATTATAAGGAAAATATTTTCGGTACCCAAATTGAATCATTTACAGCACTTATCGAGGATTTAATGTTTTTGACGCACTATTTTCATTTTACTTACTTCCGGTTTAATTCAATTGCGCTATAAATTAGATACTTGTGCCAACCGAGGGTTTTTCATTTACATTTTCAATCAGTCTCTATCCTTCAAAAATAATAAGAGAAGAGACATTGAAAGGGGATGTGGTTCACATTTTCAAAAACAACAAAACATTTAATAGATATGTTTTGCAACTTTCAACGGATATAATTTTTGACTCGGATATCGAAACGACTATTATAATATATCAAATCGAAGCTCGTATCAAATTACACAATATTATTTGGTTAATCTCAGGAAAATATTTTCGGTACCCAAATTGAATCATTTACAGCACCTATTGAGAATTTAATATTTCTTATTCACCATTTTTGTTTTACTTACTTCCGGTTTAATTCAATAGCGCTATAAATGAGATACTGGTGCCAACCGAGGGTTTTTCATTTATATTTTCAATCAGTCTCTGTCCTTCAAAAATAATAAGAGAAGAGACTTTGAAAGGGGATGTTGCTCACATTTTCAAAAACAACAAAACATTTAATAAATATGTGTTGCAACTTTCAACGGAGATAACTTTTGACTCGGGTATCGAAAGGACTATTATAATATATCAAATCGAAGCTCGTGTCAAATCACAGAATTTGATTTGGTCTTTCTAAGGAAAATCTTTTCGGTACACAAATTGAATCATTTACAGCACCTACTGAGAATTTAATATTTCTTACTCACCATTTTCATTTTACTTACTTCCGGTTTAATTCAATAGCGCTATAAATGAGATACTGGTGCCAACCGAGGGTTTTTCATTTATATTTTCAATCAGTCTCTATCCTTCAAAAATAATAAAAGAAGAGAAAATGAAAGGGGATGATGTTCACATTTTCAAAAACAACAAAACATTTAATAAATATGCGTTGCAACTTTCAACGGAGATAACTTTTGACTCGGGTATCGAAAGGACTATTATAATATATCAAATCGAAGCTCGTGTCAAATTACACAATATTATTTGGTTAATCTCAGGAAAATATTTTCGGTACCCAAATTGAATCATTTACAGCACTTATGGAGGATTTAATGTTTTTGACGCACCATTTTTATTTTACTTACTTCCGGTTTAATTCAATAGCGCTATAAATGAGATAGTGGTGCCAACCGAGGGTTTTTCATTTACATTTTCAATCAGTCTCTATCCTTCAAAAATAATAACAGAAGAGACATTGAAAGGGGATGTGGTTCACATTTTCAAAAACAACAAAACATTTAATAGTATTGTGTTGCAACTTTCAACGGAGAAACTTTTGACTCGGGTATCGAAACGACTATTATAATATATCAAATCGAAGCTCGTATCAAATTACACAATATTATTTGGATAATCTCCCGAAAATATTTTCGGTACCCAAATTGAATCATTTACAGCACCTATTGAGACTTTAATATTTCTTACTCATCATTTTCATTTTACTTACTTCCTGTTTAATTCAATAGCGCTATAAATGAGATACTGATGCCAACCGAGGGTTTTTCATTTATATTTTCAATTAGTCTCTATCCTTCAAAAATAATAAGAGAAGAGAAAGTGAAAGGGGATGTTGTTCACATTTTCAAAAACAACAAAACATTTAATAAATATGCGTTACAACTTTCAACGGAGATAACTTCTGACTCGGGTATCGAAACGACTATTATAATATATTAAATTGAAGCTCGTATCAAATTACACAAAATGATTTGGTCATTATAAGGAAAATATTTTCGGTACCCAAATTGAATCATTTACAGCACTTATCGAGGATTTAATGTTTTTGACGCACTATTTTCATTTTACTTACTTCCGGTTTAATTCAATTGCGCTATAAATTAGATACTTGTGCCAACCGAGGGTTTTTCATTTACATTTTCAATCAGTCTCTATCCTTCAAAAATAATAAGAGAAGAGACATTGAAAGGGGATGTGGTTCACATTTTCAAAAACAACAAAACATTTAATAGATATGTTTTGCAACTTTCAACGGAGATAATTTTTGACTCGGATATCGAAACGACTATTATAATATATCAAATCGAAGCTCGTATCAAATTACACAATATTATTTGGTTAATCTCAGGAAAATATTTTCGGTACCCAAATTGAATCATTTACAGCACCTATTGAGAATTTAATATTTCTTATTCACCATTTTTGTTTTACTTACTTCCGGTTTAATTCAATAGCGCTATAAATGAGATACTGGTGCCAACCGAGGGTTTTTCATTTATATTTTCAATCAGTCTCTGTCCTTCAAAAATAATAAGAGAAGAGACTTTGAAAGGGGATGTTGCTCACATTTTCAAAAACAACAAAACATTTAATAAATATGTGTTGCAATTTTCAACGGAGATAACTTTTGACTCGGGTATCGAAAGGACTATTATAATATATCAAATCGAAGCTCGTGTCAAATCACAGAATTTGATTTGGTCTTTCTAAGGAAAATCTTTTCGGTACACAAATTGAATCATTTACAGCACCTACTGAGAATTTAATATTTCTTACTCACCATTTTCATTTTACTTACTTCCGGTTTAATTCAATAGCGCTATAAATGAGATACTGGTACCAACCGAGGGTTTTTCATTTATATTTTCAATCAGTCTCTATCCTTCAAAAATAATAAAAGAAGAGAAAATGAAAGGGGATGATGTTCACATTTTCAAAAACAACAAAACATTTAATAAATATGCGTTGCAACTTTCAACGGAGATAACTTTTGACTCGGGTATCGAAAGGACTATTATAATATATCAAATCGAAGCTCGTGTCAAATTACACAATATTATTTGGTTAATCTCAGGAAAATATTTTCGGTACCCAAATTGAATCATTTACAGCACTTATGGAGGATTTAATGTTTTTGACGCACCATTTTTATTTTACTTACTTCCGGTTTAATTCAATAGCGCTATAAATGAGATAGTGGTGCCAACCGAGGGTTTTTCATTTACATTTTCAATCAGTCTCTATCCTTCAAAAATAATAAAAGAAGAGAAAATGAAAGGGGATGATGTTCACATTTTCAAAAACAACAAAACATTTAATAAATATGCGTTGCAACTTTCAACGGAGATAACTTTTGACTCGGGTATCGAAACGACTATTATAATATATCAAATCGAAGCTCGTATCAAATTACACAATATTATTTGGTTAATCTCAGGAAAATATTTTCGGTACCCAAATTGAATCATTTACAGCACCTATTGAGAATTTAATATTTCTTATTCACCATTTTTGTTTTACTTACTTCCGGTTTAATTCAATAGCGCTATAAATGAGATACTGGCGCCAACCGAGGGTTTTTCATTTATATTTTCAATCAGTCTCTGTCCTTCAAAAATAATAAGAGAAGAGACATTGAAAGGGGATGTTGCTCACATTTTCAAAAACAACAAAACATTTAATAAATATGTGTTGCAACTTTCAACGGAGATAACTTTTTACTCGGGTATCGAAAGGACTATTATAATATATCAAATGGAAGCTCGTATCAAATTACACAATATTATTTGGTTAATCTCCCGAAAATATTTTCGGTACCCAAATTGAATCATTTACAGCACCTACTGAGAATTTAATATTTCTTACTCATCATTTTCATTTTACTTACTTCCTATTTAAGTCAATATCGCTATAAATGAGATACTGATGCCAACCGAGGGTTTTTCATTTATATTTTCAATTAGTCTCTATCCTTCAAAAATAATAAGAGAAGAGAAAATGAAGGGGATGTTGTTCACATTTTTAAAAACAACAAAACATTTAATAAATATGCGTTACAACTTTCAACGGAGATAACTTCTGACTCGGGTATCGAAACGACTATTATAATATATTAAATTGAAGCTCGTATCAAATTACACAAAATGATTTGGTCATTATAAGGAAAATATTTTCGGTACCCAAATTGAATCATTTACAGCACTTATCGAGGATTTAATGTTTTTGACGCACCATTTTCATTTTACTTACTTCCGGTTTAATTCAATAGCGTTTTAAAGGAGATACTGGTGCCAACCGAGGGTTTTTCATTTACATTTTCAATCAGTCTCTATCCTTCAAAAATAATAACAGAAGAGACATTGAAAGGGGATGTGGTTCACATTTTCAAAAACAACAAAACATTTAATAGTATTGTGTTGCAACTTTCAACGGAGATAACTTTTGACTCGGGTATCGAAACGACTATTATAATATATCAAATCGAAGCTCGTATCAAATTACACAATATTATTTGGATAATCTCCCGAAAATATTTTCGGTACCCAAATTGAATCATTTACAGCACCTATTGAGACTTTAATATTTCTTACTCATCATTTTCATTTTACTTACTTCCTGTTTAATTCAATAGCGCTATAAATGAGATACTGATGCCAACCGAGGGTTTTTCATTTATATTTTCAATTAGTCTCTATCCTTCAAAAATAATAAGAGAAGAGAAAGTGAAAGGGGATGTTGTTCACATTTTCAAAAACAACAAAACATTTAATAAATATGCGTTACAACTTTCAACGGAGATAACTTCTGACTCGGGTATCGAAACGACTATTATAATATATTAAATTGAAGCTCGTATCAAATTACACAAAATGATTTGGTCATTATAAGGAAAATATTTTCGGTACCCAAATTGAATCATTTACAGCACTTATCGAGGATTTAATGTTTTTGACGCACTATTTTCATTTTACTTACTTCCGGTTTAATTCAATTGCGCTATAAATTAGATACTTGTGCCAACCGAGGGTTTTTCATTTACATTTTCAATCAGTCTCTATCCTTCAAAAATAATAAGAGAAGAGACATTGAAAGGGGATGTGGTTCACATTTTCAAAAACAACAAAACATTTAATAGATATGTTTTGCAACTTTCAACGGAGATAATTTTTGACTCGGATATCGAAACGACTATTATAATATATCAAATCGAAGCTCGTATCAAATTACACAATATTATTTGGTTAATCTCAGGAAAATATTTTCGGTACCCAAATTGAATCATTTACAGCACCTATTGAGAATTTAATATTTCTTATTCACCATTTTTGTTTTACTTACTTCCGGTTTAATTCAATAGCGCTATAAATGAGATACTGGTGCCAACCGAGGGTTTTTCATTTATATTTTCAATCAGTCTCTGTCCTTCAAAAATAATAAGAGAAGAGACTTTGAAAGGGGATGTTGCTCACATTTTCAAAAACAACAAAACATTTAATAAATATGTGTTGCAATTTTCAACGGAGATAACTTTTGACTCGGGTATCGAAAGGACTATTATAATATATCAAATCGAAGCTCGTGTCAAATCACAGAATTTGATTTGGTCTTTCTAAGGAAAATCTTTTCGGTACACAAATTGAATCATTTACAGCACCTACTGAGAATTTAATATTTCTTACTCACCATTTTCATTTTACTTACTTCCGGTTTAATTCAATAGCGCTATAAATGAGATACTGGTACCAACCGAGGGTTTTTCATTTATATTTTCAATCAGTCTCTATCCTTCAAAAATAATAAAAGAAGAGAAAATGAAAGGGGATGATGTTCACATTTTCAAAAACAACAAAACATTTAATAAATATGCGTTGCAACTTTCAACGGAGATAACTTTTGACTCGGGTATCGAAAGGACTATTATAATATATCAAATCGAAGCTCGTGTCAAATTACACAATATTATTTGGTTAATCTCAGGAAAATATTTTCGGTACCCAAATTGAATCATTTACAGCACTTATGGAGGATTTAATGTTTTTGACGCACCATTTTTATTTTACTTACTTCCGGTTTAATTCAATAGCGCTATAAATGAGATAGTGGTGCCAACCGAGGGTTTTTCATTTACATTTTCAATCAGTCTCTATCCTTCAAAAATAATAAAAGAAGAGAAAATGAAAGGGGATGATGTTCACATTTTCAAAAACAACAAAACATTTAATAAATATGCGTTGCAACTTTCAACGGAGATAACTTTTGACTCGGGTATCGAAACGACTATTATAATATATCAAATCGAAGCTCGTATCAAATTACACAATATTATTTGGTTAATCTCAGGAAAATATTTTCGGTACCCAAATTGAATCATTTACAGCACCTATTGAGAATTTAATATTTCTTATTCACCATTTTTGTTTTACTTACTTCCGGTTTAATTCAATAGCGCTATAAATGAGATACTGGCGCCAACCGAGGGTTTTTCATTTATATTTTCAATCAGTCTCTGTCCTTCAAAAATAATAAGAGAAGAGACATTGAAAGGGGATGTTGCTCACATTTTCAAAAACAACAAAACATTTAATAAATATGTGTTGCAACTTTCAACGGAGATAACTTTTGACTCGGGTATCGAAACGACTATTATAATATATCAAATCGAAGCTCGTGTCAAATCACAGAATTTGATTTGGTCTCTCTAAGGAATATCTTTTCGGTACCCAAATTGAATCATTTACAGCACCTACTGAGAATTTAATATTTCTTACTCACCATTTTCATTTTACTTACTTCCGGTTTAATTCAATAGCGCTATAAATGAGATACTGGTGCCAACCGAGGGTTTTTCATTTATATTTTCAATCAGTCTCTATCCTTCAAAAATAATAAAAGAAGAGAAAATGAAAGGGGATGATGTTCACATTTTCAAAAACAACAAAACATTTAATAAATATGCGTTGCAACTTTCAACGGAGATAACTTTTGACTCGGGTATCGAAAAGACTATTATAATATATCAAATCGAAGCTCGTGTCAAATTACAGAATATGATTTGGTCTCTCTAACGAAAATCTTTTCGGTACCCAAATTGAATCATTTACAGCACCTACTGAGAATTTAATATTTCTTACTCACCATTTTTATTTTACTTACTTCCGGTTTAATTCAATAGCGCTATAAATGAGATACCGGTGCCAACCGAGGGTTTTTCATTTATATTATCAATCAGTCTATATCTTTCAAAAATAATTAGAGAAGAGAAAATGAAAGGGAATGTTGTTCACATTTTCAAAAACAACAAAACATTTAATAAATATGCGTTGCAACTTTCAACGGAGATAACTTTTGACTCGGGTATCGAAAGGACTATTATAATATATCAAATCGAAGCTCGTGTCAAATTACACAATATTATTTGGTTAATCTCAGGAAAATATTTTCGGTACCCAAATTGAATCATTTACAGCACCTACTGAGAATTTAATATTTCTTACTCACCATTTTTATTTTACTTACTTCCGGTTTAATTCAATAGCGCTATAAATGAGATATTGGTGCCAACCGAGGTTTTTTCTTTTATATTTTCAATCAGTCTCTATCCTTCAAAAATAATAAAAGAAGAGAAAATGAAAGGGGATGTATTTCACATTTTCAAAAACAAAAAAACATTTAATAAATATGCGTTGCAACTTTCAACTTAGATAACTTCTGACTCGGGTATCGAAACGACTATTATAATATATCAAATCGAAGCTCGTATCAAATTACACAATATTATTTGGTTAATCTCAGGAAAATATTTTCGGTACCCAAATTGAATCATTTACAGCAGGATTTAATGTTTTTGACGCACCATTTTCATTTTACTTACTTCCGGTTTAATTCAATAGCGCTATAAAGGAGATACTGGTGCCAACGAGGGTTTTTCATTTATATTTTCAATAAGTCTCTATCCTTCAAAAATAATAAGAGAAGAGACATTGAAAGGGGATGTTGTTCACATTTGAAAAACAACAAAACATTTAATATATATGTGTTGCAACTTTCAACGGAGATAACTTTTGACTCGGATATCGAAACGACTATTATAATATATCAAATCGAAGCTCGTATCAAATTACACAATATTATTTGGTTAATCTCAGGAAAATATTTTCGGTACCCAAATTGAATCATTTACAGCACCTATTGAGAATTTAATATTTCTTATTCACCATTTTTGTTTTACTTACTTCCGGTTTAATTCAATAGCGCTATAAATGAGATACTGGTGCCAACCGAGGGTTTTTCATTTATATTTTCAATCAGTCTCTGTCCTTCAAAAATAATAAGAGAAGAGACTTTGAAAGGGGATGTTGCTCACATTTTCAAAAACAACAAAACATTTAATAAATATGTGTTGCAACTTTCAACGGAGATAACTTTTGACTCGGGTATCGAAAGGACTATTATAATATATCAAATCGAAGCTCGTGTCAAATCACAGAATTTGATTTGGTCTTTCTAAGGAAAATCTTTTCGGTACACAAATTGAATCATTTACAGCACCTACTGAGAATTTAATATTTCTTACTCACCATTTTCATTTTACTTACTTCCGGTTTAATTCAATAGCGCTATAAATGAGATACTGGTACCAACCGAGGGTTTTTCATTTATATTTTCAATCAGTCTCTATCCTTCAAAAATAATAAAAGAAGAGAAAATGAAAGGGGATGATGTTCACATTTTCAAAAACAACAAAACATTTAATAAATATGCGTTGCAACTTTCAACGGAGATAACTTTTGACTCGGGTATCGAAAGGACTATTATAATATATCAAATCGAAGCTCGTGTCAAATTACACAATATTATTTGGTTAATCTCAGGAAAATATTTTCGGTACCCAAATTGAATCATTTACAGCACTTATGGAGGATTTAATGTTTTTGACGCACCATTTTTATTTTACTTACTTCCGGTTTAATTCAATAGCGCTATAAATGAGATAGTGGTGCCAACCGAGGGTTTTTCATTTACATTTTCAATCAGTCTCTATCCTTCAAAAATAATAAAAGAAGAGAAAATGAAAGGGGATGATGTTCACATTTTCAAAAACAACAAAACATTTAATAAATATGCGTTGCAACTTTCAACGGAGATAACTTTTGACTCGGGTATCGAAACGACTATTATAATATATCAAATCGAAGCTCGTATCAAATTACACAATATTATTTGGTTAATCTCAGGAAAATATTTTCGGTACCCAAATTGAATC
Organism: Hippophae tibetana; assembly: GCA_037013495.1. Taxonomy (NCBI): domain Eukaryota; kingdom Viridiplantae; phylum Streptophyta; class Magnoliopsida; order Rosales; family Elaeagnaceae; genus Hippophae; species Hippophae tibetana. The sequence continues at coordinate 46,117,882 of CM072812.1, read as the reverse complement.
ATTTACAGCACCTATTGAGAATTTAATATTTCTTATTCACCATTTTTGTTTTACTTACTTCCGGTTTAATTCAATAGCGCTATAAATGAGATACTGGCGCCAACCGAGGGTTTTTCATTTATATTTTCAATCAGTCTCTGTCCTTCAAAAATAATAAGAGAAGAGACATTGAAAGGGGATGTTGCTCACATTTTCAAAAACAACAAAACATTTAATAAATATGTGTTGCAACTTTCAACGGAGATAACTTTTGACTCGGGTATCGAAACGACTATTATAATATATCAAATCGAAGCTCGTGTCAAATCACAGAATTTGATTTGGTCTCTCTAAGGAATATCTTTTCGGTACCCAAATTGAATCATTTACAGCACCTACTGAGAATTTAATATTTCTTACTCACCATTTTCATTTTACTTACTTCCGGTTTAATTCAATAGCGCTATAAATGAGATACTGGTGCCAACCGAGGGTTTTTCATTTATATTTTCAATCAGTCTCTATCCTTCAAAAATAATAAAAGAAGAGAAAATGAAAGGGGATGATGTTCACATTTTCAAAAACAACAAAACATTTAATAAATATGCGTTGCAACTTTCAACGGAGATAACTTTTGACTCGGGTATCGAAAAGACTATTATAATATATCAAATCGAAGCTCGTGTCAAATTACAGAATATGATTTGGTCTCTCTAACGAAAATCTTTTCGGTACCCAAATTGAATCATTTACAGCACCTACTGAGAATTTAATATTTCTTACTCACCATTTTTATTTTACTTACTTCCGGTTTAATTCAATAGCGCTAAAAATGAGATACCGGTGCCAACCGAGGGTTTTTCATTTATATTATCAATCAGTCTATATCTTTCAAAAATAATTAGAGAAGAGAAAATGAAAGGGAATGTTGTTCACATTTTCAAAAACAACAAAACATTTAATAAATATGCGTTGCAACTTTCAACGGAGATAACTTTTGACTCGGGTATCGAAAGGACTATTATAATATATCAAATCGAAGCTCGTGTCAAATTACACAATATTATTTGGTTAATCTCAGGAAAATATTTTTGGTACCCAAATTGAATCATTTACAGCACCTACTGAGAATTTAATATTTCTTACTCACCATTTTTATTTTACTTACTTCCGGTTTAATTCAATAGCGCTATAAATGAGATATTGGTGCCAACCGAGGTTTTTTCTTTTATATTTTCAATCAGTCTCTATCCTTCAAAAATAATAAAAGAAGAGAAAATGAAAGGGGATGTATTTCACATTTTCAAAAACAAAAAAACATTTAATAAATATGCGTTGCAACTTTCAACTTAGATAACTTCTGACTCGGGTATCGAAACGACTATTATAATATATCAAATCGAAGCTCGTATCAAATTACACAATATTATTTGGTTAATCTCAGGAAAATATTTTCGGTACCCAAATTGAATCATTTACAGCAGGATTTAATGTTTTTGACGCACCATTTTCATTTTACTTACTTCCGGTTTAATTCAATAGCGCTATAAAGGAGATACTGGTGCCAACGAGGGTTTTTCATTTATATTTTCAATAAGTCTCTATCCTTCAAAAATAATAAGAGAAGAGACATTGAAAGGGGATGTTGTTCACATTTGAAAAACAACAAAACATTTAATATATATGTGTTGCAACTTTCAACGGAGATAACTTTTGACTCGGGCATCGAAACGACTATTATAATATATCAAATCGAATCTCATATCAAATTACACAATATTATTTGGTTAATCTCAGGAAAATATTTTCGGTACCCAAATTGAATCATTTACAGCACCTACTGAGAATTTAATATTTCTTACTCATCATTTTCATTTTACTTACTTCCTATTTAATTCAATAGCGCTATAAATGAGATACTGATGCCAACCGAGGGTTTTTCATTTATATTTTCAATTAGTCTCTATCCTTCAAAAATAATAAGAGAAAAGAAAATGAAAGGGGATGTTGTTCCCATTTTCAAAAACAACAAAACATTTAATAAATATGTGTTACAACTTTCAACGGAGATAACTTCTGACTCGGGTATAAAAACGACTATTATAATATATCAAATCGAAGCTCGTATCAAATTACACAAAATGATTTGGTCATTCTAAGGAAAATATTTTCGGTACCCAAATATAAATCATTTACAGCACTTATCGAGGATTTAATGTTTTTGACGCACCATTTTCATTTTACTTACTTCCGGTTTAATTCAATAGCGCTATAAAGGCGATACTGGTGCCAACCGAGGGTTTTTCATTTATATTTTCAATCAGTCTCTATCCTTCAAAAATAATAACAGAAGAGACATTGAAAGCGGATGTGGTTCACATTTTCAAAAACAACAAAACATTTAATAGTATTGTGTTGCATCTTTCAACGGAGATAACTTTTGACTCGGGTATCGAAACGACTATTATAATATATCAAATCGAAGCTCGTATCAAATTACACAATATTATTTGGTTAATCTCAATAAAATATTTTTGGTACCCAAATTGAATCATTTACAGCACTTATCGAGGATTTAATGTTTTTGACGCACCATTTTCATTTTACTTACTTCCGGTTTAATTCAATATCGCTATAAAGGAGATAGTTGTGCCAAGCTAGGGTTTTTTATTTACATTTTCAATCAGTCTCTATCCTTCAAAAATAATAAGAGAAGAGAAAATGAAAAGGGATGTTGTTCACATTTTCAAAAACAACAATACATTTCATAAATATGCGTTGCAACTTTCAACGGAGATAACTTCTGACTCGGGTATCGAAACGACTATTATAATATATCGAATCGAACCTCGTATCAAATTACACAATATTATTTGGTTAATCTCAGGAAAATATTTTCCATACCCAAATTGAATCATTTACAGCAGGATTTAATGTTATTGACGAACCATTTTTATTTTACTTACTTCCGGTTTAATTCAATAGCGCTATAAAGGAGATACTGGTGCCAACCGAGGGTTTTTCATTTATATTTTCAATAAGTCTCTATCCTTCAAAAATAATAAGAGAAGAGACATTGAAAGGGGATGTTATTCACATTTTCAAAAACAAAAAAACATTTAATAAATATGCGTTGCAACTTTCAACGGAGATAACTTCTGACTCGGGTATCGAAACGACTATTATAATATATCAACTCGAAGCACGTATCAAATTACACAAAATGATTTGGTCATTATAAGGAAAATATTTTCGGTACACAAATTGAATCATTTACAGCACTAATCGAGGATTTAATGTTTTTGACGCACTATTTTCATTTTACTTACTTCCGGTTTAATACAATTGCGCTATAAATTAGATACTTGTGGCAACCGAGGGTTTTTCATTTACATTTTCAATCAGTCTCTATCCTTCAAAAATAATAAGAGAAGAGACATTGAAAGGGGATATGGTTCACATTTTCAAAAACAACAAAACATTTAATAGATATGTTTTGCAACTTTCAACGGAGATAATTTTTGACTCGGATATCGAAACGACTATTATAATATATCAAATCGAAGCTCATATCAAATTACACAATATTATTTGGTTAATCTCAGGAAAATATTTTCGGTACCCAAATTGAAATCATTTACAGCACCTATTGAGAATTTAATATTTCTTACTCACCATTTTTATTTTACTTACTTCCGGTTTAATTCAATAGCGCTATAAATGAGATACTGGTGCCAACCGAGGGTTTTTCATTTATATTTTCAATCAGTCTCTGTCCTTCAAAAATAATAAGAGAAGAGACATTGAAAGGGGATGTTGCTCACATTTTCAAAAACATCAAAACATTTAATATATATGAGTTGCAACTTTCAACGGAGATAACTTTTTACTCGGGTATCGAAAGGACTATTATAATATATCAAATGGAAGCTCGTATCAAATTACACAATATTATTTGGTTAATCTCCCGAAAATATTTTCGGTACCCAAATTGAATCATTTACAGCACCTACTGAGAATTTAATATTTCTTACTCATCATTTTCATTTTACTTACTTCCTATTTAAGTCAATATCGCTATAAATGAGATACTGATGCCAACCGAGGGTTTTTCATTTATATTTTCAATTAGTCTCTATCCTTCAAAAATAATAAGAGAAGAGAAAATGAAGGGGATGTTGTTCACATTTTTAAAAACAACAAAACATTTAATAAATATGCGTTACAACTTTCAACGGAGATAACTTCTGACTCGGGTATCGAAACGACTATTATAATATATTAAATTGAAGCTCGTATCAAATTACACAAAATGATTTGGTCATTATAAGGAAAATATTTTCGGTACCCAAATTGAATCATTTACAGCACTTATCGAGGATTTAATGTTTTTGACGCACCATTTTCATTTTACTTACTTCCGGTTTAATTCAATAGCGTTTTAAAGGAGATACTGGTGCCAACCGAGGGTTTTTCATTTACATTTTCAATCAGTCTCTATCCTTCAAAAATAATAACAGAAGAGACATTGAAAGGGGATGTGGTTCACATTTTCAAAAACAACAAAACATTTAATAGTATTGTGTTGCAACTTTCAACGGAGATAACTTTTGACTCGGGTATCGAAACGACTATTATAATATATCAAATCGAAGCTCGTATCAAATTACACAATATTATTTGGATAATCTCCCGAAAATATTTTCGGTACCCAAATTGAATCATTTACAGCACCTATTGAGACTTTAATATTTCTTACTCATCATTTTCATTTTACTTACTTCCTGTTTAATTCAATAGCGCTATAAATGAGATACTGATGCCAACCGAGGGTTTTTCATTTATATTTTCAATTAGTCTCTATCCTTCAAAAATAATAAGAGAAGAGAAAGTGAAAGGGGATGTTGTTCACATTTTCAAAAACAACAAAACATTTAATAAATATGCGTTACAACTTTCAACGGAGATAACTTCTGACTCGGGTATCGAAACGACTATTATAATATATTAAATTGAAGCTCGTATCAAATTACACAAAATGATTTGGTCATTATAAGGAAAATATTTTCGGTACCCAAATTGAATCATTTACAGCACTTATCGAGGATTTAATGTTTTTGACGCACTATTTTCATTTTACTTACTTCCGGTTTAATTCAATTGCGCTATAAATTAGATACTTGTGCCAACCGAGGGTTTTTCATTTACATTTTCAATCAGTCTCTATCCTTCAAAAATAATAAGAGAAGAGACATTGAAAGGGGATGTGGTTCACATTTTCAAAAACAACAAAACATTTAATAGATATGTTTTGCAACTTTCAACGGAGATAATTTTTGACTCGGATATCGAAACGACTATTATAATATATCAAATCGAAGCTCATATCAAATTACACAATATTATTTGGTTAATCTCAGGAAAATATTTTCGGTACCCAAATTGAAATCATTTACAGCACCTATTGAGAATTTAATATTTCTTACTCACCATTTTTATTTTACTTACTTCCGGTTTAATTCAATAGCGCTATAAATGAGATACTGGTGCCAACCGAGGGTTTTTCATTTATATTTTCAATCAGTCTCTGTCCTTCAAAAATAATAAGAGAAGAGACATTGAAAGGGGATGTTGCTCACATTTTCAAAAACATCAAAACATTTAATATATATGAGTTGCAACTTTCAACGGAGATAACTTTTTACTCGGGTATCGAAAGGACTATTATAATATATCAAATGGAAGCTCGTATCAAATTACACAATATTATTTGGTTAATCTCCCGAAAATATTTTCGGTACCCAAATTGAATCATTTACAGCACCTACTGAGAATTTAATATTTCTTACTCATCATTTTCATTTTACTTACTTCCTATTTAAGTCAATATCGCTATAAATGAGATACTGATGCCAACCGAGGGTTTTTCATTTATATTTTCAATTAGTCTCTATCCTTGAAAAATAATAAGAGAAGAGAAAATGAAAGGGGATGTTGTTCACATTTTCAAAAACCACAAAACATTTAATAAATATGCGTTACAACTTTCAACGGAGATAACTTCTGACTCGGGTATAAAAACGACTATTATAATATATCAAATCGAAGCTCGTATCAAATTACACAAAATGATTTGGTCATTCTAAGGAAAATATTTTCGGTACCCAAATTGAATCATTTACAGCACTTATCGAGGATTTAATGTTTTTAACACACCATTTTCATTTTACTTACTTCCGGTTTAATTCAATAGCGCTATAAAGGAGATACTGGTGCCAACCGAGGGTTTTTCATTTATATTTTCAATCAGTCTCTATCCCTCAAAAATAATAACAGAAGAGACATTGAAAGGGGATGTGGTTCACATTTTCAAAAACAACAAAACATTTAATAGTATTGTGTTGCATCTTTCAACGGAGATAACTTTTGACTCGAGTATCGAAACGACTATTATAATATATCAAATCGAAGCTCGTATCAAATTACACAATATTATTTGGTTAATCTCAATAAAATATTTTTGGTACCCAAATTGAATCATTTACAGCACTTATCGAGGATTTAATGTTTTTGACGCACCATTTTCATTTTACTTACTTCCGGTTTAATTCAATATCGCTATAAAGGAGATAGTTGTGCCAAGCTAGGGTTTTTTATTTACATTTTCAATCAGTCTCTATCCTTCAAAAATAATAAGAGAAGAGAAAATGAAAAGGGATGTTGTTCACATTTTCAAAAAGAACAATACATTTCATAAATATGCGTTGCAACTTTCAACGGAGATAACTTCTGACTCGGGTATCGAAACGACTATTATAATATATCAAATCGAACCTCGTATCAAATTACACAATATTATTTGGTTAATCTCAGGAAAATATTTTCCATACCCAAATTGAATCATTTACAGCAGGATTTAATGTTTTTGACGCACCATTTTTATTTTACTTACTTCCGGTTTAATTCAATAGCGCTATAAAGGAGATACTGGTGCCAACCGAGGGTTTTTCATTTATATTTTCAATAAGTCTCTATCCTTCAAAAATAATCAGAGAAGAGACATTGAAAGGGGATGTTATTCACATTTTCAAAAACAACAAAACATTTAATAAATATGCGTTACAACTTTCAACGGAGAGAACTTCTGACTCGGGTATCGAAACGACTATTATAATATATCAACTCGAAGCTCGTATCAAATTACACAAAATGATTTGGTCATTATAAGGAAAATATTTTCGGTACACAAATTGAATCATTTACAGCACTTATCGAGGATTTAATGTTTTTGACGCACTATTTTCATTTTACTTACTTCCGGTTTAATACAATTGCGCTATAAATTAGATACTTGTGCCAACCGAGGGTTTTTCATTTACATTTTCAATCAGTCTCTATCCTTCAAAAATAATAAGAGAAGAGACATTGAAAGGAGATGTGGTTCACATTTTCAAAAACAACAAAACATTTAATAGATATGTTTTGCAACTTTCAACGGAGATAATTTTTGACTCGGATATCGAAAGGACTATTATAATATATCAAATCGAAGCTCATATCAAATTACACAATATTATTTGGTTAAATTCAGGAAAATATTTTCGGTACCCAAATTGAAATCATTTACAGCACCTATTGAGAATTTAATATTTCTTACTCACCATTTTTATTTTACTTACTTCCGGTTTAATTCAATAGCGCTATAAATGAGATACTGGTGCCAACCGAGGGTTTTTCATTTATATTTTCAATCAGTCTCTGTCCTTCAAAAATAATAAGAGAAGAGACATTGAAAGGGGATGTTGCTCACATTTTCAAAAACATCTAAACATTTAATATATATGAGTTGCAACTTTCAACGGAGATAACTTTTTACTCGGGTATCGAAACGACTATTATAATATATCAAATGCAAGCTCGTATCAAATTACACAATATTATTTGGTTAATCTCCCAAAAATATTTTCGGTACCCAAATTGAATCATTTACAGCACCTACTGAGAATTTAATATTTCTTACTCATCATTTTCATTTTACTTACTTCCTATTTAAGTCAATATCGCTATAAATGAGATACTGATGCCAACCGAGGGTTTTTCATTTATATTTTCAATTAGTCTCTATCCTTCAAAAATAATAAGAGAAGAGAAAATGAAAGGGGATGTTGTTCACATTTTTAAAAACAACAAAACATTTAATAAATATGCGTTAAAACTTTCAACGGAGATAACTTCTCACTCGGGTATAAAAACGACTATTATAATATATCAAATCGAAGCTCGTATCAAATTACACAAAATGATTTGGTCATTCTAAGGAAAATATTTTCGGTACCCAAATTGAATCATTTACAGCACTTATCGAGGATTTAATGTTTTTGACGCACCATTTTCATTTTACTTACTTCCGGTTTAATTCAATAGCGTTTTAAAGGAGATACTGGTGCCAACCGAGGGTTTTTCATTTATATTTTCAATCAGTCTCTATCCTTCAAAAATAATAACAGAAGAGACATTGAAAGGGGATGTGGTTCACATTTTCAAAAACAACAAAACATTTAATAGATATGTTTTGCAACTTTCAACGGAGATAATTTTTGACTCGGATATCGAAACGACTATTATAATATATCAAATCGAAGCTCGTATCAAATTACACAATATTATTTGGATAATCTCCCGAAAATATTTTCGGTACCCAAATTGAATCATTTACAGCACCTATTGAGACTTTAATATTTCTTACTCATCATTTTCATTTTACTTACTTCCTGTTTAATTCAATAGCGCTATAAATGAGATACTGATGCCAACCGAGGGTTTTTCATTTATATTTTCAATTAGTCTCTATCCTTCAAAAATAATAAGAGAAGAGAAAGTGAAAGGGGATGTTGTTCACATTTTCAAAAACAACAAAACATTTAATAAATATGCGTTACAACTTTCAACGGAGATAACTTCTGACTCGGGTATCGAAACGACTATTATAATATATTAAATTGAAGCTCGTATCAAATTACACAAAATGATTTGGTCATTATAAGGAAAATATTTTCGGTACCCAAGTTGAATCATTTACAGCACTTATCGAGGATTTAATGTTTTTGACGCACTATTTTCATTTTACTTACTTCCGGTTTAATTCAATTGCGCTATAAATTAGATACTTGTGCCAACCGAGGGTTTTTCATTTACATTTTCAATCAGTCTCTATCCTTCAAAAATAATAAGAGAAGAGACATTGAAAGGGGATGTGGTTCACATTTTCAAAAACAACAAAACATTTAATAGATATGTTTTGCAACTTTCAACGGAGATAATTTTTGACTCGGATATCGAAACGACTATTATAATATATCAAATCGAAGCTCGTGTCAAATCACAGAATTTGATTTGGTCTTTCTAAGGAAAATCTTTTCGGTACACAAATTGAATCATTTACAGCACCTACTGAGAATTTAATATTTCTTACTCACCATTTTCATTTTACTTACTTCCGGTTTAATTCAATAGCGCTATAAATGAGATACTGGTGCCAACCGAGGGTTTTTCATTTATATTTTCAATCAGTCTCTATCCTTCAAAAATAATAAAAGAAGAGAAAATGAAAGGGGATGATGTTCACATTTTCAAAAACAACAAAACATTTAATAAATATGCGTTGCAACTTTCAACGGAGATAACTTTTGACTCGGGTATCGAAAGGACTATTATAATATATCAAATCGAAGCTCGTGTCAAATTACACAATATTATTTGGTTAATCTCAGGAAAATATTTTCGGTACCCAAATTGAATCATTTACAGCACCTATTGAGAATTTAATATTTCTTATTCACCATTTTTGTTTTACTTACTTCCGGTTTAATTCAATAGCGCTATAAATGAGATACTGGTGCCAACCGAGGGTTTTTCATTTATATTTTCAATCAGTCTCTGTCCTTCAAAAATAATAAGAGAAGAGACTTTGAAAGGGGATGTTGCTCACATTTTCAAAAACAACAAAACATTTAATAAATATGTGTTGCAACTTTCAACGGAGATAACTTTTGACTCGGGTATCGAAAGGACTATTATAATATATCAAATCGAAGCTCGTGTCAAATCACAGAATTTGATTTGGTCTTTCTAATGAAAATCTTTTCGGTACACAAATTGAATCATTTACAGCACCTACTGAGAATTTAATATTTCTTACTCACCATTTTCATTTTACTTACTTCCGGTTTAATTCAATAGCGCTATAAATGAGATACTGGTGCCAACCGAGGGTTTTTCATTTATATTTTCAATCAGTCTCTATCCTTCAAAAATAATAAAAGAAGAGAAAATGAAAGGGGATGATGTTCACATTTTCAAAAACAACAAAACATTTAATAAATATGCGTTGCAACTTTCAACGGAGATAACTTTTGACTCGGGTATCGAAAGGACTATTATAATATATCAAATCGAAGCTCGTGTCAAATTACACAATATTATTTGGTTAATCTCAGGAAAATATTTTCGGTACCCAAATTGAATCATTTACAGCACTTATGGAGGATTTAATGTTTTTGACGCACCATTTTTATTTTACTTACTTCCGGTTTAATTCAATAGCGCTATAAATGAGATAGTGGTGCCAACCGAGGGTTTTTCATTTACATTTTCAATCAGTCTCTATCCTTCAAAAATAATAACAGAAGAGACATTGAAAGGGGATGTGGTTCACATTTTCAAAAACAACAAAACATTTAATAGTATTGTGTTGCAACTTTCAACGGAGAAACTTTTGACTCGGGTATCGAAACGACTATTATAATATATCAAATCGAAGCTCGTATCAAATTACACAATATTATTTGGATAATCTCCCGAAAATATTTTCGGTACCCAAATTGAATCATTTACAGCACCTATTGAGACTTTAATATTTCTTACTCATCATTTTCATTTTACTTACTTCCTGTTTAATTCAATAGCGCTATAAATGAGATACTGATGCCAACCGAGGGTTTTTCATTTATATTTTCAATTAGTCTCTATCCTTCAAAAATAATAAGAGAAGAGAAAGTGAAAGGGGATGTTGTTCACATTTTCAAAAACAACAAAACATTTAATAAATATGCGTTACAACTTTCAACGGAGATAACTTCTGACTCGGGTATCGAAACGACTATTATAATATATTAAATTGAAGCTCGTATCAAATTACACAAAATGATTTGGTCATTATAAGGAAAATATTTTCGGTACCCAAATTGAATCATTTACAGCACTTATCGAGGATTTAATGTTTTTGACGCACTATTTTCATTTTACTTACTTCCGGTTTAATTCAATTGCGCAATAAATTAGATACTTGTGCCAACCGAGGGTTTTTCATTTACATTTTCAATCAGTCTCTATCCTTCAAAAATAATAAGAGAAGAGACATTGAAAGGGGATGTGGTTCACATTTTCAAAAACAACAAAACATTTAATAGATATGTTTTGCAACTTTCAACGGAGATAATTTTTGACTCGGATATCGAAACGACTATTATAATATATCAAATCGAAGCTCGTATCAAATTACACAATATTATTTGGTTAATCTCAGGAAAATATTTTCGGTACCCAAATTGAATCATTTACAGCACCTATTGAAAATTTAATATTTCTTATTCACCATTTTTGTTTTACTTACTTCCGGTTTAATTCAATAGCGCTATAAATGAGATACTGGTGCCAACCGAGGGTTTTTCATTTATATTTTCAATCAGTCTCTGTCCTTCAAAAATAATAAGAGAAGAGACTTTGAAAGGGGATGTTGCTCACATTTTCAAAAACAACAAAACATTTAATAAATATGTGTTGCAACTTTCAACGGAGATAACTTTTGACTCGGGTATCGAAAGGACTATTATAATATATCAAATCGAAGCTCGTGTCAAATCACAGAATTTGATTTGGTCTTTCTAAGGAAAATCTTTTCGGTACACAAATTGAATCATTTACAGCACCTACTGAGAATTTAATATTTCTTACTCACCATTTTCATTTTACTTACTTCCGGTTTAATTCAATAGCGCTATAAATGAGATACTGGTACCAACCGAGGGTTTTTCATTTATATTTTCAATCAGTCTCTATCCTTCAAAAATAATAAAAGAAGAGAAAATGAAAGGGGATGATGTTCACATTTTCAAAAACAACAAAACATTTAATAAATATGCGTTGCAACTTTCAACGGAGATAACTTTTGACTCGGGTTTCGAAAGGACTATTATAATATATCAAATCGAAGCTCGTGTCAAATTACACAATATTATTTGGTTAATCTCAGAAAAATATTTTCGGTACCCAAATTGAATCATTTACAGCACTTATGGAGGATTTAATGTTTTTGACGCACCATTTTTATTTTACTTACTTCCGGTTTAATTCAATAGCGCTATAAATGAGATAGTGGTGCCAACCGAGGGTTTTTCATTTACATTTTCAATCAGTCTCTATCCTTCAAAAATAATAAAAGAAGAGAAAATGAAAGGGGATGATGTTCACATTTCCAAAAACAACAAAACATTTAATAAATATGCGTTGCAACTTTCAACGGAGATAACTTTTGACTCGGGTATCGAAAGGACTATTATAATATATCAAATCGAAGCTCGTGTCAAATTACACAATATTATTTTGTTAATCTCAGGAAAATATTTTCGGTACCCAAATTGAATCATTTACAGTACCTATTGAGAATTTAATATTTCTTACTCACCATTTTTATTTTACTTACTTCCTATTTAATTCAATAGCGCTATAAATGAGATACTGGCGCCAACCGAGGGTTTTTCATTTATATTTTCAATCAGTCTCTGTCTTTCAAAAATAATAAGAGAAGAGACATTGAAAGGGGATGTTGCTCACATTTTCAAAAACAACAAAACATTTAATAAATATGTGTTGCAACTTTCAACGGAGATAACTTTTGACTCGGGTATCGAAACGACTATTATAATATATCAAATCGAAGCTCGTGTCAAATCACAGAATTTGATTTGGTCTCTCTAAGGAATATCTTTTCGGTACCCAAATTGAATCATTTACAGCACCTACTGAGAATTTAATATTTCTTACTCACCATTTTCATTTTACTTACTTCCGGTTTAATTCAATAGCGCTATAAATGAGATACTGGTGCCAACCGAGGGTTTTTCATTTATATTTTCAATCAGTCTCTATCCTTCAAAAATAATAAAAGAAGAGAAAATGAAAGGGGATGATGTTCACATTTTCAAAAACAACAAAACATTTAATAAATATGCGTTGCAACTTTCAACGGAGATAACTTTTGACTCGGGTATCGAAAAGACTATTATAATATATCAAATCGAAGCTCGTGTCAAATTACAGAATATGATTTGGTCTCTCTAACGAAAATCTTTTCGGTACCCAAATTGAATCATTTACAGCACCTACTGAGAATTTAATATTTCTTACTCACCATTTTTATTTTACTTACTTCCGGTTTAATTCAATAGCGCTATAAATGAGATACCGGTGCCAACCGAGGGTTTTTCATTTATATTATCAATCAGTCTATATCTTTCAAAAATAATTAGAGAAGAGAAAATGAAAGGGAATGTTGTTCACATTTTCAAAAACAACAAAACATTTAATATATATGCGTTGCAACTTTCAACGGAGATAACTTTTTACTCGGGTATCGAAACGACTATTATAATATATCAAATCGAAGCTCGTATCAAATTACACTATAGGATTTGGTCATTCTAAAGAAAATATTTTCGGTACCCAAATTGAATCATTTACAGCACCTACTGAGAATTTAATATTTCTTACTCACCATTTTTATTTTACTTACTTCCGGTTTAATTCAATAGCGCTACAAATGAGATATTGGTGCCAACCGAGGTTTTTTCTTTTATATTTTCAATCAGTCTCTATCCTTCAAAAATAATAAAAGAAGAGAAAATGAAAGGGGATGTATTTCACATTTTCAAAAACAAAAAAACATTTAATAAATATGCGTTGCAACTTTCAACTTAGATAACTTCTGACTCGGGTATCGAAACGACTATTATAATATATCAAATCGAAGCTCGTATCAAATTACACAATATTATTTGGTTAATCTCAGGAAAATATTTTCGGTACCCAAATTGAATCATTTACAGCAGGATTTAATGTTTTTGACGCACCATTTTCATTTTACTTACTTCCGGTTTAATTCAATAGCGCTATAAAGGAGATACTGGTGCCAACGAGGGTTTTTCATTTATATTTTCAATAAGTCTCTATCCTTCAAAAATAATAAGAGAAGAGACATTGAAAGGGGATGTTGTTCACATTTGAAAAACAACAAAACATTTAATATATATGTGTTGCAACTTTCAACGGAGATAACTTTTGACTCGGGCATCGAAACGACTATTATAATATATCAAATCGAATCTCATATCAAATTACACAATATTATTTGGTTAATCTCAGGAAAATATTTTCGGTACCCAAATTGAATCATTTACAGCACCTACTGAGAATTTAATATTTCTTACTCATCATTTTCATTTTACTTACTTCCTATTTAATTCAATAGCGCTATAAATGAGATACTGATGCCAACCGAGGGTTTTTCATTTATATTTTCAATTAGTCTCTATCCTTCAAAAATAATAAGAGAAAAGAAAATGAAAGGGGATGTTGTTCCCATTTTCAAAAACAACAAAACATTTAATAAATATGTGTTACAACTTTCAACGGAGATAACTTCTGACTCGGGTATAAAAACGACTATTATAATATATCAAATCGAAGCTCGTATCAAATTACACAAAATGATTTGGTCATTCTAAGGAAAATATTTTCGGTACCCAAATTGAATCATTTACAGCACTTATCGAGGATTTAATGTTTTTGACGCACCATTTTCATTTTACTTACTTCCGGTTTAATTCAATAGCGCTATAAAGGCGATACTGGTGCCAACCGAGGGTTTTTCATTTATATTTTCAATCAGTCTCTATCCTTCAAAAATAATAACAGAAGAGACATTGAAAGCGGATGTGGTTCACATTTTCAAAAACAACAAAACATTTAATAGTATTGTGTTGCAACTTTCAACGGAGATAACTTTTGACTCGGGTATCGAAACGACTATTATAATATATCAAATCAAAGCTCGTATCAAATTACACAATATTATTTGGTTAATCTCAGGAAAATATTTTCGGTACCCAAATTGAATCATTTACAGCAGGATTTAATGTTTTTGACGCACCATTTTCATTTTACTTACTTCCGGTTTAATTCAATAGCGCTATAAAGGAGATACTGGTGCCAACCGAGTGTTTTTTATTTATATTTTCAATAAGTCTCTATCCTTCAAAAATAATAAGAGAAGAGACCATGAAAGGGGATGTTATTCACATTTTCAAAAACACAAAAACATTTAATATATATGTGTTGCAACTTTCAACGGAGATAACTTTTTACTGGGGTATCGAAACGACTATTATAATATATCAAATCGAAGCTCGTATCAAATTACACAATATTATTTGGTTAATCTCCCGAAAATATTTTCGGTACCCAAATTGAATCATTTACAGCACCTATTGAGACTTTAATATTTCTTACTCATCATTTTCATTTTACTTATTTCCTATTGAATTCAATAGCGCTATAATTGAGATACTGATGCCAACCGAGGGTTTTTCATTTATATTTTCAATTAGTCTCTATCCTTCAAAAATAATAAGAGAAGACAAAATGAAAACGGATGTTGTTCAAATTTTCAAAAACAAGAAAACATTTAATAAATATGTGTTGCAACTTTCAACGGAGATAACTTTTGACTCGGGTCTCGAAACGACTATTATAATATATCAAATAGAAGCTCGTATCAAATTCCACAATATTATTGGGTTAATCTCAGGAAAATATTTTCGGTACCCAAATTGAATCATTTACAGCACCTACTGAGAATTTAAATATTCTTACTCACCATTTTCATTTTACTTACTTTTGGTTTAATTCAATATCGCTATAAATGAGATTCTGGTGCCAACCGAGGTTTTTTCTTTTATATTTTCAATCAGTCTCTATCCTTCAAAAATAATAAGAGAAGAGAAAATGAAAGGGGATGTTGTTCACATTTTCCAAAACAAAAAAACATTTAATAAATATGCGTTGCAACTTTCAACTTAGATAACTTCTGACTCGGGTATTGAAACGACTATTATAATATATCAAATCGAAGCTCGTATCAAATTACACAATATTATTTGGTTAATCTCAAGAAAATATTTTCGCTACCCAAATTGAATCATTTACAGCACTTATCGAGGATTTAATGTTTTTGACGCACCATTTTCATTTTACTTACTTCCGGTTTAATTCAATAGCGCTATAAAGGAGATACTGGTGCCAACCGAGGGTTTTTCATTTATATTTTCAATCAGTCTCTATCCTTCAAAAATAATAACAGAAGAGACATTGAAAGGGGATGTAGTTCACATTTTCAAAAACAACATAACATTTAATAGTATTGTGTTGCAACTTTCAACGGAGATAACTTTTGACTCGGGTATCGAAACGACTATTATAATGTATCAAATCGAAGCTCGTATCAAATTACACAATATTATTTGGTTAATCTCAGGAAAATATTTTTGGTACCCAAATTGAATCATTTACAGCAGGATTTAATGTTTTTGATGCACCATTTTCATTTTACTTACTTCCGGTTTAATTCAATAGCGCTATAAAGGAGATACTGCTGCCAACGAGGGTTTTTCATTTATATTTTCAATACGTCTCTATCCTTCAAAAATAATAAGAGAAGAGACATTGAAAGGGGATCTTGTTCACATTTGAAAAACAACAAAACATTTAATATATATGTGTTCCAACTTTCAACGGAGATAACTTTTGACTCGGGCATCGAAACGACTATTATAATATATCAAATCGAATCTCGTATCAAATTACACAATATTATTTGGTTAATCTCAGGAAAATATTTTCGGTACCCAAATCGAATCATTTACAGCACCTACTGAGAATTTAATATTTCTTACTCATCATTTTCATTTTACTTACTTCCTATTTAATTCAATAGCGCTATAAATGAGATACTCATGCCAACCGAGGGTTTTTCATTTATATTTTCAATTAGTCTCTATCCTTCAAAAATAATAAGAGAAGAGAAAATGAAAGGGGATGTTGTTCACATTTTCAAAAACAACAAAACATTTAATAAATATGTGTTACAACTTTCAACGGAGATAACTTCTGACTCGGGTATAAAAACGACTATTATAATATATCAAATCGAAGCTCGTATCAAATTACACAAAATGATTTGGTCATGAAAGGAAAATATTTTCGGTACCCAAATATAAATCATTTACAGCACTTATCGAGGATTTAATGTTTTTGACGCACCATTTTCATTTTACTTACTTCCGGTTTAATTCAATAGCGCTATAAAGGCGATACTGGTGCCAACCGAGGGTTTTTCATTTATATTTTCAATCAGTCTCTATCCTTCAAAAATAATAAGAGAAGAGACATTGAAAGGGTATGTGGTTCACATTTTCAAAAACAACAAAACAATTAATAGTATTGTGTTGCAACTTTCAACCGAGATAACTTTTGACTAGGGTATCGAAACGACTATTATAATATATCAAATCGAAGCTCGCATCAAATTACACAATATTATTTGGTTAATCTCAGGAAAATATTTTCGCTACCCAAATTGAATCATTTACAGCAGCATTTAATGTTTTTGACGCACCATTTTCATTTTACTTACTTCCGGTTTAATTCAATAGCGCTATAAAAAAGATACTGGTGCAAACCGAGTGTTTTTTATTTATATTTTCAATAAGTCTCTATCCTTCAAAAATAATAAGAGAAGAGACATTGAAAGGGGATGTTATTCACATTTTCAAAAACACAAAAACATTTAATATATATGTGTTGCAACTTTCAACGGAGATAACTTTTTACTGGGGTATCGAAACGACTATTATAATATATCAAATCGAAGCTCGTATCAAATTAAACAATATTATTTGGTTAATCTCCCGAAAATATTTTCGGTACCCAAATTGAATCATTTACAGCACCTATTGAGACTTTAATATTTCTTACTCATCATTTTCATTTTACTTACTTCCTATTTAATTCAATAGCGCTATAATTGAGATACTGATGCCAACCGAGGGTTTTTCATTTATATTTTCAATTAGTCTCTATCCTTCAAAAATAATAAGAGAAGACAAAATGAAAACGGATGTTGTTCAAATTTTCAAAAACAAGAAAACATTTAATAAATATGTGTTGCAACTTTCAACGGAGATAACTTTTGACTCGGGCCTCGAAATGACTATTATAATATATCAAATAGAAGCTCGTATCAAATTACACAATATTATTGGGTTAATCTCAGGAAAATATTTTCGTTACCCAAATTGAATCATTTACAGCACCTACTGAGAATTTAAATATTCTTACTCACCATTTTCATTTTACTTACTTTTGGTTTAATTCAATAGCGCTATAAATGAGATACTGGTGCTAACCGAGGTTTTTTCTTTTATATTTTCAATCAGTCTCTATCCTTCAAAAATAATAAGAGAAGAGAAAATGAAAGGGGATGTTGTTCACATTTTCCAAAACAAAAAAAACATTTAATAAATATGCGTTGCAACTTTCAACTTAGATAACTTCTGACTCGGGTATTGAAACGACTATTATAATATATCAAATCGAAGCTCGTATCAAATTACACAATATTATTTGGTTAATCTCAGGAAAATATTTTCGGTACCCAAATTGAATCATTTACAGCACTTATCGAGGATTTAATGTTTTTGACGCACCATTTTCATTTTACTTACTTCCGGTTTAATTCAATAGCGCTATAAAGGAGATACTGTTGCCAACCGAGGGTTTTTCATTTATATTTTCAATCAGTCTCTATCCTTCAAAAATAATAACATAAGAGACATTGAAAGGGGATGTAGTTCACATTTTCAAAAACAACATAACATTTAATAGTATTGTGTTGCAACTTTCAATGGAGATAACTTTTGACTCGGGTATCGAAACGACTATTATAATGTATCAAATCGAAGCTCGTATCAAATTACACAATATTATTTGGTTAATATCAGGAAAATATTTTTGGTACCCAAATTGAATCATTTACAGCAGGATTTAATGTTTTTGACGCACCATTTTCATTTTACTTACTTCCGGTTTAATTCAATAGCGCTATAAAGGAGATACTGGTGCCAACGAGGGTTTTTCATTTATATTTTCAATAAGTCTCTATCCTTCAAAAATAATAAGAGAAGAGACATTGAAAGGGGATGTTGTTCACATTTGAAAAAGAACAAAACATTTAATATATATGTGTTGCAACTTTCAACGGAGATAACTTTTGACTCGGGCATCGAAACGACTATTATAATATATCAAATCGAAGCTCGTATCAAATTACACAATATTATTTGGTTAATCTCAGGAAAATATTTTCGGTACCCAAATTGAATCATTTACAGCACCTACTGAGAATATAATATTTCTTACTCATCATTTTCATTTTACTTACTTCCTATTTAATTCAATAGCGCTATAAATGAGATACTGATGCCAACCGAGGGTTTTTCATTTATATTTTCAATTAGTCTCTATCCTTCAAAAATAATAAGAGAAGAGAAAATGAAAGGGGATGTTGTTCAAATTTTCAAAAACAATAAAACATTTAATAAATATGCGTTACAACTTTCAACGGAGATAACTTCTGACTCGGGTATAAAAACGACTATTATAATATATCAAATCGAAGCTCGTATCAAATTACACAAAATGATTTGGTCATTCTAAGGAAAATATTTTCGGTACCCAAATATAAATCATTTACAGCACTTATCGAGGATTTAATGTTTTTGACGCACCATTTTCATTTTACTTACTTCCGGTTTAATTCAATAGCGCTATAAAGGCGATACTGGTGCCAACCGAGGGTTTTTCATTTATATTTTCAATCAGTCTCTATCCTTCAAAAATAATAATAGAAGAGACATTGAAAGCGGATGTGGTTCACATTTTCAAAAACAACAAAACATTTAATAGTATTGTGTTGCAACTTTCAACGGAGATAACTTTTGACTCGGGTATCGAAACGACTATTATAATATATCAAATCGAAGCTCGTATCAAATTACACAATATTATTTGGTTAATCTCAGGTAAATATTTTCGGTACCCAAATTGAATCATTTACAGCAGGATTTAATGTTTTTGACGCACCATTTTCATTTTACTTACTTCCGGTTTAATTCAATAGCGCTATAAAGGAGATACTGGTGCCAACCGAGTGTTATTTATTTATATTTTCAATAAGTCTCTATCCTTCAAAAATAATAAGAGAAGAGACATTGAAAGGGGATGTTATTCACATTTTCAAAAACACAAAAACATTTAATATATATGTGTTGCAACTTTCAACGGAGATAACTTTTTACTGGGGTATCGAAACGACTATTATAATATATCAAATCGAAGCTCGTATCAAATTACACAATATTATTTGGTTAATCTCCCGAAAATATTTTCGGTACCCAAATTGAATCATTTACAGCACCTATTGAGACTTTAATATTTCTTACTCATCATTTTCATTTTACTTACTTCCTATTTAATTCAATAGCGCTATAATTGAGATACTGATGCCAACCGAGGGTTTTTCATTTATATTTTCAATTAGTCTCTATCCTTCAAAAATAATAAGAGAAGACAAAATGAAAACGGATGTTGTTCAAATTTTCAAAAACAAGAAAACATTTAATAAATATGTGTTGCAACTTTCAACGGAGATAACTTTTGACTCGGGCCTCGAAACGACTCTTATAATATATCAAATAGAAGCTCGTATCAAATTACACAATATTATTGGGCTAATCTCAGGAAAATATTTTCGTTACCCAAATTGAATCATTTACAGCACCTACTGAGAATTTAAATATTCTTACTCACCATTTTCATTTTACTTACTTTTGGTTTAATTCAATAGCGCTATAAATGAGATACTGGTGCCAACCGAGGTTTTTTCTTTTATATTTTCAATCAGTCTCTATCCTTCAAAAATAATAAGAGAAGAGAAAATGAAAGGGGATGTTGTTCACATTTTCCAAAACAAAAAAACATTTAATAAATATGCGTTGCAACTTTCAACTTAGATAACTTCTGACTCGGGTATTGAAACGACTATTATAATATATCAAATCGAAGCTCGTATCAAATTACACAATATTATTTGGTTAATCTCAGGAAAATATTTTCGGTACCCAAATTGAATCATTTACAGCACTTATCGAGGATTTAATGTTTTTGACGCACCATTTTCATTTTACTTACTTCCGGTTTAATTCAATAGCGCTATAAAGGAGATACTGTTGCCAACCGAGGGTTTTTCATTTATATTTTCAATCAGTCTCTATCCTTCAAAAATAATAACAGAAGAGACATTGAAAGGGGATGTAGTTCACATTTTCAAAAACAACATAACATTTAATAGTATTGTTTTGCAACTTTCAACGGAGATAACTTTTGACTCGGGTATCGAAACGACTATTATAATGTATCAAATCGAAGCTCGTATCAAATTACACAATATTATTTGGTTAATCTCAGGAAAATATTTTTGGTACCCAAATTGAATCATTTACAGCAGGATTTAATGTTTTTGACGCACCATTTTCATTTTACTTACTTCCGGTTTAATTCAATAGCGCTATAAAGGAGATACTGGTGCCAACGAGGGTTTTTCATTTATATTTTCAATAAGTCTCTATCCTTCAAAAATAATAAGAGAAGAGACATTGAAAGGGGATGTTGTTCACATTTGAAAAAGAACAAAACATTTAATATATATGTGTTGCAACTTTCAACGGAGATAACTTTTGACTCGGGCATCGAAACGACTATTATAATATATCAAATCGAAGCTCGTATCAAATTACACAATATTATTTGGTTAATCTCAGGAAAATATTTTCGGTACCCAAATTGAATCATTTACAGCACCTACTGAGAATATAATATTTCTTACTCATCATTTTCATTTTACTTACTTCCTATTTAATTCAATAGCGCTATAAATGAGATACTGATGCCAACCGAGGGTTTTTCATTTATATTTTCAATTAGTCTCTATCCTTCAAAAATAATAAGAGAAGAGAAAATGAAAGGGGATGTTGTTCAAATTTTCAAAAACAATAAAACATTTAATAAATATGCGTTACAACTTTCAACGGAGATAACTTCTGACTCGGGTATAAAAACGACTATTATAATATATCAAATCGAAGCTCGTATCAAATTACACAAAATGATTTGGTCATTCTAAGGAAAATATTTTCGGTACCTAAATATAAATCATTTATAGCACTTATCGAGGATTTAATGTTTTTACGCACCATTTTCATTTTACTTACTTCCGGTTTAATTCAATAGCGCTATAAAGGCGATACTGGTGCCAACCGAGGGTTTTTCATTTATATGTTCAATCAGTCTCTATCCTTCAAAAATAATAACAGAAGAGACATTGAAAGGGGATGTGGTTCACATTTTCAAAAACAACAAAACAATTAATAGCATTGTGTTGCAACTTTCAACCGAGATAACTTTTGACTCGGGTATCGAAACCACTATTATAATATATCAAATCGAAGCTCGTATCAAATTACACAATATTATTTGGTTAATCTCAGGAAAATATTTTCGGTACCCAAATTGAATCATTTACAGCAGGATTTAATGTTTTTGACGCACCATTTTCATTTTACTTACTTCCGGTTTAATTCAATAGCGCTATAAAGGAGATACTGTTGCCAACCGAGGGTTTTTCATTTATATTTTCAATAAGTCTCTATCCTTCAAAAATAATAAGAGAAGAGACATTGAAAGGGGATGTTATTCACATTTTCAAAAACACCAAAACATTTAATATATATGTCTTGCAACTTTCAAAGGAGATAACTATTTACTGGGTATCGAAACGACTATTATAATATATCAAATCGAAGCTCGTATCAAATTACACAATATTATTTGGTTAATCTCCCGAAAATATTTTCGGTACCCAAATTGAATCATTTACAGCACCTATGGAGACTTTAATATTTCTTACTCATCATTTTCATTTTACTTACTTCCTATTTAATTCAATAGCGCTATAAATGAGATACTGATGCCAACCGAGGGTTTTTAATTTATATTTTCAATTAGTCTCTATCCTTCAAAAATAATAAGAGAAGAGAAAATGAAAGGGGATGTTGTTCACATTTTCAAAAACAACAAAACATTTAATAAATATGCATTACAACTTTCAACGGAGATAACTTCTGACTCGGGTATCGAAACGACTATTATAATATATCAAATCGAAGCTCGTATCAAATTACACAAAATGATTTGGTCATTCTAAGGAAAATATTTTCGGTACCCAAATTGAATCATTTACAGCACTTATCGAGGATTTAATGTTTTTGACGCACCATTTTCATTTTACTTACTTCCGGTTTAATTCAATAGCGCTATAAAGGAGATAGTGGTGCCAAGCTAGGATTTTTTATTTACATTTTCAATCAGTCTCTATCCTTCAAAAATAATAAGAGAAGAGACATTGAAAGGGTATGTGGTTCACATTTTCAAAAACAACAAAACAATTAATAGTATTGTGTTGCAACTTTCAACCGAGATAACTTTTGACTCGGGTATCGAAACCACTATTATAATATATCAAATCGAAGCTCGTATCAAATTACACAATATTATTTGGTTAATCTCAGGAAAATATTTTTGGTACCCAAATTGAATCATTTACAGCAGGATTTAATGTTTTTGACGCACCATTTTCATTTTACTTACTTCCGGTTTAATTCAATAGCGCTATAAAGGAGATATTGTTGCCAACCGAGGGTTTTTCATTTATATTTTCACTAAGTCTCTATCCTTCAAAAATAATAAGAGAAGAGACATTGAAAGGGGATGTTATTCACATTTTCAAAAACACCAAAACATTTAATATATATGTGTTGCAACTTTCAACGGAGATAACTTTTTACTCGGGTATCGAAACAACTATTATAATATATCAAATCGAAGCTCGTATCAAATTACACAATATTATTTGGTTAATCTCCCGAAAATATTTTCGGTACCCAAATTGAATCATTTACAGCACCTATTGAGACTTTAATATTTCTTACTCATCATTTTCATTTTACTTACTTCCTATTTAATTCAATAGCGCTATAAATGAGATACTGATGCCAACCAAGGGTTTTTAATTTATATTTTCAATTAGTCTCTATATTTCAAAAATAATAAGAGAAGAGAAAATGAAAGGGGATGTTGTTCACATTTTCAAAAACAACAAAACATTTAATAAATATGCATTACAACTTTCAATGGAGATAACTTCTGACTCGGGTATCGAAACGACTATTATAATATATCAAATCGAAGCTCGTATCAAATTACACAAAATGATTTGGTCATTCTAAGGAAAATATTTTCGGTGCCCAAATTGAATCATTTACAGCACTTATCGAGGATTTAATGTTTTTGACGCACCATTTTCATTTTACTTACTTCCGGTTTAATTCAATAGCGCTATAAAGGAGATAGTGGTGCCATGCTAGGGTTTTTTATTTACATTTTCAATCAGTATCTATCCTTCAAAAATAATAAGAGAAGAGAAAATGAAAAGGGATGTTATTCACATTTTCAAAGACAACAAAACATTTAATAAATATGTGTTGCAACTTTCAACGGAGATAACTTTTGACTCGGGTATCGAAACGACTATTATAATATATCAAATCGAAGCTCATGTCAAATTGCAGGATATGATTTGGTCTCTCTAAGGAAAATCTTTTCGGTACCCAAATTGAATCATTTACAGCACCTATTGAGAATTTAATATTTCTTACTCACCATTTTTATTTTACTTACTTCCGGTTTAATTCAATAGCGCTATAAATGAGATACCGGTGCCAACCGAGGGTTTTTCATTTATATTTTCAATCAGTCTCTATCTTTCAAAAATAATAAGAGAAGAGAAAATGAAAGGGAATGTTGTTCACATTTTCAAAAACAACAAAACATTTAATATATATGCGTTGCAACTTTCAAAGGAGATAACTTTTTACTCGGGTATCGAAACGACTATTATAATATATCAAATCGAAGCTCGTATCAAATTACACTATAGGATTTGGTCATTCTAAAGAAAATATTTTCGGTACCCAAATTGAATCATTTACAGCACCTACTGAGAATTTAATATTTCTTACTCACCATTTTTATTTTACTTACTTCCGGTTTAATTCAATAGCGCTATAAATGAGATACTGGTGCCAACCGAGGGTTTTTCATTTATATTTTCAATCAGTCTCTCTCCTTCAAAAATAATAAAAGAAGAGAAAATGAAAGGGGATGATGTTCACATTTTCAAAAACAACAAAACATTTAATAAATATGCGTTGCAACTTTAAACGGAGATAACTTTTGACTCGGGTATCGAAAGGACTATTATAATATATCAAATCGAAGGTCGTGTCAAATTACACAATATTATTTGGTTAATCTCAGGAAAATATTTTCGGTACCCAAATTGAATCATTTACAGCACGTATTGAGAATTTAATATATCTTACTCACCATTTTTATTTTACTTACTTCCGGTTTAATTCAATAGCGCTATAAATGAGATACTGTTGCCAACCGAGGGTTTTTCATTTATATTTTCAATCAGTCTCTGTCCTTCAAAAATAATAAGAGAAGAGACATTGAAAGGGGATGTTGCTCACATTTTCAAAAACAACAAAACATTTAATAAATATGTGTTGCAACTTTCAACGGAGATAACTTTTGACTCGGGTATCGAAACGACTATTATAATATATCAAATCGAAGCTCGTGTCAAATCACAGAATTTGATTTGTTCTCTCTAAGGAAAATCTATTCGGTACCCAAATTGAATCATTTACAGCACCTACTGAGAATTTAATATTTCTTACTCACCATTTTCATTTTACTTACTTCCGGTTTAATTCAATAGCGCTATAAATGAGATACTGGTGCCAACCGAGGGTTTTTCATTTATATTTTCAATCAGTCTCTATCCTTCAAAAATAATAAAAGAAGAGAAAATGAAAGGGGATGATGTTCACATTTTCAAAAACAACAAAACATTTAATAAATATGCGTTGCAACTTTCAACGGAGATAACTTTTGACTCGGGTATCGAAAGGACTATTATAATATATCAAATCGAAGCTCATGTCAAATTACAGAATATGATTTGGTCTCTCTAAGGAAAATATTTTTGGTACCCAAATTGAATCATTTACAGCACCTACTGAGAATTTAATATTTCTTACTCATCTTTTTCATTTTACTTACTTCCTATTTAATTCAATAGCGCTATAATTGAGATACTGATGCCAACCGAGGGTTTTTCATTTATATTTTCAATTAGTCTCTATCCTTCAAATATAATAAGAGAAGACAAAATGAAAACGGATGTTGTTCAAATTTTCAAAAACAAGAAAACATTTAATAAATATGTGTTGCAACTTTCAACGGAGATAACTTTTGACTCGGGTCTCGAAACGACTATTATAATATATCAAATAGAAGCTCGTATCAAATTACACAATATTATTGGGTTAATCTCAGGAAAATATTTTCGGTACCCAAATTGAATCATTTACAGCACCTACTGAGAATTTAAATCTTCTTACTCACCATTTTCATTTTACTTACTTTGGGTTTAATTCAATAGCGCTATAAATGAGATACTGGTGCCAACCGAGGTTTTTTCTTTTATATTTTCAATCAGTCTCTATCCTTCAAAAATAATAAGAGAAGAGAAAATGAAAGGGGATGTTGTTCACATTTTCAAAAACAAAAAGACATTTAATAAATATGCGTTGCAACTTTCAACTTAGATAACTTCTGACTCGGGTATCGAAACGACTATTATAATATATCAAATCGAAGCTCGTATCAAATTACACAATATTATTTGGTTAATCTCAGGAAAATATTTTCGGTACCCAAATTGAATCATTTACAGCACTTATCGAGGATTTAATGTTTTTGACGCACCATTTTCATTTTACTTACTTCCGGTTTAATTCAATAGCGCTATAACGGAGATACTGGTGCCAACCGAGGGTTTTTCATTTATATTTTCAATCAGTCTCTATCCTTCAAAAATAATAACAGAAGAGACATTGAAAGGGGATGTAGTTCACATTTTCAAAAACAACATAACATTTAATAGTATTGTGTTGCAACTTTCAACGGAGATAACTTTTGACTCGGGTATCGAAACGACTATTATAATGTATCAAATCGAAGCTCGTATCAAATTACACAATATTATTTGGTTAATCTCAGGAAAATATTTTTGGTACCCAAATTGAATCATTTACAGCAGGATTTAATGTTTTTGACGCACCATTTTCATTTTACTTACTTCCGGTTTAATTCAATAGCGCTATAAAGGAGACACTGGTGCCAACGAGGGTGTTTCATTTATATTTTCAATAAGTCTGTATCCTTCAAAAATAATAAGAGAAGAGACATTGAAAGGGGATGTTGTTCACATTTGAAAAAGAACAAAACATTTAATATATATGTGTTGCAACTTTCAACGGAGATAACTTTTGACTCGGGCATCGAAAGGACTATTATAATATATCAAATCGAAGCTCGTATCAAATTACACAATATTATTTGGTTAATCTCAGGAAAATATTTTCGGTACCCAAATTGAATCATTTACAGCACCTACTGAGAATATAATATTTCTTACTCATTATTTTCATTTTACTTACTTCCTATTTAATTCAATAGCGCTATAAATGAGATACTGATGCCAACCGAGGGTTTTTCATTTATATTTTCAATTAGTCTCTATTCTTCAAAAATAATAAGAGAAGAGAAAATGAAAGGGGATGTTGTTCAAATTTTCAAAAACAACAAAACATTTAATAAATATGCGTTACAACTTTCAACGGAGATAACTTCTGACTCGGGTATAAAAACGACTATTATAATATATCAAATCGAAGCTCGTATCAAATTACACAAAATGATTTGGTCATTCTAAGGAAAATATTTTCGGTACCCAAATATAAATCATTTACAGCACTTATCAAGGATTTAATGCTTTTGACGCACCATTTTCATTTTACTTACTTCCGGTTTAATTCAATAGCGCTATAAAGGCGATACTGGTGCCAACCGAGGGTTTTTCATTTATATTTTCAATCAGTCTCTATCCTTCAAAAATAATAACAGAAGAGACATTGAAAGGGGATGTGGTTCACATTTTCAAAAACAACAAAACAATTAATAGCATTGTGTTGCAACTTTCAACCGAGATAACTTTTGACTCGGGTATCGAAACGACTATTATAATATATCAAATCGAAGCTCGTATCAAATTACACAATATTATTTGGTTAATCTCAGGAAAATATTTTCGGTACCCAAATTGAATCATTTACAGCAGGATTTAATGTTTTTGACGCACCATTTTCATTTTACTTACTTCCGGTTTAATTCAATAGCGCTATAAAGGAGATACTGTTGCCAACCGAGGGTTTTTCATTTATATTTTCAATAAGTCTCTATCCTTCAAAAATAATAAGAGAAGACACATTGAAAGGGGATGTTATTCACATTTTCAAAAACACCAAAACATTTAATATATATGTGTTGCAACTTTCAAAGGAGATAACTATTTACTGGGTATCGAAACGACTATTATAATATATCAAATCGAAGCTCGTATCAAATTACACAATATTATTTGGTTAATCTCCCGAAAATATTTTCGGTACCCAATTTGAATCATTTACAGCACCTATTGAGACTTTAATATTTCTTACTCATCATTTTCATTTTACTTACTTCCTATTTAATTCAATAGCGCTATAAATGAGATACTGATGCCAACCGAGGGTTTTTAATTTATATTTTCAATTAGTCTCTATCCTTCAAAAATAATAAGAGAAGAGAAAATGAAAGGGGATGTTGTTCACATTTTCAAAAACAACAAAACATTTAATAAATATGCATTACAACTTTCAACGGAGATAACTTCTGACTCGGGTATCGAAATGACTATTATAATATATCAAATCGAAGCTCGTATCAAATTACACAAAATGATTTGGTCATTCTAAGGAAAATATTTTCGGTAGCCAAATTGAATCATTTACAGCACTTATCGAGGATTTAATGTTTTTGACGCACCATTTTCATTTTACTTACTTCCGGTTTAATTGAATTGCCCTGTAAATTAGATACTTGTTCCAACCGAGGGTTTTTCATTTACATTTTCAATCAGTCTCTATCCTTCAAAAATAATAAGAGAAGAGACATTGAAAGGGTATGTGGTTCACATTTTCAAAAACAACAAAACAATTAATAGTATTGTGTTGCAACTTTCAACCGAGATAACTTTTGACTCGGGTATCGAAACCACTATTATAATATATCAAATCGAAGCTCGTATCAAATTACACAATATTATTTGGTTAATCTCAGGAAAATATTTTCGGTACCCAAATTGAATCATTTATAGCAGGATTTAATGTTTTTGACGCACCATTTTCATTTTACTTACTTCCGGTTTAATTCAATAGCGCTATAAAGGAGATACTGTTGCCAACCGAGGGTTTTTCATTTATATTTTCAATAAGTCTCTATCCTTCAAAAATAATAAGAGAAGAGACATTGAAAGGGGATGTTATTCACATTTTCAAAAACACCAAAACATTTAATATATATGTGTTGCAACTTTCAACGGAGATAACTTTTTACTCGGGTATCGAAACAACTATTATAATATATCAAATCGAAGCTCGTATCAAATTACACAATATTATTTGGTTAATCTCCCGAAAATATTTTCGGTACCCAAATTGAATCATTTACAGCACCTATTGAGACTTTAATATTTCTTACTCATCATTTTCATTTTACTTACTTCCTATTTAATTCAATAGCGCTATAAATGAGATACTGATGCCAACCGAGGGTTTTTAATTTATATTTTCAATTAGTCTCTATATTTCAAAAATAATAAGAGAAGAGAAAATGAAAGGGGATGTTGTTCACATTTTCAAAAACAACAAAACATTTAATAAATATGCATTACAACTTTCAACGGAGATAACTTCTGACTCGGGTATCGAAATGACTATTATAATATATCAAATCGAAGCTCGTATCAAATTACACAAAATGATTTGGTCATTCTAAGGAAAATATTTTCGGTAGCCAAATTGAATCATTTACAGCACTTATCGAGGATTTAATGTTTTTGACGCACCATTTTCATTTTACTTACTTCCGGTTTAATTGAATTGCCCTGTAAATTAGATACTTGTTCCAACCGAGGGTTTTTCATTTACATTTTCAATCAGTCTCTATCCTTCAAAAATAATAAGAGAAGAGACATTAAAAGGGTATGTGGTTCACATTTTCAAAAACAACAAAACAATTAATAGTATTGTGTTGCAACTTTCAACCGAGATAACTTTTGACTCGGGTATCGAAACCACTATTATAATATATCAAATCGAAGCTCGTATCAAATTACACAATATTATTTGGTTAATCTCAGGAAAATATTTTCGGTACCCAAATTGAATCATTTACAGCAGGATTTAATGTTTTTGACGCACCATTTTCATTTTACTTACTTCCGGTTTAATTCAATAGCGCTATAAAGGAGATACTGTTGCCAACCGAGGGTTTTTCATTTATATTTTCAATAAGTCTCTATCCTTCAAAAATAATAAGAGAAGAGACATTGAAAGGGGATGTTATTCACATTTTCAAAAACACCAAAACATTTAATATATATGTGTTGCAACTTTCAACGGAGATAACTTTTTACTCGGGTATCGAAACAACTATTATAATATATCAAATCGAAGCTCGTATCAAATTACACAATATTATTTGGTTAATCTCCCGAAAATATTTTCGGTACCCAAATTGAATCATTTACAGCACCTATTGAGACTTTAATATTTCTTACTCATCATTTTCATTTTACTTACTTCCTATTTAATTCAATAGCGCTATAAATGAGATACTGATGCCAACAAAGGGTTTTTAATTTATATTTTCAATTAGTCTCTATATTTCAAAAATAATAAGAGAAGAGAAAATGAAAGGGGATGTTGTTCACATTTTCAAAAACAACAAAACATTTAATAAATATGCATTACAACTTTCAACGGAGATAACTTCTGACTCGGGTATCGAAACGACTATTATAGTATATCAAATCGAAGCTCGTATCAAATTACACAAAATGATTTGGTCATTCTAAGGAAAATATTTTCGGTGCCCAAATTGAATCATTTACAGCACTTATTGAGGATTTAATGTTTTTGACACACCATTTTCATTTTACTTACTTCCGGTTTAATTCAATAGCGCTATAAAGGAGATAGTGGTGCCAAGCTAGGGTTTTTTATTTACATTTTCAATCAGTATCTATCCTTCAAAAATAATAAGAGAAGAGAAAATGAAAAGGGATGTTATTCACATTTTCAAAGACAACAAAACATTTAAAAAATATGTGTTGCACCTTTCAACGGAGATAACTTTTGACTCGGGTATCGAAACGACTATTATAATATATCAAATCGAAGCTCGTGTCAAATTTCAGAATATGATTTGGTCTCTCTAAGGAAAATCTTTTCGGTACCCAAATTGAATCATTTACAGCACCTATTGAGAATTTAATATTTCTTACTCACCATTTTTATTTTACTTACTTCCGATTTAATTCAATAGCGCTATAAATGAGATACCGGTGCCAACCGAGGGTTTTTCATTTATATTTTCAATCAGTCTCTATCTTTCAAAAATAATAAGAGAAGAGAAAATGAAAGGGAATGTTGTTCACATTTTCAAAAACAACAAAACATTTAATATATATGCGTTGCAACTTTCAACGGAGATAACTTTTTACTCGGGTATCGAAACGACTATTATAATATATCAAATCGAAGCTCGTATCAAATTACAATATAGGATTTGGTGATTCTAAAGAAAATATTTTCGGTACCCAAATTGAATCATTTACAGCACCTACTGAGAATTTAATATTTCTTACTCACCATTTTTATTTTACTTACTTCCGGTTTAATTCAATAGCGCTATAAATGAGATATTGGTGCCAACCGAGGGTTCTTCATTTATATTTTCAATCAGTCTCTATCCTTCAAAAATAATAAAAGAAGAGAAAATGAAAGGGGATGATGTTCACATTTTCAAAAACAACAAAACATTTAATAAATATGCGTTGCAACTTTCAACGGAGATAACTTTTGACTCGGGTATCGAAAGGACTATTATAATATATCAAATCGAAGCTCGTGTCAAATTACAGAATATGATTTGGTCTCTCTAAGGAAAATATTTTCGGTACCCAAATTGAATCATTTACAGCACCTATTGAGAATTTAATATTTCTTACTCACCATTTTTATTTTACTTACTTCCGGTTTAATTCAATAGCGCTATAAATGAGATACTGGTGCCAACCGAGGGTTTTTCATTTATATTTTCAATCAGTCTCTGTCCTTCAAAAATAATAAGATAAGAGACATTGAAAGGGGATGTTGCTCACATTTTCAAAAACAACAAAACATTTAATAAATATGTGTTGCAACTTTCAACGGAGAAAACTTTTGACTCGGGTATCGAAACGACTATTATAATATATCAAATAGAAGCTCGTGTCAAATCACAGAATTTGATTTGTTCTCTCTAAGGAAAATCTTTTCGGTACCCAAATTGAATCATTTACAGCACCTACTGAGAATTTAATATTTCTTACTCACCATTTTCATTTTACTTACTTCCGGTTTAATTCAAAAGCGCTATAAATGAGATACTGGTGCCAACCGAGGGTTTTTCATTTATATTTTCAATCAGTCTCTATCCTTCAAAAATAATAAAAGAAGAGAAAATGAAAGGGGATGATGTTCACATTTTCAAAAACAACAAAACATTTAATATATATGCGTTGCAACTTTCAACGGAGATAACTTTTGACTCGGGTATCGAAAGGACTATTATAATATATCAAATCGAAGCTCGTGTCAAATTACAGAATATGATTTGGTCTCTCTAAAGAAAATATTTTCGGTACCCAAATTGAATCATTTACAGCACCTACTGAGAATTTAATATTTGTTACTCATCTTTTTCATTTTACTTACTTCCTATTTAATTCAATAGCGCTATAATTGAGATACTGATGCCAACCGAGGGTTTTTCATTCATATTTTCAATTAGTCTCTATCCTTCAAAAATAATAAGAGAAGACAAAATGAAAACGGATAGTGTTCAAATTTTCAAAAACAAGAAAACATTTAATAAATATGTGTTGCAACTTTCAACGGAGATAACTTTTGATTCGGGTCTCGAAACGACTATTATAATATATCAAATAGAAGCTCGTATCAAATTACATAATATTATTGGGTTAATCTCAGGAAAATATTTTCGGTACCCAAATTGAATCATTTACAGCACCTACTGAGAATTTAAATCTTCTTACTCACCATTTTCATTATACTTACTTTTGGTTTAATTCAATAGCGCTATAAATGAGATACTGGTGCCAACCGAGGTTTTTTCTTTTATATTTTCAATCAGTCTCTATCCTTCAAAAATAATAAGAGAAGAGAAAATGAAAGGGGATGTTGTTCACATTTTCAAAAACAAGAAAACATTTAATAAATATGTGTTGCAACTTTCAACGGAGACAACTTTTGACTCGTGTCTCGAAACGACTATTATAATATATCAAATAGAAGCTCGTATCAAATTACACAATATTATTGGGTTAATCTGAGGAAAATATTTTCGGTACCCAAATTGAATCATTTACAGCATCTACTGAGAATTTAAATCTTCTTACTCACCATTTTCATTTTACTTACTTTTGCTTTAATTCAATAGCGCTATAAATGAGATACTGGTGCCAACCGAGGTTTTTTCTTTTATATTTTCAATCAGTCTCTATCCTTCAAAAATAATAAGAGAAGAGAAAATGAAAGGGGATGTTGTTCACATTTTCAAAAACAAAAAAACATTTAATAAATATGCGTTGCAACTTTCAACTTAGATAACTTCTGACTCGGGTATCGAAACGACTGTTATAATATATCAAATCGAAGCTCGTATCAAATTACACAAAATGATTTGGTCATTCTAAGGAAAATATTTTCGGTACCCAAATATAAATCATTTACAGCACTTATCGAGGATTTAATGTTTTTGACGCACCATTTTCATTTTACTTACTTCCGGTTTAATTCAATAGCGCTATAAAGGCGATACTGGTGCCAACCGAGCGTTTTTCATTTATATTTTCAATCAGTCTCTATCCTTCAAAAATAATAACAGAAGAGACATTGAAAGGGGATGTGGTTCACATTTTCAAAAACAACAAAACATTTAATAGTATTGTGTTACAACTTTCAACGGAGATAACTTTTGACTCGGGTATCGAAACGACTATTATAATGAATCAAATCGAAGCTCGTATCAAATTACAAAATATTATTTGGTTAATCTCAGGAAAATATTTTCGGTACCCAAATTGAATCATTTACAGCAGGATTTAATGTTTTTGACGCACCATTTTCATTTTACTTACTTCCGGTTTAATTCAATAGCGCTATAAAGGAGATACTGGTGCCAACCGAGGGTTTTTCATTTATATTTTCAATAAGTCTCTATCCTTCAAAAATAATAAGAGAAGAGACATTGAAAGGGGATGTTATTCACATTTTCAAAAAAACCAAAACATTTAATATATATGTGTTGTAACTTTCAACG
This sequence comes from Hippophae tibetana, assembly GCA_037013495.1. NCBI lineage: Eukaryota > Viridiplantae > Streptophyta > Magnoliopsida > Rosales > Elaeagnaceae > Hippophae > Hippophae tibetana. The sequence goes on along the minus strand of CM072812.1, from coordinate 46,082,938 downwards.
GAGATAACTTTTTACTGGGGTATCGAAACGACTATTATAATATATCAAATCGAAGCTCGTATCAAATTACACAATATTATTTGGTTAATCTCCCGAAAATATTTTCGGTACCCAAATTGAATCATTTACAGCACCTATTGAGACTTTAATATTTCTTACTCATCATTTTCATTTTACTTACTTCCTATTTAATTCAATAGCGCTATAAATGAGATACTGATGCCAACCGAGGGTTTTTAATTTATATTTTCAATTAGTCTCTATCCTTCAAAAATAATAAGAGAAGAGAAAATGAATGGGGATGTTGTTCACATTTTCAAAAACAACAAAACATTTAATAAATATGCATTACAACTTTCAACGGAGATAACTTCTGACTCGGGTATCGAAACGACTATTATAATATATCAAATCGAAGCTCGTATCAAATTACACAAAATGATTTGGTCATTCTAAGGAAAATATTTTCGGTGCCCAAATTGAATCATTTACACCACTTATCGAGGATTTAATAAGAGAAGAGAAAATGAAAAGGGATGTTATTCACATTTTCAAAGACAACAAAACATTTAATAAATATGTGTTGCAACTTTCAACGGAGATAACTTTTGACTCGGGTATCGAAACGACTATTATAATATATCAAGTCGAAGCTCGTGTCAAATTGCAGAATATGATTTGGTCTCTCTAAGGAAAATCTTTTCGGTACCCAAATTGAATCATTTACAGCACCTATTGAGAATTTAATATTTTTTACTCACCATTTTTATTTTACTTACTTCCGGTTTAATTCAAAAGCGCTATAAATGAGATACCGGTGCCAACCGAGGGTTTTTCATTTATATTTTCAATCAGTCTCTATCTTTTAAAAATAATAAGAGAAGAGAAAATGAAAGGGAATGTTGTTCACATTTTCAAAAACAACAAAACATTTAATATATATGCGTTGCAACTTTCAACGGAGATAACTTTTTACTCGGGTATCGAAACGACTATTATAATATATCAAATCGAAGCTCGTATCAAATTACACTATAGGATTTGGTCATTCTAAAGAAAATATTTTCGGTACCCAAATTGAATCATTTACAGCACGTACTGAGAATTTAATATTTCTTACTCACCATTTTTATTTTACTTACTTCCGGTTTAATTCAATAGCGCTATAAATGAGATACTGGTGCCAACCCAGGGTTTTTCATTTATATTTTCAATCAGTCTCTATCCTTCAAAAATAATAAAAGAAGAGAAAATGAAAGGGGATGATGTTCACATTTTCAAAAACAACAAAACATTTAATAAATATGCGTTGCAACTTTCAACGGAGATAACTTTTGACTCGGGTATCGAAAGGACTATTATAATATATCAAATCGAAGATCGTGTCAAATTACACAATATTATTTGGTTAATCTCAGGAAAATATTTTCGGTACCCAAATTGAATCATTTACAGCACCTATTGAGAATTTAATATTTCTTACTCACCATTTTTATTTTACTTACTTCCGGTTTAATTCAATAGCGCTATAAATGAGATACTGGTGCCAACCGAGGGTTTTTCATTTATATTTTCAATCAGTCTCTGTCCTTCAAAAATAATAAGAGAAGAGACATTGAAAGGGGATGTTGCTCACATTTTCAAAAACAACAAAACATTTAATAAATATGTGTTGCAACTTTCAACGGAGATAACTTTTGACTCGGGTATCGAAACGACTATTATAATATATCAAATCGAAGCTCGTGTCAAATCACAGAATTTGATTTGTTCTCTCTAAGGAAAATCTTTTCCGTACCCAAATTGAATCATTTACAGCACCTACTGAGAATTTAATATTTCTTACTCACCATTTTCATTTTACTTACTTCCGGTTTAATTCAATAGCGCTATAAAGGAGATACTAGTGCCAACCGAGGGTTTTTCATTTATATTTTCAATAAGTCTCTATCCTTAAAAAATAATAAGAGAAGAGACATTGAAAGGGGATGTTGTTTACATTTTCAAAAACAACAAAACATTTAATATATATGTGTTGCAACTTTCAACGAATATAACTTTTGACTCGGGTATCGAAACGACTATTATAATATATCAAATCGAAGCTTGTATCAAATTACACAATATTATTTTTTTAATCTTGGGAATATATTTTCGGTACTTAAATTGAATCATTTACAGCACTTACCGAGAATTTAATGTTTTTGACGCACCATTTTTATTTTACTTACTTCCGGTTTAATTCAATAGCGCTATAAAGGAGATAGTGGTGCCAAGCTAGGGTTTTTTATTTACATTTTCAATCAGTATCTATCCTTCAAAAATAATAAGAGAAGAGAAAATGAAAAGGGATGTTATTCACATTTTCAAAGACAACAAAACATTTAATAAATATGCGTTACAACTTTAAACGAAGATAACTTTTGACTCGGGTATCGAAATGACTATTATAATATATCAAATCGAAGGTCGTGTCAAATTACACAATATTATTTGGTTAATCTCAGGAAAATATTTTCGGTACCCAAATTGAATCATTTACAGCACCTATTGAGAATTTAATATTTCTTACTCACCATTTTTATTTTACTTACTTCCGGTTTAATTCAATAGCGCTATAAATGAGATACTAGTGCCAACCGAGGGTTTTTCATTTATATTTTCAATAAGTCTCTATCCTTAAAAAATAATAAGAGAAGAGACATTGAAAGGGGATGTTGTTCACATTTTCAAAAACAACAAAACATTTAATATATATGTGTTGCAACTTCCAACGAATATAACTTTTGACTCGAGTATCGAAACGACTATTATAATATATCAAATCAAAGCTCGTATCAAATTACACAATATTATTTTTTTAATCTTGGGAATATATTTTCGGTACTTAAATTGAATCATTTACAGCACTTACCGAGAATTTAATGTTTTTGACGCACCATTTTCATTTTACTTACTTCCGGTTTAATTCAATAGCGCTATAAAGGAGATAGTGGTGCCAAGCTAGGGTTTTTTATTTACATTTTCAATCAGTATCTATCCTTCAAAAATAATAAGAAAAGAGAAAATGAAAAGGGATGTTATTCACATTTTCAAAGACAACAAAACATTTAATAAATATGTGTTGCAACTTTCAACGGAGATAACTTTTGACTCGGGTATCGAAACGACTATTATAATATATCAAATCGAAGCTCGTATCAAATTACACTATAGGATTTGGTCATTCTAAAGAAAATATTTTCGGTACCCAAATTGAATCATTTACAGCACCTACTGAGAATTTAATATTTCTTACTCACCATTTTTATTTTACTTACTTCCGGTTTAATTCAATAGCGCTATAAATGAGATACTGGTGCCAACCGAGGGTTTTTCATTTATATTTTCAATCAGTCTCTATCCTTCAAAAATAATAAAAGAAGAGAAAATGAAAGGGGATGATGTTCACATTTTCAAAAACAACAAAACATTTAATAAATATGCGTTGCAACTTTCAACGGAGACAACTTTTGACTCGGGTCTCGAAACGACTATTATAATATATCAAATAGAAGCTCGTATCAAATTACACAATATTATTGGGTTAATCTCAGGAAAATATTTTCGGTACCCAAATTGAATCATTTACAGCATCTACTGAGAATTTAAATCTTCTTACTCACCATTTTCATTTTACTTACTTTTGCTTTAATTCAATAGCGCTATAAATGAGATACTGGTGCCAACCGAGGTTTTTTCTTTTATATTTTCAATCAGTCTCTATCCTTCAAAAATAATAAGAGAAGAGAAAATGAAAGGGGATGTTGTTCACATTTTCAAAAACAAAAAAAACATTTAATAAATATGCGTTGCAACTTTCAACTTAGATAACTTCTGACTCGGGTATCGAAACGACTATTATAATATATCAAATCGAAGCTCGTATCAAATTACACAATATTATTTGGTTAATCTCAGGAAAATATACTCGGTACCCTAATTGAATCATTTACAGCACCTATTGAGAATTTAATATTTCTAACTCACCATTTTTATTTTACTTACTTCCGGTTTAATTCAATAGCGCTATAAATGAGATACTAGTGCCAACCGAGGGATTTTCATTTATATTTTCAATAAGTCTCTATCCTTAAAAAATAATAAGAGAAGAGACATTGAAAGGGGATGTTGTTCACATTTTCAAAAACAACAAAACATTTAATATATATGTGTTGCAACTTTCAACGAATATAGCTTTTGACTCGAGTATCGAAACGACTATTATAATATATCAAATCAAAGCTCGTATCAAATTACACAATATTATTTTTTTAATCTTGGGAATATATTTTCGGTACTTAAATTGAATCATTTACAGCACTTACCGAGAATTTAATGTTTTTGACGCACCATTTTCATTTTACTTACTTCCGGTTTAATTCAATAGCGCTATAAAGGAGATAGTGGTGCCAAGCTAGGGTTTTTTATTTACATTTTCAATCAGTATCTATCCTTCAAAAATAATAAGAAAAGAGAAAATGAAAAGGGATGTTATTCACATTTTCAAAGAAAACAAAACATTTAATAAATATGTGTTTCAACTTTCAACGGAGATAACTTTTGACTCGGGTATCGAAACGACTATTATAATATATCAAATCGAAGCTCGTATCAAATTACACTATAGGATTTGGTCATTCTAAAGAAAATATTTTCGGTACCCAAATTGAATCATTTACAGCACCTACTGAGAATTTAATATTTCTTACTCACCATTTTTATTTTACTTACTTCCGGTTTAATTCAATAGCGCTATAAATGAGATACTGGTGCCAACCGAGGGTTTTTCATTTATATTTTCAATCAGTCTCTATCCTTCAAAAATAATAAGAGAAGAGAAAATGAAAGGGGATGATGTTCACATTTTCAAAAACAACAAAACATTTAATAAATATGCGTTGCAACTTTCAACGGAGACAACTTTTGACTCGGGTCTCGAAACGACTATTATAATATATCAAATAGAAGCTCGTATCAAATTACACAATATTATTGGGTTAATCTCAGGAAAATATTTTCGGTACCCAAATTGAATCATTTACAGCATCTACTGAGAATTTAAATCTTCTTACTCACCATTTTCATTTTACTTACTTTTGCTTTAATTCAATAGCGCTATAAATGAGATACTGGTGCCAACCGAGGTTTTTTCTTTTATATTTTCAATCAGTCTCTATCCTTCAAAAATAATAAGAGAAGAGAAAATGAAAGGGGATGTTGTTCACATTTTCAAAAACAAAAAAACATTTAATAAATATGCGTTGCAACTTTCAACTTAGATAACTTCTGACTCGGGTATCGAAACGACTATTATAATATATCAAATCGAAGCTCGTATCAAATTACACAATATTATTTGGTTAATCTCAGGAAAATATTTTCGGTACCCAAATTGAATCATTTACAGCACTTATCGAGGATTTAATGTTTTTCACGCACCATTTTCATTTTACTTACATCCGGTTTAATTCAATAGCGCTATAAAGGAGATACTGGTGCCAACCGAGGGTTTTTCATTTATATTTTCAATCAGTCTCTATCCTTCAAAAATAATAACAGAAGAGACATTGAAAGGGGATGTAGTTCACATTTTCAAAAACAACATAACATTTAATAAATATGCGTTGCAACTTTCAACGGAGATAACTTTTGACTCGAGTATCGAAACGACTATTATAATGTATCAAATCGAAGCTCGTATCAAATTACACAATATTATTTGGTTAATCTCAGGAAAATATTTTCGGTACCCAAATTGAATCATTTACAGCACCTACTGAGAATTTAATATTTCTTACTCACCATTTTTATTTTACTTACTTCCGGTTTAATTCAATAGCGCTATAAATGAGATACTGGTGCCAACCGAGGGTTTTTCATTTATATTTTCAATCAGTCTCTGTCCTTCAAAAATAATAAGAGAAGAGACATTGAAAGGGGATGTTGCTCACATTTTCAAAAACAACAAAACATTTAATAAATATGTGTTGCAACTTTCAACGGAGATAACTTTTGACTCGGGTATCGAAACGACTATTATAATATATCAAATCGAAGCTCGTGTCAAATCACAGAATTTGATTTGTTCTCTTTAAGGAAAATCTTTTCGGTACCCAAATTGAATCATTTACAGCACCTACTGAGAATTTAATATTTCTTACTCACCATTTTCATTTTACTTACTTCCGGTTTAATTCAATAGCGCTATAAAGGAGATACTAGTGCCAACCGAGGGTTTTTCATTTATATTTTCAATAAGTCTCTATCCTTAAAAAATAATAAGAGAAGAGACATTGAAAGGGGATGTTGTTTACATTTTCAAAAACAACAAAACATTTAATATATATGTGTTGCAACTTTCAACGAATATAACTTTTGACTCGGGTATCGAAACGACTATTATAATATATCAAATCGAAGCTCGTATCAAATTACACAATATTATTTTTTTAATCTTGGGAATATATTTTCGGTACTTAAATTGAATCATTTACAGCACTTACCGAGAATTTAATGTTTTTGACGCACCATTTTCATTTTACTTACTTCCGGTTTAATTCAATAGCGCTATAAAGGAGATAGTGGTGCCAAGCTAGGGTTTTTTATTTACATTTTCAATCAGTATCTATCCTTCAAAAATAATAAGAGAAGAGAAAATGAAAAGGGATGTTATTCACATTTTCAAAGACAACAAAACATTTAATAAATATGCGTTGCAACTTTCAACGAAGATAACTTCTGACTCGGGTATCGAAACGACTATTATAATATATCAAATCGAAGGTCGTGTCAAATTACACAATATTATTTGGTTAATCTCAGGAAAATATTTTCGGTACCCAAATTGAATCATTTACAGCACCTATTGAGAATTTAATATTTCTTACTCACCATTTTTATTTTACTTACTTCCGGTTTAATTCAATAGCGCTATAAATGAGATACTAGTGCCAACCGAGGGTTTTTCATTTATATTTTCAATAAGTCTCTATCCTTAAAAAATAATAAGAGAAGAGACATTGAAAGGGGATGTTGTTCACATTTTCAAAAACAACAAAACATTTAATATATATGTGTTGCAACTTTCAACGAATATAACTTTTGACTCGGGTATCGAAACGACTATTATAATATATCAAATCGAAGCTCGTATCAAATTACACAATATTATTTTTTTAATCTTGGGAATATATTTTCGGTACTTAAATTGAATCATTTACAGCACTTACCGAGAATTTAATGTTTTTGACGCACCATTTTCATTTTACTTACTTCCGGTTTAATTCAATAGCGCTATAAAGGAGATAGTGGTGCCAAGCTAGGGTTTTTTATTTACATTTTCAATCAGTATCTATCCTTCAAAAATAATAAGAAAAGAGAAAATGAAAAGGGATGTTATTTACATTTTCAAAGACAACAAAACATTTAATAAATATGTGTTGCAACTTTCAACGGAGATAACTTTTGACTCGGGTATCGAAACGACTATTATAATATATCAAATCGAAGCTCGTATCAAATTACACTATAGGATTTGGTCATTCTAAAGAAAATATTTTCGGTTCCCAAATTGAATAATTTACAGCACCTACTGAGAATTTAATATTTCTTACTCACCATTTTTATTTTACTTACTTCCGGTTTAATTCAATAGCGCTATAAATGAGATACTGGTGCCAACCGAGGGTTTTTCATTTATATTTTCAATCAATCTCTATCCTTCAAAAATAATAAAAGAAGAGAAAATGAAAGGGGATGATGTTCACATTTTCAAAAACAACAAAACATTTAATAAATATGCGTTGCAACTTTCAACGGAGACAACTTTTGACTCGGGTCTCGAAACGACTATTATAATATATCAAATAGAAGCTCGTATCAAATTACACAATATTATTGGGTTAATCTCAGGAAAATATTTTCGGTACCCAAATTGAATCATTTACAGCATCTACTGAGAATTTAAATCTTCTTACTCACCATTTTCATTTTACTTACTTTTGCTTTAATTCAATAGCGCTATAAATGAGATACTGGTGCCAACCGAGGTTTTTTCTTTTATATTTTCAATCAGTCTCTATCCTTCAAAAATAATAAGAGAAGAGAAAATGAAAGGGGATGTTGTTCACATTTTCAAAAACAAAAAAAACATTTAATAAATATGCGTTGCAACTTTCAACTTAGATAACTTCTGACTCGGGTATCGAAACGACTATTATAATATATCAAATCGAAGCTCGTATCAAATTACACAATATTATTTGGTTAATCTCAGGAAAATATTTTCGGTACCCAAATTGAATCATTTACAGCACCTATTGAGAATTTAATATTTCTTACTCACCATTTTTATTTTACTTACTTCCGGTTTAATTCAATAGCGCTATAAATGAGATACTAGTGCCAACCGAGGGATTTTCATTTATATTTTCAATAAGTCTCTATCCTTAAAAAATAATAAGAGAAGAGACATTGAAATGGGATGTTGTTCACATTTTCAAAAACAACAAAACATTTAATATATATGTGTTGCAACTTTCAACGAATATAACTTTTGACTCGAGTATCGAAACGACTATTTTAATATATCAAATCAAAGCTCGTATCAAATTACACAATATTATTTTTTTAATCTTGGGAATATATTTTCGGTACTTAAATTGAATCATTTACAGCACTTACCGAGAATTTAATGTTTTTGACGCACCATTTTCATTTTACTTACTTCCGGTTTAATTCAATAGCGCTATAAATGAGATACTGGTGCCAACCGAGGGTTTTTCATTTATATTTTCAATCAGTCTCTGTCCTTCAAAAATAATAAGAGAAGAGACATTGAAAGGGGATGTTGCTCACATTTTCAAAAACAACAAAACATTTAATAAATATGTGTTGCAACTTTCAACGGAGATAACTTTTGACTCGGGTATCGAAACGACTATTATAATATATCAAATCGAAGCTCGTGTCAAATCACAGAATTTGATTTGTTCTCTTTAAGGAAAATCTTTTCGGTACCCAAATTGAATCATTTACAGCACCTACTGAGAATTTAATATTTCTTACTCACCATTTTCATTTTACTTACTTCCGGTTTAATTCAATAGCGCTATAAAGGAGATACTAGTGCCAACCGAGGGTTTTTCATTTATATTTTCAATAAGTCTCTATCCTTAAAAAATAATAAGAGAAGAGACATTGAAAGGGGATGTTGTTTACATTTTCAAAAACAACAAAACATTTAATATATATGTGTTGCAACTTTCAACGAATATAACTTTTGACTCGGGTATCGAAACGACTATTATAATATATCAAATCGAAGCTCGTATCAAATTACACAATATTATTTTTTTAATCTTGGGAATATATTTTCGGTACTTAAATTGAATCATTTACAGCACTTACCGAGAATTTAATGTTTTTGACGCACCATTTTCATTTTACTTACTTCCGGTTTAATTCAATAGCGCTATAAAGGAGATAGTGGTGCCAAGCTAGGGTTTTTTATTTACATTTTCAATCAGTATCTATCCTTCAAAAATAATAAGAAAAGAGAAAATGAAAAGGGATGTTATTTACATTTTCAAAGACAACAAAACATTTAATAAATATGTGTTGCAAATTTCAACGGAGATAACTTTTGACTCGGGTATCGAAACGACTATTATAATATATCAAATCGAAGCTCGTATCAAATTACACTATAGGATTTGGTCATTCTAAAGAAAATATTTTCGGTTCCCAAATTGAATAATTTACAGCACCTACTGAGAATTTAATATTTCTTACTCACCATTTTTATTTTACTTACTTCCGGTTTAATTCAATAGCGCTATAAATGAGATACTGGTGCCAACCGAGGGTTTTTCATTTATATTTTCAATCAATCTCTATCCTTCAAAAATAATAAAAGAAGAGAAAATGAAAGGGGATGATGTTCACATTTTCAAAAACAACAAAACATTTAATAAATATGCGTTGCAACTTTCAACGGAGACAACTTTTGACTCGGGTCTCGAAACGACTATTATAATATATCAAATAGAAGCTCGTATCAAATTACACAATATTATTGGGTTAATCTCAGGAAAATATTTTCGGTACCCAAATTGAATCATTTACAGCATCTACTGAGAATTTAAATCTTCTTACTCACCATTTTCATTTTACTTACTTTTGCTTTAATTCAATAGCGCTATAAATGAGATACTGGTGCCAACCGAGGTTTTTTCTTTTATATTTTCAATCAGTCTCTATCCTTCAAAAATAATAAGAGAAGAGAAAATGAAAGGGGATGTTGTTCACATTTTCAAAAACAAAAAAAACATTTAATAAATATGCGTTGCAACTTTCAACTTAGATAACTTCTGACTCGGGTATCGAAACGACTATTATAATATATCAAATCGAAGCTCGTATCAAATTACACAATATTATTTGGTTAATCTCAGGAAAATATTTTCGGTACCCAAATTGAATCATTTACAGCACCTATTGAGAATTTAATATTTCTTACTCACCATTTTTATTTTACTTACTTCCGGTTTAATTCAATAGCGCTATAAATGAGATACTAGTGCCAACCGAGGGATTTTCATTTATATTTTCAATAAGTCTCTATCCTTAAAAAATAATAAGAGAAGAGACATTGAAATGGGATGTTGTTCACATTTTCAAAAACAACAAAACATTTAATATATATGTGTTGCAACTTTCAACGAATATAACTTTTGACTCGAGTATCGAAACGACTATTTTAATATATCAAATCAAAGCTCGTATCAAATTACACAATATTATTTTTTTAATCTTGGGAATATATTTTCGGTACTTAAATTGAATCATTTACAGCACTTACCGAGAATTTAATGTTTTTGACGCACCATTTTCATTTTACTTACTTCCGGTTTAATTCAATAGCGCTATAAAGGAGATAGTGGTGCCAAGCTAGGGTTTTTTATTTACATTTTCAATCAGTATCTATCCTTCAAAAATAATAAGAAAAGAGAAAATGAAAAGGGATGTTATTCACAATTTCAAAGAAAACAAAACATTTAATAAATATGTGTTTCAACTTTCAACGGAGATAACTTTTGACTCGGGTATCGAAACGACTATTATAATATATCAAATCGAAGCTCGTATCAAATTACACTATAGGATTTGGTCATTCTAAAGAAAATATTTTCGGTACCCAAATTGAATCATTTACAGCACCTACTGAGAATTTAATATTTCTTACTCACCATTTTTATTTTACTTACTTCCGGTTTAATTCAATAGCGCTATAAATGAGATACTGGTGCCAACCAAGGGTTTTTCATTTATATTTTCAATCAGTCTCTGTCCTTCAAAAATAATAAGAGAAGAGACATTGAAAGGGGATGTTGCTCACATTTTCAAAAACAACAAAACATTTAATAAATATGTGTTGCAACTTTCAACGGAGATAACTTTTGACTCGGGTATCGAAACGACTATTATAATATATCAAATCGAAGCTCGTGTCAAATCACAGAATTTGATTTGTTCTCTCTAAGGAAAATCTTTTCGGTACCCAAATTGAATCATTTACAGCACCTACTGAGAATTTAATATTTCTTACTCACCATTTTCATTTTACTTACTTCCGGTTTAATTCAATAGCGCTATAAATGAGATACTGGTGCCAACCGAGGGTTTTTCATTTATATTTTCAATCAGTCTCTATCCTTCAAAAATAATAAAAGAAGAGAAAATGAAAGGGGATGATGTTCACATTTTCAAAAACAACAAAACATTTAATAAATATGCGTTGCAACTTTCAACGGAGACAACTTTTGACTCGGGTCTCGAAACGACTATTATAATATATCAAATAGAAGCTCGTATCAAATTACACAATATTATTGGGTTAATCTCAGGAAAATATTTTCGGTACCCAAATTGAATCATTTACAGCATCTACTGAGAATTTAAATCTTCTTACTCACCATTTTCATTTTACTTACTTTTGCTTTAATTCAATAGCGCTATAAATGAGATACTGGTGCCAACCGAGGTTTTTTCTTTTATATTTTCAATCAGTCTCTATCCTTCAAAAATAATAAGAGAAGAGAAAATGAAAGGGGATGTTGTTCACATTTTCAAAAACAAAAAAACATTTAATAAATATGCGTTGCAACTTTCAACTTAGATAACTTCTGACTCGGGTATCGAAACGACTATTATAATATATCAAATCGAAGCTCGTATCAAATTACACAATATTATTTGGTTAATCTCAGGAAAATATTTTCGGTACCCAAATTGAATCATTTACAGCACTTATCGAGGATTTAATGTTTTTCACGCACCATTTTCATTTTACTTACATCCGGTTTAATTCAATAGCGCTATAAAGGAGATACCGGTGCCAACCGAGGGTTTTTCATTTATATTTTCAATCAGTCTCTATCCTTCAAAAATAATAACAGAAGAGACATTGAAAGGGGATATAGTTCACATTTTCAAAAACAACATAACATTTAATAAATATGCGTTGCAACTTTCAACGGAGATAACTTTTGACTCGGGTATCGAAACGACTATTATAATGTATCAAATCGAAGCTCGTATCAAATTACACAATATTATTTGGTTAATCTCAGGAAAATATTTTCGGTACCCAAATTGAATCATTTACAGCACCTACTGAGAATTTAATATTTCTTACTCACCATTTTTATTTTACTTACTTCCGGTTTAATTCAATAGCGCTATAAATGAGATACTGGTGCCAACCAAGGGTTTTTCATTTATATTTTCAATCAGTCTTTGTCCTTCAAAAATAATAAGAGAAGAGACATTGAAAGGGGATGTTGCTCACATTTTCAAAAACAACAAAACATTTAATAAATATGTGTTGCAACTTTCAACGGAGATAACTTTTGACTCGGGTATCGAAACGACTATTATAATATATCAAATCGAAGCTCGTGTCAAATCACAGAATTTGATTTGTTCTCTCTAAGGAAAATCTTTTCGGTACCCAAATTGAATCATTTACAGCACCTACTGAGAATTTAATATTTCTTACTCACCATTTTCATTTTACTTACTTCCGGTTTAATTCAATAGCGCTATAAATGAGATACTGGTGCCAACCGAGGGTTTTTCATTTATATTTTCAATCAGTCTCTATCCTTCAAAAATAATAAAAGAAGAGAAAATGAAAGGGGATGATGTTCACATTTTCAAAAACAACAAAACATTTAATAAATATGCGTTGCAACTTTCAACGGAGATAACTTTTGACTCGGGTATCGAAAGGACTATTATAATATATCAAATCGAAGCTCGTGTCAAATTACAGAATATGATTTGGTCTCTCTAAGGAAAATATTTTCGGTACCCAAATTGAATCATTTACAGCACCTACTGAGAATTTAATATTTCTTACTCATCTTTTTCATTTTACTTACTTCCTATTTAATTCAATAGCGCTATAATTGAGATACTGATGCCAACCGAGGGTTTTTCATTTATATTTTCAATTAGTCTCTATCCTTCAAAAATAATAAGAAAAGACAAAATGAAAGCGGATGTTGTTCAAATTTTCAAAAACAAGAAAACATTTAATAAATATGTGTTGCAACTTTCAACGGAGATAACTTTTGACTCGGGTCTCGAAACGACTATTATAATATATCAAATAGAAGCTCGTATCAAATTACACAATATTATTGGGTTAATCTCAGGAAAATATTTTCGGTACCCAAATTGAATCATTTACAGCACCTACTGAGAATTTAAATCTTCTTACTCACCATTTTCATTTTACTTACTTTTGGTTTAATTTAATAGCGCTATAAATGAGATACTGGTGGCAACCGAGGTTTTTTCTTTTATATTTTCAATTAGTCTCTATCCTTCAAAAATAATAAGAGAAGAGAAAATGAAAGGGGATGTTGTTCACATTTTCAAAAACAAAAAAACATTTAATAAATATGCGTTGCAACTTTCAACTTAGATAACTTCTGACTCGGGTATCGAAACGACTATTATAATATATCAAATCGAAGCTCGTATCAAATTACACAATATTATTTGGTTAATCTCAGGAAAATATTTTCGGTACCCAAATTGAATCATTTACAGCACTTATCGAGGATTTAATGTTTTTGACGCACCATTTTCATTTTACTTACTTCCGGTTTAATTCAATAGCGCTATAAAGGAGATACTGGTGCCAACCGAGGGTTTTTCATTTATATTTTCAATCAGTCTCTATCCTTCAAAAATAATAACAGAAGAGACATTGAAAGGGGATGTAGTTCACATTTTCAAAAACATCATAACATTTAATAGTATTGTGTTGCAACTTTCAACGGAGATAACTTTTGACTCGGGTATCGAAACGACTATTATAATGTATCAAATCGAAGCTCGTATCAAATTACACAATATTATTTGGGTAACCTCAGGAAAATATTTTCGGTACCCAAATTGAATCATTTACAGCAGGATTTAATGTTTTTGACGCACCATTTTCATTTTACTTACTTCCGGTTTAATTCAATAGCGCTATAAATGAGATACCGGTGCCAACCGAGGGTTTTTCATTTATATTTTCAATCAGTCTCTATCTTTCAAAAATAATAAGAGAAGAGAAAATGAAAGGGAATGTTGTTCACATTTTCAAAAACAACAAAACATTTAATATATATGCGTTGCAACTTTCAACGGATATAACTTTTTACTCGGGTATCGGAACGACTATTATAATATATCAAAATGGAAGCTCGTATCAAATTACACTATAGGATTTGGTCATTCTAAAGAAAATATTTTCGGTACCCAAATTGAATCATTTACAGCACCTACTGAGAATATAATATTTCTTACTCATCATTTTCATTTTACTTACTTCCTATTTAATTCAATAGCGCTATAAATGAGATACTGGTGCCAACCGAGGGTTTTTCATTTATATTATAAATCAGTCTCTATCCTTCAAAAATAATAAAAGAAGAGAAAATGAAAGGGGATGATGTTCATATTTTCAAAAACAACAAAACATTTAATAAATATGTGTTGCAACTTTCAACGGATATAACTTTTGACTCGGGTATCGAAAGGACTATTATAATATATCAAATCGAAGCTCGTGTCAAATCACAGAATTTGATTTGGTCTATCTAAGGAAAATATTTTCGGTACCCAAATTGAATCATTTACAGCACCTACTGAGAATTTAATATTTCTTACTCACCATTTTTATTTTACTTACTTCCGGTTTAATTCAATAGCGCTATAAATGAGATACTGGTGCCAACCGAGGGTTTTTCATTTATATTTTCAATCAGTCTCTATCATTCAAAAATAATAAAAGAAGAGAAAATGAAAGGGGATGATGTTCACATTTTCAAAAACAACAAAACATTTAATAAATATGCGTTGCAACTTTCAACGGAGACAACTTTTGACTCGGGTCTCGAAACGACTATTATAATATATCAAATAGAAGCTCGTATCAAATTACACAATATTATTGGGTTAATCTCAGGAAAATATTTTCGGTACCCAAATTGAATCATTTACAGCATCTACTGAGAATTTAAATCTTCTTACTCACCATTTTCATTTTACTTACTTTTGCTTTAATTCAATAGCGCTATAAATGAGATACTGGTGCCAACCGAGGTTTTTTCTTTTATATTTTCAATCAGTCTCTATCCTTCAAAAATAATAAGAGAAGAGAAAATGAAAGGGGATGTTGTTCACATTTTCAAAAACAAAAAAAACATTTAATAAATATGGGTTGCAACTTTCAACTTAGATAACTTCTGACTCGGGTATCGAAACGACTATTATAATATATCAAATCGAAGCTCGTATCAAATTACACAATATTATTTGGTTAATCTCAGGAAAATATTTTCGGTACCCAAATTGAATCATTTACAGCACCTATTGAGAATTTAATATTTCTTACTCACCATTTTTATTTTACTTACTTCCGGTTTAATTCAATAGCGCTATAAATGAGATACTAGTGCCAACCGAGGGATTTTCATTTATATTTTCAATAAGTCTCTATCCTTAAAAAATAATAAGAGAAGAGACATTGAAAGGGGATGTTGTTCACATTTTCAAAAACAACAAAACATTTAATATATATGTGTTGCAACTTTCAACGAATATAGCTTTTGACTCGAGTATCGAAACGACTATTATAATATATCAAATCAAAGCTCGTATCAAATTACACAATATTATTTTTTTAATCTTGGGAATATATTTTCGGTACTTAAATTGAATCATTTACAGCACTTATCGAGGATTTAATGTTTTTCACGCACCATTTTCATTTTACTTACATCCGGTTTAATTCAATAGCGCTATAAAGGAGATACTGGTGCCAACCGAGGGTTTTTCGTTTATATTTTCAATCAGTATCTATCCTTCAAAAATAATAACAGAAGAGACATTGAAAGGGGATGTAGTTCACATTTTCAAAAACAACATAACATTTAATAAATATGCGTTGCAACTTTCAACGGAGATAACTTTTGACTCGGGTATCGAAACGACTATTATAATGTATCAAATCGAAGCTCGTATCAAATTACACAATATTATTTGGTTAATCTCAGGAAAATATTTTCGGTACCCAAATTGAATCATTTACAGCACCTACTGAGAATTTAATATTTCTTACTCATCTTTTTCATTTTACTTACTTCCTATTTAATTCAATAGCGCTATAATTGTGATACTGATGCCAACCGAGGGTTTTTCATTTATATTTTCAATTAGTCTCTATCCTTCAAAAATAATAAGAAAAGACAAAATGAAAACGGATGTTGTTCAAATTTTCAAAAACAAGAAAACATTTAATAAATATGTGTTGCAACTTTCAACGGAGATAACTTTTGACTCGAGTCTCGAAACGACTATTATAATATATCAAATAGAAGCTCGTATCAAATTACACAATATTATTGGGTTAATCTCAGGAAAATATTTTCGGTACCCAAATTGAATCATTTACAGCAGCTACTGAGAATTTAAATCTTCTTACTCACCATTTTCATTTTACTTACTTTTGGTTTAATTCAATAGCGCTATAAATGAGATACTGGTGGCAACCGAGGTTTTTTCTTTTATATTTTCAATTAGTCTCTATCCTTCAAAAATAATAAGAGAAGAGAAAATGAAAGGGGATGTTGTTCACATTTTCAAAAACAAAAAAACATTTAATAAATATGCGTTGCAACTTTCAACTTAGATAACTTCTGACTCGGGTATCGAAACGACTATTATAATATATCAAATCGAAGCTCGTATCAAATTACACAATATTATTTGGTTAATCTCAGGAAAATATTTTCGGTACCCAAATTGAATCATTTACAGCACTTATCGAGGATTTAATGTTTTTGACGCACCATTTTCATTTTACTTACTTCCGGTTTAATTCAATAGCGCTATAAAGGAGATACTGGTGCCAACCGAGGGTTTTTCATTTATATTTTCAATCAGTCTCTATCCTTCAAAAATAATAACAGAAGAGACATTGAAAGGGGATGTAGTTCACATTTTCAAAAACATCATAACATTTAATAGTATTGTGTTGCAACTTTCAACGGAGATAACTTTTGACTCGGGTATCGAAACGACTATTATAATGTATCAAATCGAAGCTCGTATCAAATTACACAATATTATTTGGGTAACCTCAGGAAAATATTTTCGGTACCCAAATTGAATCATTTACAGCAGGATTTAATGTTTTTGACGCACCATTATCATTTTACTTACTTCCGGTTTAATTCAATAGAGCTATAAATGAGATACCGGTGCCAACCGAGGGTTTTTCATTTATATTTTCAATCAGTCTCTATCTTTCAAAAATAATAAGAGAAGAGAAAATGAAAGGGAATGTTGTTCAAATTTTCAAAAACAAGAAAACATTTAATAAATATGTGTTGCAACTTTCAACGGAGATAACTTTTGACTCGGGTCTCGAAACGACTATTATAATATATCAAATAGAAGCTCGTATCAAATTACACAATATTATTTGGTTAATCTCAGGAAAATATTTTAGGTACCCAAATTGAATCATTTACAGCACCTACTGAGAATATAATATTTCTTACTCATCATTTTCATTTTACTTACTTCCTATTTAATTCAATAGCGCTATAAATGAGATACTGATGCCAACCGAGGGTTTTTCATTTATATTTTCAATTAGTCTCTATCCTTCAAAAATAATAAGAGAAGAGAAAATGAAAGGGGATGTTGTTCAAATTTTCAAAAACAACAAAACATTTAATAAATATGCGTTACAACTTTCAACGGAGATAACTTCTGACTCGGGTATAAAAACGACTATTATAATATATCAAATCGAAGCTCGTATCAAATTACACAAAATGATTTGGTCATTCTAAGGAAAATATTTTCGGTACCCAAATATAAATCATTTACAGCACTTATCGAGGATTTAATGTTTTTGACGCACCATTTTCATTTTACTTACTTCCGGTTTAATTCAATAGCGCTATAAAGGCGATACTGGTGCCAACCGAGGGTTTTTCATTTATATTTTCAATCAGTCTCTATCCTTCAAAAATAATAACAGAAAAGACATTGAAAGGGGATGTGGTTCACATTTTCAAAAACAACAAAACAATTAATAGTATTGTGTTGCAACTTTCAACCGAGATAACTTTTGACTCGGGTATCGAAACCACTATTATAATATATCAAATCGAAGCTCGTATCAAATTACACAATATTATTTGGTTAATCTCAGAAAAATATTTTCGGTACCCAAATTGAATCATTTACAGCAGGATTTAATGTTTTTGACGCACCATTTTCATTTTACTTACTTCCGGTTTAATTCAATAGCGCTATAAAAGAGATACTGTTGCCAACCGAGGGTTTTTCATTTATATTTTCAATAAGTCTCTATCTTTCAAAAATAATAAGAGAAGAGACATTGAAAGGGGATATTATTCACATTTTCAAAAACACCAAAACATTTAATATATATGTGTTGCAACTTTCAACGAAGATAACTTTTTACTCGGGTATCGAACCGACTATTATAATATATCAAATCGAAGCTCGTATCAAATTACACAATATTATTTGGTTAATCTCCCGAAAATATTTTCAGTACCCAAATTGAATCATTTACACACCTATTGAGACTTTAATATTTCTTACTCATCATTTTCATTTTACTTACTTCCTATTTAATTCAATAGCGCTATAAATGAGATACTGATGCCAACCAAGGGTTTTTAATTTATATTTTCAATTAGTCTCTATCCTTCAAAAATAATAAGAGAAGAGAAAATGAAAGGGGATGTTGTTCACATTTTCAAAAACAACAAAACATTTAATAAATATGCATTACAACTTTCAACGGAGATAACTTCTGACTCGGGTATCGAAACGACTATTATAATATATCAAATCGAAGCTCGTATCAAATTACACAAAATGATTTGGTCATTCTAAGGAAAATATTTTCGGTGCCCAAATTGAATCATTTACAGCACTTATCGAGGATTTAATGTTTTTGACGCACCATTTTCATTTTACTTACTTCCGGTTTAATTCAAAAGCGCTATAAAGGAGATAGTGGTGCCAAGCTAGGGTTTTTTATTTACATTTTCAATCAGTATCTATCCTTCAAAAATAATAAGAGAAGAGAAAATGAAAAGGGATGTTATTCACATTTTCAAGGACAACAAAACATTTAATATATATGTGTTGCAACTTTCAAAGGAGATAACTATTTACTGGGGTATCGAAACGACTATTATAATATATCAAATCGAAGCTCGTATCAAATTACACAATATTATTTGGTTAATCTCCCGAAAATATTTTCGGTACCCAAATTGAATCATTTACAGCAGGATTTAATGTTTTTGACGCACCATTTTCATTTTACTTACTTCCGGTTTAATTCAATAGCGCTATAAATGAGATACAGGTGCCAACCGAGGGTTTTTCATTTATATTTTCAATCAGTCTCTGTCCTTCAAAAATAATAAGAGAAGAGACATTGAAAGGGGATGTTGCTCACATTTTCAAAAACAACAATACATTTAATAAATATGTGTTGCAACTTTCAACGGAGATAACTTTTGACTCGGGTATCGATACGACTATTATAATATATCAAATCGAAGCTCGTGTCAAATCACAGAATTTGATTTGTTCTCTCTAAGGAAAATCTTTTCGGTACCCAAATTGAATCATTTACAGCACCTACTGAGAATTTAATATTTCTTACTCACCATTTTCATTTTACTTACTTCCGGTTTAATTCAATAGCGCTATAAATGAGATACCGGTGCCAACCGAGGGTTTTTCATTTATATTTTCAATCAGTCTCTATCTTTCAAAAATAATAAGAGAAGAGAAAATGAAAGGGAATGTTGTTCACATTTTCAAAAACAACAAAACATTTAATATATATGCGTTGCAACTTTCAACGGAGATAACTTTTTACTCGGGTATCGAAACGACTATTATAATATATCAAAATGGAAGCTCGTATCAAATTACACTATAGGATTTGGTCATTCTAAAGAAAATATTTTCGGTACCCAAATTGAATCATTTACAGCACCTATTGAGAATTTAATATTTCTTACTCACCATTTTTATTTTACTTACTTCCGGTTTAATTCAATAGCGCTATAAATGAGATACAGGTGCCAACCGAGGGTTTTTCATTTATATTTTCAATCAGTCTCTGTCCTTCAAAAATAATAAGAGAAGAGACATTGAAAGGGGATGTTGCTCACATTTTCAAAAACAACAAAACATTTAATAAATATGTGTTGCAACTTTCAACGGAGATAACTTTTGACTCGGGTATCGAAAGGACTATTATAATATATCAAATCGAAGCTCGTGTCAAATCACAGAATTTGATTTGTTCTCTCTAAGGAAAATCTTTTCGGTACCCAAATTGAATCATTTACAGCACCTACTGAGAATTTAATATTTCTTACTCACCATTTTCATTTTACTTACTTCCGGTTTAATTCAATAGCGCTATAAATGAGATACTGGTGCCAACCGAGGGTTTTTCATTTATATTTTCAATCAATCTCTATCCTTCTAAAATAATAAAAGAAGAGAAAATGAAAGGGGATGATGTTCACATTTTCAAAAACAACAAAACATTTAATAAATATGCGTTGCAACTTTCAACGGAGATAACTTTTGACTCGGGTATCGAAAGGACTATTATAATATATCAAATCGAAGCTCGTGTCAAATTACAGAATATGATTTGGTCTCTCTAAGGAAAATATTTTTGGTACCCAAATTGAATCATTTACAGCACCTACTGAGAATTTAATATTTCTTACTCATCTTTTTCATTTTACTTACTTCCTATTTAATTCAATAGCGCTATAATTGAGATACTGATGCCAACCGAGGGTTTTTCATTTATATTTTCAATTAGTCTCTATCCTTCAAAAATAATAAGAGAAGACAAAATGAAAACGGATGTTGTTCAAATTTTCAAAAACAAGAAAACATTTAATAAATATGTGTTGCAACTTTCAACGGAGATAACTTTTGACTCGGGTCTCGAAACGACTATTATAATATATCAAATAGAAGCGCATATCAAATTACACAATATTATTGGGTTAATCTCAGAAAAATATTTTCGGTACCCAAATTGAATCATTTACAGCACCTACTGAGAATTTAAATCTTCTTACTCACCATTTTCATTTTACTTACTTTTGGTTTAATTCAATAGCGCTATAAATGAGATACTGGTGCCAACCGAGGTTTTTTCTTTTATATTTTCAATCAGTCTCTATCCTTCAAAAATAATAAGAGAAGAGAAAATGAAAGGGGATGTTGGTCACATTTTCAAAAACAAAAAAACATTTAATAAATATGCGTTGCAACTTTCAACTTAGATAACTTCTGACTCGGGTATCGAAACGACTATTATAATATATCAAATCGAAGCTCGTATCAAATTACACAATATTATTTGGTTAATCTCAGGAAAATATTTTCGGTACCCAAATTGAATCATTTACAGCACTTATCGAGGATTTAATGTTTTTGACGCACCATTTTCATTTTACTTACTTCCGGTTTAATTCAATAGCGCTATAAAGGAGATACTGGTGCCAACCGAGGGTTTTTCATTTATATTTTCAATCAGTCTCTATCCTTCAAAAATAATAACAGAAGAGACATTGAAAGGGGATGTAGTTCACATTTTCAAAAACAACATAACATTTAATAGTATTGTGTTGCAACTTTCAACGGAGATAACTTTTGACTCGGATATCGAAACGACTATTATAATGTATCAAATCGAAGCTCGTATCAAATTACACAATATTATTTGGTTAATCTCAGGAAAATATTTTTGGTACCCAAATTGAATCATTTACAGCAGGATTTAATGTTTTTGACGCACCATTTTCATTTTACTTACTTCCAGTTTAATTCAATAGCGCTATAAAGGAGATACTGGTGCCAACGAGGGTTTTTCATTTATATTTTCAATAAGTCTCTATCCTTCAAAAATAATAAGAGAAGAGACATTGAAAGGGGATGTTGTTCACATTTGAAAAAGAACAAAACATTTAATATATATGTGTTGCAACTTTCAACGGAGATAACTTTTGACTCGGGCATCGAAAGGACTATTATAATATATCAAATCAAAGCTCGTATCAAATTACACAATATTATTTGGTTAATCTCAGGAAAATATTTTCGGTACCCAAATTGAATCATTTACAGCACCTACTGAGAATATAATAGTTCTTACTCATCATTTTCATTTTACTTACTTCCTATTTAATTCAATAGCGCTATAAATGAGATACTGATGCCAACCGAGGGTTTTTCATTTATATTTTCAATTAGTCTCTATCCTTCAAAAATAATAAGAGAAGAGAAAATGAAAGGGGATGTTGTTCAAATTTTCAAAAACAACAAAACATTTAATAAATATGCGTTACAACTTTCAACGGAGATAACTTCTGACTCGGGTATAAAAACGACTATTATAATATATCAAATTGAAGCTCGTATCAAATTACACAAAATGATTTGGTCATTCTAAGGAAAATATTTTCGGTACCCAAATATAAATCATTTACAGCACTTATCGAGGATTTAATGTTTTTGACGCACCATTTTCATTTTACTTACTTCCGGTTTAATTCAATAGCGTTATAAATGAGATACAGGTGCCAACCGAGGGTTTTTCATTTATATTTTCAATCAGTCTCTGTCCTTCAAAAATAATAAGAGAAGAGACATTGAAAGGGGATGTTGCTCACATTTTCAAAAACAACAAAACATTTAATAAATATGTGTTGCAACTTTCAACGGAGATAACTTTTGACTCGGGATTGAAAGGACTATTATAATATATCAAATCGAAGCTCGTGTCAAATCACAGAATTTGATTTGTTCTCTCTAAGGAAAATCTTTTCGGTACCCAAATTGAATCATTTACAGCACCTACTGAGAATTTAATATTTCTTACTCATCTTTTTCATTTTACTTACTTCCTATTTAATTCAATAGCGCTATAATTGAGATACTGATGCCAACCGAGGGTTTTTCATTTATATTTTCAATTAGTCTCTATCCTTCAAAAATAATAAGAGAAGACAAAATGAAAACGGATGTTGTTTAAATTTTCAAAAACAAGAAAACATTTAATAAATATGTGTTGCA
Source organism: Hippophae tibetana (assembly GCA_037013495.1). Classification (NCBI taxonomy): domain Eukaryota; kingdom Viridiplantae; phylum Streptophyta; class Magnoliopsida; order Rosales; family Elaeagnaceae; genus Hippophae; species Hippophae tibetana. Next base: position 46,059,154 of record CM072812.1, on the reverse strand, counting down.
ACTTTCAACGGAGATAACTTTTGACACGGGTCTCGAAACGACTATTATAATATATCAAATAGAAGCTCCTATCAAATTACACAATATTATTGGGTTAATCTCAGGAAAATATTTTTGGTACCCAAATTGAATCATTTACAGCAGGATTTAATGTTTTTGACGCACCATTTTCATTTTACTTACTTCCGGTTTAATTCAATAGCGCTATAAAGGAGATACTGGTGCCAACGAGGGTTTTTCATTTATATTTTCAATAAGTCTCTATCCTTCAAAAATAATAAGAGAAGAGACATTGAAAGGGGATGTTGTTCACATTTGAAAAAGAACAAAACATTTAATATATATGTGTTGCAACTTTCAACGGAGATAACTTTTGACTCGGGCATCGAAAGGACTATTATAATATATCAAATCGAAGCTCGTATCAAATTACACAATATTATTTGGTTAATCTCAGGAAAATATTTTCCGTACCCAAATTGAATCATTTACAGCACCTACTGAGAATATAATAGTTCTTACTCATCATTTTCATTTTACTTACTTCCTATTTAATTCAATAGCGCTATAAATGAGATACTGATGCCAACCGAGGGTTTTTCATTTATATTTTCAATTAGTCTCTATCCTTCAAAAATAATAAGAGAAGAGAAAATGAAAGGGGATGTTGTTCAAATTTTCAAAAACAACAAAACATTTAATAAATATGCGTTACAACTTTCAACGGAGATAACTTCTGACTCGGGTATAAAAACGACTATTATAATATATCAAATCGAAGCTCGTATCAAATTACACAAAATGATTTGGTCATTCTAAGGAAAATATTTTCGGTACCCAAATATAAATCATTTACAGCACTTATCGAGGATTTAATGTTTTTGACGCACCATTTTCATTTTACTTACTTCCGGTTTAATTCAATAGCGCTATAAAGGCGATACTGGTGCCAACCGAGGGTTTTTCATTTATATTTTCAATCAGTCTCTATCCTTCAAAAATAATAACAGAAGAGACATTGAAAGGGGATGTGGTTCACACTTTCAAAAACAACAAAACAATTAATAGCATTGTGTTGCAACTTTCAACCGAGATAACTTTTGACTCGGGTATCGAAACGACTATAATAATATATCAAATCGAAGCTCGTATCAAATTACACAATATTATTTGGTTAATCTCAGGAAAATATTTTCGGTACCCAAATTGAATCATTTACAGCAGGATTTAATGTTTTTGACGCACCATTTTCATTTTACTTACTTCCGGTTTAATTCAATAGCGCTATAAAGGAGATACTGTTGCCAACCGAGGGTTTTTCATTTATATTTTCAATAAGTCTCTATCCTTCAAAAATAATAAGAGAAGAGACATTGAAAGGGGATGTTATTCACATTTTCAAAAACACCAAAACATTTAATATATATGTGTTGCAACTTTCAAAGGAGATAACTATTTACTGGGTATCGAAACGACTATTATAATATATCAAATCGAAGCTCGTATCAAATTACACAATATTATTTGGTTAATCTCCCGAAAATATTTTCGGTACCCAAATTGAATCATTTACAGCACCTATTGAGACTTTAATATTTCTTACTCATCATTTTCATTTTACTTACTTCCTATTTAATTCAATAGCGCTATAAATGAGATACTCATGCCAACCGAGGGTTTTTAATTTATATTTTCAATTAGTCTCTATCCTTCAAAAATAATAAGAGAAGGGAAAATGAAAGGGGATGTTGTTCACATTTTCAAAAACAACAAAACATTTAATAAATATGCATTACAACTTTCAACGGAGATAACTTCTGACTCGGGTATCGAAACGACTATTATAATATATCAAATCGAAGCTCGTATCAAATTACACAAAATGATTTGGTCAATCTAAGGAAAATATTTTCGGTACCCAAATTGAATCATTTACAGCACTTATCGAGGATTTAATGTTTTTGACGCACCATTTTCATTTTACTTACTTCCGGTTTAATTCAATTGCCCTATAAATTAGATACTTGTTCCAACCGAGGGTTTTTCATTTACATTTTCAATCAGTCTCTATCCTTCAAAAATAATAAGAGAAGAGACATTGAAAGGGTATGTGGTTCACATTTTCAAAAACAACAAAACAATTAATAGTCTTGTGTTAGAACTTTCAACCGAGATAACTTTTGACTCGGGTATCGAAACCACTATTATAATATATCAAATCGAAGCTCGTATCAAATTACACAATATTATTTGGTTAATCTCAGGAAAATATTTTCGGTACCCAAATTGAATCATTTACAGCAGGTTTTAATGTTTTTGACGCACCATTTTCATTTTACTTACTTCCGGTTTAATTCAATAGCTCTATAAAGGAGATACTGTTGCCAACCGAGGGTTTTTCATTTATATTTTCAATAAGTCTCTATCCTTCAAAAATAATAAGAGAAGAGACATTGAAAGGGGATGTTATTCACATTTTCAAAAACGACAAAACATTTAATAGTATTGTGTTGCAACTTTCAACGGAGATAACTTTTGACTCGGGTATCGAAACGACTATTATAATATATCAAATCGAAGCTCGTATCAAATTACACAATATTATTTGGTTAATCTCCCGAAAATATTTTCGGTACCCAAATTGAATCATTTACAGCACCTATTTAGACTTTAATATTTCTTACTCATCATTTTCATTTTACTTACTTCCTATTTAATTCAATAGCGCTATAAATGAGATACTGATGCCAACCAAGGGTTTTTAATTTATATTTTCACTTAGTCTCTATATTTCAAAAATAATAAGAGAAGAGATAATGAAAGGGGATGTTGTTCACATTTTCAAAAACAACAAAACATTTAATAAATATGCATTACAACTTTCAACGGAGATAACTTCTGACTCGGGTATCGAAACGACTATTATAATATATCAAATCGAAGCTCGTATCAAATTACACAAAATGATTTGGTCATTCTAAGGAAAATATTTTCGGTGCCCAAATTGAATCATTTACACCACTTATCAAGGATTTAATGTTTTTGACGCACCATTTTCATTTTACTTACTTCCGGTTTAATTCAATTGCGCTATAAATTAGATACTTGTGCCAACCGAGGGTTTTTCATTTACATTTTCAATCAGTCTCTGTCCTTCAAAAATAATAGGAGAAGAGACATTGAAAGGGGATGTGGTTCACATTTTCAAAAACAACAAAACATTTAATAAATATGTGTTGCAACTTTCAACGGAGATAACTTTTGACTCGGGTATCGAAACGACTATTATAATATATCAAATCGAAGCTCGTGTCAAATTGCAGAATATGATTTGGTCTATCTAAGGAAAATCTTTGCGGTACCCAAATTGAATCATTTACAGCACCTATTGAGAATTTAATATTTTTTACTCACCATTTTATTTTACTTACTTCCGGTTTAATTCAATAGCGCTATAAATGAGATACCGGTGCCAACCGAGGGTTTTTCATTTATATTTTCAATCAGTCTCTATCTTTTAAAAATAATAAGAGAAGAGCAAATGAAAATGAATGTTGTTCACATTTTCAAAAACAACAAAACATTTAATATATATGCGTTGCAACTTTCAACGCAGATAACTTTTTACTCGGGTATCGAAACGACTATTATAATATATCAAATCGAAGCTCGTATCAAATTACACTATAGGATTTGGTCATTCTAAAGAAAATATTTTCGGTACCCAAATTGAATCATTTACAGCACCTACTGAGAATTTAATATTTCTTACTCACCATTTTTATTTTACTTACTTCCGGTTTAATTCAATAGCGCTATAAATGAGATACTGGTGCCAACCCAGGGTTTTTCATTTATATTTTCAATCAGTCTCTATCCTTCAAAAATAATAAAAGAAGAGAAAATGAAAGGGGATGATGTTCACATTTTCAAAAACAACAAAACATTTAATAAATATGCGTTGCAACTTTCGACGGAGATAACTTTTGACTCGGGTATCGAAAGAACTATTATAATATATCAAATCGAAGATCGTGTCAAATTACACAATATTATTTGGTTAATCTCAGGAAAATATTTTCGGTACCCAAATTGAATCATTTACAGCACCTATTGAGAATTTAATATTTCTTACTCACCATTTTAATTTTACTTACTTCCGGTTTAATTCAATAGCGCTATAAATGAGATACTGGTGCCAACCGAGGGTTTTTCATTTATATTTTCAATCAGTCTCTATCCTTCAAAAATAATAAGAGAAGAGACATTGAAAGGGGATGTTGCTCACATTTTCAAAAACAAAAAAACATTTAATAAATATGTGTTGCAACTTTCAACGGAGATAACTTTTGACTCGGGTATCGAAAGGACTATTATAATATATCAAATCGAAGCTCGTGTCAAATCACAGAATTTGATTTGTTCTATATAAGGAAAATCTTTTCGGTACCCAAATTGAATCATTTACAGCACCTACTGAGAATTTAATATTTCTTACTCACCATTTTCATTTTACTTACTTCCGGTTTAATTCAATAGCGCTATAAAGGAGATACTAGTGCCAACCGAGGGTTTTTCATTTATATTTTCAATAAGTCTCTATCCTTAAAAAATAATAAGAGAAGAGACATTGAAAGGGGATGTTGTTTACATTTTCAAAAACAACAAAACATTTAATATATATGTGTTGCAACTTTCAACGAATATAACTTTTGACTCGGGTATCGAAACGACTATTATAATATATCAAATCGAAGCTCGTATCAAATTTCACAATATTATTTTTTGAATCTTGGGAATATATTTTCGGTACTTAAATTGAATCATTTACAGCACTTACCGAGAATTTAATGTTTTTGACGCACCATTTTCATTTTACTTACTTCCGGTTTAATTCAATTGCGCTATAAAGGAGATAGTGGTGCCAAGCAAGGGTTTTTTATTTACATTTTCAATCAGTATCTATCCTTCAAAAATAATAAGAGAAGAGAAAATGAAAAGGGATGTTATTCACATTTTCAAAGACAACAAAACATTTAATAAATATGCGTTGCAACTTTCAACGGAGATAACTTTTGACTCGGGTATCGAAAGGACTATTATAATATATCAAATCGAAGCTCGTGTCAAATCACAGAATTTGATTTGTTCTCTCTAAGGAAAATATTTTCGGTACCCAAATTGAATTATTTACAGCACTTATTGAGAATTTAATATTTCTTACTCACCATTTTCATTTTACTTACTTCCGGTTTAATTCAATAGCGCTATAAATGAGATACTAGTGCCAACCGAGGGTTTTTCATTTATATTTTCAATAAGTCTCTATCCTTAAAAAATAATAAGAGAAGAGACATTGAAAGGGGATGTTGTTCACATTTTCAAAAACAACAAAACATTTAATATATATGTGTTGCAACTTTCAACGAATATAACTTTTGACTCGGGTATCGAAACGACTATTATAATATATCAAATCGAAGCTCGTATCAAATTACACAATATTATTTGGTTAATCTCAGGAAAATATTTTCGGTACCCAAATTGAATCATTTACAGCAGGATTTAATGTTTTTGACGCACCATTTTCATTTTACTTACTTCCGGTTTAATTCAATAGCGCTATAAAGGAGATACTGTTGCCAACCGAGGGTTTTTCATTTATATTTTGCAAAAAGTCTCTATCCTTCAAAAATAATAAGAGAAGAGACATTGAAAGGGGATGTTATTCACATTTTCAAAAACACCAAAACATTTAATATATATGTGTTGCAACTTTCAAAGGAGATAACTATTTACTGGGGTATCGAAACGACTATAATAATATATCAAATCGAAGCTCGTATCAAATTACACAATATTATTTGGTTAATCTCCCGAAAATATTTTCGGTACCCAAATTGAATCATTTACAGCACCTATTGAGACTTTAATATTTCTTACTCATCATTTTCATTTTACTTACTTCCTATTTAATTCAATAGCGCTATAAATGAGATACTGATGCCAACCGAGGGTTTTTAATTTATATTTTCAATTAGTCTCTATCCTTCAAAAATAATAAGAGAAGAGAAAATGAAAGGGGATGTTCACATTTTTAAAAACAACAAAACATTTAATAAATATGCATTACAACTTTCAACGGAGATAACTTCTGACTCGGGTATCGAAACGACTATTATAATATATCAAATCGAAGCTCGTATCAAATTACACAAAATGATTTGGTCATTCTAAGGAAAATATTTTCGGTACCCAAATTGAATCATTTACAGCACTTATCGAGGATTTAATGTTTTTGACGCACCATTTTCATTTTACTTACTTCCGGTTTAATTCAATTGCCCTATAAATTAGATACTTGTTCCAACCGAGGGTTTTTCATTTACATTTTCAATCAGTCTCTATCCTTCAAAAATAATAAGAGAAGAGACATTGAAAGGGTATGTGGTTCACATTTTCAAAAACAACAAAACAATTAATAGTCTTGTGTTGCAACTTTCAACCGAGATAACTTTTGATTCGGGTATCGAAACGACTATTATAATATATCAAATCGAAGCTCGTATCAAATTACACAATATTATTTGGTTAATCTCAGAAAAATATTTTCGGTACCCAAATTGAATCATTTACAGCAGGATTTAATGTTTTTGACGCACCATTTTCATTTTACTTACTTCCGGTTTAATTCAATAGCGCTATAAAAGAGATACTGTTGCCAACCGAGGGTTTTTCATTTATATTTTCAATAAGTCTCTATCTTTCAAAAATAATAAGAGAAGAGACATTGAAAGGGGATGTTATTCACATTTTCAAAAACACCAAAACATTTAATATATATGTGTTGCAACTTTCAACGAAGATAACTTTTTACTCGGGTATCGAACCGACTATTATAATATATCAAATCGAAGCTCGTATCAAATTACACAATATTATTTGGTTAATCTCACGAAAATATTTTCAGTACCCAAATTGAATCATTTACAGCACCTATTGAGACTTTAATATTTCTTACTCATCATTTTCATTTTACTTACTTCCTATTTCATTCAATAGCGCTATAAATGAGATACTGATGCCAACCAAGGGTTTTTAATTTATATTTTCAATTAGTCTCTATCCTTCAAAAATAATAAGAGAAGAGAAAATGAAAGGGGATGTTGTTCACATTTTCAAAAACAACAAAACATTTAATAAATATGCATTACAACTTTCAACGGAGATAACTTCTGACTCGGGTATCGAAACGACTATTATAATATATCAAATCGAAGCTCGTATCAAATTACACAAAATGATTTGGTCATTCTAAGGAAAATATTTTCGGTGCCCAAATTGAATCATTTACAGCACTTATCGAGGATTTAATGTTTTTGACGCACCATTTTCATTTTACTTACTTCCGGTTTAATTCAATAGCGCTATAAAGGAGATAGTGGTGCCAAGCTAGGGTTTTTTATTTACATTTTCAATCAGTATCTATCCTTCAAAAATAATAAGAGAAGAGAAAATGAAAAGGGATGTTATTCACATTTTCAAAGACAACAAAACATTTAATATATATGTGTTGCAACTTTCAAAGGAGATAACTATTTACTGGGGTATCGAAACGACTATTATAATATATCAAATCGAAGCTCGTATCAAATTACATAATATTATTTGGTTAATCTCCCGAAAATATTTTCGGTACCCAAATTGAATCATTTACAGCACCTATTGAGACTTTAATATTTCTTACTCATCATTTTCATTTTACTTACTTCCTATTTAATTCAATAGCGCTATAAATGAGATACTGATGCCAACCGAGGGGTTTTAATTTATATTTTCAATTAGTCTCTATCCTTCAAAAATAATAAGAGAAGAGAAAATGAAAGGGGATGTTGTTCACATTTTCAAAAACAACAAAACATTTAATAAATTTGCATTACAACTTTCAACGGAGATAACTTCTGACTCGGGTATCGAAACGACTATTATAGTATATCAAATCGAAGCTCGTATCAAATTACACAAAATGATTTGGTCATTCTAAGGAAAATATTTTCGGTACCCAAATTGAATCATTTACAGCAGTTATCGAGGATTTAATGTTTTTGACGCACCATTTTCATTTTACTTACTTCCGGTTTAATTCAATTGCCCTATAAATTAGATACTTGTTCCAACCGAGGGTTTTTCATTTACATTTTCAATCAGTCTCTATCCTTCAAAAATAATAAGAGAAGAGACATTGAAAGGGTATGTGGTTCATATTTTCAAAAACAACAAAACAATTAATAGTCTTGTGTTGCAACTTTCAACCGAGATAACTTTTGACTCGAGTATCGAAACGACTATTATAATATATCAAATAGAAGCTCGTATCAAATTACACAATATTATTTGGTTAATCTCAGGAAAATATTTTTGGTACCCAAATTGAATCATTTACAGCAGGATTTAATGTTTTTGACGCACCATTTTCATTTTACTTACTTCCGGCTTAATTCAATAGCGCTATAAAGGAGATATTGGTGCCAAGCTAGGGTTTTTAATTTATATTTTCAATTAGTCTCTATCCTTCAAAAATAATAAGAGAAGAGAAAATGAAAGGGGATGTTGTTCACATTTACAAAAACAACAAAACATTTAATAAATATGTGTTGCAACTTTCAAAGGAGATAACTATTTACTGGGGTATCGAAACGACTATTATAATATATCAAATCGAAGCTCGTATCAAATTACATAATATTATTTGGTTAATCTCCCGAAAATATTTTCGGTACCCAAATTGAATCATTTACAGCACCTATTGAGACTTTAATATTTCTTACTCATCATTTTCATTTTACTTACTTCCTATTTAATTCAATAGCGCTATAAATGAGATACTGATGCCAACCGAGGGTTTTTAATTTATATTTTCAATTAGTCTCTATCCTTCAAAAATAATAATAGAAGAGAAAATGAAAGGGGATGTTGTTCACATTTTCAAAAACAACAAAACATTTAATAAATTTGCATTACAACTTTCAACGGAGATAACTTCTGACTCGGGTATCGAAACGACTATTATAATATATCAAATCGAAGCTCGTATCAAATTACACAAAATGATTTGGTCATTCTAAGGAAAATATTTTCGGTACCCAAATTGAATCATTTACAGCACTTATCGAGGATTTAATGTTTTTGACGCACCATTTTCATTTTACTTACTTCCGGTTTAATTCAATTGCCCTATAAATTAGATACTTGTTCCAACCGAGGGTTTTTCATTTACATTTTCAATCAGTCTCTATCCTTCAAAAATAATAAGAGAAGAGACATTGAAAGGGTATGTGGTTCATATTTTCAAAAACCACAAAACAATTAATAGTCTTGTGTTGCAACTTTCAACCGAGATAACTTTTGACTCGAGTATCGAAACGACTATTATAATATATCAAATCGAAGCTCGTATCAAATTACACAATATTATTTGGTTAATCTCAGGAAAATATTTTTGGTACCCAAATTGAATCATTTACAGCAGGATTTAATGTTTTTGACGCACCATTTTCATTTTACTTACTTCCGGCTTAATTCAATAGCGCTATAAAGGAGATATTGGTGCCAAGCTAGGGTTTTTAATTTATATTTTCAATTAGTCTCTATCCTTCAAAAATAATAAGAGAAGAGAAAATGAAAGGGGATGTTGTTCACATTTTCAAAAACAACAAAACATTTAATAAATATGTGTTGCAACTTTCAAAGGAGATAACTATTTACTGGGGTATCGAAACGACTATTATAATATATCAAATCGAAGCTCGTATCAAATTACATAATATTATTTGGTTAATCTCCCGAAAATATTTTCGGTACCCAAATTGAATCATTTACAGCACCTATTGAGACTTTAATATTTCTTACTCATCATTTTCATTTTACTTACTTCCTATTTAATTCAATAGCGCTATAAATGAGATACTGATGCCAACCGAGGGTTTTTAATTTATATTTTCAATTAGTCTCTATCCTTCAAAAATAATAAGAGAAGAGAAAATGAAAGGGGATGTTGTTCACATTTTCAAAAACAACAAAACATTTAATAAATTTGCATTACAACTTTCAACGGAGATAACTTCTGACTCGGGTATCGAAACGACTATTATAGTATATCAAATCGAAGCTCGTATCAAATTACACAAAATGATTTGGTCATTCTAAGGAAAATATTTTCGGTACCCAAATTGAATCATTTACAGCACTTATCGAGGATTTAATGTTTTTGACGCACCATTTTCATTTTACTTACTTCCGGTTTAATTCAATTGCCCTATAAATTAGATACTTGTTCCAACCGAGGGTTTTTCATTTACATTTTCAATCAGTCTCTATCCTTCAAAAATAATAAGAGAAGAGACATTGAAAGGGTATGTGGTTCATATTTTCAAAAACCACAAAACAATTAATAGTCTTGTGTTGCAACTTTCAACCGAGATAACTTTTGACTCGAGTATCGAAACGACTATTATAATATATCAAATCGAAGCTCGTATCAAATTACACAATATTATTTGGTTAATCTCAGGAAAATATTTTTGGTACCCAAATTGAATCATTTACAGCAGGATTTAATGTTTTTGACGCACCATTTTCATTTTACTTACTTCCGGCTTAATTCAATAGCGCTATAAAGGAGATATTGGTGCCAAGCTAGGGTTTTTAATTTATATTTTCAATTAGTCTCTATCCTTCAAAAATAATAAGAGAAGAGAAAATGAAAGGGGATGTTGTTCACATTTTCAAAAACAACAAAACATTTAATAAATATGTGTTGCAACTTTCAAAGGAGATAACTATTTACTGGGGTATCGAAACGACTATTATAATATATCAAATCGAAGCTCGTATCAAATTACATAATATTATTTGGTTAATCTCCCGAAAATATTTTCGGTACCCAAATTGAATCATTTACAGCACCTATTGAGACTTTAATATTTCTTACTCATCATTTTCATTTTACTTACTTCCTATTTAATTCAATAGCGCTATAAATGAGATACTGATGCCAACCGAGGGTTTTTAATTTATATTTTCAATTAGTCTCTATCCTTCAAAAATAATAAGAGAAGAGAAAATGAAAGGGGATGTTGTTCACATTTTCAAAAACAACAAAACATTTAATAAATTTGCATTACAACTTTCAACGGAGATAACTTCTGACTCGGGTATCGAAACGACTATTATAGTATATCAAATCGAAGCTCGTATCAAATTACACAAAATGATTTGGTCATTCTAAGGAAAATATTTTCGGTACCCAAATTGAATCATTTACAGCACTTATCGAGGATTTAATGTTTTTGACGCACCATTTTCATTTTACTTACTTCCGGTTTAATTCAATTGCCCTATAAATTAGATACTTGTTCCAACCGAGGGTTTTTCATTTACATTTTCAATCAGTCTCTATCCTTCAAAAATAATAAGAGAAGAGACATTGAAAGGGTATGTGGTTCATATTTTCAAAAACAACAAAACAATTAATAGTCTTGTGTTGCAACTTTCAACCGAGATAACTTTTGACTCGAGTATCGAAACGACTATTATAATATATCAAATCGAAGCTCGTATCAAATTACACAATATTATTTGGTTAATCTCAGGAAAATATTTTTGGTACCCAAATTGAATCATTTACAGCAGGATTTAATGTTTTTGACGCACCATTTTTATTTTACTTACTTCCGGTTTAATTCAATAGCGCTATAAATGAGATACCGGTGCCAACCGAGGGTTTTTCATTTATATTTTCAATCAGTCTCTATCTTTCAAAAATAATAAGAGAAGAGAAAATGAAAGGGAATTTTGTTCACATTTTCAAAAACAACAAAACATTTAATATATATGTGTTGCAACTTTCAACGGAGATAACTTTTTACTCGGGTATCGAAACGACTATTATAATATATCAAAATGGAAGCTCGTATCAAATTACACTATAGGATTTGGTCATTCTAAAGAAAATATTTTCGGTACCCAAATTGAATCATTTACAGCACCTACTGAGAATTTAATATTTCTTACTCACCATTTTCATTTTACTTACTTCCGGTTTAATTCAATAGCGCTATAAATGAGGTACTGGTGCCAACCGAGGGTTTTTCATTTATATTTTCAATCAGTCTCTATCCTTCAAAAATAATAAAAGAAGAGAAAATGAAAGGGGATGATGTTCACATTTTCAAAAACAACAAAATATTTAATAAATATGTGTTGCAACTTTCAACGGAGATAACTTTTGACTCGGGTATTCAAACGACTATTATAATATATCAAATCGAAGCTCGTGTCAAATCACAGAATTTGATTTCGTCTCTCTAAGGAAAATCTTTTCGGTACCCAAATTGAATCATTTACAGCACCTACTGAGAATTTAATATTTCTTACTCACCATTTTCATTTTACTTACTTCCGGTTTAATTCAATAGCGCTATAAATGAGATACTGGTGCCAACCGAGGGTTTTTCATTTATATTTTCAATCAGTCTCTATCCTTCAAAAATAATAAAAGAAGAGAAAATGAAAGGGGATGATGTTCACATTTTCAAAAACAACAAAACATTTAATAAATATGCGTTGCAACTTTCAACGGAGATAACTTTTGACTCGGGTATCGAAAGGACTATTATAATATATCAAATCGAAGGTCGTGTCAAATTACACAATATTATTTGGTTAATCTTAGGAAAATATTTTCGGTACCCAAATTGAATCATTTACAGCACCTATTGAGAATTTAATATTTCTTACTCACCATTTTTATTTTACTTACTTCCGGTTTAATTCAATAGCGCTATAAATGAGATACTGGTGCCAACCGAGGGTTTTTCATTTATATTTTCAATTAGTCTCTATCCTTCAAAAATAATAAGAGAAGAGAAAATGAAAGGGGATGATGTTCACATTTTCAAAAACAACAAAACATTTAATAAATATGCGTTGCAACTTTCAACGGAGATAACTTTTGACTCGGGTATCGAAACGACTATTATAATATATCAAATCGAAGATCGTGTCAAATTACACAATATTATTTGGTTAATCTCAGGAAAATATTTTCGGTACCCAAATTGAATCATTTACAGCACCTACTGAGAATTTAAATCTTCTTACTCACCATTTTCATTTTACTTACTTTTGGTTTAATTCAATAGCGCTATAAATGAGATACTGGTGCCAACCGAGGTTTTTTCTTTTATATTTTCAATCAGTCTCTATCCTTCAAAAATAATAAGAGAAGAGAAAATGAAAGGGGATGTTGTTCACATTTTCAAAAACAAGAAAACATTTAATAAATATGTGTTGCATGATGAGTGCTCAAAAAGCACTAAAATAACCATGATTTTATGCACATTAATTAATTAAAAATATATATATTTATATGTTTTATCATATATTTATATAAATTTGTGTTTTTCGGAATCACGGGTATTTTTATTGTTTTTCAGGTATTTTGACTTAAAAATGCAACTTAAAGACTCAAAGAAGAATACTGGAAGCAATACATCACAAATATATTAATAAATAAATGCGGAAAGGTCGACAAATATGGAAAAATTGGACAAAATGGGTCAAAAAGGTCAAAAATGTCAAAAAGGAGAAAAACGCGCCGCCGCGCCGCCCAGCCGCCGCGCCCCAGCACCCAGCTCCGCCCAAACTGCGCGCGGGTACTGTTCATGCGCGCAGCACTGCGCGTGGGTTACTGTTCATGCGCGCAGCACTGCGCGCGGGTTACTGTTCACGCGCGCGCCGACACTCATTTTTCACGTGCAGCCGCCCCATGACGTCATGCTGACGTCATCAATGACGTCAGCATTTCCATTACGCGTTTTTACATTTTTTTAACATTTTTTTAACATTTTTTTACTCATTTTTTCTCTCCATCCTCACCTATAAATACCCCCCTTCCCTTCATTTCAAAATCACACCTAAAAACACCTCCAAATACATTCTTTTCTCTCTTTTCTTAGATTTTTAGGATTCTTTAGTTTTTCTTAGTTTTTCTTATGTTTTCTTAGTTTTTAGCTTTTCTTAGTTAATTTCTCTTAGATTTAGAGTTCTTCCCTTTTTGGGAAGAACTAGTTATGTTTTTTGTAATATTTTAGCTCTTTGATTCAATAAATGGGAGTGCAAATTCCGCTTGGAGTTTTTCCAGCAACGGGAATAGCGTCGAAGTTCTGTAAGGATTTTATTTTCTTTACAGTTATTTTTATGCTTTATTCTTACATGTTATATTTAATTTGTCTGTGGTTAAATTTAACTGTGCTGGCTGTTTAGTAAACATGATGTAATAATGACGTTGTTATGCTTGCGAAATATTAAATAGGTAAAAATCTCTAAAATGAATTGATTTTATTTTTATTCATGATTTTATATTAAGAATGTTAGAGAGAAATATATTATTTTTCATTACAAACTTAAACCTGAAAATTAGATTTTAAGGTTTAGTTATCCGGTCTAATTTAGAGTAGTGCTCTTTTATTTGATGGTACAATCGCCCGGTAGTTAGAGTGAAGCTCTATTTCAAAAGTTTTTATAAGAATTATTATCTGAAAATGTATTGACAACATGTTTTCGGTAGTGGTTTTAAAACTTGAAAGTTAGTACTCGAATAGCTAAATTCTTAGGTTTAATTTGGACACCTTGAATTAAGTTTAAACTGTCTAACCCCACCAAAGGTGGCATTTAAATGGTTCATTTTCAATCTCTTAGAAAAAGGAATTAATTTAATGAGGCAAATTAGTTATCAACCTCACTCATAGGTGTTAATTGATTTGTTTAGTTAACAAAGAATATCTAACCCCACCAAAGGTGGTATTCATACAAAAAAGGGAGAATCAATAAATATCAATTCATATATTTAATAACCTAGATAATATGAGCAAGCATAATTAACTTAGTTATTATATCCATAAATACTCCGCCATTATAAATGATAAAATTTGCATAAATGTTTATTGAATCTATGTTTAATTTTATGTAGTTAGATTAAAAACACAAAACCCCAAAATATCGTGACAGGATGTTTAGGATTTAATTTCGTTTTTAGAAGTTTGAATAATAAATTAAAAACCACACACATTCCTTCCTTAGATCGACCTTGGGAGTATACTTGTCATTTTCTTCGAAATGATTCGTGCACTTGCGAGAGTTTTATAAATATTAAAACCAAAGTATTTGTGAAGATCGGCGATGCCGGTTTTCGCTCATCAAGTTTTTGGCGCCGTTGCCGGGGAAGGAATAACGGTTTTTAAATTATTTATCAAAATTTTAAAAACATTTTTGTGCTGTAAATAATTGTAATTTTTTTTGTTTTAATAGAAAAAATAATAATCAAATTTCAAATTTCATAAGAAAAAAAAAATTAAAAAAAAAATTAAAAAATTAAAAAAATTAAAAAATTAAAAATTAATTTTTTTTAAATTGTAAAATAATTTAGAAATTTGAAATTTGAAGTAAAAAATTTTACCGTTCATGAATAGTAAAAAAAAACAAAATTTAATTAGTAAGAAATAAGAGAGCGTGAATAGTGAAATAAAATTACCGTTCATGAATAGTAAAAAAAAAAATTTAAAATTCAAAAATTTTAAGTTAGTAAGAAATAAGATAGCGTGAATAGTAAAATAAAATTACTGTTCATGAATAGTAAAAAAACAAAAAAAAAACAATTTAATTAGTAAGAAATAAGAGAGCGTGAATAGTGAAATAAAATTACCGTTCATGAATAGTAAAAAAAAAATTTAAAATTCAAAAATTTTAAGTTAGTAAGAAATAAGATAACGTGAATAGTAAAATAAAATTACCGTTCATGAATAGTAAAAAAAAAAACAAAAAAAAACAATTTAATTAGTAAGAAATAAGAGAGCGTGAATAGTGAAATAAAATTACCGTTCATGAATAGTAAAAAAAAATTTAAAATTCAAAAATTTTAAGTTAGTAAGAAATAAGATAGCGTGAATAGTAAAATAAAATTACCGTTCATGAATAGTAAAAAAAAAAATTAAAATTCAAAAATTTTAAGTTAGTAAGAAATAAGATATCGTGAATAGTAAAATAAAATTACCGTTCATGAAAAAAAAAAATTAAAATTAAAATTTCAAAAATTTTAAAGAAATAATATAGCGTGAATAGTAAAATTACCGCTAAAAAAAAATAAAAAATTAAAAAAAAAAATTTAATTTTAATTTTAATTTTCCTTTACCTTTTTCAATTTTCCTTTATTTTTATTTTAGTTTTTTTTTTATATTTTATTTTACTTTATTTTATTTCAATTTCAATTTAATTTTATTTTTATTTTTATTATTTTTTTTCTATTATTATTTTTTTTATTTTTTTTCTCTCTTAATTTTTATTTAACTTAATTAACTTAGATTTTTACTAAATTAATTAACCTTGATTTTTAATTAACCTAACTTAATTAACTTAGATTTTTACTAACTTAATTAACCTAGATTTTTAATTAACCTAACTTAATTAACTTAGATTTTTTTAACTTAACTTAATTAACTTAGATTTTTACTTCACTTAACTTAATTAACTTAGATTTTCTAACTTAATTAACTTAGATTTTTACTTAACTTAACTTAATTAAATTTAATAGCATGAAAAGTAAAGATCTAAGGGAGTTCTGTCTAGGAGACTAGTTCCTGGATGCCTTTGTGCCACTAGTCTTTCCTGGGAACGTTGTTCTGTCTAGGAGGATGGTTTTTAAGGAGCCTTTGCCCCACCATTCTTTCCTGGGAACACTCTTGGTTAATACTGATTATGTTATTTTAACTTAAAAAAAAAAAAAAATTCTGAAACTATCTCCAAAATTTTAAAGTCTTAATTACAATCTCAAGAGTTAGTTTCTTTATTTGATCTAGGTACAATTATGTTTTGATGCCTTAAATTATTTGATTTGCACCTAGATGTGGGTTATCTAAAACCCTCAAGCATGCCCCTAGTTTTTGGTACAGAAAAATTTCAAAATTAATAGGGCATGTTTGAAACAATATAGGTAGACAACCTTGTCTTACTTGTAGGTTTGATTGACTCAATGATGAGGGGACATTGAGTTTACTTAAAAGGCAATCCCCAAGTTACATCTTGCTAAGACGTTAAACTAAGCGCTGTATGGGAGGCAACCCATCATTTTAGGTAATTTTCTGTTATTTATTTTATTTACTTAATTTTATTGTTTATTTTAGTTTAATAATTTTTAAATTGTTAAAACTAAAAATGTTTGTTGAGATGTTAGAAGTTCACAGCGATCTGTCTGTATACACTTTAATGATGAATATAATGAATGCACCTGCATTTCTCCATTACTACTTACACATTCTCAAGAAATAGGTAATCTTTCTTCTCTTTTCTCTTTATCTTTAATTTACAGTTGTTACATTGAGGACAATGTAAGTTCTAGGTTGGGGGTGGTGAAAAATTACCATGCTTAATTAGAAAGAAAAAAAAAGATTTAACAATTTAAAAATAAAAAAAATAATAATAATAGAAAAAAAAATTTATCATTTCTTTAAATCAAATTTAAGTAAATAGTTAAGTCTTTTGTACTGTTAGATTAATTTTTGAAAACATATCATGAAATATTTTGTAATTATTTTTGATAATTAGTTAGTTTTTGTCATAACTAGTATTTCTTGATAGAATGTGGAAATTATATTAAACCCAAAATCGGCGTTTATGAATTTTTTTTAGTGGAGACTACCCTTGTGAGATATAATTTGAGCCTAATTTCTTTTATTCAGAGTGAAATATATATATTTTTTCTACTCCAAACACATTTCTTATTTATTTAAAAAGTTTAGATGATCTCTATAGGTATTAGCATTGAATGTATGAATTTTTTCTCATCTTAATAGAGTATCATATATTTTTGATTATTATTTTTGCTTAGATTAAATGATTTGAGTAGAAATTGATAGTATATGCTTATATCTAATTCATGCATGACTGCTACAAAAACAAAAAGACATATCTGGGGTTACCTAAACCAAGATCAAACAGAAAAGCCACAAAATTAACCACTCACCAAAA
The DNA here is from genome assembly GCA_037013495.1 of Hippophae tibetana. Lineage (NCBI taxonomy): Eukaryota > Viridiplantae > Streptophyta > Magnoliopsida > Rosales > Elaeagnaceae > Hippophae > Hippophae tibetana. The sequence continues at coordinate 46,041,073 of CM072812.1, read as the reverse complement.
TCCAAAAAAATGTACAATCTGTACATGGGTTGACTCTCTAAAAAAATACATATATTGAAAAATATCTACAGAAAAAAATAGAGAGATAAAAAAATATGGTATCATCTACATACTATGATCCACATTGCCTACAAAGTTGTGAGTAAAGGCTAAATTACAAAAGAAAGATATAGGAAGTAATTCCCTAAAAAGTCATTGCAATTTCTTCATTTGTTAAAAGCATATATCTTGAAATTCTTTCTTAATGAGTTTGATTTATGCATGAAAATAATTTTTGTATATGATATCTTTATAATTTATACATTCGATTCCTTTCATGAGATCAATGTTAAAATAACACTTTGAGCCTTTATTCTTTATACATATGCGAACTTATTAGTTCATTTCTATACATCAACTCTTTCGCATATAAATTAGTATGAGTGTTTGAACCCATAGGATTCAGTGTTTTGAGAGTATTGACTTGTGAGGAATAGAGTCGAAGCGAATTCTGATTCATGACACTGAAATTGGGTAAAATTAAATTGACACATTTTTGAAATGAAATATGAATATGATTTTCGACTAATTATTATAATAAATCATGATTGTTTAAAGAGATTGAAATAACTTATGCTTGAGATTTTACTTATGATCTTAAAAGAGATTAAAAAGTATGAGACATTTTTGTGATATTCTGTTTCATTTTATCCTTAAATTAATTTTTGATTTTGTTGTAATTTTAGTTTTTGATTTGATTGTTTTTATTGTATCTTTTGATTTTTACATTTAGTTCAATGTTTGTGGGTATCATTACTGAAAACCCTAACGAGACTCAAACTCGTCCACTAGGGCAACCTAGGGGTTTAACGGCTTGTTGCATAGGCTAAATGCAACCGTTTCAATCCACGAAAGTGATTTAGGATAGTTTAATTTCTAGTTTTTATCGCTTATCTTGCTAAGGGACTAGCAAGAAGCTGGTTGGGGGTTGTGATGAGTGCTCAAAAAGCACTAAAATAACCATGATTTTATGCACATTAATTAATTAAAATATATATATTTATATGTTTTATCATATATTTATATAAATTTGTCTTTTTCGGAATCACGGGTATTTTTATTGTTTTTAAGGTATTTTGGCTTAAAAATGCAACTTAAAGACTCAAAGAAGAATACTGGAAGCAATACATCACAAATATATTAATAAATAAATGCGGAAAGGTCGACAAATATGGAAAAATTGGACAAAATGGGTCAAAAAGGTCAAAAATGTCAAAAAGGAGAAAAACGCGCCGCCGCGCCGCCCAGCCGCCGCGCCCCAGCACCCAGCTCCGCCCAAACTGCGCGCGGGTACTGTTCATGCGCGCGCCGACACTCATTTTTCACGTGCAGCCGCCCCATGACGTCATGCTGACGTCATCAATGACGTCATGCTGACATCATCAATGACGTCAGCATTTCCATTACGCGTTTTTACATTTTTTTAACATTTTTTTAACATTTTTTTACTCATTTTTTCTCTCCATCCTCACCTATAAATACCCCCCTTCCCTTCATTTCAAAATCACACCTAAAAACACCTCCAAATACATTCTTTTCTCTCTTTTCTTAGATTTTTAGGATTCTTTAGTTTTTCTTAGTTTTTCTTATGTTTTCTTAGTTTTTAGCTTTTCTTAGTTAATTTCTCTTAGATTTAGAGTTCTTCCCTTTTTGGGAAGAACTAGTTATGTTTTTTGTAATATTTTAGCTCTTTGATTCAATAAATGGGAGTGCAAATTCCGCTTGGAGTTTTTCCAGCAACGGGAATAGCGTCGAAGTTCTGTAAGGATTTTATTTTCTTTACAGTTATTTTTATGCTTTATTCTTACATGTTATATTTAATTTGTCTGTGGTTAAATTTAACTGTGCTGGCTGTTTAGTAAACATGATGTAATAATGACGTTGTTATGCTTGCGAAATATTAAATAGGTAAAAATCTCTAAAATGAATTGATTTTATTTTTATTCATGATTTTATATTAAGAATGTTAGAGAGAAATATATTATTTTTCATTACAAACTTAAACCTGAAAATTAGATTTTAAGGTTTAGTTATCCGGTCTAATTTAGAGTAGTGCTCTTTTATTTGATGGTACAATCGCCCGGTAGTTAGAGTGAAGCTCTATTTCAAAAGTTTTTATAAGAATTATTATCTGAAAATGTATTGACAACATGTTTTCGGTAGTGGTTTTAAAACTTGAAAGTTAGTACTCGAATAGCTAAATTCTTAGGTTTAATTTGGACACCTTGAATTAAGTTTAAACTGTCTAACCCCACCAAAGGTGGCATTTAAATGGTTCATTTTCAATCTCTTAGAAAAAGGAATTAATTTAATGAGGCAAATTAGTTATCAACCCCACCCATAGGTGTTAATTGATTTTTTTAGTTAACAAAGAATATCTAACCCCACCAAAGGTGGTATTCATACAAAAAAGGGAGAATCAATAAATATCAATTCATATCTTTAATAACCTAGATAATATGAGCAAGCATAATTAACTTAGTTATTATATCCATAAATACTCCGCCATTATAAATGATAAAATTTGCATAAATGTTTATTGAATCTATGTTTAATTTTATGTAGTTAGATTAAAAACACAAAACCCCAAAATATCGTGACAGGATGTTTAGGATTTAATTTCGTTTTTAGAAGTTTGAATAATAAATTAAAAACCACACACATTCCTTCCTTAGATCGACCTTGTGAGTATACTTGTCATTTTCTTCGAAATGATTCGTGCACTTGCGAGAGTTTTATAAATATTAAAACCAAAGTATTTGCGAAGATCGGCGATGCCGGTTTTCGCTCATCATTGCAACTTTCAACGGAGACAACTTTTGACTCGGGTCTCGAAACGACTATTATAATATATCAAATAGAAGCTCGTATCAAATTACACAATATTATTGGGTTAATCTCAGGAAAATATTTTCGGTACCCAAATTGAATCATTTACAGCACCTACTGAGAATTTAAATCTTCTTACTCACCATTTTCATTTTACTTACTTTTGGTTTAATTCAATAGTGCTATAAATGAGATACTGGTGCCAACCGAGGTTTTTTCTTTTATATTTTCAATCAGTCTCTATCCTTCAAAAATAATAAGAGAAGAGAAAATGAAAGGGGATGTTGTTCACATTTTCAAAAACAAAAAAACATTTAATAAATATGCGTTGCAACTTTCAACTTAGATAACTTCTGACTCGGGTATCGAAACGACTATTATAATATATCAAATCGAAGCTCGTATCAAATTACACAATATTATTTGGTTAATCTCAGGAAAATATTTTCGGTACCCAAATTGAATCATTTACAGCACTTATCGAGGATTTAATGATTTTGACGCACCATTTTCATTTTACTTACATCCGGTTTAATTCAATAGCGCTATAAAGGAGATACTGGTGCCAACCGAGGGTTTTTCATTTATATTTTCAATCAGTCTCTATCCTTCAAAAATAATAACAGAAGAGACATTGAAAGGGGATGTAGTTCACATTTTCGAAAACAACATAACATTTAATAGTATTGTGTTGCAACTTTCAACGGAGATAACTTTTGACTCGGGTATGGAAACGAGTATTATAATGTATCAAATCGAAGCTCGTATCAAATTACACAATATTATTTGGTTAATCTCAGGAAAATATTTTCGGTACCCAAATTGAATCATTTACAGCAGGATTTAATGTTTTTGACGCACCATTTTCAATTTACTTACTTCCGGTTTAATTCAATAGCGCTATAAAGGAGATACTGGTGCCAACGAGGGTTTTTCATTTATATTTTCAATAAGTCTCTATCCTTCAAAAATAATAAGAGAAGAGACATTGAAAGGGGATGTTGTTCACATTTGAAAAACAACAAAACATTTAATATATATGTGTTGCAACTTTCAATGGAGATAACTTTTGACTCGGGCATCGAAACGACTATTATAATATATCAAATCGAAGCTCGTATCAAAATACACAATATTATTTGGTTAATCTCAGGAAAATATTTTCGGTACCCAAATTGAATCATTTACAGCACCTACTGAGAATATAATATTTCTTACTCATCATTTTCATTTTACTTACTTCCTATTTAATTCAATAGCGCTATAAATGAGATACTGATGCCAACCGAGGGTTTTTCATTTATATTTTCAATTAGTCTCTATCCTTCAAAAATAATAAGAGAAGAGAAAATGAAAGGGGATGTTGTTCAAATTTTCAAAAACAACAAAACATTTAATAAATATGCGTTACAACATTCAACAGAGATAACTTCTGACTCGAGTATAAAAACGACTATTATAATATATCAAATCGAAGCTCGTATCAAATTACACAAAATGATTTGGTCATTCTAAGGAAAATATTTTCGGTACCCAAATATAAATCATTTACAGCACTTATCGAGGATTTAATGTTTTTGACGCACCATTTTCATTTTACTTACTTCCGGTTTAATTCAATAGCGCTATAAAGGCGATACTGGTGCCAACCGAGGGTTTTTCATTTATATTTTCAATCAGTCTCTATCCTTCAAAAATAATAACAGAAGAGACATTGAAAGGGGATGTGGTTCACATTTTCAAAAACAACAAAACATTTAATAGTATTGTGTTACAACTTTCAACGGAGATAACTTTTGACTCGGGTATCGAAACGACTATTATAATATATCAAATCGAAGCTCGTATCAAATTACACAATATTTTTTGGTTAATCTCAGGAAAATATTTTCGGTACCCAAATTGAATCATTTACAGCAGGATTTAATGTTTTTGACCCACCATTTTCATTTTACTTACTTCCGGTTTAATTCAATAGCACTATAAAAGAGATACTGTTGCCAACCGAGGGTTTTTCATTTATATTTTCAATAAGTCTCTATCTTTCAAAAATAATAAGAGAAGAGACATTGAAAGGGGATGTTATTCACATTTTCAAAAACACCAAAACATTTAATATATATGTGTTGCAACTTTCAACGAAGATAACTTTTTACTCGGGTATCGAACCGACTATTATAATATATCAAATCGAAGCTCGTATCAAATTACACAATATTATTTGGTTAATCTCCCGAAAATATTTTCAGTACCCAAATTGAATCATTTACAGCACCTATTGAGACTTTAATATTTCTTACTCATCATTTTCATTTTACTTACTTCCTATTTAATTCAATAGCGCTATAAATGAGATACTGATGCCAACCAAGGGTTTTTAATTTATATTTTCAATTAGTCTCTATCCTTCAAAAATAATAAGAGAAGAGAAAATGAAAGGGGATGTTGTTCACATTTTCAAAAACAACAAAACATTTAATAAATATGCATTACAACTTTCAACAGAGATAACTTCTGACTCGGGTATCGAAACGACTATTATAATATATCAAATCGAAGCTCGTATCAAATTACACAAAATGATTTGGTCATTCTAAGGAAAATATTTTCGGTGCTCAAATTGAATCATTTACAGCACTTATCGAGGATTTAATGTTTTTGACGCACCATTTTCATTTTACTTACTTCCGGTTTAATTCAATAGCGCTATAAAGGAGATAGTGGTGCCAAGCTAGGGTTTTTTATTTACATTTTCAATTAGTATCTATCCTTCAAAAATAATAAGAGAAGAGAAAATGTAAAGGGATGTTATTCACATTTTCAAAAACAACAAAACATTTAATAAATATGTGTTGCAACTTTCAACGGAGATAACTTTTGACTCGGGTATCGAAACGACTATTATAATATATCAAATCGAAGCTCGTGTCAAATTGCAGAATATGATTTGGTCTCTCTAAGGAAAATCTATTCGGTACCCAAATTGAATCATTTACAGCACCTATTGAGAATTTAATATTTCTTACTCACCATTTTTATTTTACTTACTTCCGGTTTAATTCAATAGCGCTATAAATGAGATACCGGTGCCAACCGAGGGTTTTTCATTTATATTTTCAATCAGTCTCTATCTTTCAAAAATAATAAGAGAAGAGAAAATGAAAGGTAATGTTGTTCACCTTTTCAAAAACAACAAAACATTTAATATATATGCGTTGCAACTTTCAATGGAGATAACTTTTTACTCGGGTATCGAAACGACTATTATAATATATCAAAATGGAAGCTCGTATCAAATTACACTATAGGATTTGGTCATTCTATAGAAAATATTTTCGGTACCCAAATTGAATCATTTACATCACCTATTGAGAATTTAATATTTCTTACTCACCATTTTTATTTTACTTACTTCCGGTTTAATTCAATAGCGCTATAAATGAGATACTGGTGCCAACCGAGGGTTTTTCATTTATATTTTCAATCAGTCTCTATCCTTCAAAAATAATAAAAGAAGAGAAAATGAAAGGGGATGATGTTCACATTTTCAAAAACAACAAAACATTTAATAAATATGCGTTCCAACTTTCAACGGAGATAACTTTTGACTCGGGTATCGAAAGGACTATTATAATATATCAAATCGAAGGTCGTGTCAAATTACACAATATTATTTGGTTAATCTTAGGAAAATATTTTCGGTACCCAAATTGAATCATTTACAGCACCTATTGAGAATTTAATATTTCTTACTCACCATTTTTATTTTACTTACTTCCGGTTTAATTCAATAGCGCTATAAATGAGATACTGGTGCCAACCGAGGGTTTTTCATTTATATTTTCAATCAGTCTCTGTCCTTCAAAAATAATAAGAGAAGAGACATTGAAAGGGGATGTTGCTCACATTTTCAAAAACAACAAAACATTTAATAAATATGTGTTGCAACTTTCAACGGAGATAACTTTTGACTCGGGTATCGAAACGACTATTATAATATATCAAATCGAAGCTCGTGTCAAATCACAGAATTTGATTTGTTCTCTCTAAGGAAAATCTTTTCGGTACCCAAATTGAATCATTTACAGCACCTACTGAGAATTTAATATTTCTTACTCACCATTTTCATTTTACTTACTTCCGGTTTAATTCAATAGCGCTATAAAGGCGATACTGGTGCCAACCGATGGTTTTTCATTTATATTTTCAATCAGTCTCTATCCTTCAAAAATAATAACAGAAGAGACATTGAAAGGGGATGTGGTTCACATTTTCAAAAACAACAAAACATTTAATAGTATTGTGTTACAACTTTCAACGGAGATAACTTTTGACTCGGGTATCGAAACGACTATTATAATATATCAAATCGAAGCTCGTATCAAATTACACAATATTTTTTGGTTAATCTCAGGAAAATATTTTCGGTACCCAAATTGAATCATTTACAGCAGGATTTAATGTTTTTGACCCACCATTTTCATTTTACTTACTTCCGGTTTAATTCAATAGCACTATAAAAGAGATACTGTTGCCAACCGAGGGTTTTTCATTTATATTTTCAATAAGTCTCTATCTTTCAAAAATAATAAGAGAAGAGACATTGAAAGGGGATGTTATTCACATTTTCAAAAACACCAAAACATTTAATATATATGTGTTGCAACTTTCAACGAAGATAACTTTTTACTCGGGTATCGAACCGACTATTATAATATATCAAATCGAAGCTCGTATCAAATTACACAATATTATTTGGTTAATCTCCCGAAAATATTTTCAGTACCCAAATTGAATCATTTACAGCACCTATTGAGACTTTAATATTTCTTACTCATCATTTCCATTTTACTTACTTCCTATTTAATTCAATAGCGCTATAAATGAGATACTGATGCCAACCAAGGGTTTTTAATTTATATTTTCAATTAGTCTCTATCCTTCAAAAATAATAAGAGAAGAGAAAATGAAAGGGGATGTTGTTCACATTTTCAAAAACAACAAAACATTTAATAAATATGCATTACAACTTTCAACAGAGATAACTTCTGACTCGGGTATCGAAACGACTATTATAATATATCAAATCGAAGCTCGTATCAAATTACACAAAATGATTTGGTCATTCTAAGGAAAATATTTTCGGTGCCCAAATTGAATCATTTACAGCACTTATCGAGGATTTAATGTTTTTGACGCACCATTTTCATTTTACTTACTTCCGGTTTAATTCAATAGCGCTATAAAGGAGATAGTGGTGCCAAGCTAGGGTTTTTTATTTACATTTTCAATTAGTATCTATCCTTCAAAAATAATAAGAGAAGAGAAAATGTAAAGGGATGTTATCACATTTTCAAAAACAACAAAACATTTAATAAATATGTGTTGCAACTTTCAACGGAGATAACTTTTGACTCGGGTATCGAAACGACTATTATAATATATCAAATCGAAGCTCGTGTCAAATTGCAGAATATGATTTGGTCTCTCTAAGGAAAATCTATTCGGTACCCAAATTGAATCATTTACAGCACCTATTGAGAATTTAATATTTCTTACTCACCATTTTTATTTTACTTACTTCCGGTTTAATTCAATAGCGCTATAAATGAGATACCGGTGCCAACCGAGGGTTTTTCATTTATATTTTCAATCAGTCTCTATCTTTCAAAAATAATAAGAGAAGTGAAAATGAAAGGGAATGTTGTTCACCTTTTCAAAAACAACAAAACATTTAATATATATGCGTTGCAACTTTCAATGGAGATAACTTTTTACTCGGGTATCGAAACGACTATTATAATATATCAAAATGGAAGCTCGTATCAAATTACACTATAGGATTTGGTCATTCTAAAGAAAATATTTTCGGTACCCAAATTGAATCATTTACAGCACCTATTGAGAATTTAATATTTCTTACTCACCATTTTTATTTTACTTACTTCCGGTTTAATTCAATAGCGCTATAAATGAGATACTGGTGCCAACCGAGGGTTTTTCATTTATATTTTCAATCAGTCTCTATCCTTCAAAAATAATAAAAGAAGAGAAAATGAAAGGGGATGATGTTCACATTTTCAAAAACAACAAAACATTTAATAAATATACGTTGCAACTTTCAACGGAGATAACTTTTGACTCGGGTATCGAAAGGACTATTATAATATATCAAATCGAAGGTCGTGTCAAATTACACAATATTATTTGGTTAATCTTAGGAAAATATTTTCGGTACCCAAATTGAATCATTTACAGCACCTATTGAGAATTTAATATTTCTTACTCACCATTTTTATTTTACTTACTTCCGGTTTAATTCAATAGCGCTATAAATGAGATACTGGTGCCAACCGAGGGTTTTTCATTTATATTTTCAATCAGTCTCTGTCCTTCAAAAATAATAAGAGAAGAGACATTGAAAGGGGATGTTGCTCACATTTTCAAAAACAACAAAACATTTAATAAATATGTGTTGCAACTTTCAACGGAGATAACTTTTGACTCGGGTATCGAAACGACTATTATAATATATCAAATCGAAGCTCGTGTCAAATCACAGAATTTGATTTGTTCTCTCTAAGGAAAATCTTTTCGGTACCCAAATTGAATCATTTACAGCACCTACTGAGAATTTAATATTTCTTACTCACCATTTTCATTTTACTTACTTCCGGTTTAATTCAATAGCGCTATAAATGAGATACTGGTGCCAACCGAGGGTTTTTCATTTATATTTTCAATCAGTCTCTATCCTTCAAAAATAATAAAAGAAGAGAAAATGAAAGGGGATGATGTTCACATTTTCAAAAACAACAAAACATTTAATAAATATGCGTTGCAACTTTCAACGGAGATAACTTTTGACTCGGGTATCGAAAGGACTATTATAATATATCAAATCGAAGCTCGTGTCAAATTACAGAATATGATTTGGTCTCTCTAAGGAAAATATTTTCGGTACCCAAATTGAATCATTTACAGCACCTACTGAGAATTTAATATTTCTTACTCATCTTTTTCATTTTACTTACTTCCTATTTAATTCAATAGCGCTATAATTGAGATACTGATGCCAACCGAGGGTTTTTCATTTATATTTTCAATTAGTCTCTATCCTTCAAAAATAATAAGAGAAGAGAAAATGAAAGGGGATGATGTTCACATTTTCAAAAACAACAAAACATTTAATAAATATGTGTTGCAACTTTCAACGGAGATAACTTTTGACTCGGGTCTCGAAACGACTATTATAATATATCAAATAGAAGCTCGTATCAAATTACACAATATTATTGGGTTAATCTCAGGAAAATATTTTCGGTTCCCAAATTGAATCATTTACAGCACCTACTGAGAATTTAAATCTTCTTACTCACCATTTGCATTTTACTTACTTTTGGTTTAATTCAATAGCGCTATAAATGAGATACTGGTGCCAACCGAGGTTTTTTCTTTTATATTTTCAATCAGTCTCTATCCTTCAAAAATAATAAGAGAAGAGAAAATGAAAGGGGATGTTGTTCACATTTTCAAAAACAAGAAAACATTTAATAAATATGTGTTGCAACTTTCAACGGAGACAACTTTTGACTCGGGTCTCGAAACGACTATTATAATATATCAAATAGAAGCTCGTATCAAATTACACAATATTATTGGGTTAATCTCAGGAAAATATTTTCGGTACCCAAATTGAATCATTTACAGCACCTACTGAGAATTTAAATCTTCTTACTCACCATTTTCATTTTACTTACTTTTGGTTTAATTCAATAGCGCTATAAATGAGATACTGGTGCCAACCGAGGTTTTTTCTTTTATATTTTCAATCAGTCTCTATCCCTCAAAAATAATAAGAGAAGAGAAAATGAAAGGGGATGTTGTTCACATTTTCAAAAACAAAAAAACATTTAATAAATATGCGTTGCAACTTTCAACTTAGATAACTTCTGACTCGGGTATCGAAACGACTATTATAATATATCAAATCGAAGTTCGTATCAAATTACACAATATTATTTGGTTAATCTCAGGAAAATAATTTCGGTACCCAAATTGAATCATTTACAGCACTTATCGAGGATTTAATGTTTTTGACGCACCATTTTCATTTTACTTACATCCGGTTTAATTCAATAGCGCTATAAAGGAGATACTGGTGCCAACCGAGGGTTTTTCATTTATATTTTCAATAAGTCTCTATCCTTCAAAAATAATAACAGAAGAGACATTGAAAGGGGATGTAGTTCACATTTTCAAAAACAACATAACATTTAATAGTATTGTGTTGCAACTTTCAACGGAGATAACTTTTGACTCGGGTATCGAAACGACTATTATAATGTATCAAATCGAAGCTCGTATCAAATTACACAATATTATTTGGTTAATCTCAGGAAAATATTTTCGGTACCCAAATTGAATCATTTACAGCAGGATTTAATGTTTTTGACGCACCATTTTCAATTTACTTACTTCCGGTTTAATTCAATAGCGCTATAAAGGAGATACTGGTGCCAACGAGGGTTTTTCATTTATATTTTCAATAAGTCTCTATCCTTCAAAAATAATAAGAGAAGAGACATTGAAAGGGGATGTTGTTCACATTTGAAAAACAACAAAACATTTAATATATATGTGTTGCAACTTTCAACGGAGATAACTTTTTACTCTAGCATCGAAACGACTATTATAATATATCAAATCGAAGCTCGTATCAAAATACACAATATTATTTGGTTAATCTCAAGAAAATATTTTCGGTACCCAAATTGAATCATTTACAGCACCTACTGAGAATATAATATTTCTTACTCATCATTTTCATTTTACTTACTTCCTATTTAATTCAATAGCGCTATAAATGAGATACTGATGCCAACCGAGGGTTTTTCATTTATATTTTCAATTAGTCTCTATCCTTCAAAAATAATAAGAGAAGAGAAAATGAAAAGGGATGTTGTTCAAATTTTCAAAAACAACAAAACATTTAATAAATATGCGTTACAACTTTCAACAGAGATAACTTCTGACTCGGGTATAAAAACGACTATTATAATATATCAAATCGAAGCTCGTATCAAATTACACAAAATGATTTGGTCATTCTAAGGAAAATATTTCGGTACCCAAATATAAATCATTTACAGCACTTATCGAGGATTTAATGTTTTTGACGCACCATTTTCATTTTACTTACTTCCGGTTTAATTCAATAGCGCTATAAAGGCGATACTGGTGCCAACCGAGGGTTTTTCATTTATATTTTCAATCAGTCTCTATCCTTCAAAAATAATAACAGAAGAGACATTGAAAGGGGATGTGGTTCACATTTTCAAAAACAACAAAACATTTAATAGTATTGTGTTACAACTTTCAACGGAGATAACTTTTGACTCGGGTATCGAAAACTCTATTATAATATATCAAATCGAAGCTCGTATCAAATTATACAATATTATTTGGTTAATCTCAGGAAAATATTTTCGGTACCCAAATTGAATCATTTACAGCAGGATTTAATGTTTTTGAAGAGCCATTTTCATTTTACTTACTTCCGGTTTAATTCAATAGCGCTATAAAGGAGATACTGGTGCCAACCGAGGGTTTTTCATTTATATTTTCAATAAGTCTCTATCCTTCAAAAATAATAAGAGAAGAGACATTGAAAGGGGATGTTATTCACATTTTCAAAAACACCAAAACATTTAATATATATGTGTTGCAACTTTCAACGGAGATAACTTTTTACTCGGGTATCGAAACGACTATTATAATATATCAAATCGAAGCTCGTATCAAATTACACAATATTATTTGGTTAATCTCCCGAAAATATTTTCGGTACCCAAATTGAATCATTTACAGCACCTATTGAGACTTTAATATTTCTTACTCATCATTTTCATTTTACTTACTTCCTATTTAATTCAATAGCGCTATAAATGAGATACTGATGCCAACCGAGGGTTTTTAATTCATATTTTCAATTAGTCTCTATCCTTCAAAAATAATAAGAGAAGAGAAAATGAAAGGGGATGTTGTTCACATTTTCAAAAACAACAAAACATTTAATAAATATGTATTACAACTTTCAACGGAGATAACTTCTGACTCGGGTATCGAAACGACTATTATAATATATCAAATCGAAGCTCGTATCAAATTACACAAAATGATTTGGTCATTCTAAGGAAAATATTTTCGGTACCCAAATTGAATCATTTATAGCACTTATCGAGGATTTAATGTTTTTGACGCAACATTTTCATTTTACTTACTTCCGGTTTAATTCAATTGTGCTATAAATTAGATACTTGTGCCAACCGAGGGTTTTTCAATTACATTTTCAATCAGTCTCTATCCTTCAAAAATAATAAGAGAAGAGACATTGAAAGGGTATGTGGTTCACATTTTCAAAAACAACAAAACATTTAATAGTATTGTGTTGCAACTTTCAACGGAGATAACTTTTGACTCGGGTATCGAAACGACTATTATAATATATCAAATCGAAGCTCGTATCAAATTACATAATATTATTTGGTTAATCTCAGGAAAATATTTTCGGTACCCAAATTGAATCATTTACAGCAGGATTTAATGTTTTTGACGCACCATTTTCATTTTACTTACTTCCGGTTTAATTCAATAGCGCTATAAAGGAGATACTGGTGCTAACCGAGGGTTTTTCATTTATATTTTCAATTAGTCTCTATCCTTCAAAAATAATAAGAGAAGAGACATTGAAAGGGTATGTGGTTCACATTTTCAAAAACAACAAAACATTTAATAGTATTGTGTTGCAACTTTCAACGGAGATAACTTTTGACTCGGGTATCGAAACGACTATTATAATATATCAAATCGAAGCTCGTATCAAATTACACAATATTATTTGGTTAATCTCAGGAAAATATTTTCGGTACCCAAATTGAATCATTTACAGCAGGATTTAATGTTTTTGACGCGCCATTTTCATTTTACTTACTTCCGGTTTAATTCAATAGCGCTATAAAGGAGATACTGGTGCCAACCGAGGGTTTTTCATTTATATTTTCAATAAGTCTCTATCCTTCAAAAATAATAAGAGAAGAGACATTGAAAGGGGATGTTATTCACATTTTCAAAAACACCAAAACATTTAATATATATGTGTTGCAACTTTCAACGGAGATAACTTTTTACTGGGGTATCGAAACGACTATTATAATATATCAAATCGAAGCTCGTATCAAATTACACAATATTATTTGGTTAATCTCCCGAAAATATTTTCGGTACCCAAATTGAATCATTTACAGCACCTATTGAGACTTTAATATTTCTTACTCATCATTTTCATTTTACTTACTTCCTATTTAATTCAATAGCGCTATAAATGAGATACTGATGCCAACCGAGGGTTTTTAATTTATATTTTCAATTAGTCTCTATCCTTCAAAAATAATAAGAGAAGAGAAAATGAAAGGGGATGTTGTTCACATTTTCAAAAACAACAAAACATTTAATAAATATGCATTACAACTTTCAACGGAGAAAACTTCTGACTCGGGTATCGAAACGACTATTATAATATATCAAATCGAAGCTCGTATCAAATTACACAAAATGATTTGGTCATTCTAAGGAAAATATTTTCGGTACCCAAATTGAATCATTTATAGCACTTATCGAGGATTTAATGTTTTTGACGCAACATTTTCATTTTACTTACTTCCGGTTTAATTCAATTGTGCTATAAATTAGATACTTGTGCCAACCGAGGGTTTTTCATTTACATTTTCAATCAGTCTCTATCCATCAAAAATAATAAGAGAAGAGACATTGAAAGGGTATGTGGTTCACATTTTCAAAAACAACAAAACATTTAATAGTATTGTGTTGCAACTTTCAACGGAGATAACTTTTGACTCGGGTATCGAAACGACTATTATAATATATCAAATCGAAGCTCGTATCAAATTACACAAAATGATTTGGTCATTCTAAGGAAAATATTTTCGGTACCCAAATTGAATCATTTACAGCAGGATTTAATGTTTTTGACGCACCATTTTCATTTTACTTACTTCCGGTTTAATTCAATAGCGCTATAAAGGAGATACTGGTGCTAACCGAGGGTTTTTCATTTATATTTTCAATAAGTCTCTATCCTTCAAAAATAATAAGAGAAGAGACATTGAAAGGGGATGTTATTCACATTTTCAAAAACGACAAAACATTTAATAGTATTGTGTTGAAACTTTCAACGGAGATAACTTTTGACTCGGGTATCGAAACGACTATTATAATATATCAAATCGAAGCTCGTATCAAATTACACAATATTATTTGGTTAATCTCAGGAAAATATTTTCGGTACCCAAATTGAATCATTTACAGCAGGATTTAATGTTTTTGACTCACCATTTTCATTTTACTTACTTCCGGTTTAATTCTATAGCGCTATAAAGGAGATACTGGTGCCAACCGAGGGTTTTTCATTTATATTTTCAATAAGTCTCTATCCTTCAAAAATAATAAGAGAAGAGACATTGAAAGGGGATGTTATTCACATTTTCAAAAACACCAAAACATTTAATATATATGTGTTGCAACTTTCAAAGGAGATAACTATTTACTCGGGTATCGAAACGACTATTATAATATATCAAATCGAAGCTCGTATCAAATTACACAATATTATTTGGTTAATCTCCCGAAAATATTTTCGGTACCCAAATTGAATCATTTACAGCACCTATTGAGACTTTAATATTTCTTACTCATCATTTTCATTTTACTTACTTCCTATTTAATTCAATAGCGCTATAAATGAGATACTGATGCCAACCGAGGGTTTTTAATTTATATTTTCAATTAGTCTCTATCCTTCAAAAATAATAAGAGAAGAGAAAATGAAAGGGGAAGTTGTTCACATTTTCAAAAACAACAAAACATTTAATAAATATGCATTACAACTTTCAACGGAGATAACTTCTGACTCGGGTATCGAAACGACTATTATAATATATCAAATCGAAGCTCGTATCAAATTACACAATATTATTTGGTTAATCTCCCGAAAATATTTTCGGTACCCAAATTGAATCATTTACAGCACTTATCGAGGATTTAATGTTTTTGACGCACCATTTTCATTTTACTTACTTCCGGTTTAATTCAATAGCGCTATAAAGGAGATACTGGTGCCAACCGAGGGTTTTTCATTTATATTTTCAATCAGTCTCTATCCTTCAAAAATAATAACAGGAGAGACATTGAAAGGGGATGTGGTTCACATTTTCAAAAACAACAAAACATTTAATAGTATTGTGTTGCAACTTTCAACGGAGATAAGTTTTGACTCGGGTATCGAAACGACTATTATAATATATCAAATCGAAGCTCGTATCAAATTACACAATATTATTTGGGTAATCTCAGGAAAATATTTTCGGTACCCAAATTGAATCATTTACAGCAGGATTTAATGTTTTTGACGCACCATTTTCATTTTACTTACTTCCGGTTTAATTCAATAGCGCTATAAAGGAGATACTGGTGCCAACCGAGGGTTTTTCATTTATATTTTCAATAAGTCTCTATCCTTCAAAAATAATAAGAGAAGAGACATTGAAAGGGGTTGTTATTCACATTTTCAAAAACACCAAAACATTTAATATATATGTGTTGCAACTTTCAAAGGAGATAACTATTTACTGGGGTATCGAAACGACTATTATAATATATCAAATCGAAGCTCGTATCAAATTACACAATATTATTTGGTTTATCTCCCGAAAATATTTTCGGTACCCAAATTGAATCATTTACAGCACCTATTGAGACTTTAATATTTCTTACTCATCATTTTCATTTTACTTACTTCCTATTTAATTCAATAGCGCTATAAATGAGATACTGATGCCAACCGAGGGTTTTTAATTTATATTTTCAATTAGTCTCTATCCTTCAAAAATAATAAGAGAAGAGAAAATGAAAGGGGATGTTGTTCACATTTTCAAAAACAACAAAACATTTAATAAATATGCATTACAACTTTCAACGGAGATAACTTCTGACTCCGGTATCGAAACGACTATTATAATATATCAAATCGAAGCTCGTATCAAATTACACAAAATGATTTGGTCATTCTAAGGAAAATATTTTCGGTACCCAAATTGAATCATTTATAGCACTTATCGAGGATTTAATGTTTTTGACGCAACATTTTCATTTTACTTACTTCCGGTTTACGTCAATTGCGCTATAAATTAGATACTTGTGCCAACCGAGGGTTTTTCATTTACATTTTCAATCAGTCTCTATCCATCAAAAATAATAAGAGAAGAGACATTGAAAGGGTATGTGGTTCACATTTTCAAAAACAACAAAACATTTAATAGTATTGTGTTGCAACTTTCAACGGAGATAACTTTTGACTCGGGTATCGAAACGACTATTATAATATATCAAATCGAAGCTCGTATCAAATTACACAAAATGATTTGGTCATTCTAAGGAAAATATTTTCGGTACCCAAATTGAATCATTTACAGCAGGATTTAATGTTTTTGACGCACCATTTTCATTTTACTTACTTCCGGTTTAATTCAATAGCGCTATAAAGGAGATACTGGTGCTAACCGAGGGTTTTTCATTTATATTTTCAATAAGTCTCTATCCTTCAAAAATAATAAGAGAAGAGACATTGAAAGGGGATGTTATTCACATTTTCAAAAACGACAAAACATTTAATAGTATTGTGTTGAAACTTTCAACGGAGATAACTTTTGACTCGGGTATCGAAACGACTATTATAATATATCAAATCGAAGCTCGTATCAAATTACACAATATTATTTGGTTAATCTCAGGAAAATATTTTCGGTACCCAAATTGAATCATTTACAGCAGGATTTAATGTTTTTGACTCACCATTTTCATTTTACTTACTTCCGGTTTAATTCTATAGCGCTATAAAGGAGATACTGGTGCCAACCGAGGGTTTTTCATTTATATTTTCAATAAGTCTCTATCCTTCAAAAATAATAAGAGAAGAGACATTGAAAGGGGATGTTATTCACATTTTCAAAAACACCAAAACATTTAATATATATGTGTTGCAACTTTCAAAGGAGATAACTATTTACTCGGGTATCGAAACGACTATTATAATATATCAAATCGAAGCTCGTATCAAATTACACAATATTATTTGGTTAATCTCCCGAAAATATTTTCGGTACCCAAATTGAATCATTTACAGCACCTATTGAGACTTTAATATTTCTTACTCATCATTTTCATTTTACTTACTTCCTATTTAATTCAATAGCGCTATAAATGAGATACTGATGCCAACCGAGGGTTTTTAATTTATATTTTCAATTAGTCTCTATCCTTCAAAAATAATAAGAGAAGAGAAAATGAAAGGGGAAGTTGTTCACATTTTCAAAAACAACAAAACATTTAATAAATATGCATTACAACTTTCAACGGAGATAACTTCTGACTCGGGTATCGAAACGACTATTATAATATATCAAATCGAAGCTCGTATCAAATTACACAATATTATTTGGTTAATCTCCCGAAAATATTTTCGGTACCCAAATTGAATCATTTACAGCACTTATCGAGGATTTAATGTTTTTGACGCACCATTTTCATTTTACTTACTTCCGGTTTAATTCAATAGCGCTATAAAGGAGATACTGGTGCCAACCGAGGGTTTTTCATTTATATTTTCAATCAGTCTCTATCCTTCAAAAATAATAACAGGAGAGACATTGAAAGGGGATGTGGTTCACATTTTCAAAAACAACAAAACATTTAATAGTATTGTGTTGCAACTTTCAACGGAGATAAGTTTTGACTCGGGTATCGAAACGACTATTATAATATATCAAATCGAAGCTCGTATCAAATTACACAATATTATTTGGGTAATCTCAGGAAAATATTTTCGGTACCCAAATTGAATCATTTACAGCAGGATTTAATGTTTTTGACGCACCATTTTCATTTTACTTACTTCCGGTTTAATTCAATAGCGCTATAAAGGAGATACTGGTGCCAACCGAGGGTTTTTCATTTATATTTTCAATAAGTCTCTATCCTTCAAAAATAATAAGAGAAGAGACATTGAAAGGGGTTGTTATTCACATTTTCAAAAACACCAAAACATTTAATATATATGTGTTGCAACTTTCAAAGGAGATAACTATTTACTGGGGTATCGAAACGACTATTATAATATATCAAATCGAAGCTCGTATCAAATTACACAATATTATTTGGTTTATCTCCCGAAAATATTTTCGGTACCCAAATTGAATCATTTACAGCACCTATTGAGACTTTAATATTTCTTACTCATCATTTTCATTTTACTTACTTCCTATTTAATTCAATAGCGCTATAAATGAGATACTGATGCCAACCGAGGGTTTTTAATTTATATTTTCAATTAGTCTCTATCCTTCAAAAATAATAAGAGAAGAGAAAATGAAAGGGGATGTTGTTCACATTTTCAAAAACAACAAAACATTTAATAAATATGCATTACAACTTTCAACGGAGATAACTTCTGACTCCGGTATCGAAACGACTATTATAATATATCAAATCGAAGCTCGTATCAAATTACACAAAATGATTTGGTCATTCTAAGGAAAATATTTTCGGTACCCAAATTGAATCATTTATAGCACTTATCGAGGATTTAATGTTTTTGACGCAACATTTTCATTTTACTTACTTCCGGTTTACGTCAATTGCGCTATAAATTAGATACTTGTGCCAACCGAGGGTTTTTCATTTACATTTTCAATCAGTCTCTATCCATCAAAAATAATAAGAGAAGAGACATTGAAAGGGTATGTGGTTCACATTTTCAAAAACAACAAAACATTTAATAGTATTGTGTTGCAACTTTCAACGGAGATAACTTTTGACTCGGGTATCGAAACGACTATTATAATATATCAAATCGAAGCTCGTATCAAATTACACAAAATGATTTGGTCATTCTAAGGAAAATATTTTCGGTACCCAAATTGAATCATTTACAGCAGGATTTAATGTTTTTGACGCACCATTTTCATTTTACTTACTTCCGGTTTAATTCAATAGCGCTATAAAGGAGATACTGGTGCTAACCGAGGGTTTTTCATTTATATTTTCAATAAGTCTCTATCCTTCAAAAATAATAAGAGAAGAGACATTGAAAGGGGATGTTATTCACATTTTCAAAAACGACAAAACATTTAATAGTATTGTGTTGCAACTTTCAACGGAGATAACTTTTGACTCGGGTATCGAAACGACTATTATAATATATCAAATCGAAGCTCGTATCAAATTACACAATATTATTTGGTTAATCTCAGGAAAATATTTTCGGTACCCAAATTGAATCATTTACAGCAGGATTTAATGTTTTTGACTCACCATTTTCATTTTACTTACTTCCGGTTTAATTCTATAGCGCTATAAAGGAGATACTGGTGCCAACCGAGGGTTTTTCATTTATATTTTCAATAAGTCTCTATCCTTCAAAAATAATAAGAGAAGAGACATTGAAAGGGGATGTTATTCACATTTTCAAAAACACCAAAACATTTAATATATATGTGTTGCAACTTTCAAAGGAGATAACTATTTACTCGGGTATCGAAACGACTATTATAATATATCAAATCGAAGCTCGTATCAAATTACACAATATTATTTGGTTAATCTCCCGAAAATATTTTCGGTGCCCAAATTGAATCATTTACAGCACCTATTGAGACTTTAATATTTCTTACTCATCATTTTCATTTTACTTACTTCCTATTTAATTCAATAGCGCTATAAATGAGATACTGATGCCAACCGAGGGTTTTTAATTTATATTTTCAATTAGTCTCTATCCTTCAAAAATAATAAGAGAAGAGAAAATGAAAGGGGATGTTGTTCACATTTTCAAAAACAACAAAACATTTAATAAATATGCATTACAACTTTCAACGGAGATAACTTCTGACTCGGGTATCGAAACGACTATTATAATATATCAAATCGAAGCTCGTATCAAATTACACAATATTATTTGGTTAATCTCCCGAAAATATTTTCGGTACCCAAATTGAATCATTTACAGCACTTATCGAGGATTTAATGTTTTTGACGCACCATTTTCATTTTACTTACTTCCGGTTTAATTCAATAGCGCTATAAAGGAGATACTGGTGCCAACCGAGGGTTTTTCATTTATATTTTCAATCAGTCTCTATCCTTCAAAAATAATAACAGGAGAGACATTGAAAGGGGATGTGGTTCACATTTTCAAAAACAACAAAACATTTAATAGTATTGTGTTGCAACTTTCAACGGAGATAAGTTTTGACTCGGGTATCGAAACGACTATTATAATATATCAAATCGAAGCTCGTATCAAATTACACAATATTATTTGGGTAATCTCAGGAAAATATTTTCGGTACCCAAATTGAATCATTTACAGCAGGATTTAATGTTTTTGACGCACCATTTTCATTTTACTTACTTCCGGTTTAATTCAATAGCGCTATAAAGGAGATACTGGTGCCAACCGAGGGTTTTTCATTTATATTTTCAATAAGTCTCTATCCTTCAAAAATAATAAGAGAAGAGACATTGAAAGGGGTTGTTATTCACATTTTCAAAAACACCAAAACATTTAATATATATGTGTTGCAACTTTCAAAGGAGATAACTATTTACTGGGGTATCGAAACGACTATTATAATATATCAAATCGAAGCTCGTATCAAATTACACAATATTATTTGGTTTATCTCCCGAAAATATTTTCGGTACCCAAATTGAATCATTTACAGCACCTATTGAGACTTTAATATTTCTTACTCATCATTTTCATTTTACTTACTTCCTATTTAATTCAATAGCGCTATAAATGAGATACTGATGCCAACCGAGGGTTTTTAATTTATATTTTCAATTAGTCTCTATCCTTCAAAAATAATAAGAGAAGAGAAAATGAAAGGGGATGTTGTTCACATTTTCAAAAACAACAAAACATTTAATAAATATGCATTACAACTTTAAACGGAGATAACTTCTGACTCCGGTATCGAAACGACTATTATAATATATCAAATCGAAGCTCGTATCAAATTACACAAAATGATTTGGTCATTCTAAGGAAAATATTTTCGGTACCCAAATTGAATCATTTATAGCACTTATCGAGGATTTAATGTTTTTGACGCAACATTTTCATTTTACTTACTTCCGGTTTACGTCAATTGCGCTATAAATTAGATACTTGTGCCAACCGAGGGTTTTTCATTTACATTTTCAATCAGTCTCTATCCTTCAAAAATAATAAGAGAAGAGACATTGAAAGGGTATGTGGTTCACATTTTCAAAAACAACAAAACATTTAATAGTATTGTGTTGCAACTTTCAACGGAGATAACATTTGACTCGGGTATCGAAACGACTATTATAATATATCAAATCGAAGCTTGTATCAAATTACACAATATTATTTGGTTAAGCTCAGGAAAATATTTTCGGTACCCAAATTGAATCATTTACAGCAGGATTTAATGTTTTTGACGCACCATTTTCATTTTACTTACTTCCGGTTTAATTCAATAGCGCTATAAAGGAGATACTGGTGCTAACCGAGGGTTTTTCATTTATATTTTCAATAAGTCTCTATCCTTCAAAAATAATAAGAGAAGAGACATTGAAAGGGGATGTTATTCACATTTTCAAAAACGACAAAACATTTAATAGTATTGTGTTGCAACTTTCAACGGAGATAACTTTTGACTCGGGTATCGAAACGACTATTATAATATATCAAATCGAAGCTCGTATCAAATTACACAATATTATTTGGTTAATCTCAGGAAAATATTTTCGGTACCCAAATTGAATCATTTACAGCAGGATTTAATGTTTTTGACGCACCATTTTCATTTTACTTACTTTCGGTTTAATTCAATAGCGCTATAAAGGAGATACTGGTGCCAACCGAGGGTTTTTCATTTATATTTTCAATAAGTCTCTATCCTTCAAAAATAATAAGAGAAGAGACATTGAAAGGGGATGTTATTCACATTTTCAAAAACACCAAAACATTTAATATATATGTGTTGCAACTTTCAAAGGAGATAACTATTTACTGGGGTATCGAAACGACTATTATAATATATCAAATCGAAGCTCGTATCAAATTACCCAATATTATTTGGTTAATCTCCCGAAAATATTTTCGGTGCCCAAATTGAATCATTTACAGCACCTATTGAGACTTTAATATTTCTTACTCATCATTTTCATTTTACTTACTTCCTATTTAATTTAATAGCGCTATAAATGAGATACTGATGCCAACCGAGGGTTTTTAATTTATATTTTCAATTAGTCTCTATCCTTCAAAAATAATAAGAGAAGAGAAAATGAAAGGGGATGTTGTTCACATTTTCAAAAACAACAAAACATTTAATAAATATGCATTACAACTTTCAACGGAGATAACTTCTGACTCGGGTATCGAAACGACTATTATAATATATCAAATCGAAGCTCGTATCAAATTACACAAAATGATTTGGTCATTCTAAGGAAAATATTTTCGGTACCCAAATTGAATCATTTATAGCACTTATCGAGGATTTAATGTTTTTGACGCAACATTTTCATTTTACTTACTTCCGGTTTACGTCAATTGCGCTATAAATTAGATACTTGTGCCAACCGAGGGTTTTTCATTTACATTTTCAATCAGTCTCTATCCTTCAAAAATAATAAGAGAAGAGACATTGAAAGGGTATGTGGTTCACATTTTCAAAAACAACAAAACATTTAATAGTATTGTGTTGCAACTTTCAACGGAGATAACATTTGACTCGGGTATCGAAACGACTATTATAATATATCAAATCGAAGCTCGTATCAAATTACACAATATTATTTGGTTAAGCTCAGGAAAATATTTTCGGTACCCAAATTGAATCATTTACAGCAGGATTTAATGTTTTTGACGCACCATTTTCATTTTACTTACTTCCGGTTTAATTCAATAGCGCTATAAAGGAGATACTGGTGCTAACCGAGGGTTATTCATTTATATTTTCAATAAGTCTCTATCCTTCAAAAATAATAAGAGAAGAGACATTGAAAGGGGATGTTATTCACATTTTCAAAAACGACAAAACATTTAATAGTATTGTGTTGAAACTTTCAACGGAGATAACTTTTGACTCGGGTATCGAAACGACTATTATAATATATCAAATCGAAGCTCGTATCAAATTACACAATATTATTTGGTTAATCTCAGGAAAATATTTTCGGTACCCAAATTGAATCATTTACAGCAGGATTTAATGTTTTTGACGCACCATTTTCATTTTACTTACTTTCGGTTTAATTCAATAGCGCTATAAAGGAGATACTGGTGCCAACCGAGGGTTTTTCATTTATATTTTCAATAAGTCTCTATCCTTCAAAAATAATAAGAGAAGAGACATTGAAAGGGGATGTTATTCACATTTTCAAAAACACCAAAACATTTAATATATATGTGTTGCAACTTTCAAAGGAGATAACTATTTACTGGGGTATCGAAACGACTATTATAATATATCAAATCGAAGCTCGTATCAAATTACACAATATTATTTGGTTAATCTCCCGAAAATATTTTCGGTACCCAAATTGAATCATTTACAGCACCTATTGAGACTTTAATATTTCTTACTCATCATTTTCATTTTACTTACTTCCTATTTAATTTAATAGCGCTATAAATGAGATACTGATGCCAACCGAGGGTTTTTAATTTATATTTTCAATTAGTCTCTATCCTTCAAAAATAATAAGAGAAGAGAAAATGAAAGGGGATGTTGTTCACATTTTCAAAAACAACAAAACATTTAATAAATATGCATTACAACTTTCAACGGAGATAACTTCTGACTCGGGTATCGAAACGACTATTATAATATATCAAATCGAAGCTCGTATCAAATTACACAAAATGATTTGGTCATTCTAAGGAAAATATTTTCGGTACCCAAATTGAATCATTTATAGCACTTATCGAGGATTTAATGTTTTTGACGCAACATTTTCATTTTACTTACTTCCGGTTTACGTCAATTGCGCTATAAATTAGATACTTGTGCCAACCGAGGGTTTTTCATTTACATTTTCAATCAGTCTCTATCCTTCAAAAATAATAAGAGAAGAGACATTGAAAGGGTATGTGGTTCTGATGAGTGCTCAAAAAGCACTAAAATAACCATGATTTTATGCACATTAATTGATTAAAAATACATATATTTATATGTTTTATCATATATTTATATAAATTTGTCTTTTTCGGAATCACGGGTATTTTTATTGTTTTTCAGGTATTTTGGCTTAAAAACGCAATTTAAAGACTCAAACAGGAATACTTGAAGCAATACATCACAAATATATTAATAAATAAGTGGGAAAAGGTCAACAAATATGGAAAAATTGGACAAAATGGGTCGAAAAGGTCAAAAATGTCAAAAAGACGAAAATCGCGCCGCCGCGCCGCCCGGGCGCCGCGCCCCACCGCCCGGCACTGCCCCAAGCAGCAGCGCGCGGCACTGTTCATCCACGGGTACTGTTCATCAGACTCGGCACTGTTCATGAGACGCGGCACTGTTCATCAGACTCGGCACTGTTCATCAGACGCGGCACTGTTCATCCTCGGCACTGTTCATACCCGGTACTGTACAGCCGCGGTACTGTTCATACCCGGTACTGTGCAGCCGCCCCATGTCATGCTGACGTCATCAAATGACGTCAGCAATCAATAATACGCGTTTTTTCATTTTTTTAACATTTTTTTCTCTACTTTTTCTCTCCATCCTCACCTATAAATACCCCCCTTCCCTTCACTTCAAATCACACCTTAAAACCACACTTCTCTCTTCTTTCTTTCTCTCATTTCTTAGTTTTTTGAGTTTTCCTTAGTTTCTTTCTTAGTTTCTAAGTTTTTCTTAGTTTCCTTCTTAGTTTTTAGTTCAATTCTCTTAGTTTTAGTGTTCTTCTCTTTTTGAGAGGAACTTGTAATGTTTTTGTAATAATTTAGTTTTTGATTCAATATATGGAAGTGCAAATTCCGCTCGGAGGTTTTCTAGCAACGGGAATAGCGTCGAAGTTCTGTAAGGATTTTATTTTCTTTACAGTTATTTTTATGCTTTATTCTTACATGTTATATTCAACTTGTCTGTGGTTAAATTTAACTATGCTAGCTGTTTAGTAAAAATGATGTAATAACGACGTTGTTATGCTTGCGAAATATTAAATAGGTAAAAATCTTTAAAATGAATTGATTTTGTTTTTATTCAAGATTTTATATTAAGAATGTTAGAGAGAAATATATTATTTTTCATTACAAACTTAAACCCGAAAATTAGATTTTAAGGTTTAGTTATCCGGTCTAATTTAGAGTAGTGCTCTTTTATTTGTTGGTACAATCGCCCGGTAGTTAGAGTGAAACTCTATTTCAAAAGTTTTTATAAGAATTATTATGTGAAAATGTATTGACAACATGTTTTCAATAGTGGTTTTAAAACTTGAAAGTTAGTACTCGGATAATTAAATTCTTAAGTTTAATTTGGACAACTTGAATAATGTTTAAATTGTCTAACCCCACCAAAGGTGGCATTTAAATGGTTCATTTTCAATCTCTTAGAAAAAGGAATTAATTTAATTAAGCATATTAGTTATCAACCCCACCCATAGGTGTTAATTGATTTGTTTAGTTAACAAAGAATATCTAACCCCACCAAAGGTGGTATTTATATAAAAAAAAGAGAATCAATAAAATATCAATTTATATCTTTAATAACCTAGTTAATATGAGCAAGCATAATTAATTTAGTTATTATATCCATAAATACTCCGCTAATATAAATGATAAAAATTTGCATGAATATTTATTGAATCCGTATATATGTTTATTTTTAGATAATTATTTATTGAATTTGTATCTATGTTTATTTTTATGTTATTAGATTATATTTAATTAATCTGTATATATGTTTATTTTATGTTATTAGATTAGGAACACAAAAACCAAACTATCGTGACAGGATGTTTAGGATTTAATTTCGTTTTTAAAAGTTTGAATAATAAATTAAAAACCACATACATTCCTTCCTTAGATCGACCTTGGGAGTATACTTATCATTTTCTTCGAAATGATTCGTGCACTTGCGAGAGTTTTATAAATATTAAAACCAAAGTATTTGCGAAGATCGGCGATGCCGGTTTTCGTTCATCAAGTTTTTGGCGCCGTTGCCGGGGAAGGAATAGCGTTTTTAAATTATTTATCAAAATTTTAAAAACATTTTTTTTACTGTAAATAATCGTGATATTTTAATAATAATCAAATTTCAAAATTCATAATAAATAAAAAAAATAAAAAAAAATAAAAAAATAATAATTTTTTTTAATTGTAAAATAATTTAGAAATTTGAAATTTGAAGTAAAAATTTTTACCGTTCATGAATAGTAAAAAAAAAAAATTAAAATTCAAAATTCAAAAAAATTTTAAGTTAATAAGAAATAATATAGCGTGAATAGTAAAATAAAATTACCGTTCAAAAAAAAAAAAAAAAAAAAATCAAAAACTTAAATTTCAAAAAAAAATTTTATATAGCGTGAATAATAAAATAAAATTACCGTTCATGAATAGTAAAAAAAAAAAAAAAAATTTACTTGAATTCATATCTAATTAACTAAATAGCATGAAAAGTAAAAATCTAAGGGAGTTCTGTCTAGGAGACTAGTTCTTGAAGCCTTTGTGCCACTAGTCTTTCCTGGGAACGTTGCTCTGGCTAGGAGAATGGTATTTAAGGAGCCGTTTGCACCACCATTCTTTCCTGGGAGCACTCTTGGTTAATACTAATTATGTTACAAAAAATAATAATTAAAAAAAAAAAACAAAATTTTTTTTTTTTTTTTTTAGTATTTAACTAGTTTTGTTTAGTGCTTTGTATTAAATAACATGTAAATTTTCTCTAAATTTTTTATTTTGTTGACAGGAGTTTTAAAATTTACGTTTACAATAGTCTATGCGTGGTAGGAGATCCTTAGGAAACCCCCTAACACCATATGTAAATAATTTTCATAAATTTAAACAAGTGTCAACAAAACTGGATTCTACCCATCAACCTGTTTTTGAGCCAAACATAGAACCAAGTCTTAATCCTTTACTAGAACCAAAAGAAATGTAGGAAAACCAACCTATGAGGGAAACCACGATGAAGGAGTTTGCAAGACCGGTGATTGGCACGGCAACTGCCGCTATCCAGTTGGGAGAGGCTGCTCGGAATTATGACCTTAAAAATATTCATTTTTCTATGCTTCCTTCCTTTTATGGATTACCTAATGAAGATTCTCTTTCCTTTATGAGAGATTTCTATGCTACGGTCCAAACATTCCCCCTCGGTATTCTAAACGAGGATCAACTTAGGATGAGATGTTTTCCCTACACTCTAAAGGATAAGGCCAAAGCTTGGTTGATGTCACTTCCCCCAGGTTCTCTGATGACATGGGGTAACATTTACAATAAATTCATGGGAAAATTCTATTCCCATCAAAAAACATCAAAGTTGAGAGGAAAGATTGCTACTTTCTCTCAGATGGATGGAGAGCCATTCCATGAAGCTTGGGATAGGTTCAAAATGTTTCTCACTCAGTGTCCCCATCATAGCTTTCCCCTGCAGTTGCAGAACCAATTCTTTTACGATGGACTTACACAACAATGTCAGTTCATTGTCGACAACGCTGCAGGAGGAGCAATAGGAGAAAAAACTACCTCAGAGACGTATAACCTTTTTGAGATGTTGGGTGCTAATTCCCAACAGAAAAGCTCCCGAGTGAGAAAAGCTGGAGTTCATGAAATCGACTCCAGTAATGAAGTTCAACAACAACTTGTTCAACTGACTAAGCAAGTTGCCCTTCTCGCTACACAAACCAACACCAATAATGAACAATATGGTTTGTACAGCAACATGGGACATGGTACTGAAGCCTGTCCATATCAAGGAGAAACAACTGGACCTGAACAGGTCAATGTGTTGGGAGCATATCAACAAAGACCAAGGTTTGATCCCAACTCAAATACCTATAATCCTGGGTGGAGAAGTCATCCAAATTTCTCCTGGAGGCAAAACAACCCTCCTTTCACTCAAAGCTCAAACCAGGCAGGCCAGCAATTCCACCCACCTATTCCAAGAAGCATTCCCAATAAACCAACGCTGGAGGACAACTTGAATTCTTTTATTCAAGTCTGTAGGGATAATCAATCTAAAACCAATCAACGATTGGACTCTGTGGAAGCTTCTATCAAAAAGGTGGAAGTTCAAGTTGAACAGTTAGTTGAACATTTGCAAAAAGGCAAAGACTAATTTGAAACTTAAATGAATTCAATGAAGAGGAGACATTGAGTTTTTCATTCTGCAATCTCCAAGCAACGTCTTACTAGAAGACGATAAATTTTAGTCCTGTATGGGAGGTCACCCATTATTGTATTTTCCTTTGTTTTAGTTTGCGTGTAATAAAAATTCAGATGAAATAAAATTCGTTTGTTTCAAAAATTCTGTCCATTCGCTTAAATTTAAAAAAAAAAAATTTAGGTTCCTTGCACTTTTTGCTTTTACGTTTTATCAAGTTATAAATATTTCTTAGAGATATCTACTAAAAGCAAAATGTTGATACACAATAGGAGGAGGATCATTTTCAACTACAAACAACCATGGGAGATGCTGAAGATAGGCGGAAAAAGATGAAAGAATATACAATGCCAATCATTGGCAATGTAACTTCCGGTATCCAATTACAAGAGGCTGCAAGGAATTATGAATTGAAAAAGATTCATTATTCTTTGTTGCCTTCCTTTTACGGTATCCCTAATGAAGACCCTTTGCATTTCATTCGAGAATTCTATGCTATTGTCCAAACCTTTCCACTACATGCAATTAATGAAGATCAACTTAGGATGAGGTGTTTTCCTTACACTCTCAAAGATAAAGCTTGGTCATGGTTCATTACTCTACAGTCAGGTTCTCTTAAAACTTGGGAGGCAGTCTATGAAATTTTTATGGGTAGGTTCTATTCCCATCAAAAGACTGTTGATCTAAGAACAAAGATAGCAACATTTTCTCAAATGTATGAAGAGCCCTTTCATGAAGCTTGGGAACGATTCAAACTCCTTTTCATTCAATGTCAAAATCATAGCTTTCCATTACAGCTACAAAACCAATTCTTTTATGATGGATTGACACTACAGAGTCAATACATGGTTGATAATGCTGCTGGAGGTGCTGTAGGAGAAAAGACCGCAGAGGAAACCTATAATCTTTATGAGCTGTTGGGTTCTAATTCCCAACAAAGAGGTGGTAGAAGGAAAGCAAAGGTCAATGAAGTCGGCTCTGATAATGAGATAACCTTGCAACTTGCTGAATTGACTAAACAAGTGAAATTCCTCACTTCCCACCAAATTTCAAATCAAGAGGTATGTGAAGTGTGTTGTTCAATTGGGCATGGTACTCATAATTGTTCAAATACTTGTGATTCTAGTGTCGATGCCATAGAGGAAGTCCAATCTTTTCAAAGGTATCATCCAAACACCTATAATCACCCAGCCTACACCCAATATCCAACACTAAGGCTGGATAACAACCACCCTTACCCACCAAGCCAATCTTTTAAGCCAACCTTAGAAGATAGCTTGAATGCTTTTATTCAAGTTAGTCGTGACAACCAATTGATGACAAATCAAAGGTTGAACACCATGGAGGCTTCGGTTAAAAGGATTGAATCTAAAGTTGGGCAACTGGCTGAACAAATGCAAAAGAAAGAACCAGGAAAGTTGCCCAGTCAACCAGAACAAGCAAAGGATGTTAGAACCCTTCGAAGTGGTAAGGTAGTCAATACCAGTTTACCTGAAATCTCTAACAATCTACCTTGTAGTTCAGGTAACAGAGAAGGCGATACTCAAATCTCGCAAAAAGGAGAAACAGGTGTTAAACTTAACAAGCCTTCTGAAAAACTCATTGGGGGGTCATCTGACACCCCCAAAATTCAAAAGACAACAGAACCACACCAGATACAAGTACCTTTTCCCCACCGGTTGAAAGAATCCAAACAAGATAAGCAATTCAATGATCTTTTTAATATGCTCTCTAAAGTAAATATTAATTTACCATTATTAGAAGTGATCATGAATGTGCCTTCATATGCCAAGTTTTTCAAAGAGTTGAACACTAAGAAAAGGAGGTATGAACTGAATGAACGAGTAGTAGTATCAGAAATTTCTAGCGCTGTACTTCAGCACAAACTACCCCTAAGTTGAAAGACCCTGGAAGTTTTATTATAAACATAACTATGGGGGATAGGAAGGTTGCTAAAGCAATGCTTGATTTAGGTGCTAGTATAAATTTGATGCCCTACTCTATATTCTTACAACTCAATCTAGGGGATTTAAAACCCACAACTATGTCCCTTCAACTTGCAGATAGATCTCTTAAATATCCAGAGGGAATAGTTGAGGATGTTTTGGTACAGGTAGACAAACTGATAATACCTGTTGACTTTGTGGTTCTGGATATGCAAGAAAATCCAGCATTGGACAGAGAGCACACAATATTGCTTGGTAGACCATTTATGGCAACTACTAAAACTATTATTGATGTCCAAGATGGAAATTTGACAATGACAGTCTTAGGAGAGACTGTTCATTTTAAAGTTTTTGATTCTTCACCTTTCCCTTCTATTTCTGCCATCGATGAAATATTCGATGTTGATCCTTTGGATAATCTTGTCCAAAACACCTTTTTCCGAACCAGAATAGAAGACAAGCTTGAAACCGTTCTTACACTTGAAAAGGTTGAAGAAGATTTAGATGAAGAAATTAAGGGGTACCTTGAACAACTAGACAATAATGAAGTGATGACAAAATCTAGTACACTTTTAAATCTACCCAGTTCTTCATCTATTAAAGAGGCCAATCCACCTGAACTTGAACTCAAAGACTTACCTGAGCACTTAAAATATGTGTTTTTGGGAGAGGGAGAAACTTATCCAGTGATAATTTCTTCAACCTTGACCAAACCACAAGAAAAGGAACTCATCAAAGTGCTTAAACAGTTTAAGAAATCTATAGGTTGGAGTATAGGTGATATAAGAGGCATTAGTCCAACAATGTGTATGCACAAGATCAACTTGGAGGATGGTGCTAAACCTGTACGAGAGGCCCAAAGAAGACTAAACCCAAACATGCAAGAGGTAGTTAAAAAGGAAATTCTTAAATTATTAGAAGAAGGGATTATCTATCCTATTGCAGATAGTAAGTGGGTTAGTCCAGTGCATGTGGTACCAAAGAAATCTGGGATAACAGTTGTTAAGAATGACAAAAGTGAATTAGTGCCCACTAGAATAATCACTGGATGGAGAATGTGTATAGATTTTAGGAAACTAAATTTATATACGAAAAAGGATCACTTTCCTCTTCCATTCATTGATCAAATGTTGGAAAGATTAGCTGGGCACGAATTTTACTGTTTTTTGGATGGACTGTCTGGATATTATCAAGTACCCATAGCACCAGAAGATCAGGAAAAGACCACATTTACATGTCCTTTTGGGACATTTGCTTTTCGCAGAATGCCATTTGGGTTATGCAATGCCCCTGCCACGTTCCAGAGATGCATGATATCCATTTTCTCGGACATGGTGGAGAAATTCATTGAGATTTTCATGGACGATTTCTCTGTCTTTGGGAACTCATTTGATGATTGCTTACATAAATTGACTTTGGTTTTAGAAAGATGCATTGAATGCAATCTAACCCTTAGTTGGGAGAAAAGTCATTTTATGGTTCAACAAGGGATAGTTTTAGGACATATAATTTCAAACAAGGGTATTGAAGTTGATAAGGCAAAAGTTGAATTGATATCCAAACTACCTCCCCCTACATCTGTGAAGGGGATAAGAAGCTTCTTGGGACATGCAGGATTCTACAGACGATTTATTAAAGATTTCTCTAAAATAAGTCGTCCCTTATGTAACTTGCTATCCAAAGATGCTGATTTTGATTTCAACAATGACTGCCTTACTTCCTTTAATACCTTGAAAGATAAACTCACATCTACCCCTGTTATAATGGCACCAAACTGGTCTTTACCCTTTGAAATAATGTGTGACGCTTCTGATTATGCAATAGGAGCAGTCCTGGGACAAAGAGTGGATAAGCGTTTACATGTCATCTACTATGCTAGCAAAACACTCAATGATGCCCAGATGAATTACACCACCACTGAAAAGGAATTCTTGGCTATAGTATTCTCTTTAGACAAATTTCGGTCTTATTTAGTAGGATCTAAAGTGATTGTGCATTCTGATCATGCTGCTTTAAGATACCTATTAAGTAAACCAAATGCCAAGCCAAGATTAATCAGGTGGGTATTACTCTTACAAGAATTTGACCTAGAAATCAAGGATAAGAAAGGCAGTGAAAACTTAGTAGCTGACCATTTGTCTAGGTTGATTTCTGACTTCAATTCTCTTAAAGATGAGAGTAATGAAGATATAGTTGAAACCTTTCCTGATGAACAGTTATTTTTCATAGGTCCAAACCCATGGTATGCTGATATTGTAAACTATCTTGCCACTGGTGTTTTGCGACCTAACACTTCATATCAGGACAAGAAAAGGTTTTTTAAAACTATTAAGGACTATTTCTGGGATGACCCTTATTTATACAAGATTGGTCAAGATCAAGTCATCCGGAGATGTGTACCTGAAGAAGAACATAAGAGCATTCTGACTTTTTGTCATGAACTTCATTGTGGGGGTCATTTTGGAGGAGAAAAGACAGCCCGTAAGATATTACAGTCTGGATTCTTTTGGCCCACTCTCTTTAAAGATGCTCATATGTTTTGTGCACAATGTGATAGATGTCAAAAAACAGGAAACATAAGCAAAAGAGATGAAATGCCTTTGACATCTAATTTAGTTGTTGAACTCTTTGACATATGGGGGATTGACTTTATGGGTCCTTTTCCCCCATCTAATGGTTTTCAATACATTTTGGTTGCTGTGGATTATGTGTCCAAGTGGGTAGAAGCTATCCCCACCAAAACCAATGATGCTAATGTTGTTGTGAAATTCTTGAAAGATTTCATATTCAGTAGGTTCGGAACGCCTAGAGCTATAATAAGCGATGGAGGTAGCCATTTTTGTAACAAACTCTTTGATGGAGTACTAAACAAGTACAACATCACACATAAGGTAGCTACTCCATATCATCCTCAAACTTCCGGTTTAGTGGAAGTAAGTAATAGGCAAATTAAGGGAATACTGGAACGCACTGTGCGTCCCTGAAGGAAGGATTGGGCATTTAAGTTAAATGATGCCTTATGGGCATACCGCACCGCTTACAAAACACCTATTGGGATGAGCCCTTACCGGTTAATCTTTGGGAAAGCGTGCCACCTTCCAGTTGAACTTGAACACAAGGCTTATTGGGCAATTAAAGAGCTAAACATGGATTTAGATAAAGCAGGTGAAAAACGAGTACTCCAGCTTCATGAGTTGGAAGAAATTAGGAATGAAGCCTATGAGAATGCCAAATTATACAAGGAGCGTACTAAGCGCTATCATGACAAGAGGCTAGTTCCTAAGACTCTTCACCCTGGAATGAAAGTTCTTTTATTTAACTCTCGTTTGAGATTGTTTCCAGGAAAGCTAAGATCAAGATGGAATGGACCATTCAAAATAGTTCAGGTATCTGAACATGGAGTGGTAGAACTATTGGACTCCAAGACACAAAAAACGTTCAAAGTTAATGGCCATCGTGTCAAGCCTTATGTGGAAGAACCAAACAACATTGCTGAAATGGATTGCATTTGGCTGAGTAACCCTTAGCACCAAAAAGATACGTCTTGCTAAGACGTTAAACTAAGCGCTGGATGGGAGGCAACCCATCATGTTAGGTAATTTTTTGTTATTTGTTTTATTTACTTAATTTTATTGTTTATTTTAGTTTACTTGTTTGTGAATAATTTTTAAAATTGTTAAAACTAAAATATTTGTTGAGATGTTAGAAGTTCACAGCGATCTGTCTGTATACACTTTAATGATGAATATGATGGATGCACCTGCATTTCTTCATTACTACTTACACATTCTCAAGAAATAGGTAATCTTTCTCCTCTTTTCTCTTTATCTTTAATTTGCAGTTGTTACATTGAGGACAATGTAAGTTCTAGGTTGGGGGTGGTGAAAAGTTACCATGCTTAATAAAAAAAAATAAAAAATTATATATATATATATATAAAAAAAAATTATCACAAAAATGTATCATTTCTTTAAATCAAATTTAAGTAAATAGTTAAGTCTTTGGTACTGTTAGATTAATTTTTGAAAACATATCATGAAATATTTTGTAATTATTTTTGATAATTAGTTAGTTTTTGTCATAACTAGTATTTCTTGATAAAATGTGGAAATTATATTAAACCCAAAATCGGTGTTTATGAATTTTTTTTAGTGGAGACTACCCTTGTGAGATATAATTTGAGCCTAATTTCTTTTATTCAGAGTGAAATATATATTTTTTCTACTCCAAACACATTTCTTATTTATTCAAAAAGTTTAGATGATCTCTATAGGTATTAGCATTGAATGTATGAATTTTTTCTCATCTTAATAGAGTATCATATATTTTTGATTATTATTTTTGTTTAGATTAAAACGATTTGAGTAGAAATTGATAGTATATGCTTATATCTCATTCATGCATGACTGCTACAAAAACAAGAAGACATATCTGGGGTTACCTAAACCAAGATCAAACAGAAAAGCCACAAAATTAACCACTCACCAAAATCAAAAAACAAAAAAAAATGTACAATATGTACATGGGTTGACTCTCTAAAAAATACATATATATAAAAAAAAATGTATAGAGAGATAAAAAAAATAGTATCATCTACATACTATGACCCACATTGCCTACAAAGTTGTGAGTAAAGGCTAATTACAAAAGAAAGATATAGGAAGTAATTCCCTAAAAAGTCATCGCAATTTCTTCATTTGTAAAAGCATATATCTTGAAATTCTTTCTTAATGAGTTGGATTTATGCATGAAAATAATTTTTGTATATGATATCTTTATAATTTATACATTCGATTCCTTTCATGAGATCAATGTTAAAATAACACTTTGAGCCTTTATTCTTTATACATATGCGAACATATTAGTTCATTTCTATACATCAACTCTTTCACATATAAATTAGTATGAGTGTTTGAACCCATAGGATTCAGTGCTTTGAGAGTATTGACTTGTGAGGAATAGAGTCGAAGCGAATTCTGATTCATGACACTGAAATTGGGTAAAATTAAATTGATACATTTTTGAAATGAAATATGAAAATGATTTTCGACTAATTATTGTAATAAAATCATGATTGTTTAAAGAGATTAAAATAACTTATGCTTGAGATTTTAATTATGATCATAAAGGAGATTAAAAAGTATGAGATATTTTTGTGATATGTTGTGTTCTTTTATTCTTAAATTAATTTTTGATTGTGTTGTAATTTTAATTTTTGATTTGATTGTTTTTATCTTTACATTTAGTTCAATGTTTGTGGGTATCATTACTGAAAACCCTCACGAGACTCAAACTCGTCCACTAGGGCAACCTAGGGGTTTAACGGCTTGTTGCATAGGCTCAATGCAACCGTTTCAATCCACGAAAGTGATTTAGGATAGTTTAAATTTTAGCTTTTATCGCTTCTCTTGCTAAGAGACTAGCAAGAAGCTGGTTGGGGGTTGTGATGAGTGCTCAAAAAGCACTAAAATAACCATGATTTTATGCACATTAATTGATTAAAAATACATATATTTATATGTTTTATCATATATTTATATAAATTTGTCTTTTTCGGAATCACGGGTATTTTTATTGTTTTTCAGGTATTTTGGCTTAAAAACGCAATTTAAAGACTCAAACAGGAATACTTGAAGCAATACATCACAAATATATTAATAAATAAGTGGGAAAAGGTCAACAAATATGGAAAAATTGGACAAAATGGGTCGAAAAGGTCAAAAATGTCAAAAATGTCAAAAAGACGAAAATCGCGCCGCCGCGCCGCCCGGCCGCCGCGCCCCACCGCCCGGCACCGCCCCAAGCAGCAGCGCGCGGCACTGTTCATCCACGGGTACTGTTCATCAGACTCGGCACTGTTCATGAGACGCGGCACTGTTCATCAGACTCGGCACTGTTCATCAGACGCGGCACTGTTCATCCTCGGCACTGTTCATACCCGGTACTGTACAGCCGCGGTACTGTTCATACCCGGTACTGTGCAGCCGCCCCATGTCATGCTGACGTCATCAAATGACGTCAGCAATCAATAATACGCGTTTTTTCATTTTTTTAACATTTTTTTCTCTACTTTTTCTCTCCATCCTCACCTATAAATACCCCCCTTCCCTTCACTTCAAATCACACCTTAAAACCACACTTCTCTCTTCTTTCTTTCTCTCATTTCTTAGTTTTTTGAGTTTTCCTTAGTTTCTTTCTTAGTTTCTAAGTTTTTCTTAGTTTCCTTCTTAGTTTTTAGTTCAATTCTCTTAGTTTTAGTGTTCTTCTCTTTTTGAGAGGAACTTGTAATGTTTTTGTAATAATTTAGTTTTTGATTCAATATATGGAAGTGCAAATTCCGCTCGGAGGTTTTCTAGCAACGGGAATAGCGTCGAAGTTCTGTAAGGATTTTATTTTCTTTACAGTTATTTTTATGCTTTATTCTTACATGTTATATTCAACTTGTCTGTGGTTAAATTTAACTATGCTAGCTGTTTAGTAAAAATGATGTAATAACGACGTTGTTATGCTTGCGAAATATTAAATAGGTAAAAATCTTTAAAATGAATTGATTTTGTTTTTATTCAAGATTTTATATTAAGAATGTTAGAGAGAAATATATTATTTTTCATTACAAACTTAAACCCGAAAATTAGATTTTAAGGTTTAGTTATCCGGTCTAATTTAGAGTAGTGCTCTTTTATTTGTTGGTACAATCGCCCGGTAGTTAGAGTGAAACTCTATTTCAAATGTTTTTATAAGAATTATTATGTGAAAATGTATTGACAACATGTTTTCAATAGTGGTTTTAAAACTTGAAAGTTAGTACTCGGATAATTAAATTCTTAAGTTTAATTTGGACACCTTGAATAATGTTTAAATTGTCTAACCCCACCAAAGGTGGCATTTAAATGGTTCATTTTCAATCTCTTAGAAAAAGGAATTAATTTAATTAAGCATATTAGTTATCAACCACACCCATAGGTGTTAATTGATTTGTTTAGTTAACAAAGAATATCTAACCCCACCAAAGGTGGTATTTATATAAAAAAAAGAGAATCAATAAAATATCAATTTATATCTTTAATAACCTAGTTAATATGAGCAAGCATAATTAATTTAGTTATTACATCCATAAATACTCCGCTAATATAAATGATAAAAATTTGCATGAATATTTATTGAATCTGTATATATGTTTATTTTTAGATAGTTATTTATTGAATTTGTATCTATGTTTATTTTTATGTTATTAGATTATATTTAATTAATCTGTATATATGTTTATTTTATGTTATTAGATTAGGAACACAAAAACCAAACTATCGTGACAGGATGTTTAGGATTTAATTTCGTTTTTAAAAGTTTGAATAATAAATTAAAAACCACATACATTCCTTCCTTAGATCGACCTTGGGAGTATACTTATCATTTTCTTCGAAATGATTCGTGCACTTGCGAGAGTTTTATAAATATTAAAACCAAAGTATTTGCGAAGATCGGCGATGCCGGTTTTCGTTCATCAGGTTCACATTTTCAAAAACAACAAAACATTTAATAGTATTGTGTTGCAACTTTCAACGGAGATAACTTTTGACTCGGGTATCGAAACGACTATTATAATATATCAAATCGAAGCTCGTATCAAATTACACAAAATGATTTGGTCATTCTAAGGAAAATATTTTCGGTACCCAAATTGAATCATTTACAGCAGGATTTAATGTTTTTGACGCACCATTTTCATTTTACTTACTTCCGGTTTAATTCAATAGCGCTATAAAGGAGATACTGGTGCTAACCGAGGGTTTTTCATTTATATTTTCAATAAGTCTCTATCCTTCAAAAATAATAAGAGAAGAGACATTGAAAGGGGATGTTATTCACATTTTCAAAAACGACAAAACATTTAATAGTATTGTGTTGAAACTTTCAACGGAGATAACTTTTGACTCGGGTATCGAAACGACTATTATAATATATCAAATCGAAGCTCGTATCAAATTA
Organism: Hippophae tibetana; assembly: GCA_037013495.1. Taxonomy (NCBI): domain Eukaryota; kingdom Viridiplantae; phylum Streptophyta; class Magnoliopsida; order Rosales; family Elaeagnaceae; genus Hippophae; species Hippophae tibetana. Next base: position 46,001,775 of record CM072812.1, on the reverse strand, counting down.
CACAATATTATTTGGTTAATCTCAGGAAAATATTTTCGGTACCCAAATTGAATCATTTACAGCAGGATTTAATGTTTTTGACGCAACATTTTCATTTTACTTACTTCCGGTTTACGTCAATTGCGCTATAAATTAGATACTTGTGCCAACCGAGGGTTTTTCATTTACATTTTCAATCAGTCTCTATCCTTCAAAAATAATAAGAGAAGAGACATTGAAAGGGTATGTGGTTCACATTTTCAAAAACAACAAAACATTTAATAGTATTGTGTTGCAACTTTCAACGGAGATAACTATTTACTGGGGTATCGAAACGACTATTATAATATATCAAATCGAAGCTCGTATCAAATTACACAATATTATTTGATTAATCTCCCGAAATTATTTTCGGTACCCAAATTGAATCATTTACAGCACCTATTGAGACTTTAATATTTCTTACTCATCATTTTCATTTTACTTACTTCCTATTTAATTCAATAGCGCTATAAATGAGATACTGATGCCAACCGAGGGTTTTTCATTTATATTTTCAATTAGTCTCTATCCTTCAAAAATAATAAGAGAAGAGAAAATGAAAGGGGATGTTGTTCACATTTTCAAAAACAACAAAACATTTAATAAATATGCATTACAACTTTCAACGGAGATAACTTCTGACTCGGGTATCGAAACGACTATTATAATATATCAAATCGAAGCTCGTATCAAATTACACAAAATGATTTGGTCATCCTAAGGAAAATATTTTCGGTACCCAAATTGAATCATTTACAGCACTTATCGAGGATTTAATGTTTTTGACGCACCATTTTCATTTTACTTACTTCCGGTTTAATTCAATAGCGCTATAAAGGAGATACTGGTGCCAACCGAGGGTTTTCATTTATATTTTCAATCAGTCTCTATCCTTCAAAAATAATAACAGGAGAGACATTGAAAGGGGATGTGGTTCACATTTTCAAAAACAACAAAACATTTAATAGTATTGTGTTGCAACTTTCAACGGAGATAACTTTTGACTCGGGTATCGAAACGACTATTATAATATATCAAATCGAAGCTCGTATCAAATTACACAATATTATTTGGTTAATCTCCCGAAAATATTTTCGGTACCCAAATTGAATCATTTACAGCACCTATTGAGACTTTAATATTTCTTACTCATCATTTTCATTTTACTTACTTCCAATTTAATTCAATAGCGCTATAAATGAGATACTGATGCCAACCGAGGGTTTTTAATTTATATTTTCAATTAGTCTCTATCCTTCAAAAATAATAAGAGAAGAGAAAATGAAAGGGGATGTTGTTCACATTTTCAAAAACAACAAAACATTTAATAAATATGCATTACAACTTTCAACGGAGATAACTTCTAACTCGGGTATCGAAACGACTATTATAATATATCAAATCGAAGCTCGTATCAAATTACACAAAATGATTTGGTCATTCTAAGGAAAATATTTTCGGTACCCAAATTGAATCATTTATAGCACTTATCGAGGATTTAATGTTTTTGACGCAACATTTTCATTTTACTTACTTCCGGTTTAATTCAATTGTGCTATAAATTAGATACTTGTGCCAACCGAGGGTTTTTCATTTACATTTTCAATCAGTCTCTATCCTTCAAAAATAATAAGAGAAGAGACATTGAAAGGGTATGTGGTTCACATTTTCAAAAACAACAAAACATTTAATAGTATTGTGTTGCAACTTTCAACGGAGATAACTTTTGACTCGGGTATCGAAACGACTATTATAATATATCAAATCGAAGCTCGTGTCAAATTGCAGAATATGATTTGGTCTCTCTAAGGAAAATCTTTTCGGTACCCAAATTGAATCATTTACAGCACCTATTGAGAATTTAATATTTCTTACTCACCATTTTTATTTTACTTACTTCCGGTTTAATTCAATAGCGCTATAAATGAGATACCGGTGCCAACCGAGGGTTTTTCATTTATATTTTCAATCAGTCTCTGTGCTTCAAAAATAATAAGAGAAGAGACATTGAAAGGGGATGTTGCTCACATTTTCAAAAACAACAAAACATTTAATAAATATGGGTTGCAACTTTCAACGGAGATAACTTTTGACTCGGGTATCGAAAGGACTATTATAATATATCAAATCGAAGCTCGTGTCAAATCACAGAATTTGATTTGGTCTCTCTAAGGAAAATCTTTTCCGTACAAAAATTGAATCATTTACAGCACCTACTGAGAATTTAATATTTCTTACTCACCATTTTCATTTTACTTACTTCCGGTTTAATTCAATAGCGCTATAAATGAGATACTGGTGCCAACCGAGGGTTTTTCATTTATATTTTCAATCAGTCTCTATCCTTCAAAAATAATAAAAGAAGAGAAAATGAAAGGGGATGATGTTCACATTTTCAAAAACAACAAAACATTTAATAAATATGCGTTGCAACTTTCAACGGAGATAACTTTTTACTCGGGTATCGAAAGGACTATTATAATATATCAAATCGAAGCTCGTCTCAAATTATAGAATATGATTTGACCTCTCTAAGGAAAATATTTTCGGTACCCAAATTGAATCATTTACAGCACCTACTGAGAATTTAATATTTCTTACTCATCTTTTTCATTTTACTTACTTTCCTATTTAATTCAATAGCGCTATAAATGAGATACTGATGCCAACCGAGGGTGTTTCATTTATATTTTCAATTAGTCTCTATCCTTCAAAAATAATAAGAGAAGAGAAAATGAAAGGGGATGTTGTTCACATTTTCAAAAACAACAAAACATTTAATAAATATGCATTACAACTTTCAACGGAGATAACTTCTGACTCGGGTATCGAAACGACTATTATAATATATCAAATCGAAGCTCGTATCAAATTACACAAAATGATTTGGTCATTCTAAGGAAAATAGTTTCGGTACCCAAATTGAATCATTTACAGCACTTATCGAGGATTTAATGTTTTTGACGCACCATTTTCATTTTACTTACTTCCGGTTTAATTCAATAGCGCTATAAAGGAGATACTGGTGCCAACCGAGGGTTTTTCATTAATATTTTCAATAAGTCTCTATCCTTCAAAAATAATAAGAGAAGAGAAAATGAAAGGGGATGTTGTTCACATTTTCAAAAACAACAAAACATTTAATAAATATGCATTACAACTTTCAACGGAGATAACTTCTGACTCGGGTATCGAAACGACTATTATAATATATCAAATCGAAGCTCGTATCAAATTACACAAAATGATTTGGTCATTCTAAGGAAAATAGTTTCGGTACCCAAATTGAATCATTTACAGCACTTATCGAGGATTTAATGTTTTTGACGCACCATTTTCATTTTACTTACTTCCGGTTTAATTCAATAGCGCTATAAAGGAGATACTGGTGCCAACCGAGGGTTTTTCATTTATATTTTCAATCAGTCTCTATCCTTCAAAAATAATAACAGAAGAGACATTGAAAGGGGATGTGGTTCACATTTTCAAAAACAACAAAACATTTAATAGTATTGTGTTGCAACTTTCAACGGAGATAACTTTTGACTCGGGTATCGAAACGACTATTATAATATATCAAATCGAAGCTCGTATCAAATTACACAATATTATTTGGTTAATCTCAGGAAAATATTTTCGGTACCCAAATTGAATCATTTACAGCAGGATTTAATGTTTTTGACGCACCATTTTCATTTTACTTACTTCCGGTTTAATTCAATAGCGCTATAAAGGAGATACTGGTGCCAACCGAGGGTTTTTCATTTATATTTTCAATAAGTGTCTATCCTTCAAAAATAATAAGAGAAGAGACATTGAAAGGGGATGTTATTCACATTTTCAAAAACGTAAAAAAATTTAATATATATATGTTGCAACTTTCAACGGAGATAACGTTTTACTGGGGTAACGAAAGGACTATTATAATATATCAAATCGAAGCTCATATCAAATTACACAAAATGATTTGGTCATTCTAAGGAAAATATTTTCGGTACCCAAATTGAATCATTTACAGCACTTATCGAGGATTTAATGTTTTTGACGCACCATCTTCATTTTACTTACTTCCGGTTTAATGCAATAGCGCTATAAAAGAGATACTGGTGCCAACCGAGGGTTTTTCATTTATATTTTTAATCAGTCTCTATCCTTCAAAAATAATAACAGAAGAGACATTGAAAGGGGATGTGGTTCACATTTTCAAAAACAACAAAACATTTAATAGTATTGTGTTGCAACTTTCAACGGAGATAACTTTTGACTCGGGTATCGAAACGACTATTATAATATATCAAATCGAAGCTCGTATCAAATTACACAATATTATTTGGTTAATCTCAGGAAAGTATTTTCGGTACCCAAATTGAATCATTTACAGCAGGATTTAATGTTTTTGATGCACCATTTTCATTTTACTTACTTCCGGTTTAATTCAATAGCGCTATAAATGAGATACTGGTGCCAACCGAGGGTTTTTCATTTATATTTTCAATCAGTCTCTGTCCTTCAAAAATAATAAGAGAAGAGACATTGAAAGGGGATGTTGCTTACATTTTCAAAAACAACAAAACATTTAATAAATATGTGTTGCAACTTTCAACGGAGATAACTTTTCACTCGGGTATCGAAACGACTATTATAATATATCAAATCGAAGCTCGTGTCAAATCACAGAATTTGATTTGGTCTCTCTAAGGAAAATCTTTTCGGTACCCAAATTGAATCATTTACAGCACCTACTGAGAATTTAATATTTCTTACTCACCATTTTCATTTTACTTACTTCCGGTTTAATTCAATAGCGCTATAAAGGAGATACTGGTGCCAACCGAGGGTTTTTCATTTATATTTTCAATAAGTCTCTATCCTTCAAAAATAATAAGAGAAGAGACATTGAAAGGGGATGTTATTCACATTTTCAAAAACACCAAAACATTTAATATATATGTGTTGCAACTTTCAACGGAGATAACTTTTTACTGGGGTATCGAAACGACTATTATAATATATCAAATCGAAGCTCGTATCAAATTACACAATATTATTTGGTTAATCTCCCGAAAATATTTTCGGTACCCAAATTGAATCATTTACAGCACCTATTGAGACTTTAATATTTCTTACTCATCATTTTCATTTTACTTACTTCCTATTTAATTCAATAGCGCTATAAATGAGATACTGATGCCAACCGAGGGTTTTTAATTTATATTTTCAATTAGTCTCTATCCTTCAAAAATAATAAGAGAAGAGAAAATGAAAGGGGATGTTGTTCACATTTTCAAAAACAACAAAACATTTAATAAATATCCATTACAACTTTCAACGGAGATAACTTCTGACTCGGGTATCGAAACGACTATTATAATATATCAAATCGAAGCTCGTATCAAATTACACAAAATGATTTGGTCATTCTAAGGAAAATATTTTCGGTACCGAAATTGAATCATTTACAGCACTTATCGAGGATTTAATGTTTTTGACGCACCATTTTCATTTTACTTACTTCCGGTTTAATTCAATAGCGCTATAAAGGAGATACTGGTGCCAACCGAGGGTTTTTCATTTATATTTTCAATCAGTCTCTATCCTTCAAAAATAATAACAGGAGAGACATTGAAAGGGGATGTGGTTCACATTTTCAAAAACAACAAAACATTTAATAGTATTGTGTTGCAACTTTCAACGGAGATAACTTTTGACTCGGGTATCGAAACGACTATTATAATATATCAAATCGAAGCTCGTATCAAATTACACAATATTATTTGGGTAATCTCAGGAAAATATTTTCGGTACCCAAATTGAATCATTTACAGCAGGATTTAATGTTTTTGACGCACCATTTTCATTTTACTTACTTCCGGTTTAATTCAATAGCGCTATAAAGGAGATACTGGTGCCAACCGAGGGTTTTTCATTTATATTTTCAATAAGTGTCTATCCTTCAAAAATAATAAGAGAAGAGACATTGAAAGGGGATGTTATTCACATTTTCAAAAACGTAAAAAAATTTAATATATATATGTTGCAACTTTCAACGGAGATAACGTTTTACTGGGGTAACGAAAGGACTATTATAATATATCAAATCGAAGCTCATATCAAATTACACAAAATGATTTGGTCATTCTAAGGAAAATATTTTCGGTACCCAAATTGAATCATTTACAGCACTTATCGAGGATTTAATGTTTTTGACGCACCATCTTCATTTTACTTACTTCCGGTTTAATGCAATAGCGCTATAAAAGAGATACTGGTGCCAACCGAGGGTTTTTCATTTATATTTTTAATCAGTCTCTATCCTTCAAAAATAATAAGAGAAGAGACATTGAAAGGGGATGTTATTCACATTTTCAAAAACACCAAAACATTTAATATATATGTGTTGCAACTTTCAAAGGAGATAACTATTTACTGGTATTGAAACGACTATTATAATATATCAAATCGAAGCTCGTATCAAATTACACAATATTATTTGGTTAATCTCCCGAAAATATTTTCGGTACCCAAATTGAATCATTTACAGCACCTATTGAGACTTTAATATTTCTTACTCATCATTTTCATTTTACTTACATCCTATTTAATTCAATAGCGCTATAAATGAGATACTGATGCCAACCGAGGGTTTTTCATTTATATTTTCAATCAGTCTCTATCCTTCAAAAATAATAACAGAAGAGACATTGAAAGGGGATGTGGTTCACATTTTCAAAAACAACAAAACATTTAATAGTATTGTGTTGCAACTTTCAACGGAGATAACTTTTGACTCGGGTATCGAAACGACTATTATAATATATCAAATCGAAGCTCGTATCAAATTACACAATATTATTTGGTTAATCTCAGGAAAATATTTTCGGTACCCAAATTGAATCATTTACAGCAGGATTTAATGTTTTTGACGCACCATTTTCATTTTACTTACTTCCGGTTTAATTCAATAGCGCTATAAAGGAGATACTGGTGCCAACCGAGGGTTTTTCATTTATATTTTCAATAAGTCTCTATCCTTCAAAAATAATAAGAGAAGAGACATTGAAAGGGGATGTTATTCACATTTTCAAAAACGTAAAAAAATTTAATATATATATGTTGCAACTTTCAACGGAGATAACGTTTTACTGGGGTAACGAAAGGACTATTATAATATATCAAATCGAAGCTCATATCAAATTACACAAAATGATTTGGTCATTCTAAGGAAAATATTTTCGGTACCCAAATTGAATCATTTACAGCACTTATCGAGGATTTAATGTTTTTGACGCACCATCTTCATTTTACTTACTTCCGGTTTAATGCAATAGCGCTATAAAAGAGATACTGGTGCCAACCGAGGGTTTTTCATTTATATTTTTAATCAGTCTCTATCCTTCAAAAATAATAACAGAAGAGACATTGAAAGGGGATGTGGTTCACATTTTCAAAAACAACAAAACATTTAATAGTATTGTGTTGCAACTTTCAACGGAGATAACTTTTGACTCGGGTATCGAAACGACTATTATAATATATCAAATCGAAGCTCGTATCAAATTACACAATATTATTTAGTTAATCTCAGGAAAATATTTTCGGTACCCAAATTGAATCATTTACAGCAGGATTTAATGTTTTTGATGCACCATTTTCATTTTACTTACTTCCGGTTTAATTCAATAGCGCTATAAATGAGATACTGGTGCCAACCGAGGGTTTTTCATTTATATTTTCAATCAGTATCTGTCCTTCAAAAATAATAAGAGAAGAGACATTGAAAGGGGATGTTGCTTACATTTTCAAAAACAACAAAACATTTAATAAATATGTGTTGCAACTTTCAACGGAGATAACTTTTCACTCGGGTATCGAAACGACTATTATAATATATCAAATCGAAGCTCGTGTCAAATCACAGAATTTGATTTGGTCTCTCTAAGGAAAATCTTTTCGGTACCCAAATTGAATCATTTACAGCACCTACTGAGAATTTAATATTTCTTACTCACCATTTTCATTTTACTTACTTCCGGTTTAATTCAATAGCGCTATAAATGAGATACTGGTGCCAACCGAGGGTTTTTCATTTATATTTTCAATCAGTCTCTATCCTTCAAAAATAATAAAAGAAGAGAAAATGAAAGGGGATGATGTTCACATTTTCAAAAACAACAAAACATTTAATAAATATGCGTTGCAACTTTCAACGGAGATAACTTTTGACTCGGGTATCGATAGGACTATTATAATATATCAAATCGAAGCTCGTGTCAAATTACAGAATATGATTTGGTCTCTCTAAGGAAAATATTTTCGGTACACAAATTGAATCATTTACAGCACCTATTGAGAATTTAATATTTCTTACTCATCTTTTTCATTTTACTTACTTCCTATTTAACTCAATTGCGCTATAAATGAGATACTGATGCCAACCGAGAGTTTTTCATTTATATTTTCAATTAGTCTCTATCCTTCAAAAATAATAAGAGAAGCGAAAATGAAAAGGGATGTTATTCACATTTTCAAAGACAAAAAAACATTTAATAAATATGTGTTGCAACTTTCAACGGAGATAACTTTTGACTCGGGTATCGTAACGACTATTATAATATATCAAATCGAAGCTCATGTCAAATTGCAGAATATGATTTGGTCTCTCTAAGGAAAATCTTTTCGGTACCTAAATTGAATCATTTACAGAACCTATTGAGAATTTAATATTTCTTACTCACCATTTTTATTTTACTTACTTCCGGTTTAATTCAATAGCGCTATAAATGAGATACCGGTGCCAACCGAGGGTTTTCATTTATATTTTCAATCAGTCTCTGTCCTTCAAAAATAATAAGAGAAGAGACATTGAAAGGGGATGTTGCTCACATTTTCAAAAACAACAAAACATTTAATAAATATGCGTTGCAACTTTCAACGGAGATAACTTTTGACTCGGGTATCGAAAGGACTATTATAATATATCAAATCGAAGCTTGTGTCAAATTACAGAATATGATTTGGTCTCTCTAAGGAAAATATTTTCGGTACCCAAATTGAATCATTTACAGCACCTACTGAGAATTTAATATTTCTTACTCATCTTTTTCATTTTACTTACTTCCTATTTAATTCAATAGCGCTATAAATGAGATTCTGATGCCAACCGAGGGTTTTTCATTTATATTTTGAATTAGTCTCTATCCTTCAAAAATAATAAGAAAAGAGAAAATGAAAGGGGATGTTGTTCACATTTTCAAAAACAACAAAACATTTAATAAATATGCGTTACAACTTTCAACGGAGATAACTTCTTACTCGGGTAAAAAAAAGACTATTATAATATATCAAATCAAAGCTTGTATCAAATTACACAAAATGATTTGGTCATTCTAAGGAAAATATTTTCGGTACCCAAATTCATCATTTACAGCACTTATCGAGGATTTAATGTTTTTGACGCACCATTTTCATTTTACTTACTTCCGGTTTAATTCAATAGCGCTATAAAGGAGATACTGGTGCCAACCGAGGGTTTTTCATTTATATTTTCAATCAGTCTCTATCCTTCAAAAATAATAACAGATGAGACATTGAAAGGGGATGTGGTTCACATTTTCAAAAACAACAAAACATTTAATAGTATTGTGTTGCAACTTTCAACGGAGATAACTTTTGACTCGGGTATCGAAACGACTATTATAATATATCAAATCGAAGCTCGTATCAAATTACACAATATTATTTGGTTAATCTCAGGAAAATATTTTCGGTACCCAAATTGAATGATTTACAGCAGGATTTAATGTTTTTGACGCACAATTTTCATTTTACTTACTTCCGGTTTAATTCAATAGCGCTATAAATGAGATAATGGTGCCAACCGAGGGTTTTTCATTTATATTTTCAATCAGTCTCTGTCCTTCAAAAATAATAAGAGAAGAGACATTGAAAGGGGATGTTGCTCACATTTTCAAAAACAACAAAACATTTAATAAATATGTGTTGCAACTTTCAACGGAGATAACTTTTGACTCGGGTATCGAAACGACTATTATAATATATCAAATAGAAGCTCGTATCAAATTACACAATATTATTTGGTTAATCTCAGGAAAATATTTTCGGTACCCAAATTGAATCATTTACAGCACCTACTGAGAATTTAAATCTTCTGACTCACCATTTTCATTTTACTTACTTTTCGTTTAATTCAATAGCGCTATAAATGAGATACCGGTGCCAACCGAGGGTTTTTCATTTATATTTTCAATCAGTCTCTGTGCTTCAAAAATAATAAGAGAAGAGACATTGAAAGGGGATGTTGCTCACATTTTCAAAAACAACAAAACATTTAATATATATGCGTTGCAACTTTCAACGGAGATAACTTTTGACTCGGGTATCGAAAGGACTATTATAATATATCAAATCGAAGCTCGTGTCAAATCACAGAATTTGATTTGGTCTCTCTAAGGAAAATCTTTTCCGTACAAAAATTGAATCATTTACAGCACCTACTGAGAATTTAATATTTCTTACTCACCATTTTCATTTTACTTACTTCCGGTTTAATTCAATAGCGCTATAAATGAGATACTGGTGCCAACCGAGGGTTTTTCATTTATATTTTCAATCAGTCTCTATCCTTCAAAAATAATAAAAGAAGAGAAAATGAAAGGGGATGATGTTCACATTTTCAAAAACAACAAAACATTTAATAAATATGCGTTGCAACTTTCAACGGAGATAACTTTTTACTCGGGTATCGAAAGGACTATTATAATATATCAAATCGAAGCTCGTCTCAAATTATAGAATATGATTTGGTCTCTCTAAGGAAAATATTTTCGGTACCCAAATTGAATCATTTACAGCACCTACTGAGAATTTAATATTTCTTACTCATCTTTTTCATTTTACTTACTTTCCTATTTAATTCAATAGCGCTATAAATGAGATACTGGTGCCAACCGAGGGTTTTTCATTTATATTTTCAATCAGTCTCTGTCCTTCAAAAATAATAAGAGAAGAGACATTGAAAGGGGATGTTGCTCACATTTTCAAAAACAACAAAACATTTAATAAATATGTGTTGCAACTTTCAACGGAGATAACTTTTGACTCGGGTATCGAAACGACTATTATAATATATCAAATCGAAGCTCATATCAAATTACACAAAATGATTTGGTCATTCTAAGGAAAATATTTTCGGTACCCAAATTGAATCATTTACAGCACTTATCGAGGATTTAATGTTTTTGACGCACCATTTTCATTTTACTAACTTCCGGTTTAATTCAATAGCGCTATAAATTAGATACTTGTGCCAACCGAGGGTTTTTCATTTACATTTTAATCAGTCTCTATCCTTCAAAAATAATAAGAGAAGAGACATTGAAAGAGTATGTGGTTCACATTTTCAAAAACAAAAAAACATTTAATAAATATGTGTTGCAACTTTCAACGGAGATAACTTTTGACTCGGGTATCGAAACGACTATTATAATATATCAAATCGAAGCTCGTGTCAAATCACAGAATTTGATTTGGTCTCTCTAAGGAAAATCTTTTCGGTACCCAAATTGAATCATTTACAGCACCTATTGAGAATTTAATATTTCTTACTCACCATTTTCATTTTACTTACATCGTCGATTCTTGCCAATACTTTGGTTTTAATATTTATAAAACTCTCGCAAGTGCACGAATCATTTCGAAGAAAATGATAAGTATACTCCCAAGGTCGATCTAAGGAAGGAATGTATGTGGTTTTTAACTTATTATTCAAACTTTTAAAAACGAAATTAAATCCTAAACATCCTGTCACGATAGTTTGGTTTTTGTGTTCCTAATCTAAAATCTAAAAATAAACATATATACAGATTAATTAAATATAATCTAATAACATAAAAATAAACATAGATACAAATTCAATAAATAACTATCTAAAAATAAACATATATACAGATTCAATAAATATTCATGCAAATTTTTATCATTTATATTAGCGGAGTATTTATGGATGTAATAACTAAATTAATTATGCTTGCTCATATTAACTAGGTTATTAAAGATATAAATTGATATTTTATTGATTCTCTCTTTTTTATATAAATACCACCTTTGGTGGGGTTAGATATTCTTTGTTAACTAAACAAATCAATTAACACCTATGAGTGGGGTTGATAACTAATATGCTTAATTAAATTAATTCCTTTTTTCTAAGAGATTGAAAATGAACCATTTAAATGCCACCTTTGGTGGGGTTAGACAATTTAAACATTAATCAAGGTGTCCAAATTAAACATAAGAATTTAATTATCCGAGTACTAACTTTCAAGTTTTAAATCCACTATTGAAAACATGTTGTCAATACATTTTCACATAATAATTCTTATAAAAACTTTCGAAATAGAGTTTCACTCTAACTACCGGGCGATTGTACCAACAAATAAAAGAGCACTACTCTAAATTAGACCGGATAACTAAACCTTAAAATCTAATTTTCAGGTTTAAGTTTGTAATGAAAAATAATATATTTCTCTCTAACATTCTTAATATAAAATCTTGAATAAAAACAAAATCAATTCATTTTAGAGATTTTTACCTATTTAATATTTCGCAAGCATAACAACGTCATTATTACATCATATTTACTAAACAGCCAGCATAGTTAAATTTAACCACAGACATGTTGAATATAACATGTAAGAATAAAGCATAAAAATAACTGTAAAGAAAATAAAATCCTTACAGAACTTTGACGTTATTCCCGTAGCTGGAAAACCTCCGAGCGGAATTTGCACTTCCATATATTGAATCAAAAATCTAAATTATTACAAAAACATTACAAGTTCCTCTCAAAAAGAGAAGAACTCTAAACCTAAGAGAATTGAACTAAAAACTAAGAGAAAAACTAAGAAAAGCTTAGAAACTAAGAAAGAAACTAAGAGAAACTAAAAACTAAGAAATGAGAGAAAGAAAGAAGAGAGAAGTGAGTTTTGAAGGTGTTATTTGAAGTGAAGGGAAGGGGGGGTATTTATAGGTGAGGATGGAGAGAAAAAATGAGTAAAAAATGTTAAAAAAATATTAAAAAATGTAAAAACGCGTATTGGAATTGCTGATGTCATCAATGACGTCAGCATGACGTCACAGGGGCTGCTGCACGTGAAAAATGGGGCGAAAACGCGTTGGGCGCGCGGTGGGGCTGCTGCTGGCCGCACGCGCTGGGGCTGTCGCTGCGCGCAGCTCGGCGCGCGTGAACAGTGCCCGCGCGCTGAGCTGCGCGCAGCTGGGCAGGCCAGCGCGCGCGGCATGGGGCGCTGGGGCGCGCTGGGGCGCGCGCGGCTGGGCGCTGGGGCGCTGGGCTGCGCGCACGGCTGGGCTGCGGCGCGCGATTTCCGTCTTTTTGACATTTTTGACCTTTTCGACCCATTTCGTCCGATTTTTCCATGTTTGTTTGACCTTTTCTCACTTATTTATTGATATATTTGTGATGTATTGCTTCAAGTATTCCTCTTTGAGTCTTTAAATTGCGTTTTTAAGCCAAAATTCCTGAAAAACAATAAAAATACCCGTGATTCCGAAAAAGACAAATTTATATAAATATATGATAAAACATATAAATATATATATTTTTAATCAATTAATGTACATAAAATCATGGTTATTTTAGTGCTTTTTGAGCACTCATCACAACCCCCAACCAGCTTCTTGCTAGTCTCTTAGCAAGAGAAGCGATAAAAGCTAAAAATTAAACTATCCTAAATCACTTTCGTGGATTGAAACAGTTGCGTTTAGCCTATGCAACAAGCCGTTAAACCCCTAGGTTGCCCTAGTGGACGAGTTTGAGTCTCGTGAGGGTTTTCAGTAATGATACCCACAAACATTGAACTAAATGTAAAAAATAAAAACAATCAAATCAAAAATTAAAATTACAACACAATCAAAAATTAATTTAAGAATAAAAGAAAGCAACATATCACAAAAATATCTCATACTTTTTAATCTCCTTTAAGATCATAATTAAAATCTCAAGCATAAGTTATTTTAATCTCTTTAAACAATCATGATTTTATTACAATAATTAGTCGAAAATCATTTTCCTATTTCATTTCAAAAATGTATCAATTTAATTTTACCCAATTTCAGTGTCATGAATTAGAATTCGCTTCGACTCTATTCCTCACAAGTCAATACTCTCAAAGCACTGAATCCTATGGGTTCAAACACTCATACTAATTTATATGCGAAAGAGTTGATGTATAGAAATGAACTAATATGTTCGCATATGTATAAAGAATAAAGGCTCAAAGTGTTATTTTAACATTGATCTCATGAAAGGAATCGAATGTATAAATTATAAAGATATCATATATAAAAATTATTTTCATGCATAAATCAAACTCATTAAGAAAGAATTTCAAGATATATGCTTTTTATAAATGAAGAAATTCCAATGACTTTTTAGGGAATTACTTCCTATATCTTTCTTTTGTATTTAACCTTTACTCACAACTTTGTTGGCAATGTGGGTCATAGTATGTAGATGATACTATTTTTTTTATCTCTCTATACATTTTCTTTTTTATCTTTTTTTTTCTCTTTTTTTTTAATATATGTATTTTTAGAGAGTCAACCCATGTACAGATTGTACATTTTTTTGGATTTTGGTGAGTGGTTAATTTTGTGGCTTTTCTGTTTGATCTTGGTTTAGGTAACCCCAGATATGTCTTTTTATTTTTGTAGCAGTCATGCATGAATGAGATATAAGCATATACTATCAATTTCTACTCAAATCGTTTAATCTAAACAAAAATAATAATAAAAAATATATGATACTTTATTAAGATGAGAAAAAAAATTCATACATTCAATGCTAATACCTATAGAGATCATCTAAACTTTTGAATAAATAAGAAATGTGTTTGGAGTAGAAGAAATATATATTTCACTCTGAATAAAAGAAATTAGGTTCAAATTATATCTCACAAGGGTAGTCTCCACTAAAACAATTCATAAACACCGATTTTGGGTTTAATATAATTTCCACATTTTATCAAGAAATACTAGTTATGACAAAAACTAACTAATTATCAAAAATAATTACAAAATATTTCATGATATGTTTTCAAAAATTAATCTAACAGTACCAAAGACTTAACTATTTACTTAAATTTGATTTAAAGAAATGATACATTTTTGTGATAATATATATATATATATATATATTTTATTAAGCATGGTAACTTTTCACCACCCCCAACCTAGAACTTACATTGTCCTCAATGTAACAACTGCAAATTAAAGATAAAGAGAAAAAAGGAGAAAGATTACCTATTTCTTGAGAATGTGTAAGTAGTAATGAAGAAATGCAGGTGCATCCATCATATTAATCATTAAAGTGTATACAGACAGATCGCTGTGAACTTCTAACATCTCAACAAATATTTTAGTTTTAACAATTTTAAAAATTATTCACATACAAGTAAACTAAAATAAACAATAAAATTAAGTAAATAAAACAAATAACAAAAAAAATTACCTAACATGATGGGTTGCCTCCCATCCAGCGCTTAGTTTAACGTCTTAGCAAGACGTATCTTTTTGGTGCTAAGGATTACTCAGCCAAATGCAATCTATTTCAGCCATGTTGTTTGGTTCTTCTAAATAAGGCTTGACACGATGGCCATTAACTTTGAACGTTTTTTGTGTCTTGGAGTCCAATAGTTCTACCACTCCATGTTCAAATACCTGAACTATTGTGAATGGTCCATCCCATCTTGATCTCAGCTTTCCTGGAAACAATCTCAAACGAGAGTTAAATAAAAGAACTTTCATTCCAGGGTGAAAAGTTTTAGGAACTAGCCTCTTGTCATGATAGCGCTTAGTATGCTCTTTGTATAACTTGGCATTCTCATAAGCTTCATTCCTAATTTCTTCCAACTCATGAAGCTAGAGTAATCGTTTTTCACCTGCTTTATCTAAATCCATGTTTAGTTCTTTAATTGCCCAATAAGCCTTGTGTTCAAGTTCAACTGGAAGGTGGCACGCTTTCCCAAAGATTAACCGGTAAGGGCTCATCCCAATAGGTGTTTTGTAAGCGGTGCGGAATGCCCATAAGGCATCATTTAGCTTAAATGCCCAATCCTTCCTTGAGGGACGCACTGTGCGTTCCAATATTCCCTTAATTTGCCTATTACTTACTTCCACTAAACCGGAAGTTTGAGGATGATATGGAGTAGCTACCTTATGTGTGATGTTGTATTTGTTTAGTACTCCATCAAAGAGTTTGTTACAAAAATGGCTACCTCCATCACTTATTATAGCTCTAGGCGTTCCGAACCTACTGAATATGAATTCTTTCAAGAATTTCACAACAACATTAGCATCATTAGTTTTGGTGGGGATAGCTTCTACCCACTTGGACACATAATCCACAGCAACCAAAATGTATTGAAAACCATTAGATGGGGGAAAAGGACCCATAAAGTCAATCCCCCATACATCAAAGAGTTCAACAACTAAATTAGATGTCAAAGGCATTTCATCTCTTTTGCTTATGTTTCCTGTTCTTTGACATCTATCACATTGTGCACAAAACATATGAGCATCTTTAAAAAGAGTGGGCCAAAAGAATCCAGACTGTAATATCTTACGGGCTGTCTTTTCACCTCCAAAATGACCCCCACAATGAAGTTCATGACAAAAAGTCAGAATGCTCTTATGTTCTTCTTCAGGTACACATCTCCAGATGACTTGATCTTGACCAATTTTGTATAAATAAGGGTCATCCCAGAAATAGTCCTTAATAGTTTTAAAAAACCTTTTCTTGTCCTGATATGAAGTGTTAGGTCGCAAAACACCAGTGGCAAGATAGTTTACAATATCAGCATACCATGGGTTCGGACCTATGAAAAATAACTGTTCATCAGGAAAGGTTTCAACTATATCGTCATTACTCTCATCTTTAAGAGAATTGAAGTCAGAAATCAACCTAGACAAATGGTCAGCTACTAAGTTTTCACTGCCTTTCTTATCCTTGATTTCTAGGTCAAATTCTTGTAAGAGTAAGACCCACCTGATTAATCTTGGCTTGGCATTTGGTTTACTTAATAGGTATCTTAAAGCAGCATGATCAGAATGCACAATCACTTTAGATCCTACTAAATAAGACCGAAATTTGTCTAAAGAGAATACTATAGCCAAGAATTCCTTTTCAGTGGTGGTGTAATTCATCTGGGCATCATTGAGTGTTTTGCTAGCATAGTAGATGACATGTAAACGCTTATCCACTCTTTGTCCCAGGACTGCTCCTATTGCATAATCAGAAGCGTCACACATTATTTCAAAGGGTAAAGACCAATTTGGTGCCATAATAACAGGGGTAGATGTGAGTTTATCTTTCAAGGTATTAAAGGAAGTAAGGCAGTCATTGTTGAAATCAAAATCAGCATCTTTGGATAGCAAGTTACATAAGGGATGACTTATTTTAGAGAAATCTTTAATAAATCGTCTGTAAAATCCTGCATGTCCCAAGAAGCTTCTTATCCCCTTCACAGATGTAGGGGAGGTAGTTTGGATATCAATTCAACTTTTGCCTTATCAACTTCAATACCCTTGTTTGAAATTATATGTCCTAAAACTATCCCTTGTTGAACCATAAAATGACTTTTCTCCCAACTAAGGGTTAGATTGCATTCAATGCATCTTTCTAAAACCAAAGTCAATTTATGTAAGCAATCATCAAATGAGTTCCCAAAGACAGAGAAATCGTCCATGAAAATCTCAATGAATTTTTCCACCATGTCCGAGAAAATGGATATCATGCATCTCTGGAACGTGGCAGGAGCATTGCATAACCCAAATGGCATTCTGCGAAAAGCAAATGTCCCAAAAGGACATGTAAATGTGGTCTTTTCCTGATCTTCTGGTGCTATGGGTACTTGATAATATCCAGACAGTCCATCCAAAAAATAGTAAAATTCGTGCCCAGCTAATCTTTCCAACATTTGATCAATGAATGGAAGAGGAAAGTGATCCTTTTTCGTATATAAATTTAGTTTCCTAAAATCTATACACATTCTCCATCCAGTGATTATTCTAGTGGGCACTAATTCACTTTTGTCATTTTTAACAACTGTTATCCCAGATTTCTTTGGTACCACATGCACTGGACTAACCCACTTACTATCTGCAATAGGATAGATAATCCCTTCTTCTAATAATTTAAGAATTTCCTTTTTAACTACCTCTTGCATGTTTGGGTTTAGTCTTCTTTGGTTCTCTCGTACAGGTTTAGCACCATCCTCCAAGTTGATCTTGTGCATACACATTGTTGGACTAATGCCTCTTATATCCCCTATACTCCAACCTATAGATTTCTTAAACTGTTTAAGCACTTTGATGAGTTCCTTTTCTTGTGGTTTGGTCAAGGTTGAAGAAATTATCACTGGATAAGTTTCTCCCTCTCCCAAAAACACATATTTTAAATGCTCAGGTAAGACTTTGAGTTCAAGTTCAGGTGGATTGGCCTCTTTACTAGATGAAGAACTGGGTAGATTTAAAAGTGTACTAGATTTTGTCATCACTTCATCATTGTCTAGTTGTTTAAGGTACCCATTAATTTCTTCATCTAAATCTTCTTCAACCTTTTCAAGTGTAAGAACGGTTTCAAGCTTGTCTTCTATTCTGGTTTGGAAAAAGGTGTTTTGGACAAGATTATCCAAAGGATCAACATCGAATATTTCATCGATGGCAGAAATAGAAGGGAAAGGTGAAGAATCAAAAACTTTAAAATGAACAGTCTCTCCTAAGACTGTCATTGTCAAATTTCCATCTTGGACATCAATAATAGTTTTAGTAGTTGCCATAAATGGCCTACCAAGCAATATTGTGTGCTCTCTGTCCAATGCTGGATTTTCTTGCATATCCAGAACCACAAAGTCAACAGGTATTATCAGTTTGTCTACCTGTACCAAAACATCCTCAACTATTCCCTCTGGATATTTAAGAGATCTATCTGCAAGTTGAAGGGACATAGTTGTGGGTTTTAAATCCCCTAGATTGAGTTGTAAGAATATAGAGTAGGGCATCAAATTTATACTAGCACCTAAATCAAGCATTGCTTTAGCAACCTTCCTATCCCCCATAGTTATGTTTATAATAAAACTTCCAGGGTCTTTCAACTTAGGGGGTAGTTTGTGCTGAAGTACAGCGCTAGAAATTTCTGATACTACTACTCGTTCATTCAGTTCATACCTCCTTTTCTTAGTGTTCAACTCTTTGAAAAACTTGGCATATGAGGGCACATTCATGATCACTTCTAATAATGGTAAATTGATATTTACTTTAGAGAGCATATTAAAAAGATCATTGAATTGCTTATCTTGTTTGGATTCTTTTAACCGGTGGGGAAAAGGTACTTGCATCTGGTGTGGTTCTGTTGTCTTTTGAATTTTGGGGGTGTCAGATGACCCCCCAATGAGTTTTTCAGAAGGCTTGTTAAGTTTAACACTTATTTCTCCTTTTTGCGAGATTAGAGTATCACCTTCTTTGTTACCTGAACTACAAGGTAGATTGTTAGAGATTTCAGGTAAACTGGTATTGACTACCTTACCACTTCGAAGGGTTCTAACATCCTTTGCTTGTTCTGGTTGACTGGGCAACTTTTCTGGTTCTTTCTTTTGCATTTGTTCAGCCAGCTGCCCAACTTTAGATTCAATTCTTTTAACCGAAGCCTCCATGGTGTTCAACCTTTGATTAGTCATCAATTGGTTGTCACGACTAACTTGAATAAAAGCATTCAAGCTATCTTCTAAGGTTGGTTTAAAAGATTGGCTTGGTGGGTAAGGGTGGTTGTTATCCGACCTTAGTGTTGGATATTGGGTGTAGGCTGGGTGATTATAGGTGTTTGGATGATACCTTTGAAAAGATTGGACTTCCTCTATGGCATCGACACTAGAATCACAAGTATTTGAACAATTATGAGTACCATGCCCAATTGAACAACACACTTCACATACCTCTTGATTTGAAATTTGATGGGTAGTGAGGAGTTGCACTTGTTTAGTCAATTCAGCAAGTTGCAAGGTTATCTCATTATCAGAGCTAACTTCATTGACCTTTGCTTTCCTTCTCCCACCTCTTTGTTGGGAATTAGAACCCAATAGCTCATAGAGATTATAGGTTTCCTCTACGGTCTTTTCTCCTACAGCACCTCCAGCAGCATTATCAACCATGTATTGACTCTGTAGTGTCAATCCATCATAAAAGAATTGGTTTTGTAGCTGTAAGGGAAAGCTATGATTTTGACATTGAATGAAAAGGAGTTTGAATCGTTCCCAAGCTTCATGAAAGGGCTCCTCATACATTTGAGAAAATGTTGCTATCTTTGTTCTTAGATCAACAGTCTTTTGATGGGAATAGAACCTACCCATAAAAATTTCATAGACTGCCTCCCAAGTTTTAAGAGAACCTGACTGTAGAGTAATAAACCATGACCAAGCTTTATCTTTGAGAGTGTAAGGAAAACACCTCATCCTAAGTTGATCTTCTTTAATTGCATGTAGTGGAAAGGTTTGGACAATAGCATAGAATTCTCGAATGAAATGCAAAGGGTCTTCATTAGGGATACCGTAAAAGGAAGGCAACAAAGAATAATGAATCTTTTTCAATTCATAATTCCTTGCAGCCTCTTGTAATTGGATACCGGAAGTTACATTCCCAATGATTGGCATTGTATATTCTTTCATCTTTTTTCGCCTACCTTCAGCATCTCCCATGGTTGTTTGTAGTTGAAAATGATCCTCCTCCTATTGTGTATCAACATTTTGCTCTTAGTAGATATTTTTATAACTTGATAAAACATAAAGGCTTAAAGCAAAAAGTTGCAAGGAACCTAAATTTTTTTTTTTAATTTAAATTTAAACGAATGGACACAATTTTTGAAACAAACAAATTTATTTCATTTGAATTTTTATTACACGCAAACTAAAACAAAGCAAAATACAATAATGGGTGACCTCCCATACAGGACTAAAATTTATCGTCCTCTAGTAAGACGTTGCTTGGAGATTGCAGAATGAAAAACTCAATGTCTCCTCTTCATTGAATTCATTTAAGTATCAAATTAGTCTTTGCCTTTTTGCAAATGTTCAACTAACTGTTCAACTTGAACTTCCACCTTTTTGATAGAAGCTTCCACAGAGTCCAACCGTTGATTGGTTTTAGATTGGTTATCCCTACAAACTTGAATAAAAGAATTCAAGTTGTCCTCCAGAGTTGGTTTATTGGGAATGCTTCTTGGAATAGGTGGGTGGAATTGCTGGCCTGCCTGGTTTGAGCTTTGAGTGAAAGGAGGGTTGTTTTGCCTCCAAGAGAAATTTGGATGACTTCTCCACCCAGGATTATAGGTATTTGAATTGGGATCAAACCTTGGTCTCTGTTGATATGCTCCCAACACATTGACCTGTTCAGGTCCAGTTGTTTCTCCTTGATATGGACAGGCTTCAGTACCATGTCCTATGTTGCTATACAAACCATATTGATCATTATTGGTGTTGGTTTGTGTAGCGAGAAGGGAAACTTGCTTAGTTAGTTGAACAAGTTGTTGTTGAACTTCATTACTGGAGTCGATTTCATGAACTCCAGCTTTTCTCACTCGGG
This sequence comes from Hippophae tibetana, assembly GCA_037013495.1. NCBI lineage: Eukaryota > Viridiplantae > Streptophyta > Magnoliopsida > Rosales > Elaeagnaceae > Hippophae > Hippophae tibetana. Next base: position 45,980,088 of record CM072812.1, on the reverse strand, counting down.
AGCTTTTCTGTTGGGAATTAGCACCCAACATCTCAAAGAGGTTATACGTCTCTGAGGCAGTCTTTTCTCCTATTGCTCCTCCTGCAGCGTTGTCGACAATGAACTGACATTGTTGTGTAAGTCCATCGTAAAAGAATTGGTTCTGCAACTGCAGGGGAAAGTTATGATGGGGACATTGAGTGAGAAACATTTTGAACCTATCCCAAGCTTCATGGAATGGTTCTCCATCCATCTGAGAGAAAGTAGCAATCTTTCCTCTCAACTCTGATGTTTTTTGATGGGAATAGAATTTTCCCATGAATTTATTGTAAATGTTACCCCATGTCATCAGAGAACCTGGGGGAAGTGACATCAACCAAGCTTTGGCCTTATCCTTTAACGTGTAGGGAAAACATCTCATCCTAAGTTGATCCTCGTTTAGAATACCGAGGGGGAATGTTTGGACCGTAGCATAGAAATCTCTCATGAAAGAAAGAGAATCTTCATTAGGTAGCCCATAAAAGGAAGGAAGCATAGAAAAATGAATATTTTTAAGGTCATAATTCCGAGCAGCCTCTCCCAACTGGATAGCGGCAGTTGCCGTGCCTATTACCGGTCTTGCAAACTCCTTCATCGTGGTTTCTCTAATATGTTGGTTTTCCTCCATTTCTTTTGGTTCTAGTAAAGGATTAAGACTTGGTTCTATGTTTGGCTCAAAAACAGGTTGATGGGTAGAATCCAGTTTTGTTGACACTTGTTTAAATTTATGAAATTTATTTACATATGGTGTAAGGGGGTTTCCTAAGGATCTCCTACCACGCATAGACTATTGTAAACGTAAATTTAAAACTCCTGTCAACAAAATAAAAAATTTAGAGAAAATTTACATGTTATTCAATACAAAGCACTAAACAAAACTAGTTAAACCCTAAAAAAAAAATTATTATTTTTTTTATTTTTTATTTTTTTTGTAACATAATTAGTATTAACCAAAAGTGCTCCCAGGAAAGAATGGTGGTGCAAACGGCACCTTAAATACCATTCTCCTAGCCAGAGCAATGTTCCTAGGAAAGACTAGTGGCACAAAGGCTTCCAAGAACTAGTCTCCTAGACACAACTCCCTTAGATTTTTACTTTTCATGTTATTTAGTTAATTAGGTATAAATTTAAGTAATGTTTTTTTTATTCATGAACGGTAATTTTATTTTACTATTCACGCTATATTATTTCTTATTAACTTAAAATTTTTTAAATTTTGAATTTAAATTTTTTTTATTTATTTATTTATTTTTTTACTATTCATGAACGGTAAAATTTTTTTACTTCAAATTTCAAATTTCTAAATTATTTTACAATAAAAAAAATTATTAATTTTTTTTATTTTTTTATTTTTTTTTATTTTGTTTTTTTTTACTATTCATGAACGGTAATTTTATTTTACTATTCAAACTCTATTATTTCTTATTAACTTAAAATTTATTTTGAAACTTAAATTTTTTTTTTTACTATTCATGAACGGTAATTTTATTTTACTATTCATGCTCTATTATTTCTTATTAACTTAAAATTTATTTTGAAACTTAAATTTTTTATTTTTTTTATTTTTTATTTTTTATTTTATTTTTTTTTTCAATTATTTTTATGAATTTTGAAATTTGATTATTGTTAAAATATCACAATTATTTACAGCACAAAAATGTTTTTAAAATTTTGATAAATAATTTAAAAACGCTATTCCTTCCCCGGCAACATTGCCAAAAACTTGATGAGCGAAAACCGACATCGTCGATTCTTGCCAATACTTTGGTTTTAATATTTATAAAACTCTCGCAAGTGCACGAATCATTTCGAAGAAAATGATAAGTATACTCCCAAGGTCGATCTAAGGAAGGAATGTATGTGGTTTTTAACTTATTATTCAAACTTTTAAAAACGAAATTAAATCCTAAACATCCTGTCACGATAGTTTGGTTTTTGTGTTCCTAATCTAAAATCTAAAAATAAACATATATACAGATTAATTAAATATAATCTAATAACATAAAAATAAACATAGATACAAATTCAATAAATAACTATCTAAAAATAAACATATATACAGATTCAATAAATATTCATGCAAATTTTTATCATTTATATTAGCGGAGTATTTATGGATGTAATAACTAAATTAATTATGCTTGCTCATATTAACTAGGTTATTAAAGATATAAATTGATATTTTATTGATTCTCTCTTTTTTATATAAATACCACCTTTGTGGGGTTAGATATTCTTTGTTAACTAAACAAATCAATTAACACCTATGGGTGGGGTTGATAACTAATATGCTTAATTAAATTAATTCCTTTTTTCTAAGAGATTGAAAATGAACCATTTAAATGCCACCTTTGGTGGGGTTAGACAATTTAAACATTAATCAAGGTGTCCAAATTAAACATAAGAATTTAATTATCCGAGTACTAACTTTTAAGTTTTAAAACCACTATTGAAAACATGTTGTCAATACATTTTCACATAATAATTCTTACAAAAACTTTCGAAATAGAGTTTCACTCTAACTACCGGGCGATTGTACCAACAAATAAAAGAGCACTACTCTAAATTAGACCGGATAACTAAACCTTAAAATCTAATTTTCAGGTTTAAGTTTGTAATGAAAAATAATATATTTCTCTCTAACATTCTTAATATAAAATCTTGAATAAAAACAAAATCAATTCATTTTAGAGATTTTTACCTATTTAATATTTCGCAAGCATAACAACGTCATTATTACATCATATTTACTAAACAGCCAGCATAGTTAAATTTAACCACAGACAAGTTGAATATAACATGTAAGAATAAAGCATAAAAATAACTGTAAAGAAAATAAAATCCTTACAGAACTTTGACATTATTCCCGTAGCTGGAAAACCTCCGAGCGGAATTTGCACTTCCATATATTGAATCAAAAATCTAAATTATTACAAAAACATTACAAGTTCCTCTCAAAAAGAGAAGAACTCTAAACCTAAGAGAATTGAACTAAAAACTAAGAGAAAAACTAAGAAAAGCTTAGAAACTAAGAAAGAAACTAAGAGAAATTAAAAACTAAGAAATGAGAGAAAGAAAGAAGAGAGAAGTGAGTTTTGAAGGTGTTATTTGAAGTGAAGGGAAGGGGGGGTATTTATAGGTGAGGATGGAGAGAAAAAAATGAGTAAAAAATGTTAAAAAAATATTAAAAAATGTAAAAACGCGTATTGGAATTGCTGATGTCATCAATGACGTCAGCATGACGTCACAAGGGCTGCTGCACGTGAAAAATGGGGCGAAAACGCGTTGGGCGCGCGGTGGGGCTGCTGCTGGGCGCGCGCGCTGGGGCTGTCGCTGCGCGCAGCTCGGCGCGCGTGAACAGTGCCCGCGCGCTGAGCTGCGCGCAGCTGGGCAGGCCAGCGCGCGCGGCAAGGGGCGCTGGGGCGCGCGGGCTACGCGCACGGCTGGGCTGCGGCGCGCGATTTCCGTCGTGTTGACATTTTTGACCTTTTCGACCCATTTCGTCCGATTTTTCCATGTTTTTTTGACCTTTTCTCACTTATTTATTGATATATTTGTGATGTATTGCTTCAAGTATTCCTCTTTGAGTCTTTAAATTGCGTTTTTAAGCCAAAATTCCTGAAAAACAATAAAAATACCCGTGATTCCGAAAGAGACAAATTTATATAAATATATGATAAAACATATAAATATATATATTTTTAATCAATTAATGTACATAAAATCATGGTTATTTTAGTGCTTTTTGAGCACTCATCAAGCACCTATCGAGGATTTAATGTTTTTGACGCACCATTTTCATTTTACTTACTTCCGGTTTAATTCAATTGCGCTATAAATTAGATACTTGTGCCAAACGAGGGTTTTTCATTTACATTTTCAATCAGTCTCTGTCCTTCAAAAATAATAAGAGAAGAGACATTGAAAGGGGATGTGGTTCACATTTTCAAAAACAACAAAACATTTAATAGTATTGTGTTGCAACTTTCAACGGAGATAACTTTTGACTCGATTATTAAAAGGACTATTATAATATATCAAATCGAAGCTCGTGTCAAATTACAGAATATGATTTGGTCTCTCTAAGGAAAATATTTTCGGTACCCAAATTGAATCATTTACAGCACCTATTGAGACTTTAATATTTCTTACTCATCATTTTCATTTTACTTACTTCCTATTTAATTCAATAGCGCTATAAATGAGATACTGATGCCAACCGAGGGTTTTTAATTTATATTTTCAATTAGTCTCTATCCTTCAAAAATAATAAGAGAAGAGAAAATGAAAGGGGATGTTGTTCACATTTTCAAAAACAACAAAACATTTAATAAATATGCATTACAACTTTCAACGGAGATACCTTCTGACTCGGGTATCGAAACGGCTTTTATAATATATCAAATCGAAGCTCGTATCAAATTACACAAAATGATTTGGTCAGTCTAAGGAAAATATTTTCGGTGCCCAAATTGAATCATTTACAGCACTTATCGAGGATTTAATGTTTTTGACGCACCATTTTCATTTTACTTACTTCCGGTTTAATTCAATAGCGCTATAAAGGAGATAGTGGTGCCAAGCTAGGGTTTTTTATTTACATTTTCAATCAGTATCTATCCTTCAAAAATAATAAGAGAAGAGAAAATGAAAAGGGATGTTATTCACATTTTCAAAGACAACAAAACATTTAATAAATATGTGTTGCAACTTTCAACGGAGATAACTTTTAACTCGGGTATCGAAACGACTATTATAATATATCAAATCGAAGCTCGTGTCAAATTGCAGAATATGATTTGGTCTCTCTAAGGAAAATCTTTTCGGTACCCAAATTGAATCATTTACAGCACCTATTGAGAATTTAATATTTCTTACTCACCATTTTTATTTTACTTACTTCCGGTTTAATTGAATAGCGCTATAAATGAGATACCGGTGCCAACCGAGGGTTTTCATTTATATTTTCAATCAGTCTCTGTCCTTCAAAAATAATAAGAGAAGAGACATTGAAAGGGGATGTTGCTCACATTTTCAAAAACAACAAAACATTTAATAAATATGGGTTGCAACTTTCAACGGAGATAACTTTTGACTCGGGTATCGAAAGGACTATTATAATATATCAAATCGAAGCTTGTGTCAAATTACAGAATATGATTTGGTCTCTCCAAGGAAAATATTTTCGGTACCCAAATTGAATCATTTACAGCACCTACTGAGAATTTAATATTTCTTACTCATCTTTTTCATTTTACTTACTTCCTATTTAATTCAATAGCGCTATAAATGAGATACTGATACCAACCGAGGGTTTTTCATTTATATTTTCAATTAGTCTCTATCCTTCAAAAATAATAAGAGAAGAGAAAATGAAAGGGGATGTTGTTCACATTTTCAAAAACAACAAAACATTTAATAGATATGTGTTGCAACTTTCAACGGAGATAACTTTTGACTCGGGTATCGAAACGATTATTATAATATAACAAATCGAAGCTCGTAACAAATTACACAATATTATTTGGTTAATCTCAGGAAAATATTTTCGGTACCCAAATTGAATCATTTACAGCAGGATTTAATGTTTTTGACGCACCATTTTCATTTTACTTACTTCCGGTTTAATTCAATAGCGCTATAAAGGAGATACTGGTGCCAACCGAGGGTTTTTCATTTACATTTTCAATAAGTCTCTATCCTTCAAAAATAATAAGAGAAGAGACATTGAAAGGGGATGTTATTCACATTTTCAAAAACACCAAAACATTTAATATATATGTGTTGCAACTTTCAACGGAGATAACTTTTTACTGGGGTATCGAAACGACTATTATAATATATCAAATCGAAGCTCGTATCAAATTACACAATATTATTTGGTTAATCTCCCGAAAATATTTTCGGTACCCAAATTGAATCATTTACAGCACCTATTGAGACTTTGATATTTCTTACTCATCATTTTCATTTTACTTACTTCCTATTTAATTCAATAGCGCTATAAATGAGATACTGATGCCAACCGAGGGTTTTTAATTTATATTTTCAATTAGTCTCTATCCTTCAAAAATAATAAGAGAAGAGAAAATGAAAGGGGATGTTGTTCACATTTTCAAAAACAACAAAACATTTAATAAATATGCATTACAACTTTCAACGGAGATAACTTCTGACTCGGGTATCGAAACGACTATTATAATATATCAAATCGAAGCTCGTATCAAATTACACAAAATGATTTGGTCATTCTAAGGAAAATATTTTCGGTACCCAAATTGAATCATTTACAGCACTTATCGAGGATTTAATGTTTTTGACGCACCATTTTCATTTTACTTACTTCCTGTTTAATTCAATAGCGCTATAAAGGAGATAGTGGTGCCAAGCTAGGGTTTTTTATTTACATTTTCAATCAGTATCTATCCTTCAAAAATAATAAGAGAAGAGAAAATGAAAAGGGATGTTATTCACATTTTCAAAGACAACAAAACATTTAATAAATATGTGTTGCAACTTTCAACGGAGATAACTTTTGACTCGGGTATCGAAACGACTATTATAATATATCAAATCGAAGCTCGTGTCAAATTGCAGAACATGATTTGGTCTCTCTAAGGAAAATCTTTTCGGTACCCAAATTGAATCATTTACAGCACCTATTGAAAATTTAATATTTCTTACTCACCATTTTCATTTTACTTACTTCCGGTTTAATTCAATAGCGCTATAAATGAGATACTGGTGCCAACCGAGTGTTTTTCATTTATATTTTCAATCAGTCTCTATCCTTCAAAAATAATAAAAGAAGAGAAAATGAAAGGGGATGATGTTCACATTTTCAAAAACAACAAAACATTTAATAAATATGCGTTGCAACTTTCAACGGAGATAACTTTTGACTCGGGAATCGAAAGGACTATTATAATATATCAAATCGAAGCTCGTGTCAAATAACAGAATAAGATTTGGTCTCTCTAAGGAAAATATTTTCGGTACCCAAATTGAATCATTTACAGCACCTACACAGAATTTAATATTTCTTACTCATCTTTTTCATTTTACTTACTTCCTATTTAATTCAATAGCGCTATAAATGAGATACTGATGCCAACCGAGGGTTTTTCATTTATATTTTCAATCAGTCTCTGTCCTTCAAAAATAATAAGAGAAGAGACATTGAAAGGGGATGTTGCTCACATTTTCAAAAACAACAAAACATTTAATAAATATGTGTTGCAACTTTCAACGGAGATAACTTTTGACTCGGGTATCGAAACGACTATTATAATATATCAAATCGAAGCTCGTGTCAAATTGCAGAATATGATTTGGTCTCTCTAAGGAAAATCTTTTCGGTACCCAAATTGAATCATTTACAGCACCTATTGAGAATTTAATATTTCTTACTCACCATTTTTATTTTACTTACTTCCGGTTTAATTCAATAGCGCTATAAATGAGATATCGGTGCCAACCGAGGGTTTTTCATTTATATTTTCAATCAGTCTCTGTCCTTCAAAAATAATAAGAGAAGAGACATTGAAAGGGGATGTTGCTCACATTTTCAAAAACAACAAAACATTTAATAAATATGCGTTGCAACTTTCAACGGAGATAACTTTTGACTCGGGTATCGAAACGACTATTATAATATATCAAATCGAAGCTCGTGTCAAATCACAGAATTTGATTTGGTCTCTCTAAGGAAAATCTTTTCGGTACAAAAATTGAATCATTTACAGCACCTACTGAGAATTTAATATTTCTTACTCACCATTTTCATTTTACTTACTTCCGGTTTAATTCAATAGCGCTATAAATGAGATACTGGTGCCAACCGAGGGTTTTTCATTTATATTTTCAATCAGTGTCTATCCTTCAAAAATAATAAAAGAAGAGAAAATGAAAGGGGATGATGTTCACATTTTCAAAAACAACAAAACATTTAATAAATATGCGTTGCAACTTTCAACGGAGATAACTTTTGACTCGGGTATCGAAAGGACTATTATAATATATTAAATCGAAGCTCGTGTCAAATTACAGAATATGATTTGGTCTCTCTAAGGAAAATATTTTCGGTACCCAAATTGAATCATTTACAGCACCTACTGAGAATTTAATATTTCTTACTCATCTTTTTCATTTTACTTACTTTCCTATTTAATTCAATAGCGCTATAAATGAGATACTGATGCCAACCGAGGGTTTTTCATTTATATTTTCAATTAGTCTCTATCCTTCAAAAATAATAAGAGAAGAGAAAATGAAAGGGGATGTTGTTCACATTTTCAAAAACAACAAAACATTTAATAAATATGCAATACAACTTTCAACGGAGATAACTTCTGACTCGGGTATCGAAACGACTATTATAATATATCAAATCGAAGCTCGTATCAAATTACACAAAATGATTTGGTCATTCTAAGGAAAATATTTTCGGTACCCAAATTGAATCATTTACAGCTCTTATCGAGGATTTAATGTTTTTTACGCACCATTTTCATTTTACTAACTTCCGGTTTAATTCAATAGCGCTATAAATTAGATACTTGTGCCAACCGAGGGTTTTTCATTTACATTTTCAATCAGTCTCTATCCTTCAAAAATAATAAGAGAAGAGACATTGAAAGGGTATGTGGTTCACATTTTCAAAAACAAAAAAACATTTAATAAATATGTGTTGCAACTTTCAACGGAGATAACTTTTGACTCGGGTATCGAAACGACTATTATAATATATCAAATCGAAGCTCGTGTCAAATCACATAATTTGATTTGGTCTCTCGAAGGAAAATCTTTTCGGTACCCAAATTGAATCATTTACAGCACCTACTGAGAATTTAATATTTCTTACTCACCATTTTCATTTTACTTACTTCCGGTTTAATTCAATAGCGCTATAAATGAGATACTGGTGCCAACCGAGGGTTTTTCATTTATATTTTCAATCAGTCTCTATCCTTCAAAAATAATAAAAGAAGAGAAAATGAAAGGGGATGATGTTCACATTTTCAAAAACAACAAAACATTTAACAAATATGCGTTGCAACTTTCAACGGAGGTAACTTTTGACTCGGGTATCGAAAGGACTATTATAATATATCAAATCGAAGCTCGTGTCAAATTATAGAATATGATTTGGTCTCTCTAAGGAAAATATTTTCGGTACCCAAATTGAATCATTTACAGCACCTACTGAGAATTTAATATTTCTTACTCATCTTTTTCATTTTACTTACTTTCCTATTTAATTCAATAGCGCTATAAATGAGATACTGATGCCAACCGAGGGTTTTTCATTTATATTTTCAATTAGTCTCTATCCTTCAAAAATAATAAGAGAAGAGAAAATGAAAGGGGATGTTGTACACATTTTCAAAAACAACAAAACATTTAATAAATATGCATTACAACTTTCAACGGAGATAACTTTTGACTCGGGTATCGAAACGACTATTATAATATATCAAATCAAAGCTCGTATCAAATTACACAATATTATTTGGTTAATCTCCCGAAAATATTTTCGGTACCCAAATTGAATCATTTACAACACCTATCGAGGATTTAATGTTTTTGACGCACCATTTTCATTTTACTTACTTCCGGTTTAATTCAATTGCGCTATAAATTAGATACTTGTGCCAAACGAGGGTTTTTCATTTACATTTTCAATCAGTCTCTGTCCTTCAAAAATAATAAGAGAAGAGACATTGAAAGGGGATGTTGCTCACATTTTCAAAAACAACAAAACATTTAATAAATATGTGTTGCAACTTTCAACGCAGATAACTTTTTACTCGGGTATGGAAACGACTACTATAATATATCAAATCGAAGCTCGTGTCAAATCAAAGAATTTGATTTGGTCTCTCTAAGGAAAATCTTTTCGGTACCCAAATTGAATAATTTACAACACCTACTGAGAATTTAATATTTCTTACTCACCATTTTCATTTTACTTACTTCCGGTTTAATTCAATAGCGCTATAAATGAGATACTGGTGCCAACCGAGGGTTTTTCATTTATATTTTCAATCAGTCTCAATCCTTCAAAAATAATAAAAGAAGAGAAAATGAAAGGGGATGATGTTCACATTTTCAAAAAAAACAAAACATTTAATAAATATGCGTTGCAACTTTCAACGGAGATAACTTTTGACTCGGGTATCGAAAGGACTATTATAATATATCAAATCGAAGCTCGTGTCAAATTACTGAATATGATTTGGTCTCTCTAAGGAAAATATTTTCGGTACCCAAATTGAATCATTTACAGCACCTATTGAGAATTTAATATTTCTTACTCATCTTTTTCATTTTACTTACTTCCTATTTAATTCAATAGCGCTATAAATGAGATACTGATGCCAACCGAGGGTTTTTCATTTATATTTTCAATTAGTCTCTATCCTTCAAAAACAATAAGAGAAGAGAAAATGAAAAGGGATGTTGTTCACATTTTCAAAAACAAGAAAACATTTAATAAATATGTGTTGCAACTTTCAATGGATATAACTTTTGACTCGGGTCTCGAAATGACTATTATAATATATCAAATAGAAGCTCGTATCAAATTATACAATATTATTTGGTTAATCTCAGGAAAATATTTTCGGTACCCAAATTGAATCATTTACAACACCTACTGAGAATTTAAATCTTTTGACTCACCATTTTCATTTTACTTACTTTTGGTTTAATTCAATAGCGCTATAAATGAGATACTGGTGCCAACCGAGAGTTTTTCTTTTATATTTTCAATCAGTCTCTATCCTTCAAAAATAATAAGAGAAGAGAAAATGAAAGGGGATGTTGTTGACATTTTTAAAAACAACAAAACATTTAATAAATATGCGTTGCAACTTTCAACTTAGATAACTTCTGACTCGGGTATCGAAACGACTATTATAATATATTAAATCGAAGCTCGTATCAAATTACACAATATTATTTGGTTAATCTCAGGAAAATATTTTCGGTACCCAAATTGAATCATTTACAGCACTTATCGAGGAGTTAATGTTTTTGACGCACCATTTTCATTTTACTTACTTCCGGTTTAATTCAATAGCACTATAAAAGAGATACTGGTGCCAACCGAGGGTTTTTCATTTATATTTGCAATAAGTCTCTATCCTTCAAAAATAATAAGAGAAGATACATTGAAAAGGGATGTTGTTCACATTTTTAAAAACAACAAAAAATTTAATATATATGTGTTGCAACTTTCAACGGAGATAACTTTTGACTCGGGTATCGAAACGACTATTATAATATATCAAATCGAAGCTCGTATCAAATTACACAATATTATTTGGTTAATCTCAGGAAAATATTTTCGGTACCTAAATTGAAGCATTTACAGCACCTACTGAGAATTTAATATTTCTTACTCATCATTTTCATTTTACTTACTTCCTATTTAATTCAACAGTGCTATAAATGAGATACTGATGCCAACCGAGGGTTTTTCATTTATATTTTCAATTAGTCTCTATCCTTCAAAAATAATAAGAGAAGAGAAAATGAAAAGGGATGTTGTTCACATTTTCAAAAACAAGAAAACATTTAATAAATATGTGTTGCAACTTTCAACGAAGATAACTTTTGACTCGGGTATCGAAACGACTATTATAATATATCAAATAGAAGCTCGTATCAAATTACACAAAATGATTTGGTCATTCTAAGGAAAATATTTTCGGTACCCAAATTGAATCATTTACAGCACCTACTGAGAATTTAAATCTTCTGACTCACCATTTTCATTTTACTTACTTTTGGTTTAATTCAATACCGCTATAAATGAGATACTGGTGCCAACCGAGGGTTTTTCTTTTATATTTTCAATCAGTCTCTATCCTTCAAAAATAATAAGAGAAGAGAAAATGAAAGGGGATGTTGTTCACATTTTCAAAAACAACAAAACATTTAATAAATATGCGTTGCAACTTTCAACTTAAATAACTTCTGACTCGGATATCGAAACGACTATTATAATATATCAAATCGAAGCTGGTATCAAATTAAACAATATTATTTGGTTAATCTCAGGAAAATATTTTCGGTACCCAAATTGAATCATTTACAGCACCTACTGAGAATTTAAATCTTCTGACTCACCATTTTCATTTTACTTACTTTTGGTTTAATTCAATAGCGCTATAAATGAGATACTGGTGCCAACCGAGGGTTTTTCATTTATATTTTCAATCAGTCTCTATCCTTCAAAAATAATAAAAGAAGAGAAACTGAAAGGGGATGATGTTCACATTTTCAAAAACAACAAAACATTTAATAAATATTCATTGCAAATTTCAACGGAGATAACTTTTGACTCGGGTATCGAAAGGACTATTATAATATATCAAATCGAAGCTCGTGTCAAATTACAAAATATGATTTGGTCTCTCTGAGGAAAATATTTTCGGTACCCAAATTGAATCATTTACAGCACCTACTGAGAATTTAATATTTCTTACTCATCTTTTTCATTTTACTTACTTCCTATTTAATTCAATAGCGCTATAAATGAGATCCTGATGCCAACCGAGGGTTTTTCATTTATATTTTCAATTAGTCTCTATCCTTCAAAAATAATAAGAGAAGAGAAAATGAAAAGGGATGTTGTTCACATTTTCAAAAACAAGAAAACATTTAATAAATATGTGTTGCAACTTTCAACGGAGATAACTTTTGACTCGGGTCTCGAAACGACTATTATAATATATCAAATAGAAGCTCGTATCAAATTACACAATATTATTTGGTTAATCTCAGGAAAATATTTTCGGTACCCAAATTGAATCATTTACAGCACCTACTGAGAATTTAAATCTTCTGACTCACCATTTTCATTTTACTTACATTTGGTTTAATTCAATAGCGCTATAAATGAGATACTGGTGCCAACCGAGGGTTTTTCTTTTATATTTTCAATCAGTCTCTATCCTTCAAAAATAATAAGAGAAGAGAAAATGAAAGGGGATGTTGTTCACATTTTCAAAAACAACAAAACATTTAATAATTATGCATTGCAACTTTCAACGGAGATAACTTTTGACTCGGGTATCGAAACGTCTATTATAATATATCAAATCGAAGCTCGTATGAAATTACACAATATTATTTGGTTAATCGCAGGAAAATATTTTCGGTACCCAAATTGAAGCATTTACAGCACCTACTGAGAATTTAATATTTCTTACTCATCATTTTCATTTTACTTACTTCCTACTTAATTCAACAGTGCTATAAATGAGATACTGATGCCAACCGAGGGTTTTTCATTTATATTTCCAATTAGTCTCTATCCTTCGAAAATAATAAGAGAAGAGAAAATGAAAAGGGTTGTTGTTCACATTTTCAAAAACAAGAAAACATTTAATAAATATGTGTTGCAACTTTCAACGAAGATAACTTTTGATTCGGGTATCGAAACGACTATTATAATATATCAAATAGAAGCTCGTATCAAATTACACAATATTATTTGGTTAATCTCAGGAAAATATTTTCGGTACCCAAATTGAATCATTTACAGCACCTACTGAGAATTTAAATCTTCTGACTCACCATTTTCATTTTACTTACTTTTGGTTTAATTCAATAGCGCTATAAATGAGATACTGGTGCCAACCGAGGGTTTTTCTTTTATATTTTCAATCAGTCTCTATCCTTCAAAAATAATAAGAGAAGAGAAAATGAAAGGGGATGTTGTTCACATTTTCAAAAACAACAAAACATTTAATAAATATGTGTTGCAACTTTCAACTTAGATAACTTCTGACTCGGATATCGAAACGACTATTATAATATATCAAATCGAAGCTCGTATCAAATTACACAATATTATTTGGTTAATATGAGGAAAATATTTTCGGTACCCAAATTGAATCATTTACAGCACCTACTGAGAATTTAAATCTTCTGACTCACCATTTTCATTTTACTTACTTTTGGTTTAATTCAATAGCGATATAAATGAGATACTGGTGCCAACCGAGGATTTTTCATTTATATTTTCAATCAGTCTCTATCCTTCAAAAATAATAAAAGAAGAGAAAATGAAAGGGGATGATGTTCACATTTTCAAAAACAACAAAACATTTAATAAATATGCATTGCAACTTTCAACGGAGATAACTTTTGACTCGGGTATCGAAAGGACTATCATAATATATCAAATCGAAGCTCGTGTCAAATTACAAAATATGATTTTGTCTCTCTGAGGAAAATATTTTCGGTACCCAAATTGAATCATTTACAGCACCAATTGAGAATTTATTATTTCTTACTCACCATTTTTTTATTACTTACTTCCGGTTTAATTCAATAGCGCTATAAATGAGATCCTGATGCCTACCGAGGGTTTTTCATTTATATTTTCAATTAGTCTCTATCCTTCAAAAATAATAAGAGAAGAGAAAATGAAAAGGGATGTTGTTCACATTTTCAAAAACAAGAAAACATTTAATAAATATGTGTTGCAACTTTCAACGGAGATAACTTTTGACTCGGGTCTCGAAACGACTATTATAATATATCAAATAGAAGCTCGTATCAAATTACACAATATTATTTGGTTAATCTCAGGAAAATATTTTCGGTACCCAAATTGAATCATTTACAGCACCTACTGAGAATTTAAATCTTCTGACTCACCATTTTCATTTTACTTACATTTGGTTTAATTCAATAGCGCAATAAATGAGATACTGGTGCCAACCGAGGGTTTTTCTTTTATATTTTCAATCAGTCTCTATCCTTCAAAAATAATAAGAGAAGAGAAAATGAAAGGGGATGTTGTTCACATTTTCAAAAACAACAAAACATTTAATAATTATGCGTTGCAACTTTCAACGAAGATAACTTTTGACTCGGGTATCGAAACGACTATTATAATATATCAAATCGAAGCTCGTATGAAATTACACAATATTATTTGGTTAATCGCAGGAAAATATTTTCGGTACCCAAATTGAAGCATTTACAGCACCTACTGAGAATTTAATATTTCTTACTCATCATTTTCATTTTACTTACTTCCTATTTAATTCAACAGTGCTATAAATGAGATACTGATGCCAACCGAGGGTTTTTCATTTATATTTTCAATTAGTCTCTATCCTTCAAAAATAATAAGAGAAGAGAAAATGAAAAGGGATGTTGTTCACATTTTCAAAAACAAGAAAACATTTAATAAATATGTGTTGCAACTTTCAACGAAGATAACTTTTGACTCGGGTATCGAAATGACTATTATAATATATCAAATAGAAGCTCGTATCAAATTACACAATATTATTTGGTTAATCTCAGGAAAATATTTTCGGTACCCAAATTGAATCATGTACAGCACCTACTGAGAATTTAAATCTTCTGACTCACCATTTTCATTTTACTTACTTTTGGTTTAATTCAATAGCGCTATAAATGAGATACTGGTGCCAACCGAGGGTTTTTCTTTTATATTTTCAATCAGTCTCTATCCTTCAAAAATAATAAGAGAAGAGAAAATGAAAGGGGATGTTGTTCACATTTTCAAAAACAACAAAACATTTAATAAATATGTGTTGCAACTTTCAACTTAGATAACTTTTGACTCGGATATCGAAACGACTATTATAATATATCAAATCGAAGCTCGTATCAAATTACACAATATTATTTGGTTAATCTCAGGAAAATATTTTCGGTACCCAAATTGAATCATTTACAACACCTACTGAGAATTTAAATCTTTTGACTCACCATTTTCATTTTACTTACTTTTGGTTTAATTCAATAGCGCTATAAATGAGATACTGGTGCCAACCGAGGGTTTTTCTTTTATATTTTCAATCAGTCTCTATCCTTCAAAAATAATAAGAGAAGAGAAAATGAAAGGGGATGTTGTTCACATTTTCAAAAACAAGAAAACATTTAATAAATATGTGTTGCAACTTTCAACGAAGATAACTTTTGACTCGGGTATCGAAACGACTATTATAATATATCAAATCGAAGCTCGTATCAAATTACACAATATTATTTGGTTAATCTCAGGAAAATATTTTCGGTACCCAAATTGAATCATTTACAACACCTACTGAGAATTTAAATCTTTTGACTCACCATTTTCATTTTACTTACATTTGGTTTAATTCAATAGCGCTATAAATGAGATACTGGTGCCAACCGAGGGTTTTTCTTTTATATTTTCAATCAGTCTCTATCCTTCAAAAATAATAAGAGAAGAGAAAATGAAAGGGGATGTTGTTCACATTTTCAAAAACAACAAAACATTTAATAATTATGCATTGCAACTTTCAACGGAGATAACTTTTGACTCGGGTATCGAAACGTCTATTATAATATATCAAATCGAAGCTCGTATGAAATTACACAATATTATTTGGTTAATCGCAGGAAAATATTTTCGGTACCCAAATTGAAGCATTTACAGCACCTACTGAGAATTTAATATTTCTTACTCATCATTTTCATTTTACTTACTTCCTACTTAATTCAACAGTGCTATAAATGAGATACTGATGCCAACCGAGGGTTTTTCATTTATATTTCCAATTAGTCTCTATCCTTCGAAAATAATAAGAGAAGAGAAAATGAAAAGGGTTGTTGTTCACATTTTCAAAAACAAGAAAACATTTAATAAATATGTGTTGCAACTTTCAACGAAGATAACTTTTGATTCGGGTATCGAAACGACTATTATAATATATCAAATAGAAGCTCGTATCAAATTACACAATATTATTTGGTTAATCTCAGGAAAATATTTTCGGTACCCAAATTGAATCATTTACAGCACCTACTGAGAATTTAAATCTTCTGACTCACCATTTTCATTTTACTTACTTTTGGTTTAATTCAATAGCGCTATAAATGAGATACTGGTGCCAACCGAGGGTTTTTCTTTTATATTTTCAATCAGTCTCTATCCTTCAAAAATAATAAGAGAAGAGAAAATGAAAGGGGATGTTGTTCACATTTTCAAAAACAACAAAACATTTAATAAATATGTGTTGCAACTTTCAACTTAGATAACTTCTGACTCGGATATCGAAACGACTATTATAATATATCAAATCGAAGCTCGTATCAAATTACACAATATTATTTGGTTAATATGAGGAAAATATTTTCGGTACCCAAATTGAATCATTTACAGCACCTACTGAGAATTTAAATCTTCTGACTCACCATTTTCATTTTACTTACTTTTGGTTTAATTCAATAGCGATATAAATGAGATACTGGTGCCAACCGAGGATTTTTCATTTATATTTTCAATCAGTCTCTATCCTTCAAAAATAATAAAAGAAGAGAAAATGAAAGGGGATGATGTTCACATTTTCAAAAACAACAAAACATTTAATAAATATGCATTGCAACTTTCAACGGAGATAACTTTTGACTCGGGTATCGAAAGGACTATCATAATATATCAAATCGAAGCTCGTGTCAAATTACAAAATATGATTTTGTCTCTCTGAGGAAAATATTTTCGGTACCCAAATTGAATCATTTACAGCACCAATTGAGAATTTATTATTTCTTACTCACCATTTTTTTATTACTTACTTCCGGTTTAATTCAATAGCGCTATAAATGAGATCCTGATGCCTACCGAGGGTTTTTCATTTATATTTTCAATTAGTCTCTATCCTTCAAAAATAATAAGAGAAGAGAAAATGAAAAGGGATGTTGTTCACATTTTCAAAAACAAGAAAACATTTAATAAATATGTGTTGCAACTTTCAACGGAGATAACTTTTGACTCGGGTCTCGAAACGACTATTATAATATATCAAATAGAAGCTCGTATCAAATTACACAATATTATTTGGTTAATCTCAGGAAAATATTTTCGGTACCCAAATTGAATCATTTACAGCACCTACTGAGAATTTAAATCTTCTGACTCACCATTTTCATTTTACTTACATTTGGTTTAATTCAATAGCGCAATAAATGAGATACTGGTGCCAACCGAGGGTTTTTCTTTTATATTTTCAATCAGTCTCTATCCTTCAAAAATAATAAGAGAAGAGAAAATGAAAGGGGATGTTGTTCACATTTTCAAAAACAACAAAACATTTAATAATTATGCGTTGCAACTTTCAACGAAGATAACTTTTGACTCGGGTATCGAAACGACTATTATAATATATCAAATCGAAGCTCGTATGAAATTACACAATATTATTTGGTTAATCGCAGGAAAATATTTTCGGTACCCAAATTGAAGCATTTACAGCACCTACTGAGAATTTAATATTTCTTACTCATCATTTTCATTTTACTTACTTCCTATTTAATTCAACAGTGCTATAAATGAGATACTGATGCCAACCGAGGGTTTTTCATTTATATTTTCAATTAGTCTCTATCCTTCAAAAATAATAAGAGAAGAGAAAATGAAAAGGGATGTTGTTCACATTTTCAAAAACAAGAAAACATTTAATAAATATGTGTTGCAACTTTCAACGAAGATAACTTTTGACTCGGGTATCGAAATGACTATTATAATATATCAAATAGAAGCTCGTATCAAATTACACAATATTATTTGGTTAATCTCAGGAAAATATTTTCGGTACCCAAATTGAATCATTTACAGCACCTACTGAGAATTTAAATCTTCTGACTCACCATTTTCATTTTACTTACTTTTGGTTTAATTCAATAGCGCTATAAATGAGATACTGGTGCCAACCGAGGGTTTTTCTTTTATATTTTCAATCAGTCTCTATCCTTCAAAAATAATAAGAGAAGAGAAAATGAAAGGGGATGTTGTTCACATTTTCAAAAACAACAAAACATTTAATAAATATGTGTTGCAACTTTCAACTTAGATAACTTTTGACTCGGATATCGAAACGACTATTATAATATATCAAATCGAAGCTCGTATCAAATTACACAATATTATTTGGTTAATCTCAGGAAAATATTTTCGGTACCCAAATTGAATCATTTACAACACCTACTGAGAATTTAAATCTTTTGACTCACCATTTTCATTTTACTTACTTTTGGTTTAATTCAATAGCGCTATAAATGAGATACTGGTGCCAACCGAGGGTTTTTCTTTTATATTTTCAATCAGTCTCTATCCTTCAAAAATAATAAGAGAAGAGAAAATGAAAGGGGATGTTGTTCACATTTTCAAAAACAAGAAAACATTTAATAAATATGTGTTGCAACTTTCAACGAAGATAACTTTTGACTCGGGTATCGAAACGACTATTATAATATATCAAATAGAAGCTCGTATCAAATTACACAATATTATTTGGTTAATCTCAGGAAAATATTTTCGGTACCCAAATTGAATCATTTACAGCACCTACTGAGAATTTAAATCTTCTGACTCACCATTTTCATTTTACTTACTTTTGGTTTAATTCAATAGCGCTATAAATGAGATACTGGTGCCAACCGAGGGTTTTTCTTTTATATTTTCAATCAGTCTCTATCCTTCAAAAATAATAAGAGAAGAGAAAATGAAAGGGGATGTTGTTCACATTTTCAAAAACAACAAAACATTTAATAAATATGCGTTGCAACTTTCAACTTAGATAACTTCTGACTCGGATATCGAAACGACTATTATAATATATCAAATCGAAGCTGGTATCAAATTAAACAATATTATTTGGTTAATCTCAGGAAAATATTTTCGGTACCCAAATTGAATCATTTACAGCACCTACTGAGAATTTAAATCTTCTGACTCACCATTTTCATTTTACTTACTTTTGGTTTAATTCAATAGCGCTATAAATGAGATACTGGTGCCAACCGAGGGTTTTTCATTTATATTTTCAATCAATTTCTATCCTTCAAAAATAATAAAAGAAGAGAAAATGAAAGGGGATGATGTTCACATTTTCAAAAACAACAAAACATTTAATAAATATGCATTGCAAATTTCAACGGAGATAACTTTTGACTCGGGTATCGAAAGGACTATTATAATATATCAAATCGAAGCTCGTGTCAAATTACAAAATATGATTTGGTCTCTTTGAGGAAAATATTTTCGGTACCCAAATTGAATCATTTACAGCACCTACTGAGAATTTAATATTTCTTACTCATCTTTTTCATTTTACTTACTTCCTATTTAATTCAATAGCGCTATAAATGAGATCCTGATGCCAACCGAGGGTTTTTCATTTATATTTTCAATTAGTCTCTATCCTTCAAAAATAATAAGAGAAGAGAAAATGAAAAGGGATGTTGTTCACATTTTCAAAAACAAGAAAACATTTAATAAATATGTGTTGCAACTTTCAACGGAGATAACTTTTGACTCGGGTCTCGAAACGACTATTATAATATATCAAATAGAAGCTCGTATCAAATTACACAATATTATTTGGTTAATCTCAGGAAAATATTTTCGGTACCCAAATTGAATCATTTACAGCACCTACTGAGAATTTAAATCTTCTGACTCACCATTTTCATTTTACTTACATTTGGTTTAATTCAATAGCGCTAGAAATGAGATACTGGTGCCAACCGAGGGTTTTTCTTTTATATTTTCAATCAGTCTCTATCCTTCAAAAATAATAAGAGAAGAGAAAATGAAAGGGGATGTTGTTCACATTTTCAAAAACAACAAAACATTTAATAATTATGCATTGCAACTTTCAACGGAGATAACTTTTGACTCGGGTATCGAAACGACTATTATAATACATCAAATCGAAGCTCATATGAAATTACACAATATTATTTGGTTAATCGCAGGAAAATATTTTCGGTACCCAAATTGAAGCATTTACAGCACCTACTGAGAATTTAATATTTCTTACTCATCATTTTCATTTTACTTACTTCCTACTTAATTCAACAGTGCTATAAATGAGATACTGATGCCAACCGAGGGTTTTTCATTTATATTTCCAATTAGTCTCTATCCTTCAAAAATAATAAGAGAAGAGAAAATGAAAAGGGATGTTGTTCACATTTTCAAAAACAAGAAAACATTTAATAAATATGTGTTGCAACTTTCAACGAAGATAACTTTTGATTCGGGTATCGAAACGACTATTATAATATATCAAATAGAAGCTCGTATCAAATTACACAATATTATTTGGTTAATCTCAGGAAAATATTTTCGGTACCCAAATTGAATCATTTACAGCACCTACTGAGAATTTAAATCTTCTGACTCACCATTTTCATTTTACTTACTTTTGGTTTAATTCAATAGCGCTATAAATGAGATACTGGTGCCAACCGAGGGTTTTTCTTTTATATTTTCAATCAGTCTCTATCCTTCAAAAATAATAAGAGAAGAGAAAATGAAAGGGGATGTTGTTCACATTTTCAAAAACAACAAAACATTTAATAAATATGCGTTGCAACTTTCAACTTAAATAACTTCTGACTCGGATATCGAAACGACTATTATAATATATCAAATAGAAGCTCGTATCAAATTACACAATATTATTTGGTTAATCTCAGGAAAATATTTTCGGTACCCAAATTGAATCATTTACAGCACCTACTGAGAATTTAAATCTTCTGACTCACCATTTTCATTTTACTTACATTTGGTTTAATTCAATAGCGCAATAAATGAGATACTGGTGCCAACCGAGGGTTTTTCTTTTATATTTTCAATCAGTCTCTATCCTTCAAAAATAATAAGAGAAGAGAAAATGAAAGGGGATGTTGTTCACATTTTCAAAAACAACAAAACATTTAATAATTATGCGTTGCAACTTTCAACGAAGATAACTTTTGACTCGGGTATCGAAACGACTATTATAATATATCAAATCGAAGCTCGTATGAAATTACACAATATTATTTGGTTAATCGCAGGAAAATATTTTCGGTACCCAAATTGAAGCATTTACAGCACCTACTGAGAATTTAATATTTCTTACTCATCATTTTCATTTTACTTACTTCCTATTTAATTCAACAGTGCTATAAATGAGATACTGATGCCAACCGAGGGTTTTTCATTTATATTTTCAATTAGTCTCTATCCTTCAAAAATAATAAGAGAAGAGAAAATGAAAAGGGATGTTGTTCACATTTTCAAAAACAAGAAAACATTTAATAAATATGTGTTGCAACTTTCAACGAAGATAACTTTTGACTCGGGTATCGAAATGACTATTATAATATATCAAATAGAAGCTCGTATCAAATTACACAATATTATTTGGTTAATCTCAGGAAAATATTTTCGGTACCCAAATTGAATCATTTACAGCACCTACTGAGAATTTAAATCTTCTGACTCACCATTTTCATTTTACTTACTTTTGGTTTAATTCAATAGCGCTATAAATGAGATACTGGTGCCAACCGAGGGTTTTTCTTTTATATTTTCAATCAGTCTCTATCCTTCAAAAATAATAAGAGAAGAGAAAATGAAAGGGGATGTTGTTCACATTTTCAAAAACAACAAAACATTTAATAAATATGTGTTGCAACTTTCAACTTAGATAACTTTTGACTCGGATATCGAAACGACTATTATAATATATCAAATCGAAGCTCGTATCAAATTAAACAATATTATTTGGTTAATCTCAGGAAAATATTTTCGGTACCCAAATTGAATCATTTACAGCACCTACTGAGAATTTAAATCTTCTGACTCACCATTTTCATTTTACTTACTTTTGGTTTAATTCAATAGCGCTATAAATGAGATACTGGTGCCAACCGAGGGTTTTTCATTTATATTTTCAATCAATTTCTATCCTTCAAAAATAATAAAAGAAGAGAAAATGAAAGGGGATGATGTTCACATTTTCAAAAACAACAAAACATTTAATAAATATTCATTGCAAATTTCAACGGAGATAACTTTTGACTCGGGTATCGAAAGGACTATTATAATATATCAAATCGAAGCTCGTGTCAAATTACAAAATATGATTTGGTCTCTCTGAGGAAAATATTTTCGGTACCCAAATTGAATCATTTACAGCACCTACTGAGAATTTAATATTTCTTACTCATCTTTTTCATTTTACTTACTTCCTATTTAATTCAATAGCGCTATAAATGAGATCCTGATGCCAACCGAGGGTTTTTCATTTATATTTTCAATTAGTCTCTATCCTTCAAAAATAATAAGAGAAGAGAAAATGAAAAGGGATGTTGTTCACATTTTCAAAAACAAGAAAACATTTAATAAATATGTGTTGCAACTTTCAACGGAGATAACTTTTGACTCGGGTCTCGAAACGACTATTATAATATATCAAATAGAAGCTCGTATCAAATTACACAATATTATTTGGTTAATCTCAGGAAAATATTTTCGGTACCCAAATTGAATCATTTACAGCACCTACTGAGAATTTAAATCTTCTGACTCACCATTTTCATTTTACTTACATTTGGTTTAATTCAATAGCGCTATAAATGAGATACTGGTGCCAACCGAGGGTTTTTCTTTTATATTTTCAATCAGTCTCTATCCTTCAAAAATAATAAGAGAAGAGAAAATGAAAGGGGATGTTGTTCACATTTTCAAAAACAACAAAACATTTAATAATTATGCATTGCAACTTTCAACGGAGATAACTTTTGACTCGGGTATCGAAACGTCTATTATAATATATCAAATCGAAGCTCGTATGAAATTACACAATATTATTTGGTTAATCGCAGGAAAATATTTTCGGTACCCAAATTGAAGCATTTACAGCACCTACTGAGAATTTAATATTTCTTACTCATCATTTTCATTTTACTTACTTCCTACTTAATTCAACAGTGCTATAAATGAGATACTGATGCCAACCGAGGGTTTTTCATTTATATTTCCAATTAGTCTCTATCCTTCAAAAATAATAAGAGAAGAGAAAATGAAAAGGGTTGTTGTTCACATTTTCAAAAACAAGAAAACATTTAATAAATATGTGTTGCAACTTTCAACGAAGATAACTTTTGATTCGGGTATCGAAACGACTATTATAATATATCAAATAGAAGCTCGTATCAAATTACACAATATTATTTGGTTAATCTCAGGAAAATATTTTCGGTACCCAAATTGAATCATTTACAGCACCTACTGAGAATTTAAATCTTCTGACTCACCATTTTCATTTTACTTACTTTTGGTTTAATTCAATAGCGCTATAAATGAGATACTGGTGCCAACCGAGGGTTTTTCTTTTATATTTTCAATCAGTCTCTATCCTTCAAAAATAATAAGAGAAGAGAAAATGAAAGGGGATGTTGTTCACATTTTCAAAAACAACAAAACATTTAATAAATATGCGTTGCAACTTTCAACTTAAATAACTTCTGACTCGGATATCGAAACGACTATTATAATATATCAAATCGAAGCTGGTATCAAATTAAACAATATTATTTGGTTAATCTCAGGAAAATATTTTCGGTACCCAAATTGAATCATTTACAGCACCTACTGAGAATTTAAATCTTCTGACTCACCATTTTCATTTTACTTACTTTTGGTTTAATTCAATAGCGCTATAAATGAGATACTGGTGCCAACCGAGGGTTTTTCATTTATATTTTCAATCAGTCTCTATCCTTCAAAAATAATAAAAGAAGAGAAACTGAAAGGGGATGATGTTCACATTTTCAAAAACAACAAAACATTTAATAAATATTCATTGCAAATTTCAACGGAGATAACTTTTGACTCGGGTATCGAAAGGACTATTATAATATATCAAATCGAAGCTCGTGTCAAATTACAAAATATGATTTGGTCTCTCTGAGGAAAATATTTTCGGTACCCAAATTGAATCATTTACAGCACCTACTGAGAATTTAATATTTCTTACTCATCTTTTTCATTTTACTTACTTCCTATTTAATTCAATAGCGCTATAAATGAGATCCTGATGCCAACCGAGGGTTTTTCATTTATATTTTCAATTAGTCTCTATCCTTCAAAAATAATAAGAGAAGAGAAAATGAAAAGGGATGTTGTTCACATTTTCAAAAACAAGAAAACATTTAATAAATATGTGTTGCAACTTTCAACGGAGATAACTTTTGACTCGGGTCTCGAAACGACTATTATAATATATCAAATAGAAGCTCGTATCAAATTACACAATATTATTTGGTTAATCTCAGGAAAATATTTTCGGTACCCAAATTGAATCATTTACAGCACCTACTGAGAATTTAAATCTTCTGACTCACCATTTTCATTTTACTTACATTTGGTTTAATTCAATAGCGCTATAAATGAGATACTGGTGCCAACCGAGGGTTTTTCTTTTATATTTTCAATCAGTCTCTATCCTTCAAAAATAATAAGAGAAGAGAAAATGAAAGGGGATGTTGTTCACATTTTCAAAAACAACAAAACATTTAATAATTATGCATTGCAACTTTCAACGGAGATAACTTTTGACTCGGGTATCGAAACGTCTATTATAATATATCAAATCGAAGCTCGTATGAAATTACACAATATTATTTGGTTAATCGCAGGAAAATATTTTCGGTACCCAAATTGAATCATTTACAGCACCTACTGAGAATTTAATATTTCTTACTCATCATTTTCATTTTACTTACTTCCTACTTAATTCAACAGTGCTATAAATGAGATACTGATGCCAACCGAGGGTTTTTCATTTATATTTCCAATTAGTCTCTATCCTTCGAAAATAATAAGAGAAGAGAAAATGAAAAGGGTTGTTGTTCACATTTTCAAAAACAAGAAAACATTTAATAAATATGTGTTGCAACTTTCAACGAAGATAACTTTTGATTCGGGTATCGAAACGACTATTATAATATATCAAATAGAAGCTCGTATCAAATTACACAATATTATTTGGTTAATCTCAGGAAAATATTTTCGGTACCCAAATTGAATCATTTACAGCACCTACTGAGAATTTAAATCTTCTGACTCACCATTTTCATTTTACTTACTTTTGGTTTAATTCAATAGCGCTATAAATGAGATACTGGTGCCAACCGAGGGTTTTTCTTTTATATTTTCAATCAGTCTCTATCCTTCAAAAATAATAAGAGAAGAGAAAATGAAAGGGGATGTTGTTCACATTTTCAAAAACAACAAAACATTTAATAAATATGTGTTGCAACTTTCAACTTAGATAACTTCTGACTCGGATATCGAAACGACTATTATAATATATCAAATCGAAGCTCGTATCAAATTACACAATATTATTTGGTTAATATGAGGAAAATATTTTCGGTACCCAAATTGAATCATTTACAGCACCTACTGAGAATTTAAATCTTCTGACTCACCATTTTCATTTTACTTACTTTTGGTTTAATTCAATAGCGATATAAATGAGATACTGGTGCCAACCGAGGATTTTTCATTTATATTTTCAATCAGTCTCTATCCTTCAAAAATAATAAAAGAAGAGAAAATGAAAGGGGATGATGTTCACATTTTCAAAAACAACAAAACATTTAATAAATATGCATTGCAACTTTCAACGGAGATAACTTTTGACTCGGGTATCGAAAGGACTATCATAATATATCAAATCGAAGCTCGTGTCAAATTACAAAATATGATTTTGTCTCTCTGAGGAAAATATTTTCGGTACCCAAATTGAATCATTTACAGCACCAATTGAGAATTTATTATTTCTTACTCACCATTTTTTTATTACTTACTTCCGGTTTAATTCAATAGCGCTATAAATGAGATCCTGATGCCTACCGAGGGTTTTTCATTTATATTTTCAATTAGTCTCTATCCTTCAAAAATAATAAGAGAAGAGAAAATGAAAAGGGATGTTGTTCACATTTTCAAAAACAAGAAAACATTTAATAAATATGTGTTGCAACTTTCAACGGAGATAACTTTTGACTCGGGTCTCGAAACGACTATTATAATATATCAAATAGAAGCTCGTATCAAATTACACAATATTATTTGGTTAATCTCAGGAAAATATTTTCGGTACCCAAATTGAATCATTTACAGCACCTACTGAGAATTTAAATCTTCTGACTCACCATTTTCATTTTACTTACATTTGGTTTAATTCAATAGCGCAATAAATGAGATACTGGTGCCAACCGAGGGTTTTTCTTTAATATTTTCAATCAGTCTATATCCTTCAAAAATAATAAGAGAAGAGAAAATGAAAGGGGATGTTGTTCACATTTTCAAAAACAACAAAACATTTAATAATTATGCGTTGCAACTTTCAACGAAGATAACTTTTGACTCGGGTATCGAAACGACTATTATAATATATCAAATCGAAGCTCGTATGAAATTACACAATATTATTTGGTTAATCGCAGGAAAATATTTTCGGTACCCAAATTGAAGCATTTACAGCACCTACTGAGAATTTAATATTTCTTACTCATCATTTTCATTTTACTTACTTCCTATTTAATTCAACAGTGCTATAAATGAGTTACTGATGCCAACCGAGGGTTTTTCATTTATATTTTCAATTAGTCTCTATCCTTCAAAAATAATAAGAGAAGAGAAAATGAAAAGGGATGTTGTTCACATTTTCAAAAACAAGAAAACATTTAATAAATATGTGTTGCAACTTTCAACGAAGATAACTTTTGACTCGGGTATCGAAATGACTATTATAATATATCAAATAGAAGCTCGTATCAAATTACACAATATTATTTGGTTAATCTCAGGAAAATATTTTCGGTACCCAAATTGAATCATTTACAGCACCTACTGAGAATTTAAATCTTCTGACTCACCATTTTCATTTTACTTACTTTTGGTTTAATTCAATAGCGCTATAAATGAGATACTGGTGCCAACCGAGGGTTTTTCTTTTATATTTTCAATCAGTCTCTATCCTTCAAAAATAATAAGAGAAGAGAAAATGAAAGGGGATGTTGTTCACATTTTCAAAAACAACAAAACATTTAATAAATATGTGTTGCAACTTTCAACTTAGATAACTTTTGACTCGGATATCGAAACGACTATTATAATATATCAAATCGAAGCTCGTATCAAATTACACAATATTATTTGGTTAATCTCAGGAAAATATTTTCGGTACCCAAATTGAATCATTTACAACACCTACTGAGAATTTAAATCTTTTCACTCACCATTTTCATTTTACTTACTTTTGGTTTAATTCAATAGCGCTATAAATGAGATACTGGTGCCAACCGAGGGTTTTTCTTTTATATTTTCAATCAGTCTCTATCCTTCAAAAATAATAAGAGAAGAGAAAATGAAAGGGGATGTTGTTCACATTTTCAAAAACAAGAAAACATTTAATAAATATGTGTTGCAACTTTCAACGAAGATAACTTTTGACTCGGGTATCGAAACGACTATTATAATATATCAAATAGAAGCTCGTATCAAATTACACAATATTATTTGGTTAATCTCAGGAAAATATTTTCGGTACCCAAATTGAATCATTTACAGCACCTACTGAGAATTTAAATCTTCTGACTCACCATTTTCATTTTACTTACTTTTGGTTTAATTCAATAGCGCTATAAATGAGATACTGGTGCCAACCGAGGGTTTTTCTTTTATATTTTCAATCAGTCTCTATCCTTCAAAAATAATAAGAGAAGAGAAAATGAAAGGGGATGTTGTTCACATTTTCAAAAACAACAAAACATTTAATAAATATGCGTTGCAACTTTCAACTTAGATAACTTCTGACTCGGATATCGAAACGACTATTATAATATATCAAATCGAAGCTGGTATCAAATTAAACAATATTATTTGGTTAATCTCAGGAAAATATTTTCGGTACCCAAATTGAATCATTTACAGCACCTACTGAGAATTTAAATCTTCTGACTCACCATTTTCATTTTACTTACTTTTGGTTTAATTCAATAGCGCTATAAATGAGATACTGGTGCCAACCGAGGGTTTTTCATTTATATTTTCAATCAATTTCTATCCTTCAAAAATAATAAAAGAAGAGAAAATGAAAGGGGATGATGTTCACATTTTCAAAAACAACAAAACATTTAATAAATATGCATTGCAAATTTCAACGGAGATAACTTTTGACTCGGGTATCGAAAGGACTATTATAATATATCAAATCGAAGCTCGTGTCAAATTACAAAATATGATTTGGTCTCTTTGAGGAAAATATTTTCGGTACCCAAATTGAATCATTTACAGCACCTACTGAGAATTTAATATTTCTTACTCATCTTTTTCATTTTACTTACTTCCTATTTAATTCAATAGCGCTATAAATGAGATCCTGATGCCAACCGAGGGTTTTTCATTTATATTTTCAATTAGTCTCTATCCTTCAAAAATAATAAGAGAAGAGAAAATGAAAAGGGATGTTGTTCACATTTTCAAAAACAAGAAAACATTTAATAAATATGTGTTGCAACTTTCAACGGAGATAACTTTTGACTCGGGTCTCGAAACGACTATTATAATATATCAAATAGAAGCTCGTATCAAATTACACAATATTATTTGGTTAATCTCAGGAAAATATTTTCGGTACCCAAATTGAATCATTTACAGCACCTACTGAGAATTTAAATCTTCTGACTCACCATTTTCATTTTACTTACATTTGGTTTAATTCAATAGCGCTAGAAATGAGATACTGGTGCCAACCGAGGGTTTTTCTTTTATATTTTCAATCAGTCTCTATCCTTCAAAAATAATAAGAGAAGAGAAAATGAAAGGGGATGTTGTTCACATTTTCAAAAACAACAAAACATTTAATAATTATGCATTGCAACTTTCAACGGAGATAACTTTTGACTCGGGTATCGAAACGACTATTATAATACATCAAATCGAAGCTCATATGAAATTACACAATATTATTTGGTTAATCGCAGGAAAATATTTTCGGTACCCAAATTGAAGCATTTACAGCACCTACTGAGAATTTAATATTTCTTACTCATCATTTTCATTTTACTTACTTCCTACTTAATTCAACAGTGCTATAAATGAGATACTGATGCCAACCGAGGGTTTTTCATTTATATTTCCAATTAGTCTCTATCCTTCAAAAATAATAAGAGAAGAGAAAATGAAAAGGGATGTTGTTCACATTTTCAAAAACAAGAAAACATTTAATAAATATGTGTTGCAACTTTCAACGAAGATAACTTTTGATTCGGGTATCGAAACGACTATTATAATATATCAAATAGAAGCTCGTATCAAATTACACAATATTATTTGGTTAATATGAGGAAAATATTTTCGGTACCCAAATTGAATCATTTACAGCACCTACTGAGAATTTAAATCTTCTGACTCACCATTTTCATTTTACTTACTTTTGGTTTAATTCAATAGCGCTATAAATGAGATACTGGTGCCAACCGAGGGTTTTTCATTTATATTTTCAATCAGTCTCTATCCTTCAAAAATAATAAAAGAAGAGAAAATGAAAGGGGATGATGTTCACATTTTCAAAAACAACAAAACATTTAATAAATATGCATTGCAACTTTCAACGGAGATAACTTTTGACTCGGGTATCGAAAGGACTATTATAACATATCAAATTGAAGCTCGTGTCAAATTACAAAATATGATTTTGTCTCTCTAAGGAAAATATTTTCGGTACCCAAATTGAATCATTTACAGCACCAATTGAGAATTTATTATTTCTTACTCACCATTTTTATATTACTTACTTCCGGTTTAATTCAATAGCGCTATAAATGAGATCCTGATGCCTACCGAGGGTTTTTCATTTATATTTTCAATTAGTCTCTATCCTTTAAAAATAATAAGAGAAGAGAAAATGAAAAGGGATGTTGTTCACATTTTCAAAAACAAGAAAACATTTAATAAATATGTGTTGCAACTTTCAACGGAGATAACTTTTGACTCGGGTCTCGAAACGACTATTATAATATATCAAATAGAAGCTCGTATCAAATTACACAATATTATTTGGTTAATCTCAGGAAAATATTTTCGGTACCCAAATTGAATCATTTACAGCACCTACTGAGAATTTAAATCTTCTGACTCACCATTTTCATTTTACTTACATTTGGTTTAATTCAATAGCGCTATAAATGAGATACTAGTGCCAACCGAGGGTTTTTCTTTTATATTTTCAATCAGTCTCTATCCTTCAAAAATAATAAGAGAAGAGAAAATGAAAGGGGATGTTGTTCACATTTTCAAAAACAACAAAACATTTAATAATTATGCGTTGCAACTTTCAACGGAGATAACTTTTGACTCGGGTATCGAAACGACTATTATAATATATCAAATCGAAGCTCGTATCAAATTACACAATATTATTTGGTTAATATGAGGAAAATATTTTCGGTACCCAAATTGAATCATTTACAGCACCTACTGAGAATTTAAATCTTCTGACTCACCATTTTCATTTTACTTACTTTTGGTTTAATTCAATAGCGCTATAAATGAGATACTGGTGCCAACCGAGGGTTTTTCATTTATATTTTCAATCAGTCTCTATCCTTCAAAAATAATAAAAGAAGAGAAAATGAAAGGGGATGATGTTCACATTTTCAAAAACAACAAAACATTTAATAAATATGCATTGCAACTTTCAACGGAGATAACTTTTGACTCGGGTATCGAAAGGACTATTATAATATATCAAATTGAAGCTCGTGTCAAATTACAAAATATGATTTTGTCTCTCTAAGGAAAATATTTTCGGTACCCAAATTGAATCATTTACAGCACCAATTGAGAATTTATTATTTCTTACTCACCATTTTTATATTACTTACTTCCGGTTTAATTCAATAGCGCTATAAATGAGATCCTGATGCCTACCGAGGGTTTTTCATTTATATTTTCAATTAGTCTCTATCCTTTAAAAATAATAAGAGAAGAGAAAATGAAAAGGGATGTTGTTCACATTTTCAAAAACAAGAAAACATTTAATAAATATGTGTTGCAACTTTCAACGGAGATAACTTTTGACTCGGGTCTCGAAACGACTATTATAATATATCAAATAGAAGCTCGTATCAAATTACACAATATTATTTGGTTAATCTCAGGAAAATATTTTCGGTACCCAAATTGAATCATTTACAGCACCTACTGAGAATTTAAATCTTCTGACTCACCATTTTCATTTTACTTACATTTGGTTTAATTCAATAGCGCTATAAATGAGATACTAGTGCCAACCGAGGGTTTTTCTTTTATATTTTCAATCAGTCTCTATCCTTCAAAAATAATAAGAGAAGAGAAAATGAAAGGGGATGTTGTTCAAATTTTCAAAAACAACAAAACATTTAATAATTATGCGTTGCAACTTTCAACGGAGATAACTTTTGACTCGGGTATCGAAACGACTATTATAATATATCAAATCGAAGCTCGTATGAAATTACACAATATTATTTGGTTAATCGCAGGAAAATATTTTCGGTACCCAAATTGAAGCATTTACAGCACCTACTGAGAATTTAATATTTCTTACTCATCATTTTCATTTTACTTACTTCCTATTTAATTCAACAGTGCTATAAATGAGATACTGATGCCAACCGAGGGTTTTTCATTTATATTTTCAATTAGTCTCTATCCTTCAAAAATAATAAGAGAAGAGAAAATGAAAAGGGATGTTGTTCACATTTTCAAAAACAAGAAAACATTTAATAAATATGTGTTGCAACTTTCAACGGAGATAACTTTTGACTCGGGTCTCGAAACGACTATTATAATATATCAAATAGAAGCTCGTATCAAATTACACAATATTATTTGGTTAATCTCAGGAAAATATTTTCGGTACCCAAATTGAATCATTTAAAGCACCTACTGAGAATTTAAATCTTCTGACTCACCATTTTCATTTTACTTACATTTGGTTTAATTCAATAGCGCTATAAATGAGATACTGGTGCCAACCGAGGGTTTTTCTTTTATATTTTCAATCAGTCTCTATCCTTCAAAAATAATAAGAGAAGAGAAAATGAAAGGGGATGTTGTTCACATTTTCAAAAACAACAAAACATTTAATAATTATGCATTGCAACTTTCAACGGAGATAACTTTTGACTCGGGTATCGAAACGACTATTATAATATATCAAATCGAAGCTCGTATGAAATTACACAATATTATTTGGTTAATCGCACTAAAATATTTTCGGTACCCAAATTGAAGCATTTACAGCACCTACTGAGAATTTAATATTTCTTACTCATCATTTTCATTTTACTTACTTCCTATTTAATTCAACAGTGCTATAAATGAGATACTGATGCCAACCGAGGGTTTTTCATTTATATTTTCAATTAGTCTCTATCCTTCAAAAATAATAAGAGAAGAGAATATGAAAAGGGATGTTGTTCACATTTTCAAAAACAAGAAAACATTTAATAAATATGTGTTGCAACTTTCAACGGAGATAAATTTTGACTCGGTTCTCGAAACGACTATTATAATATATCAAATAGAAGCTCGTATCAAATTACACAATATTATTTGGTTAATCTCAGGAAAATATTTTCGGTACCCAAATTGAATCATTTACAGCACCTACTGAGAATTTAAATCTTCTGACTCACCATTTTCATTTTACTTACATTTGG
The DNA here is from genome assembly GCA_037013495.1 of Hippophae tibetana. NCBI lineage: Eukaryota > Viridiplantae > Streptophyta > Magnoliopsida > Rosales > Elaeagnaceae > Hippophae > Hippophae tibetana. The sequence continues at coordinate 45,946,494 of CM072812.1, read as the reverse complement.
TTTAATTCAATAGCGCTATAAATGAGATACTGGTGCCAACCGAGGGTTTTTCTTTTATATTTTCAATCAGTCTCTATCCTTCAAAAATAATAAGAGAAGAGAAAATGAAAGGGGATGTTGTTCACATTTTCAAAAACAACAAAACATTTAATAAATATGCATTGCAACTTTCAACGGAGATAACTTTTGACTCGGGTATCGAAACGACTATTATAATATATCAAATCGAAGCTCGTATGAAATTACACAATATTATTTGGTTAATCGCAGGAAAATATTTTCGGTACCCAAATTGAAGCATTTACAGCACCTATTGAGAATTTAATATTTCTTACTCATCATTTTCATTTTACTTACTTCCTACTTAATTCAACAGTGCTATAAATGAGATACTGATGCCAACCGAGGGTTTTTCATTTATATTTCCAATTAGTCTCTATCCTTCAAAAATAATAAGAGAAGAGAAAATGAAAAGGGATGTTGTTCACATTTTCAAAAACAAGAAAACATTTAATAAATATGTGTTGCAACTTTCAACGAAGATAACTTTTGACTCGGGTATCGAAACGACTATTATAATATATCAAATAGAAGCTCGTATCAAATTACACAATATTATTTGGTTAATCTCAGGAAAATATTTTCGGTACCCAAATTGAATCATTTACAGCACCTACTGAGAATTTAAATCTTCTGACTCACCATTTTCATTTTACTTACTTTTGGTTTAATTCAATAGCGCTATAAATGAGATACTGGTGCCAACCGAGGGTTTTTCTTTTATATTTTCAATCAGTCTCTATCCTTCAAAAATAATAAGAGAAGAGAAAATGAAAGGGGATGTTTTTCACATTTTCAAAAACAACAAAACATTTAATAAATATGTGTTGCAACTTTCAACTTAGATAACTTCTGACTCGGATATCGAAACGACTATTATAATATATCAAATCGAAGCTCATATCAAATTACACAATATTATTTTTGTAATATGAGGAAAATATTTTCGGTACCCAAATTGAATCATTTACAGCACCTACTGAGAATTTAAATCTTCTGACTCACCATTTTCATTTTACTTACTTTTGGTTTAATTCAATAGCGCTATAAATGAGATACTGGTGCCAACCGAGGGTTTTTCATTTATATTTTCAATCAGTCTCTATCCTTCAAAAATAATAAAAGAAGAGAAAATGAAAGGGGATGATGTTCACATTTTCAAAAACAACAAAACATTTAATAAATATGCATTGCAAATTTCAACGGAGATAACTTTTGACTCGGGTATCGAAAGGACTATTATAATATATCAAATCGAAGCTCGTGTCAAATTACAAAATATGATTTTGTCTCTCTGAGGAAAATATTTTCGGTACCCAAATTGAATCATTTACAGCACCAATTGAGAATTTATTATTTCTTACTCACCATTTTAATATTACTTACTTCCGGTTTAATTCAATAGCGCTATAAATGAGATACTGGTGCCAACCGAGGGTTTTTCATTTATATTTTCAATCAGTCTCTATCCTTCAAAAATAATAAGAGAAGAGAAAATGAAAAGGGATGTTGTTCACATTTTCAAAAACAACAAAACATTTAATAAATATGTGTTGCAACTTTCAACGGAGATAACTTTTGACTCGGGTATCGAAAGGACTATTATAATATATCAAATCGAAGCTCGTATCAAATTACACAATATTATTTGGTTAATCTCAGGAAAATATTTTCGGTACCCAAATTGAATCATTTACAGCACCTATTGAGAATTTAAATCTTCTGACTCACCATTTTTATATTACTTACATTTGGTTTAATTCAATAGCGCTATAAATGAGATACTGGTGCCAACCGAGGGTTTTTCTTTTATATTTTCAATCAGTCTCTATCCTTCAAAAATAATAAGAGAAGAGAAAATGAAAGGGGATGTTGTTCACATTTTCAAAAACAACAAAACATTTAATAATTATGCGTTGCAACTTTCAACGGAGATAACTTTTGACTCGAGTATCGAAACGACTATTATAATATATCAAATCGAAGCTCGTATGAAATTACACAATATTATTTGGTTAATCGCAGGAAAATATTTTCGGTACCCAAATTGAAGCATTTACAGCACCTACTGAGAATTTAATATTTCTTACTCATCATTTTCATTTTACTTACTTCCTATTTAATTCAACAGTGCTATAAATGAGATACTGATGCCAACCGAGGGTTTTTCATTTATATTTTCAATTAGTCTCTATCCTTCAAAAATAATAAGAGAAGAGAAAATGAAAAGGGATGTTGCTCACATTTTCAAAAACAAGAAAACATTTAATAAATATGTGTTGCAACTTTCAACGAAGATAACTTTTGACTCGGGTATCGAAATGACTATTATAATATATCAAATAGAAGCTCGTATCAAATTACACAATATTATTTGGTTAATCTCAGGAAAATATTTTCGGTACCCAAATTGAATCATTTACAGCACCTACTGAGAATTTAAATCTTCTGACTCACCATTTTCATTTTACTTACTTTTGGTTTAATTCAATAGCGCTATAAATGAGATACTGGTGATAACCGAGGGTTTTTCTTTTATATTTTCAATCAGTCTCTATCCTTCAAAAATAATAAGAGAAGAGAAAATGAAAGGGGATGTTGTTCACATTTTCAAAAACAACAAAACATTTAATAAATATGTGTTGCAACTTTCAACTTAGATAACTTCTGACTCGGATATCGAAACGACTATTATAATATATCAAATCGAAGCTCGTATCAAATTACACAATATTATTTGGTTAATCTCAGGAAAATATTTTCGGTACCCAAATTGAATCATTTACAACACCTACTGAGAATTTAAATCTTTTGACTCACCATTTTCATTTTACTTACTTTTGGTTTAATTCAATAGCGCTATAAATGAGATACCGGTGCCAACCGAGGGTTTTTCTTTTATATTTTCAATCAGTCTCTATCCTTCAAAAATAATTAGAGAAGAGAAAATGAAAGGGGATGTTGTTGACATTTTCAAAAACAACAAAACATTTAATAAATATGCGTTGCAAGTTTCAACTTAGATAACTTCTGACTCGGGTATCGAAACGACTATTATAATATATTAAATCGAAGCTCGTATCAAATTACACAATATTATTTGGTTAATCTCAGGAAAATATTTTCGGTACCCAAATGGAATCATTTACAGCACTTATCGAGGAGTTAATGTTTTTGACGCACCATTTTCATTTTACTTACTTCCGGTTTAATTCAATAGCACTATAAAAGAGATACTGGTGCCAATCGAGGGTTTTTCATTTATATTTGCAATAAGTCTCTATCCTTCAAAAATAATAAGAGAAGATACATTGAAAAGGGATGTTGTTCACATTTTTAAAAACAACAAAAAATTTAATATATATGTGTTGCAACTTTCAACGGAGATAACTTTTGACTCGGGTATCGAAACGACTATTATAATATATCAAATCGAAGCTCGTATCAAATTACACAATATTATTTGGTTAATCTCAGGAAAATATTTTCGGTACCCAAATTGAAGCATTTACAGCACCTACTGAGAATTTAATATTTCTTACTCATCATTTTCATTTTACTTACTTCCTATTTAATTCAACAGTGCTATAAATGAGATACTGATGCCAACCGAGGGTTTTTCATTTATATTTTCAATTAGTCTCTATCCTTCAAAAATAATAAGAGAAGAGAAAATGAAAAGGGATGTTGTTCACATTTTCAAAAACAAGAAAACATTTAATAAATATGTGTTGCAACTTTCAACGGAGATAACTTTTGACTCGGGTCTCGAAACGACTATTATAATATATCAAATAGAAGCTCGTATCAAATTACACAATATTATTTGGTTAATCTCAGGAAAATATTTTCGGTACCCAAATTGAATCATTTACAGCACCTACTGAGAATTTAAATCTTCTGACTCACCATTTTCATTTTACTTACATTTGGTTTAATTCAATAGCGCTATAAATGAGATACTGGTGCCAACCGAGGGTTTTTCTTTTATATTTTCAATCAGTCTCTATCCTTCAAAAATAATAAGAGAAGAGAAAATGAAAGGGGATGTTGTTCACATTTTCAAAAACAACAAAACATTTAATAAATATGCATTGCAACTTTCAACGGAGATAACTTTTGACTCGGGTATCGAAACGACTATTATAATATATCAAATCGAAGCTCGTATGAAATTACACAATATTATTTGGTTAATCGCAGGAAAATATTTTCGGTACCCAAATTGAAGCATTTACAGCACCTACTGAGAATTTAATATTTCTTACTCATCATTTTCATTTTACTTACTTCCTACTTAATTCAACAGTGCTATAAATGAGATACTGATGCCAACCGAGGGTTTTTCATTTATATTTCCAATTAGTCTCTATCCTTCAAAAATAATAAGAGAAGAGAAAATGAAAAGGGATGTTGTTCACATTTTCAAAAACAAGAAAACATTTAATAAATATGTGTTGCAACTTTCAACGAAGATAACTTTTGACTCGGGTATCGAAACGACTATTATAATATATCAAATAGAAGCTCGTATCAAATTACACAATATTATTTGGTTAATCTCCGGAAAATATTTTCGGTACCCAAATTGAATCATTTACAGCACCTACTGAGAATTTAAATCTTCTGACTCACCATTTTCATTTTACTTACTTTTGGTTTAATTCAATAGCGCTATAAATGAGATACTGGTGCCAACCGAGGGTTTTTCTTTTATATTTTCAATCAGTCTCTATCCTTCAAAAATAATAAGAGAAGAGAAAATGAAAGGGGATGTTGTTCACATTTTCAAAAACAACAAAACATTTAATAAATATTTGTTGCAACTTTCAACTTAGATAACTTCTGACTCGGATATCGAAACGACTATTATAATATATCAAATCGAAGCTCGTATCAAATTACACAATATTATTTGGTTAATATGAGGAAAATATTTTCGGTACCCAAATTGAATCATTTACAGTACCTACTGAGAATTTAAATCTTCTGACTCACCATTTTCATTTTACTTACTTTTGGTTTAATTCAATAGCGCTATAAATGAGATACTGGTGCCAACCGAGGGTTTTTCATTTATATTTTCAATCAGTCTCTATCCTTCAAAAATAATAAAAGAAGAGAAAATGAAAGGGGATGATGTTCACATTTTCAAAAACAACAAAACATTTAATAAATATGCATTGCAAATTTCAACGGAGATAACTTTTGACTCGGGTATCGAAAGGACTATTATAATATATCAAATCGAAGCTCGTGTCAAATTACAAAATATGATTTTGTCTCTCTGAGGAAAATATTTTCGGTACCCAAATTGAATCATTTACAGCACCAATTGAGAATTTATTATTTCTTACTCATCATTTTCATTTTACTTACTTCCTACTTAATTCAACAGTGCTATAAATGAGATACTGATGCCAACCGAGGGTTTTTCATTTATATTTCCAATTAGTCTCTATCCTTCAAAAATAATAAGAGAAGAGAAAATGAAAAGGGATGTTGTTCACATTTTCAAAAACAAGAAAACATTTAATAAATATGTGTTGCAACTTTCAACGAAGATAACTTTTGACTCGGGTATCGAAACGACTATTATAATATATCAAATAGAAGCTCGTATCAAATTACACAATATTATTTGGTTAATCTCAGGAAAATATTTTCGGTACCCAAATTGAAGCATTTACAGCACCTACTGAGAATTTAATATTTCTTACTCATCATTTTCATTTTACTTACTTCCTATTTAATTCAACAGTGCTATAAATGAGATACTGATGCCAACCGAGGGTTTTTCATTTATATTTTCAATTAGTCTCTATCCTTCAAAAATAATAAGAGAAGAGAAAATGAAAAGGGATGTTGTTCACATTTTCAAAAACAAGAAAACATTTAATAAATATGTGTTGCAACTTTCAACGAAGATAACTTTTGACTCGGGTATCGAAACGACTATTATAATATATCAAATAGAAGCTCGTATCAAATTACACAATATTATTTGGTTAATCTCAGGAAAATATTTTCGGTACCCAAATTGAATCATTTACAGCACCTACTGAGAATTTAAATCTTCTGACTCACCATTTTCATTTTACTTACTTTTGGTTTAATTCAATAGCGCTATAAATGAGATACTGGTGCCAACCGAGGGTTTTTCTTTTATATTTTCAATCAGTCTCTATCCTTCAAAAATAATAAGAGAAGAGAAAATGAAAGGGGATGTTGTTCACATTTTCAAAAACAACAAAACATTTAATAAATATGTGTTGCAACTTTCAACTTAGATAACTTCTGACTCGGATATCGAAACGACTATTATAATATATCAAATCGAAGCTCGTATCAAATTACACAATATTATTTGGTTAATATGAGGAAAATATTTTCGGTACCCAAATTGAATCATTTACAGCACCTACTGAGAATTTAAATCTTCTGACTCACCATTTTCATTTTACTTACTTTTGGTTTAATTCAATAGCGCTATAAATGAGATACTGGTGCCAACCGAGGGTTTTTCATTTATATTTTCAATCAGTCTCTATCCTTCAGAAATAATAAAAGAAGAGAAAATGAAAGGGGATGATGTTCACATTTTCAAAAACAACAAAACATTTAATAAATATGCATTGCAAATTTCAACGGAGATAACTTTTGACTCGGGTATCGAAAGGACTATTATAATATATCAAATCGAAGCTCGTGTCAAATTACAAAATATGATTTTGTCTCTCTGAGGAAAATATTTTCGGTACCCAAATTGAATCATTTACAGCACCAATTGAGAATTTATTATTTCTTACTCACCATTTTTATATTACTTACTTCCGGTTTAATTCAATAGCGCTATAAATGAGATCCTGATGCCTACCAAGGGTTTTTCATTTATATTTTCAATTAGTCTCTATCCTTCAAAAATAATAAGAGAAGAGAAAATGAAAAGGGATGTTGTTCACATTTTCAAAAACAAGAAAACATTTAATAAATATGTGTTGCAACTTTCAACGGAGATAACTTTTGACTCGGGTCTCGAAACGACTATTATAATATATCAAATAGAAGCTCGTATCAAATTACACAATATTATTTGGTTAATCTCAGGAAAATATTTTCGGTACCCAAATTGAATCATTTACAGCACCTACTGAGAATTTAAATCTTCTGACTCACCATTTTCATTTTACTTACATTTGGTTTAATTCAATAGCGCTATAAATGAGATACTGGTGCCAACCGAGGGTTTTTCTTTTATATTTTCAATCAGTCTCTATCCTTCAAAAATAATAAGAGAAGAGAAAATGAAAGGGGATGTTGTTCTCATTTTCAAAAACAACAAAACATTTAATAATTATGCGTTGCAACTTTCAACGGAGATAACTTTTGACTCGGGTATCGAAACGACTATTATAATATATCAAATCGAAGCTCGTATGAAATTACACAATATTATTTGGTTAATCGCAGGAAAATATTTTCGGTACCCAAATTGAAGCATTTACAGCACCTACTGAGAATTTAATATTTCTTACTCATCATTTTCATTTTACTTACTTCCTATTTAATTCAACAGTGCTATAAATGAGATACTGATGCCAACCGAGGGTTTTTCATTTATATTTTCAATTAGTCTCTATCCTTCAAAAATAATAAGAGAAGAGAAAATGAAAAGGGATGTTGTTCACATTTTCAAAAACAAGAAAACATTTAATAAATATGTGTTGCAACTTTCAACGAAGATAACTTTTGACTCGGGTATCGAAATGACTATTATAATATATCAAATAGAAGCTCGTATCAAATTACACAATATTATTTGGTTAATCTCAGGAAAATATTTTCGGTACGCAAATTGAATCATTTACAGCACCTACTGAGAATTTAAATCTTCTGACTCACCATTTTCATTTTACTTACTTTTGGTTTAATTCAATAGCGCTATAAATGAGATACTGGTGCCAACCGAGGGTTTTTCTTTTATATTTTCAATCAGTCTCTATCCTTCAAAAATAATAAGAGAAGAGAAAATGAAAGGGGATGTTGTTCACATTTTCAAAAACAACAAAACATTTAATAAATATGTGTTGCAACTTTCAACTTAGATAACTTCTGACTCGGATATCGAAACGACTATTATAATATATCAAATCGAAGCTCGTATCAAATTACACAATATTATTTGGTTAATCTCAGGAAAATATTTTCGGTACCCAAATTGAATCATTTACAACACCTACTGAGAATTTAAATCTTTTGACTCACCATTTTCATTTTACTTACTTTTGGTTTAATTCAATAGCGCTATAAATGAGATACCGGTGCCAACCGAGGGTTTTTCTTTTATATTTTCAATCAGTCTCTATCCTTCAAAAATAATAAGAGAAGAGAAAATGAAAGGGGATGTTGTTGACATTTTCAAAAACAACAAAACATTTAATAAATATGCGTTGCAAGTTTCAACTTAGATAACTTCTGACTCGGGTATCGAAACGACTATTATAATATATTAAATCGAAACTCGTATCAAATTACACAATATTATTTGGTTAATCTCAGGAAAATATTTTCGGTACCCAAATTGAATCATTTACAGCACTTATCGAGGAGTTAATGTTTTTGACGCACCATTTTCATTTTACTTACTTCCGGTTTAATTCAATAGCACTATAAAAGAGATACTGGTGCCAACCGAGGGTTTTTCATTTATATTTGCAATAAGTCTCTATCCTTCAAAAATAATAAGAGAAGATACATTGAAAAGGGATGTTGTTCACATTTTTAAAAACAACAAAAAATTTAATATATATGTGTTGCAACTTTCAACGGAGATAACTTTTGACTCGGGTATCAAAACGACTATTATAATATATCAAATCGAAGCTCGTATCAAATTACACAATATTATTTGGTTAATCTCAGGAAAATATTTTCGGTACCCAAATTGAAGCATTTACAGCACCTACTGAGAATTTAATATTTCTTACTCATCATTTTCATTTTACTTACTTCCTATTTAATTCAACAGTGCTATAAATGAGATACTGATGCCAACCGAGGGTTTTTCATTTATATTTTCAATTAGTCTCTATCCTTCAAAAATAATAAGAGAAGAGAAAATGAAAAGGGATGTTGTTCACATTTTCAAAAACAAGAAAACATTTAATAAATATGTGTTGCAACTTTCAACGGAGATAACTTTTGACTCGGGTCTCGAAACGACTATTATAATATATCAAATAGAAGCTCGTATCAAATTACACAATATTATTTGGTTAATCTCAGGAAAATATTTTCGGTACCCAAATTGAATCATTTACAGCACCTACTGAGAATTTAAATCTTCTGACTCACCATTTTCATTTTACTTACATTTGGTTTAATTCAATAGCGCTATAAATGAGATACTGGTGCCAACCGAGGGTTTTTCTTTTATATTTTCAATCAGTCTCTATCCTTCAAAAATAATAAGAGAAGAGAAAATGAAAGGGGATGTTGTTCTCATTTTCAAAAACAACAAAACATTTAATAATTATGCGTTGCAACTTTCAACGGAGATAACTTTTGACTCGGGTATCGAAACGACTATTATAATATATCAAATCGAAGCTCGTATGAAATTACACAATATTATTTGGTTAATCGCAGGAAAATATTTTCGGTACCCAAATTGAAGCATTTACAGCACCTACTGAGAATTTAATATTTCTTACTCATCATTTTCATTTTACTTACTTCCTATTTAATTCAACAGTGCTATAAATGAGATACTGATGCCAACCGAGGGTTTTTCATTTATATTTTCAATTAGTCTCTATCCTTCAAAAATAATAAGAGAAGAGAAAATGAAAAGGGATGTTGTTCACATTTTCAAAAACAAGAAAACATTTAATAAATATGTGTTGCAACTTTCAACGAAGATAACTTTTGACTCGGGTATCGAAATGACTATTATAATATATCAAATAGAAGCTCGTATCAAATTACACAATATTATTTGGTTAATCTCAGGAAAATATTTTCGGTACGCAAATTGAATCATTTACAGCACCTACTGAGAATTTAAATCTTCTGACTCACCATTTTCATTTTACTTACTTTTGGTTTAATTCAATAGCGCTATAAATGAGATACTGGTGCCAACCGAGGGTTTTTCTTTTATATTTTCAATCAGTCTCTATCCTTCAAAAATAATAAGAGAAGAGAAAATGAAAGGGGATGTTGTTCACATTTTCAAAAACAACAAAACATTTAATAAATATGTGTTGCAACTTTCAACTTAGATAACTTCTGACTTGGATATCGAAACGACTATTATAATATATCAAATCGAAGCTCGTATCAAATTACACAATATTATTTGGTTAATCTCAGGAAAATATTTTCGGTACCCAAATTGAATCATTTACAACACCTACTGAGAATTTAAATCTTTTGACTCACCATTTTCATTTTACTTACTTTTGGTTTAATTCAATAGCGCTATAAATGAGATACCGGTGCCAACCGAGGGTTTTTCTTTTATATTTTCAATCAGTCTCTATCCTTCAAAAATAATAAGAGAAGAGAAAATGAAAGGGGATGTTGTTGACATTTTCAAAAACAACAAAACATTTAATAAATATGCGTTGCAAGTTTCAACTTAGATAACTTTTGACTCGGGTATCGAAACGACTATTATAACATATCAAATCGAAGCTCGTATCAAATTACACAATTTTATTTGGTTAATCTCAATAAAATATTTTCGGTACCCAAATTGAATCATTTACAGCACTTATCGAGGATTTAATGTTTTTGACGCACCATTTTCATTTTACTTACTTCCGGTTTAATTCAATAGCGCTATAAAGGAGATACTAGTGCCAACCGAGGGTTTTTCATTTATATTTTCAATAAGTCTCTATCCTTCAAAAATAATAAGAGAAGATACATTGAAAAGGGATGTTGTTCACATTTTTAAAAACAACAAAAAATTTAATATATATGTGTTGCAACTTTCAACGGAGATAACTTTTGACTCGGGTATCAAAACGACTATTATAATATATCAAATCGAAGCTCGTATCAAATTACACAATATTATTTGGTTAATCTCGGGAAAATATTTTCGGTACCCAAATTGAAGCATTTACAGCACCTACTGAGAATTTAATATTTCTTACTCATCATTTTCATTTTACTTACTTCCTATTTAATTCAACAGTGCTATAAATGAGATACTGATGCCAACCGAGGGTTTTTCATTTATATTTTCAATTAGTCTCTATCCTTCAAAAATAATAAGAGAAGAGAAAATGAAAAGGGATGTTGTTCACATTTTCAAAAACAAGAAAACATTTAATAAATATGTGTTGCAACTTTCAACGGAGATAACTTTTGACTCGGGTCTCGAAACGACTATTATAATATATCAAATAGAAGCTCGTATCAAATTACACAATATTATTTGGTTAATCTCAGGAAAATATTTTCGGTACCCAAATTGAATCATTTACAGCACCTACTGAGAATTTAAATCTTCTGACTCACCATTTTCATTTTACTTACATTTGGTTTAATTCAATAACGCTATAAATGAGATACTGGTGCCAACCGAGGGTTTTTCTTTTATATTTTCAATCAGTCTCTATCCTTCAAAAATAATAAGAGAAGAGAAAATGAAAGGGGATGTTGTTCTCATTTTCAAAAACAACAAAACATTTAATAATTATGCGTTGCAACTTTCAACGGAGATAACTTTTGACTCGGGTATCGAAACGACTATTATAATATATCAAATCGAAGCTCGTATGAAATTACACAATATTATTTGGTTAATCGCAGGAAAATATTTTCGGTACCCAAATTGAAGCATTTACAGCACCTACTGAGAATTTAATATTTCTTACTCATCATTTTCATTTTACTTACTTTTGGTTTAATTCAATAGCGCTATAAATGAGATACTGGTGCCAACCGAGGGTTTTTCATTTATATTTTCAATCAGTCTCTATCCTTCAAAAATAATAAAAGAAGAGAAAATGAAAGGGGATGTTGTTGACATTTTCAAAAACAACAAAACATTTAATAAATATGCGTTGCAAGTTTCAACTTAGATAACTTCTGACTCGGGTATCGAAACGACTATTATAATATATTAAATCGAAGCTCGTATCAAATTACACAATATTATTTTGTTAATCTCAGGAAAATATTTTCGGTACCCAAATTGAATCATTTACAGCACTTATCGAGGAGTTAATGTTTTTGACGCACCATTTTCATTTTACTTACTTCCGGTTTAATTCAATAGCACTATAAAAGAGATACTGGTGCCAACCGAGGGTTTTTCATTTATATTTGCAATAAGTCTCTATCCTTCAAAAATAATAAGAGAAGATACATTGAAAAGGGATGTTGTTCACATTTTTAAAAACAACAAAAAATTTAATATATATGTGTTGCAACTTTCAACGGAGATAACTTTTGACTCGGGTATCAAAACGACTATTATAATATATCAAATCGAAGCTCGTATCAAATTACACAATATTATTTGGTTAATCTCGGGAAAATATTTTCGGTACCCAAATTGAAGCATTTACAGCACCTACTGAGAATTTAATATTTCTTACTCATCATTTTCATTTTACTTACTTCCTATTTAATTCAACAGTGCTATAAATGAGATACTGATGCCAACCGAGGGTTTTTCATTTATATTTTCAATTAGTCTCTATCCTTCAAAAATAATAAGAGAAGAGAAAATGAAAAGGGATGTTGTTCACATTTTCAAAAACAAGAAAACATTTAATAAATATGTGTTGCAACTTTCAACGGAGATAACTTTTGACTCGGGTCTCGAAACGACTATTATAATATATCAAATAGAAGCTCGTATCAAATTACACAATATTATTTGGTTAATCTCAGGAAAATATTTTCGGTACCCAAATTGAATCATTTACAGCAACTACTGAGAATTTAAATCTTCTGACTCACCATTTTCATTTTACTTACATTTGGTTTAATTCAATAGCGCTATAAATGAGATACTGGTGCCAACCGAGGGTTTTTCTTTTATATTTTCAATCAGTCTCTATCCTTCAAAAATAATAAGAGAAGAGAAAATGAAAGGGGATGTTGTTCTCATTTTCAAAAACAACAAAACATTTAATAATTATGCGTTGCAACTTTCAACGGAGATAACTTTTGACTCGGGTATCGAAACGACTATTATAATATATCAAATCGAAGCTCGTATGAAATTACACAATATTATTTGGTTAATCGCAGGAAAATATTTTCGGTACCCAAATTGAAGCATTTACAGCACCTACTGAGAATTTAATATTTCTTACTCATCATTTTCATTTTACTTACTTCCTATTTAATTCAACAGTGCTATAAATGAGATACTGATGCCAACCGAGGGTTTTTCATTTATATTTTCAATTAGTCTCTATCCTTCAAAAATAATAAGAGAAGAGAAAATGAAAAGGGATGTTGTTCACATTTTCAAAAACAAGAAAACATTTAATAAATATGTGTTGCAACTTTCAACGAAGATAACTTTTGACTCGGGTATCGAAATGACTATTATAATATATCAAATAGAAGCTCGTATCAAATTACACAATATTATTTGGTTAATCTCAGGAAAATATTTTCGGTACGCAAATTGAATCATTTACAGCACCTACTGAGAATTTAAATCTTCTGACTCACCATTTTCATTTTACTTACTTTTGGTTTAATTCAATAGCGCTATAAATGAGATACTGGTGCCAACCGAGGGTTTTTCTTTTATATTTTCAATCAGTCTCTATCCTTCAAAAATAATAAGAGAAGAGAAAATGAAAGGGGATGTTGTTCACATTTTCAAAAACAACAAAACATTTAATAAATATGTGTTGCAACTTTCAACTTAGATAACTTCTGACTCGGATATCGAAACGACTATTATAATATATCAAATCGAAGCTCGTATCAAATTACACAATATTATTTGGTTAATCTCAGGAAAATATTTTCGGTACCCAAATTGAATCATTTACAACACCTACTGAGAATTTAAATCTTTTGACTCACCATTTTCATTTTACTTACTTTTGGTTTAATTCAATAGCGCTATAAATGAGATACCGGTGCCAACCGAGGGTTTTTCTTTTATATTTTCAATCAGTCTCTATCCTTCAAAAATAATAAGAGAAGAGAAAATGAAAGGGGATGTTGTTGACATTTTCAAAAACAACAAAACATTTAATAAATATGCGTTGCAAGTTTCAACTTAGATAACTTCTGACTCGGGTATCGAAACGACTATTATAATATATTAAATCGAAGCTCGTATCAAATTACACAATATTATTTGGTTAATCTCAGGAAAATATTTTCGGTACCCAAATTGAATCATTTACAGCACTTATCGAGGAGTTAATGTTTTTGACGCACCATTTTCATTTTACTTACTTCCGGTTTAATTCAATAGCACTATAAAAGAGATACTGGTGCCAACCGAGGGTTTTTCCTTTATATTTGCAATAAGTCTCTATCCTTCAAAAATAATAAGAGAAGATACATTGAAAAGGGATGTTGTTCACATTTTTAAAAACAACAAAAAATTTAATATATATGTGTTGCAACTTTCAACGGAGATAACTTTTGACTCGGGTATCAAAACGACTATTATAATATATCAAATCGAAGCTCGTATCAAATTACACAATATTATTTGGTTAATCTCGGGAAAATATTTTCGGTACCCAAATTGAAGCATTTACAGCACCTACTGAGAATTTAATATTTCTTACTCATCATTTTCATTTTACTTACTTCCTATTTAATTCAACAGTGCTATAAATGAGATACTGATGCCAACCGAGGGTTTTTCATTTATATTTTCAATTAGTCTCTATCCTTCAAAAATAATAAGAGAAGAGAAAATGAAAAGGGATGTTGTTCACATTTTCAAAAACAAGAAAACATTTAATAAATATGTGTTGCAACTTTCAACGGAGATAACTTTTGACTCGGGTCTCGAAACGACTATTATAATATATCAAATAGAAGCTCGTATCAAATTACACAATATTATTTGGTTAATCTCAGGAAAATATTTTCGGTACCCAAATTGAATCATTTACAGCACCTACTGAGAATTTAAATCTTCTGACTCACCATTTTCATTTTACTTACATTTGGTTTAATTCAATAGCGCTATAAATGAGATACTGGTGCCAACCGAGGGTTTTTCTTTTATATTTTCAATCAGTCTCTATCCTTCAAAAATAATAAGAGAAGAGAAAATGAAAGGGGATGTTGTTCTCATTTTCAAAAACAACAAAACATTTAATAATTATGCGTTGCAACTTTCAACGGAGATAACTTTTGACTCGGGTATCGAAACGACTATTATAATATATCAAATCGAAGCTCGTATGAAATTACACAATATTATTTGGTTAATCGCAGGAAAATATTTTCGGTACCCAAATTGAAGCATTTACAGCACCTACTGAGAATTTAATATTTCTTACTCATCATTTTCATTTTACTTACTTTTGGTTTAATTCAATAGCGCTATAAATGAGATACTGGTGCCAACCGAGGGTTTTTCATTTATATTTTCAATCAGTCTCTATCCTTCAAAAATAATAAAAGAAGAGAAAATGAAAGGGGATGATGTTCACATTTTCAAAAACAACAAAACATTTAATAAATATGCATTGCAAATTTCAACGGAGATAACTTTTGACTCGGGTATCGAAAGGACTATTATAATATATCAAATCGAAGCTCGTGTCAAATTACAAAATATGATTTTGTCTCTCTGAGGAAAATATTTTCGGTACCCAAATTGAATCATTTACAGCACCAATTGAGAATTTATTATTTCTTACTCATCATTTTCATTTTACTTACTTCCTACTTAATTCAACAGTGCTATAAATGAGATACTGATGCCAACCGAGGGTTTTTCATTTATATTTCCAATTAGTCTCTATCCTTCAAAAATAATAAGAGAAGAGAAAATGAAAAGGGATGTTGTTCACATTTTCAAAAACAAGAAAACATTTAATAAATATGTGTTGCAACTTTCAACGAAGATAACTTTTGACTCGGGTATCGAAACGACTATTATAATATATCAAATAGAAGCTCGTATCAAATTACACAATATTATTTGGTTAATCTCAGGAAAATATTTTCGGTACCCAAATTGAAGCATTTACGGCACCTACTGAGAATTTAATATTTCTTACTCATCATTTTCATTTTACTTACTTCCTATTTAATTCAACAGTGCTATAAATGAGATACTGATGCCAACCGAGGGTTTTTCATTTATATTTTCAATTAGTCTCTATCCTTCAAAAATAATAAGAGAAGAGAAAATGAAAAGGGATGTTGTTCACATTTTCAAAAACAAGAAAACATTTAATAAATATGTGTTGCAACTTTCAACGGAGATAACTTTTGACTCGGGTCTCGAAACGACTATTATAATATATCAAAAAGAAGCTCGTATCAAATTACACAATATTATTTGGTTAATCTCAGGAAAATATTTTCGGTACCCAAATTGAATCATTTACAGCACCTACTGAGAATTTAAATCTTCTGACTCACCATTTTCATTTTACTTACATTTGGTTTAATTCAATAGCGCTATAAATGAGATACTGGTGCCAACCGAGGGTTTTTCTTTTATATTTTCAATCAGTCTCTATCCTTCAAAAATAATAAGAGAAGAGAAAATGAAAGGGGATGTTGTTCACATTTTCAAAAACAACAAAACATTTAATAAATATGCATTGCAACTTTCAACGGAGATAACTTTTGACTCGGGTATCGAAACGACTATTATAATATATCAAATCGAAGCTCGTATGAAATTACACAATATTATTTGGTTAATCGTAGGAAAATATTTTCGGTACCCAAATTGAAGCATTTACAGCACCTACTGAGAATTTAATATTTCTTACTCATCATTTTCATTTTACTTACTTCCTACTTAATTCAACAGTGCTATAAATGAGATACTGATGCCAACCGAGGGTTTTTCATTTATATTTCCAATTAGTCTCTATCCTTCAAAAATAATAAGAGAAGAGAAAATGAAAAGGGATGTTGTTCACATTTTCAAAAACAAGAAAACATTTAATAAATATGTGTTGCAACTTTCAACGAAGATAACTTTTGCTCGGGTATCGAAACGACTATTATAATATATCAAATAGAAGCTCGTATCAAATTACACAATATTATTTGGTTAATCTCAGGAAAATATTTTCGGTACCCAAATTGAATCATTTACAGCACCTACTGAGAATTTAAATCTTCTGACTCACCATTTTCATTTTACTTACTTTTGGTTTAATTCAATAGCGCTATAAATGAGATACTGGTGCCAACCGAGGGTTTTTCTTTTATATTTTCAATCAGTCTCTATCCTTCAAAAATAATAAGAGAAGAGAAAATGAAAGGGGATGTTGTTCACATTTTCAAAAACAACAAAACATTTAATAAATATGTGTTGCAACTTTCAACTTAGATAACTTCTGACTCGGATATCGAAACGACTATTATAATATATCAAATCGAAGCTCGTATCAAATTACACAATATTATTTGGTTAATATGAGGAAAATATTTTCGGTACCCAAATTGAATCATTTACAGCACCTACTGAGAATTTAAATCTTCTGACTCACCATTTTCATTTTACTTACTTTTGGTTTAATTCAATAGCGCTATAAATGAGATACTGGTGCCAACCGAGGGTTTTTCATTTATATTTTCAATCAGTCTCTATCCTTCAGAAATAATAAAAGAAGAGAAAATGAAAGGGGATGATGTTCACATTTTCAAAAACAACAAAACATTTAATAAATATGCATTGCAAATTTCAACGGAGATAACTTTTGACTCGGGTATCGAAAGGACTATTATAATATATCAAATCGAAGCTCGTGTCAAATTACAAAATATGATTTTGTCTCTCTGAGGAAAATATTTTCGGTACCCAAATTGAATCATTTACAGCACCAATTGAGAATTTATTATTTCTTACTCACCATTTTTATATTACTTACTTCCGGTTTAATTCAATAGCGCTATAAATGAGATCCTGATGCCTACCAAGGGTTTTTCATTTATATTTTCAATTAGTCTCTATCCTTCAAAAATAATAAGAGAAGAGAAAATGAAAAGGGATGTTGTTCACATTTTCAAAAACAAGAAAACATTTAATAAATATGTGTTGCAACTTTCAACGGAGATAACTTTTGACTCGGGTCTCGAAACGACTATTATAATATATCAAATAGAAGCTCGTATCAAATTACACAATATTATTTGGTTAATCTCAGGAAAATATTTTCGGTACCCAAATTGAATCATTTACAGCACCTACTGAGAATTTAAATCTTCTGACTCACCATTTTCATTTTACTTACATTTGGTTTAATTCAATAGCGCTATAAATGAGATACTGGTGCCAACCGAGGGTTTTTCTTTTATATTTTCAATCAGTCTCTATCCTTCAAAAATAATAAGAGAAGAGAAAATGAAAGGGGATGTTGTTCTCATTTTCAAAAACAACAAAACATTTAATAATTATGCGTTGCAACTTTCAACGGAGATAACTTTTGACTCGGGTATCGAACGACTATTATAATATATCAAATCGAAGCTCGTATGAAATTACACAATATTATTTGGTTAATCGCAGGAAAATATTTTCGGTACCCAAATTGAAGCATTTACAGCACCTACTGAGAATTTAATATTTCTTACTCATCATTTTCATTTTACTTACTTCCTATTTAATTCAACAGTGCTATAAATGAGATACTGATGCCAACCGAGGGTTTTTCATTTATATTTTCAATTAGTCTCTATCCTTCAAAAATAATAAGAGAAGAGAAAATGAAAAGGGATGTTGTTCACATTTTCAAAAACAAGAAAACATTTAATAAATATGTGTTGCAACTTTCAACGAAGATAACTTTTGACTCGGGTATCGAAATGACTATTATAATATATCAAATAGAAGCTCGTATCAAATTACACAATATTATTTGGTTAATCTCAGGAAAATATTTTCGGTACGCAAATTGAATCATTTACAGCACCTACTGAGAATTTAAATCTTCTGACTCACCATTTTCATTTTACTTACTTTTGGTTTAATTCAATAGCGCTATAAATGAGATACTGGTGCCAACCGAGGGTTTTTCTTTTATATTTTCAATCAGTCTCTATCCTTCAAAAATAATAAGAGAAGAGAAAATGAAAGGGGATGTTGTTCACATTTTCAAAAACAACAAAACATTTAATAAATATGTGTTGCAACTTTCAACTTAGATAACTTCTGACTCGGATATCGAAACGACTATTATAATATATCAAATCGAAGCTCGTATCAAATTACACAATATTATTTGGTTAATCTCAGGAAAATATTTTCGGTACCCAAATTGAATCATTTACAACACCTACTGAGAATTTAAATCTTTTGACTCACCATTTTCATTTTACTTACTTTTGGTTTAATTCAATAGCGCTATAAATGAGATACCGGTGCCAACCGAGGGTTTTTCTTTAATATTTTCAATCAGTCTCTATCCTTCAAAAATAATAAGAGAAGAGAAAATGAAAGGGGATGTTGTTGACATTTTCAAAAACAACAAAACATTTAATAAATATGCGTTGCAAGTTTCAACTTAGATAACTTCTGACTCGGGTATCGAAACGACTATTATAATATATTAAATCGAAGCTCGTATCAAATTACACAATATTATTTGGTTAATCTCAGGAAAATATTTTCGGTACCCAAATTGAATCATTTACAGCACTTATCGAGGAGTTAATGTTTTTGACGCACCATTTTCATTTTACTTACTTCCGGTTTAATTCAATAGCACTATAAAAGAGATACTGGTGCCAACCGAGGGTTTTTCATTTATATTTTCAATAAGTCTCTATCCTTCAAAAATAATAAGAGAAGATACATTGAAAAGGGATGTTGTTCACATTTTTAAAAACAACAAAAAATTTAATATATATGTGTTGCAACTTTCAACGGAGATAACTTTTGACTCGGGTATCAAAACGACTATTATAATATATCAAATCGAAGCTCGTATCAAATTACACAATATTATTTGGTTAATCTCAGGAAAATATTTTCGGTACCCAAATTGAAGCATTTATAGCACCTACTGAGAATTTAATATTTCTTACTCATCATTTTCATTTTACTTACTTCCTATTTAATTCAACAGTGCTATAAATGAGATACTGATGCCAACCGAGGGTTTTTCATTTATATTTTCAATTAGTCTCTATCCTTCAAAAATAATAAGAGAAGAGAAAATGAAAAGGGATGTTGTTCACATTTTCAAAAACAAGAAAACATTTAATAAATATGTGTTGCAACTTTCAACGGAGATAACTTTTGACTCGGGTCTCGAAACGACTATTATAATATATCAAATAGAAGCTCGTATCAAATTACACAATATTATTTGGTTAATCTCAGGAAAATATTTTCGGTACCCAAATTGAATCATTTACAGCACCTACTGAGAATTTAAATCTTCTGACTCACCATTTTCATTTTACTTACATTTGGTTTAATTCAATAGCGCTATAAATGAGATACTGGTGCCAACCGAGGGTTTTTCTTTTATATTTTCAATCAGTCTCTATCCTTCAAAAATAATAAGAGAAGAGAAAATGAAAGGGGATGTTGTTCTCATTTTCAAAAACAACAAAACATTTAATAATTATGCGTTGCAACTTTCAACGGAGATAACTTTTGACTCGGGTATCGAAACGACTATTATAATATATCAAATCGAAGCTCGTATGAAATTACACAATATTATTTGGTTAATCGCAGGAAAATATTTTCGGTACCCAAATTGAAGCATTTACAGCACCTACTGAGAATTTAATATTTCTTACTCATCATTTTCATTTTACTTACTTCCTATTTAATTCAACAGTGCTATAAATGAGATACTGATGCCAACCGAGGGTTTTTCATTTATATTTTCAATTAGTCTCTATCCTTCAAAAATAATAAGAGAAGAGAAAATGAAAAGGGATGTTGTTCACATTTTCAAAAACAAGAAAACATTTAATAAATATGTGTTGCAACATTCAACGAAGATAACTTTTGACTCGGGTATCGAAATGACTATCATAATATATCAAATAGAAGCTCGTATCAAATTACACAATATTATTTGGTTAATCTCAGGAAAATATTTTCGGTACCCAAATTGAATCATTTACAGCACCTACTGAGAATTTAAATCTTCTGACTCACCATTTTCATTTTACTTACTTTTGGTTTAATTCAATAGCGCTATAAATGAGATACTGGTGCCAACCGAGGGTTTTTCTTTTATATTTTCAATCAGTCTCTATCCTTCAAAAATAATAAGAGAAGAGAAAATGAAAGGGGATGTTGTTCACATTTTCAAAAACAACAAAACATTTAATAAATATGTGTTGCAACTTTCAACTTAGATAACTTCTGACTCGGATATCGAAACGACTATTATAATATATCAAATCGAAGCTCGTATCAAATTACACAATATTATTTGGTTAATCTCAGGAAAATATTTTCGGTACCCAAATTGAATCATTTACAACACCTACTGAGAATTTAAATCTTTTGACTCACCATTTTCATTTTACTTACTTTTGGTTTAATTCAATAGCGCTATAAATGAGATACCGGTGCCAACCGAGGGTTTTTCTTTTATATTTTCAATCAGTCTCTATCCTTCAAAAATAATAAGAGAAGAGAAAATGAAAGGGGATGTTGTTGACATTTTCAAAAACAACAAAACATTTAATAAATATGCGTTGCAAGTTTCAACTTAGATAACTTCTGACTCGGGTATCGAAACGACTATTATAATATATTAAATCGAAGCTCGTATCAAATTACACAATATTATTTGGTTAATCTCAGGAAAATATTTTCGGTACCCAAATTGAATCATTTACAGCACTTATCGAGGAGTTAATGTTTTTGACGCACCATTTTCATTTTACTTACTTCCGGTTTAATTCAATAGCACTATAAAAGAGATACTGGTGCCAACCGAGGGTTTTTCATTTATATTTGCAATAAGTCTCTATCCTTCAAAAATAATAAGAGAAGATACATTGAAAAGGGATGTTGTTCACATTTTTAAAAACAACAAAAAATTTAATATATATGTGTTGCAACTTTCAACGGAGATAACTTTTGACTCGGGTATCAAAACGACTATTATAATATATCAAATCGAAGCTCGTATCAAATTACACAATATTATTTGGTTAATCTCAGGAAAATATTTTCGGTACCCAAATTGAAGCATTTATAGCACCTACTGAGAATTTAATATTTCTTACTCATCATTTTCATTTTACTTACTTCCTATTTAATTCAACAGTGCTATAAATGAGATACTGATGCCAACCGAGGGTTTTTCATTTATATTTTCAATTAGTCTCTATCCTTCAAAAATAATAAGAGAAGAGAAAATGAAAAGGGATGTTGTTCACATTTTCAAAAACAAGAAAACATTTAATAAATATGTGTTGCAACTTTCAACGGAGATAACTTTTGACTCGGGTCTCGAAACGACTATTATAATATATCAAATAGAAGCTCGTATCAAATTACACAATATTATTTGGTTAATCTCAGGAAAATATTTTCGGTACCCAAATTGAATCATTTACAGCACCTACTGAGAATTTAAATCTTCTGACTCACCATTTTCATTTTACTTACATTTGGTTTAATTCAATAGCGCTATAAATGAGATACTGGTGCCAACCGAGGGTTTTTCTTTTATATTTTCAATCAGTCTCTATCCTTCAAAAATAATAAGAGAAGAGAAAATGAAAGGGGATGTTGTTCACATTTTCAAAAACAACAAAACATTTAATAATTATGCGTTGCAACTTTCAACGGAGATAACTTTTGACTCGGGTATCGAAACGACTATTATAATATATCAAATCGAAGCTCGTATGAAATTACACAATATTATTTGGTTAATCGCAGGAAAATATTTTCGGTACCCAAATTGAATCATTTACAGCACTTATCGAGGAGTTAATGTTTTTGACGCACCATTTTCATTTTACTTACTTCCGGTTTAATTCAATAGCACTATAAAAGAGATACTGGTGCCAACCGAGGGTTTTTCATTTATATTTGCAATAAGTCTCTATCCTTCAAAAATAATAAGAGAAGATACATTGAAAAGGGATGTTGTTCACATTTTTAAAAACAACAAAAAATTTAATATATATGTGTTGCAACTTTCAACGGAGATAACTTTTGACTCGGGTATCAAAACGACTATTATAATATATCAAATCGAAGCTCGTATCAAATTACACAATATTATTTGGTTAATCTCAGGAAAATATTTTCGGTACCCAAATTGAAGCATTTATAGCACCTACTGAGAATTTAATATTTCTTACTCATCATTTTCATTTTACTTACTTCCTATTTAATTCAACAGTGCTATAAATGAGATACTGATGCCAACCGAGGGTTTTTCATTTATATTTTCAATTAGTCTCTATCCTTCAAAAATAATAAGAGAAGAGAAAATGAAAAGGGATGTTGTTCACATTTTCAAAAACAAGAAAACATTTAATAAATATGTGTTGCAACTTTCAACGAAGATAACTTTTGACTCGGGTATCGAAATGACTACTATAATATATCAAATAGAAGCTCGTATCAAATTACACAATATTATTTGGTTAATCTCAGGAAAATATTTTCGGTACCCAAATTGAATCATTTACAGCACCTACTGAGAATTTAAATCTTCTGACTCACCATTTTCATTTTACTTACTTTTGGTTTAATTCAATAGCGCTATAAATGAGATACTGGTGCCAACCGAGGGTTTTTCTTTTATATTTTCAATCAGTCTCTATCCTTCAAAAATAATAAGAGAAGAGAAAATGAAAGGGGATGTTGTTCACATTTTCAAAAATTACAAAACATTTAATAAATATGTGTTGCAACTTTCAACTTAGATAACTTCTGACTCGGATATCGAAACGACTATTATAATATATCAAATCGAAGCTCGTATCAAATTACACAATATTATTTTGTTAATATGAGGAAAATATTTTCCGTACCCAAATTGAATCATTTACAGCACCTACTGAGAATTTAAATCTTCTGACTCACCATTTTCATTTTACTTACTTTTGGTTTAATTCAATAGCGCTATAAATGAGATACTGGTGCCAACCGAGGGTTTTTCATTTATATTTTCAATCAGTCTCTATCCTTCAAAAATAATAAAAGAAGAGAAAATGAAAGGGGATGATGTTCACATTTTCAAAAACAACAAAACATTTAATAAATATGCATTGCAACTTTCAACGGAGATAACTTTTGACTCGGGTATCGAAAGGACTATTATAATATATCAAATCGAAGCTCGTGTCAAATTACAAAATATGATTTTGTCTCTCTGAGGAAAATATTTTCGGTACCCAAATTGAATCATTTACAGCACCAATTGAGAATTTATTATTTCTTACTCACCATTTTTATATTACTTACTTCCGGTTTAATTCAATAGCGCTATAAATGAGATCCTGATGCCTACCGAGGGTTTTTCATTTATATTTTCAATTAGTCTCTATCCTTCAAAAATAATAAGAGAAGAGAAAATGAAAAGGGATGTTGTTCACATTTTCAAAAACAACAAAAAATTTAATATATATGTGTTGCAACTTTCAACGGAGATAACTTTTGACTCGGGTATCAAAACGACTATTATAATATATCAAATCGAAGCTCGTATCAAATTACACAATATTATTTGGTTAATCTCAGGAAAATATTTTCGGTACCCAAATTGAAGCATTTATAGCACCTACTGAGAATTTAATATTTCTTACTCATCATTTTCATTTTACTTACTTCCTATTTAATTCAACAGTGCTATAAATGAGATACTGATGCCAACCGAGGGTTTTTCATTTATATTTTCAATTAGTCTCTATCCTTCAAAAATAATAAGAGAAGAGAAAATGAAAAGGGATGTTGTTCACATTTTCAAAAACAAGAAAACATTTAATAAATATGTGTTGCAACTTTCAACGGAGATAACTTTTGACTCGGGTCTCGAAACGACTATTATAATATATCAAATAGAAGCTCGTATCAAATTACACAATATTATTTGGTTAATCTCAGGAAAATATTTTCGGTACCCAAATTGAATCATTTACAGCACCTACTGAGAATTTAAATCTTCTGACTCACCATTTTCATTTTACTTACATTTGGTTTAATTCAATAGCGCTATAAATGAGATACTGGTGCCAACCGAGGGTTTTTCTTTTATATTTTCAATCAGTCTCTATCCTTCAAAAATAATAAGAGAAGAGAAAATGAAAGGGGATGTTGTTCTCATTTTCAAAAACAACAAAACATTTAATAATTATGCGTTGCAACTTTCAACGGAGATAACTTTTGACTCGGGTATCGAAACGACTATTATAATATATCAAATCGAAGCTCGTATGAAATTACACAATATTATTTGGTTAATCGCAGGAAAATATTTTCGGTACCCAAATTGAAGCATTTACAGCACCTACTGAGAATTTAATATTTCTTACTCATCATTTTCATTTTACTTACTTCCTATTTAATTCAACAGTGCTATAAATGAGATACTGATGCCAACCGAGGGTTTTTCATTTATATTTTCAATTAGTCTCTATCCTTCAAAAATAATAAGAGAAGAGAAAATGAAAAGGGATGTTGTTCACATTTTCAAAAACAAGAAAACATTTAATAAATATGTGTTGCAACATTCAACGAAGATAACTTTTGACTCGGGTATCGAAATGACTATCATAATATATCAAATAGAAGCTCGTATCAAATTACACAATATTATTTGGTTAATCTCAGGAAAATATTTTCGGTACCCAAATTGAATCATTTACAGCACCTACTGAGAATTTAAATCTTCTGACTCACCATTTTCATTTTACTTACTTTTGGTTTAATTCAATAGCGCTATAAATGAGATACTGGTGCCAACCGAGGGTTTTTCTTTTATATTTTCAATCAGTCTCTATCCTTCAAAAATAATAAGAGAAGAGAAAATGAAAGGGGATGTTGTTCACATTTTCAAAAACAACAAAACATTTAATAAATATGTGTTGCAACTTTCAACTTAGATAACTTCTGACTCGGATATCGAAACGACAATTATAATATATCAAATCGAAGCTCGTATCAAATTACACAATATTATTTGGTTAATCTCAGGAAAATATTTTCGGTACCCAAATTGAATCATTTACAACACCTACTGAGAATTTAAATCTTTTGACTCACCATTTTCATTTTACTTACTTTTGGTTTAATTCAATAGCGCTATAAATGAGATACCGGTGCCAACCGAGGGTTTTTCTTTTATATTTTCAATTAGTCTCTATCCTTCAAAAATAATAAGAGAAGAGAAAATGAAAGGGGATGTTGTTGACATTTTCAAAAACAACAAAACATTTAATAAATATGCGTTGCAAGTTTCAACTTAGATAACTTCTGACTCGGGTATCGAAACGACTATTATAATATATTAAATCGAAGCTCATATCAAATTACACAATATTATTTGGTTAATCTCAGGAAAATATTTTCGGTACCCAAATTGAATCATTTACAGCACTTATCGAGGAGTTAATGTTTTTGACGCACCATTTTCATTTTACTTACTTCCGGTTTAATTCAATAGCACTATAAAAGAGATACTGGTGCCAACCGAGGGTTTTTCATTTATATTTGCAATAAGTCTCTATCCTTCAAAAATAATAAGAGAAGATACATTGAAAAGGGATGTTGTTCACATTTTTAAAAACAACAAAAAATTTAATATATATGTGTTGCAACTTTCAATGGAGATAACTTTTGACTCGGGTATCGAAACGACTATTATAATATATCAAATCGAAGCTCGTATCAAATTACACAATATTATTTGGTTAATCTCAGGAAAATATTTTCGGTACCCAAATTGAAGCATTTACAGCACCTACTGAGAATTTAATATTTCTTACTCATCATTTTCATTTTACTTACTTCCTATTTAATTCAACAGTGCTATAAATGAGATACTGATGCCAACCGAGGGTTTTTCATTTATATTTTCAATTAGTCTCTATCCTTCAAAAATAATAAGAGAAGAGAAAATGAAAAGGGATGTTGTTCACATTTTCAAAAACAAGAAAACATTTAATAAATATGTGTTGCAACTTTCAACGGAGATAACTTTTGACTCGGGTATCGAAACGACTATTATAATATATCAAATAGAAGCTCGTATCAAATAACACAATATTATTTGGTTAATCTCAGGAAAATATTTTCGGTACCCAAATTGAATCATTTACAGCACCTACTGAGAATTTAAATCTTCTGACTCACCATTTTCATTTTACTTACTTTTGGTTTAATTCAATAGCGCTATAAATGAGATACTGGTGCCAACCGAGGGTTTTTCTTTTATATTTTCAATCAGTCTCTATCCTTCAAAAATAATAAGAGAAGAGAAAATGAAAGGGGATGTTGTTCACATTTTCAAAAACAACAAAACATTTAATAAATATGTGTTGCAACTTTCAACTTAGATAACTTCTGACTCGGATATCGAAACGACTATTATAATATATCAAATCGAAGCTGGTATCAAATTAAACAATATTATTTGGTTAATCTCAGGAAAATATTTTCGGTACCCAAATTGAATCATTTACAGCACAACCTAAGAATTTAAATCTTCTGACTCACCATTTTCATTTTACTTACTTTTGGTTTAATTCAATAGCGCTATAAATGAGATACTGGTGCCAACCGAGGGTTTTTCATTTATATTTTCAATCAGTTTCTATCCTTCAAAAATAATAAAAGAAGAGAAAATGAAAGGGGATGATGTTCACATTTTCAAAAACAACAAAACATTTAATAAATATGCATTGCAAATTTCAACGGAGATAACTTTTGACTCGGGTATCGAAAGGACTATTATAATATATCAAATCGAAGCTCGTGTCAAATTACAAAATATGATTTGGTCTCTTTGAGGAAAATATTTTCGGTACCCAAATTGAATCATTTACAGCACCTACTGAGAATTTAATATTTCTTACTCATCTTTTTCATTTTACTTACTTCCGGTTTAATTCAATAGCGCTATAAATGAGATCCTGATGCCTACCGATGGTTTTTCATTTATATTTTCAATTAGTCTCTATCCTTCAAAAATAATAAGAGAAGAGAAAATGAAAAGGGATGTTGTTCACATTTTCAAAAACAAGAAAACATTTAATAAATATGTGTTGCAACTTTCAACGGAGATAACTTTTGACTCGGGTCTCGAAACGACTATTATAATATATCAAATAGAAGCTCGTATCAAATTACACAATATTATTTGGTTAATCTCAGGAAAATATTTTCGGTACCCAAATTGAATCATTTACAGCACCTACTGAGAATTTAAATCTTCTGACTCACCATTTTCATTTTACTTACATTTGGTTTAATTCAATAGCGCTATAAATGAGATACTGGTGCCAACCGAGGGTTTTTCTTTTATATTTTCAATCAGTCTCTATCCTTCAAAAATAATAAGAGAAGAGAAAATGAAAGGGGATGTTGTTCACATTTTCAAAAACAACAAAACATTTAATAATTATGCGTTGCAACTTTCAACAGAGATAACTTTTGACTCGGGTATCGAAACGACTATTATAATATATCAAATCGAAGCTCGTATGAAATTACACAATATTATTTGGTTAATCGCAGGAAAATATTTTCGGTACCCAAATTGAAGCATTTACAGCACCTACTGAGAATTTAATATTTCTTACTCATCATTTTCATTTTACTTACTTCCTATTTAATTCAACAGTGCTATAAATGAGATACTGATGCCAACCGAGGGTTTTTCATTTATATTTTCAATTAGTCTCTATCCTTCAAAAATAATAAGAGAAGAGAAAATGAAAAGGGATGTTGTTCACATTTTCAAAAACAAGAAAACATTTAATAAATATGTGTTGCAACTTTCAACGAAGATAACTTTTGACTCGGGTATCGAAATGACTATTATAATATATCAAATAGAAGCTCGTATCAAATTACACAATATTATTTGGTTAATCTCAGGAAAATATTTTCGGTACCCAAATTGAATCATTTACAGCACCTACTGAGAATTTAAATCTTCTGACTCACCATTTTCATTTTACTTACTTTTGGTTTAATTCAATAGCGCTATAAATGAGATACTGGTGCCAACCGAGGGTTTTTCTTTTATATTTTCAATCAGTCTCTATCCTTCAAAAATAATAAGAGAAGAGAAAATGAAAGGGGATGTTGTTCACATTTTCAAAAATTACAAAACATTTAATAAATATGTGTTGCAACTTTCAACTTAGATAACTTCTGACTCGGATATCGAAACGACTATTATAATATATCAAATCGAAGCTCGTATCAAATTACACAATATTATTTTGTTAATATGAGGAAAATATTTTCCGTACCCAAATTGAATCATTTACAGCACCTACTGAGAATTTAAATCTTCTGACTCACCATTTTCATTTTACTTACTTTTGGTTTAATTCAATAGCGCTATAAATGAGATACTGGTGCCAACCGAGGGTTTTTCATTTATATTTTCAATCAGTCTCTATCCTTCAAAAATAATAAAAGAAGAGAAAATGAAAGGGGATGATGTTCACATTTTCAAAAACAACAAAACATTTAATAAATATGCATTGCAACTTTCAACGGAGATAACTTTTGACTCGGGTATCGAAAGGACTATTATAATATATCAAATCGAAGCTCGTGTCAAATTACAAAATATGATTTTGTCTCTCTGAGGAAAATATTTTCGGTACCCAAATTGAATCATTTACAGCACCAATTGAGAATTTATTATTTCTTACTCACCATTTTTATATTACTTACTTCCGGTTTAATTCAATAGCGCTATAAATGAGATCCTGATGCCTACCGAGGGTTTTTCATTTATATTTTCAATTAGTCTCTATCCTTCAAAAATAATAAGAGAAGAGAAAATGAAAAGGGATGTTGTTCACATTTTCAAAAACAAGAAAACATTTAATAAATATGTGTTGCAACTTTCAACGGAGATAACTTTTGACTCGGGTCTCGAAACGACTATTATAATATATCAAATAGAAGCTCGTATCAAATTACACAATATTATTTGGTTAATCTCAGGAAAATATTTTCGGTACCCAAATTGAATCATTTACAGCACCTACTGAGAATTTAAATCTTCTGACTGACCATTTTCATTTTACTTACATTTGGTTTAATTCAATAGCGCTATAAATGAGATACTGGTGCCAACCGAGGGTTTTTCTTTTATATTTTCAATCAGTCTCTATCCTTCAAAAATAATAAGAGAAGAGAAAATGAAAGGGGATGTTGTTCACATTTTCAAAAACAACAAAACATTTAATAGTTATGCGTTGCAACTTTCAACGGAGATAACTTTTGACTCGGGTATCGAAACGACTATTATAATATATCAAATCGAAGCTCGTATGAAATTACACAATATTATTTGGTTAATCGCAGGAAAATATTTTCGGTACCCAAATTGAAGCATTTACAGCACCTACTGAGAATTTAATATTTCTTACTCATCATTTTCATTTTACTTACTTCCTATTTAATTCAACAGTGCTATAAATGAGATACTGATGCCAACCGAGGGTTTTTCATTTATATTTTCAATTAGTCTCTATCCTTCAAAAATAATAAGAGAAGAGAAAATGAAAAGGGATGTTGTTCACATTTTCAAAAACAAGAAAACATTTAATAAATATGTGTTGCAACTTTCAACGAAGATAACTTTTGACTCGGGTATCGAAATGACTATTATAATATATCAAATAGAAGCTCGTATCAAATTACACAATATTATTTGGTTAATCTCAGGAAAATATTTTCGGTACCCAAATTGAATCATTTACAGCACCTACTGAGAATTTAAATCTTCTGACTCACCATTTTCATTTTACTTACTTTTGGTTTAATTCAATAGCGCTATAAATGAGATACTGGTGCCAACCGAGGGTTTTTCTTTTATATTTTCAATCAGTCTCTATCCTTCAAAAATAATAAGAGAAGAGAAAATGAAAGGGGATGTTGTTCACATTTTCAAAAACAACAAAACATTTAATAAATATGTGTTGCAACTTTCAACTTAGATAACTTCTGACTCGGATATCGAAACGACTATTATAATATATCAAATCGAAGCTCGTATCAAATTACACAATATTATTTGGTTAATCTCAGGAAAATATTTTCGGTACCCAAATTGAATCATTTACAACACCTACTGAGAATTTAAATCTTTTGACTCACCATTTTCATTTTACTTACTTTTGTTTTAATTCAATAGCGCTATAAATGAGATACTGGTGCCAACCGAGGGTTTTTCTTTTATATTTTCAATCAGTCTCTATCCTTCAAAAATAATAAGAGAAGAGAAAATGAAAGGGGATGTTGTTGACATTTTCAAAAACAACAAAACATTTAATAAATATGCGTTGCAACTTTCAACTTAGATAACTTCTGACTCGGGTATCGAAACGACTATTATAATATATTAAATCGAAGCTCGTATCAAATTACACAATATTATTTGGTTAATCTCAGGAAAATATTTTTGGTACCCAAATTGAATCATTTACAGCACTTATCGAGGAGTTAATGTTTTTGACGCACCATTTTCATTTTACTTACTTCCGGTTTAATTCAATAGCACTATAAAAGAGATACTGGTGCCAACCGAGGGTTTTTCATTTATATTTGCAATAAGTCTCTATCCTTCAAAAATAATAAGAGAAGATACATTGAAAAGGGATGTTGTTCACATTTTTAAAAACAACAAAAAATTTAATATATATGTGTTGCAACTTTCAACGGAGATAACTTTTGACTCGGGTATCGAAACGACTATTATAATATATCAAATCGAAGCTCGTATCAAATTACACAATATTATTTGGTTAATCTCAGGAAAATATTTTCGGTACCCAAATTGAAGCATTTACAGCACCTACTGAGAATTTAATATTTCTTACTCATCATTTTCATTTTACTTACTTCCTATTTAATTCAACAGTGCTATAAATGAGATACTGATGCCAACCGAGGGTTTTTCATTTATATTTTCAATTAGTCTCTATCCTTCAAAAATAATAAGAGAAGAGAAAATGAAAAGGGATGTTGTTCACATTTTCAAAAACAAGAAAACATTTAATAAATATGTGATGCAACTTTCAACGAAGATAACTTTTGACTCGGGTATCGAAACGACTATTATAATATATCAAATAGAAGCTCGTATCAAATTACACAATATTATTTGGTTAATCTCAGGAAAATATTTTCGGTACCCAAATTGAATCATTTACAGCACCTACTGAGAATTTAAATCTTCTGACTCACCATTTTCATTTTACTTACTTTTGGTTTAATTCAATAGCGCTATAAATGAGATACTGGTGCCAACCGAGGGTTTTTCTTTTATATTTTCAATCAGTCTCTATCCTTCAAAAATAATAAGAGAAGAGAAAATGAAAGGGGATGTTGTTCACATTTTCAAAAACAACAAAACATTTAATAAATATGCGTTGCAACTTTCAACTAAGATAACTTCTGACTCGGATATCGAAACGACTATTATAATATATCAAATCGAAGCTGGTATCAAATTAAACAATATTATTTGGTTAATCTTAGGAAAATATTTTCGGTACCCAAATTGAATCATTTACAGCACCTACTGAGAATTTAAATCTTCTGACTCACCATTTTCATTTTACTTACTTTTGGTTTAATTCAATAGCGCTATAAATGAGATACTGGTGCCAACCGAGGGTTTTTCATTTATATTTTCAATCAGTTTCTATCCTTCAAAAATAATAAAAGAAGAGAAAATGAAAGGGGATGATGTTCACATTTTCAAAAACAACAAAACATTTAATAAATATGCATTGCAAATTTCAACGGAGATAACTTTTGACTCGGGTATCGAAAGGACTATTATAATATATCAAATCGAAGCTCGTGTCAAATTACAAAATATGATTTGGTCTCTTTGAGGAAAATATTTTCGGTACCCAAATTGAATCATTTACAGCACCTACTGAGAATTTAATATTTCTTACTCATCTTTTTCATTTTACTTACTTCCTATTTAATTCAATAGCGCTATAAATGAGATCCTGATGCCAACCGAGGGTTTTTCATTTATATTTTCAATTAGTCTCTATCCTTCAAAAATAATAAGAGAAGAGAAAATGAAAAGGGATGTTGTTCACATTTTCAAAAACAAGAAAACATTTAATAAATATGTGTTGCAACTTTCAACGAAGATAACTTTTGACTCGGGTATCGAAACGACTATTATAATATATCAAATAGAAGCTCGTATCAAATTACACAATATTATTTGGTTAATCTCAGGAAAATATTTTCGGTACCCAAATTGAATCATTTACAGCACCTACTGAGAATTTAAATCTTCTGACTCACCATTTTCATTTTACTTACTTTTGGTTTAATTCAATAGCGCTATAAATGAGATACTGGTGCCAACCGAGGGTTTTTCTTTTATATTTTCAATCAGTCTCTATCCTTCAAAAATAATAAGAGAAGAGAAAATGAAAGGGGATGTTGTTCACATTTTCAAAAACAACAAAACATTTAATAAATATGCGTTGCAACTTTCAACTTACATAACTTCTGACTCGGATATCGAAACGACTATTATAATATATCAAATCGAAGCTCGTATCAAATTACACAATATTATTTTGTTAATATGAGGAAAATATTTTCCGTACCCAAATTGAATCATTTACAGCACCTACTGAGAATTTAAATCTTCTGACTCACCATTTTCATTTTACTTACTTTTGGTTTAATTCAATAGCGCTATAAATGAGATACTGGTGCCAACCGAGGGTTTTTCATTTATATTTTCAATCAGTCTCTATCCTTCAAAAATAATAAAAGAAGAGAAAATGAAAGGGGATGATGTTCACATTTTCAAAAACAACAAAACATTTAATAAATATGCATTGCAACTTTCAACGGAGATAACTTTTGACTCGGGTATCGAAAGGACTATTATAATATATCAAATCGAAGCTCGTGTCAAATTACAAAATATGATTTTGTCTCTCTGAGGAAAATATTTTCGGTACCCAAATTGAATCATTTACAGCACCAATTGAGAATTTATTATTTCTTACTCACCATTTTTATATTACTTACTTCCGGTTTAATTCAATAGCGCTATAAATGAGATCCTGATGCCTACCGAGGGTTTTTCATTTATATTTTCAATTAGTCTCTATCCTTCAAAAATAATAAGAGAAGAGAAAATGAAAGGGGATGTTGTTCACATTTTCAAAAACAACAAAACATTTAATAATTATGCGTTGCAACTTTCAACGGAGATAACTTTTGACTCGGGTATCGAAACGATTATTATAATATATCAAATAGAAGCTCGTATCAAATAACACAATATTATTTGGTTAATCTCAGGAAAATATTTTCGGTACCCAAATTGAATCATTTACAGCACCTACTGAGAATTTAAATCTTCTGACTCACCATTTTCATTTTACTTACTTTTGGTTTAATTCAATAGCGCTATAAATGAGATACTGGTGCCAACCGAGGGTTTTTCTTTTATATTTTCAATCAGTCTCTATCCTTCAAAAATAATAAGAGAAGAGAAAATGAAAGGGGATGTTGTTCACATTTTCAAAAACAACAAAACATTTAATAAATATGTGTTGCAACTTTCAACTTAGATAACTTCTGACTCGGATATCGAAACGACTATTATAATATATCAAATCGAAGCTGGTATCAAATTAAACAATATTATTTGGTTAATCTTAGGAAAATATTTTCGGTACCCAAATTGAATCATTTACAGCACCAACTAAGAATTTAAATCTTCTGACTCACCATTTTCATTTTACTTACTTTTGGTTTAATTCAATAGCGCTATAAATGAGATACTGGTGCCAACCGAGGGTTTTTCATTTATATTTTCAATCAGTTTCTATCCTTCAAAAATAATAAAAGAAGAGAAAATGAAAGGGGATGATGTTCACATTTTCAAAAACAACAAAACATTTAATAAATATGCATTGCAAATTTCAACGGAGATAACTTTTGACTCGGGTATCGAAAGGACTATTATAATATATCAAATCGAAGCTCGTGTCAAATTACAAAATATGATTTGGTCTCTTTGAGGAAAATATTTTCGGTACCCAAATTGAATCATTTACAGCACCTACTGAGAATTTAATATTTCTTACTCATCTTTTTCATTTTACTTACTTCCGGTTTAATTCAATAGCGCTATAAATGAGATCCTGATGCCTACCGATGGTTTTTCATTTATATTTTCAATTAGTCTCTATCCTTCAAAAATAATAAGAGAAGAGAAAATGAAAAGGGATGTTGTTCACATTTTCAAAAACAAGAAAACATTTAATAAATATGTGTTGCAACTTTCAACGGAGATAACTTTTGACTCGGGTCTCGAAACGACTATTATAATATATCAAATAGAAGCTCGTATCAAATTACACAATATTATTTGGTTAATCTCAGGAAAATATTTTCGGTACCCAAATTGAATCATTTACAGCACCTACTGAGAATTTAAATCTTCTGACTCACCATTTTCATTTTACTTACATTTGGTTTAATTCAATAGCGCTATAAATGAGATACTGGTGCCAACCGAGGGTTTTTCTTTTATATTTTCAATCAGTCTCTATCCTTCAAAAATAATAAGAGAAGAGAAAATGAAAGGGGATGTTGTTCACATTTTCAAAAACAACAAAACATTTAATAATTATGCGTTGCAACTTTCAACGGAGATAACTTTTGACTCGGGTATCGAAACGACTATTATAATATATCAAATCGAAGCTCGTATGAAATTACACAATATTATTTGGTTAATCGCAGGAAAATATTTTCGGTACCCAAATTGAAGCATTTACAGCACCTACTGAGAATTTAATATTTCTTACTCATCATTTTCATTTTACTTACTTCCTATTTAATTCAACAGTGCTATAAATGAGATACTGATGCCAACCGAGGGTTTTTCATTTATATTTTCAATTAGTCTCTATCCTTCAAAAATAATAAGAGAAGAGAAAATGAAAAGGGATGTTGTTCACATTTTCAAAAACAAGAAAACATTTAATAAATATGTGTTGCAACTTTCAACGAAGATAACTTTTGACTCGGGTATCGAAATGACTATTATAATATATCAAATAGAAGCTCGTATCAAATTACACAATATTATTTGGTTAATCTCAGGAAAATATTTTCGGTACCCAAATTGAATCATTTACAGCACCTACTGAGAATTTAAATCTTCTGACTCACCATTTTCATTTTACTTACTTTTGGTTTAATTCAATAGCGCTATAAATGAGATACTAGTGCCAACCGAGGGTTTTTCTTTTATATTTTCAATCAGTCTCTATCCTTCAAAAATAATAAGAGAAGAGAAAATGAAAGGGGATGTTGTTCACATTTTCAAAAATTACAAAACATTTAATAAATATGTGTTGCAACTTTCAACTTAGATAACTTCTGACTCGGATATCGAAACGACTATTATAATATATCAAATCGAAGCTCGTATCAAATTACACAATATTATTTTGTTAATATGAGGAAAATATTTTCCGTACCCAAATTGAATCATTTACAGCACCTACTGAGAATTTAAATCTTCTGACTCACCATTTTCATTTTACTTACTTTTGGTTTAATTCAATAGCGCTATAAATGAGATACTGGTGCCAACCGAGGGTTTTTCATTTATATTTTCAATCAGTCTCTATCCTTCAAAAATAATAAAAGAAGAGAAAATGAAAGGGGATGATGTTCACATTTTCAAAAACAACAAAACATTTAATAAATATGCATTGCAACTTTCAACGGAGATAACTTTTGACTCGGGTATCGAAAGGACTATTATAATATATCAAATCGAAGCTCGTGTCAAATTACAAAATATGATTTTGTCTCTCTGAGGAAAATATTTTCGGTACCCAAATTGAATCATTTACAGCACCAATTGAGAATTTATTATTTCTTACTCACCATTTTTATATTACTTACTTCCGGTTTAATTCAATAGCGCTATAAATGAGATCCTGATGCCTACCGAGGGTTTTTCATTTATATTTTCAATTAGTCTCTATCCTTCAAAAATAATAAGAGAAGAGAAAATGAAAAGGGATGTTGTTCACATTTTCAAAAACAAGAAAACATTTAATAAATATGTGTTGCAACTTTCAACGGAGATAACTTTTGACTCGGGTCTCGAAACGACTATTATAATATATCAAATAGAAGCTCGTATCAAATTACACAATATTATTTGGTTAATCTCAGGAAAATATTTTCGGTACCCAAATTGAATCATTTACAGCACCTACTGAGAATTTAAATCTTCTGACTCACCATTTTCATTTTACTTACATTTGGTTTAATTCAATAGCGCTATAAATGAGATACTGGTGCCAACCGAGGGTTTTTCTTTTATATTTTCAATCAGTCTCTATCCTTCAAAAATAATAAGAGAAGAGAAAATGAAAGGGGATGTTGTTCACATTTTCAAAAACAACAAAACATTTAATAGTTATGCGTTGCAACTTTCAACGGAGATAACTTTTGACTCGGGTATCGAAACGACTATTATAATATATCAAATCGAAGCTCGTATGAAATTACACAATATTATTTGGTTAATCGCAGGAAAATATTTTCGGTACCCAAATTGAAGCATTTACAGCACCTACTGAGAATTTAATATTTCTTACTCATCATTTTCATTTTACTTACTTCCTATTTAATTCAACAGTGCTATAAATGAGATACTGATGCCAACCGAGGGTTTTTCATTTATATTTTCAATTAGTCTCTATCCTTCAAAAATAATAAGAGAAGAGAAAATGAAAAGGGATGTTGTTCACATTTTCAAAAACAAGAAAACATTTAATAAATATGTGTTGCAACTTTCAACGAAGATAACTTTTGACTCGGGTATCGAAATGACTATTATAATATATCAAATAGAAGCTCGTATCAAATTACACAATATTATTTGGTTAATCTCAGGAAAATATTTTCGGTACCCAAATTGAATCATTTACAGCACCTACTGAGAATTTAAATCTTCTGACTCACCATTTTCATTTTACTTACTTTTGGTTTAATTCAATAGCGCTATAAATGAGATACTGGTGCCAACCGAGGGTTTTTCTTTTATATTTTCAATCAGTCTCTATCCTTCAAAAATAATAAGAGAAGAGAAAATGAAAGGGGATGTTGTTCACATTTTCAAAAACAACAAAACATTTAATAAATATGTGTTGCAACTTTCAACTTAGATAACTTCTGACTCGGATATCGAAACGACTATTATAATATATCAAATCGAAGCTCGTATCAAATTACACAATATTATTTGGTTAATCTCAGGAAAATATTTTCGGTACCCAAATTGAATCATTTACAACACCTACTGAGAATTTAAATCTTTTGACTCACCATTTTCATTTTACTTACTTTTGTTTTAATTCAATAGCGCTATAAATGAGATACTGGTGCCAACCGAGGGTTTTTCTTTTATATTTTCAATCAGTCTCTATCCTTCAAAAATAATAAGAGAAGAGAAAATGAAAGGGGATGTTGTTGACATTTTCAAAAACAACAAAACATTTAATAAATATGCGTTGCAACTTTCAACTTAGATAACTTCTGACTCGGGTATCGAAACGACTATTATAATATATTAAATCGAAGCTCGTATCAAATTACACAATATTATTTGGTTAATCTCAGGAAAATATTTTTGGTACCCAAATTGAATCATTTACAGCACTTATCGAGGAGTTAATGTTTTTGACGCACCATTTTCATTTTACTTACTTCCGGTTTAATTCAATAGCACTATAAAAGAGATACTGGTGCCAACCGAGGGTTTTTCATTTATATTTGCAATAAGTCTCTATCCTTCAAAAATAATAAGAGAAGATACATTGAAAAGGGATGTTGTTCACATTTTTAAAAACAACAAAAAATTTAATATATATGTGTTGCAACTTTCAACGGAGATAACTTTTGACTCGGGTATCGAAACGACTATTATAATATATCAAATCGAAGCTCGTATCAAATTACACAATATTATTTGGTTAATCTCAGGAAAATATTTTCGGTACCCAAATTGAAGCATTTACAGCACCTACTGAGAATTTAATATTTCTTACTCATCATTTTCATTTTACTTACTTCCTATTTAATTCAACAGTGCTATAAATGAGATACTGATGCCAACCGAGGGTTTTTCATTTATATTTTCAATTAGTCTCTATCCTTCAAAAATAATAAGAGAAGAGAAAATGAAAAGGGATGTTGTTCACATTTTCAAAAACAAGAAAACATTTAATAAATATGTGTTGCAACTTTCAACGAAGATAACTTTTGACTCGGGTATCGAAACGACTATTATAATATATCAAATAGAAGCTCGTATCAAATTACACAATATTATTTGGTTAATCTCAGGAAAATATTTTCGGTACCCAAATTGAATCATTTACAGCACCTACTGAGAATTTAAATCTTCTGACTCACCATTTTCATTTTACTTACTTTTGGTTTAATTCAATAGCGCTATAAATGAGATACTGGTGCCAACCGAGGGTTTTTCTTTTATATTTTCAATCAGTCTCTATCCTTCAAAAATAATAAGAGAAGAGAAAATGAAAGGGGATGTTGTTCACATTTTCAAAAACAACAAAACATTTAATAAATATGCGTTGCAACTTTCAACTAAGATAACTTCTGACTCGGATATCGAAACGACTATTATAATATATCAAATCGAAGCTGGTATCAAATTAAACAATATTATTTGGTTAATCTTAGGAAAATATTTTCGGTACCCAAATTGAATCATTTACAGCACCTATTGAGAATTTAAATCTTCTGACTCACCATTTTCATTTTACTTACTTTTGGTTTAATTCAATAGCGCTATAAATGAGATACTGGTGCCAACCGAGGGTTTTTCATTTATATTTTCAATCAGTTTCTATCCTTCAAAAATAATAAAAGAAGAGAAAATGAAAGGGGATGATGTTCACATTTTCAAAAACAACAAAACATTTAATAAATATGCATTGCAAATTTCAACGGAGATAACTTTTGACTCGGGTATCGAAAGGACTATTATAATATATCAAATCGAAGCTCGTGTCAAATTACAAAATATGATTTGGTCTCTTTGAGGAAAATATTTTCGGTACCCAAATTGAATCATTTACAGCACCTACTGAGAATTTAATATTTCTTACTCATCTTTTTCATTTTACTTACTTCCTATTTAATTCAATAGCGCTATAAATGAGATCCTGATGCCAACCGAGGGTTTTTCATTTATATTTTCAATTAGTCTCTATCCTTCAAAAATAATAAGAGAAGAGAAAATGAAAAGGGATGTTGTTCACATTTTCAAAAACAAGAAAACATTTAATAAATATGTGTTGCAACTTTCAACGAAGATAACTTTTGACTCGGGTATCGAAACGACTATTATAATATATCAAATAGAAGCTCGTATCAAATTACACAATATTATTTGGTTAATCTCAGGAAAATATTTTCGGTACCCAAATTGAATCATTTACAGCACCTACTGAGAATTTAAATCTTCTGACTCACCATTTTCATTTTACTTACTTTTGGTTTAATTCAATAGCGCTATAAATGAGATACTGGTGCCAACCGAGGGTTTTTCTTTTATATTTTCAATCAGTCTCTATCCTTCAAAAATAATAAGAGAAGAGAAAATGAAAGGGGATGTTGTTCACATTTTCAAAAACAACAAAACATTTAATAAATATGCGTTGCAACTTTCAACTTAGATAACTTCTGACTCGGATATCGAAACGACTATTATAATATATCAAATCGAAGCTCGTATCAAATTACACAATATTATTTTGTTAATATGAGGAAAATATTTTCCGTACCCAAATTGAATCATTTACAGCACCTACTGAGAATTTAAATCTTCTGACTCACCATTTTCATTTTACTTACTTTTGGTTTAATTCAATAGCGCTATAAATGAGATACTGGTGCCAACCGAGGGTTTTTCATTTATATTTTCAATCAGTCTCTATCCTTCAAAAATAATAAAAGAAGAGAAAATGAAAGGGGATGATGTTCACATTTTCAAAAACAACAAAACATTTAATAAATATGCATTGCAACTTTCAACGGAGATAACTTTTGACTCGGGTATCGAAAGGACTATTATAATATATCAAATCGAAGCTCGTGTCAAATTACAAAATATGATTTTGTCTCTCTGAGGAAAATATTTTCGGTACCCAAATTGAATCATTTACAGCACCAATTGAGAATTTATTATTTCTTACTCACCATTTTTATATTACTTACTTCCGGTTTAATTCAATAGCGCTATAAATGAGATCCTGATGCCTACCGAGGGTTTTTCATTTATATTTTCAATTAGTCTCTATCCTTCAAAAATAATAAGAGAAGAGAAAATGAAAGGGGATGTTGTTCACATTTTCAAAAACAACAAAACATTTAATAATTATGCGTTGCAACTTTCAACGGAGATAACTTTTGACTCGGGTATCGAAACGACTATTATAATATATCAAATCGAAGCTCGTATGAAATTACACAATATTATTTGGTTAATCGCAGGAAAATATTTTCGGTACCCAAATTGAAGCATTTACAGCACCTACTGAGAATTTAATATTTCTTACTCATCATTTTCATTTTACTTACTTAAGATTTAATTCAACAGTGCTATAAATGATATACTGATGCCAACCGAGGGTTTTTCATTTATATTTTCAATTAGTCTCTATCCTTCAAAAATAATAAGAGAAGAGAAAATGAAAAGGGATGTTGTTCACATTTTCAAAAACAAGAAAACATTTAATAAATATGTGTTGCAACTTTCAACGAAGATAACTTTTGACTCGGGTATCGAAATGACTATTATAATATATCAAATAGAAGCTCGTATCAAATTACACAATATTATTTGGTTAATCTCAGGAAAATATTTTCGGTACCCAAATTGAATCATTTACAGCACCTACTGAGAATTTAAATCTTCTGACTCACCATTTTCATTTTACTTACTTTTGGTTTAATTCAATAGCGCTATAAATGAGATACTGGTGCCAACCGAGGGTTTTTCTTTTATATTTTCAATCAGTCTCTATCCTTCAAAAATAATAAGAGAAGAGAAAATGAAAGGGGATGTTGTTCACATTTTCAAAAACAACAAAACATTTAATAAATATGTGTTGCAACTTTCAACGAAGATAACTTTTGACTCGGGTATCGAAACGACTATTATAATATATCAAATAGAAGCTCGTATCAAATTACACAATATTATTTGGTTAATCTCAGGAAAATATTTTCGGTACCCAAATTGAATCATTTACAGCACCTACTGAGAATTTAAATCTTCTGACTCACCATTTTCATTTTACTTACTTTTGGTTTAATTCAATAGCGCTATAAATGAGATACTGGTGCCAACCGAGGGTTTTTCTTTTATATTTTCAATCAGTCTCTATCCTTCAAAAATAATAAGAGAAGAGAAAATGAAAGGGGATGTTGTTCACATTTTCAAAAACAAGAAAACATTTAATAAATATGTGTTGCAACTTTCAACGAAGATAACTTTTGACTCGGGTATCGAAACGACTATTATAATATATCAAATAGAAGCTCGTATCAAATTACACAATATTATTTGGTTAATCTCAGGAAAATATTTTCGGTACCCAAATTGAATCATTTACAGCACCTACTGAGAATTTAAATCTTCTGACTCACCATTTTCATTTTACTTACTTTTGGTTTAATTCAATAGCGCTATAAATGAGATACTGGTGCCAACCGAGGGTTTTTCTTTTATATTTTCAATCAGTCTCTATCCTTCAAAAATAATAAGAGAAGAGAAAATGAAAGGGGATGTTGTTCACATTTTCAAAAACAACAAAACATTTAATAAATATGCGTTGCAACTTTCAACTTAGATAACTTCTGACTCGGATATCGAAACGACTATTATAATATATCAAATCGAAGCTCGTATCAAATTACACAATATTATTTTGTTAATATGAGGAAAATATTTTCCGTACCCAAATTGAATCATTTACAGCACCTACTGAGAATTTAAATCTTCTGACTCACCATTTTCATTTTACTTACTTTTGGTTTAATTCAATAGCGCTATAAATGAGATACTGGTGCCAACCGAGGGTTTTTCATTTATATTTTCAATCAGTCTCTATCCTTCAAAAATAATAAAAGAAGAGAAAATGAAAGGGGATGATGTTCACATTTTCAAAAACAACAAAACATTTAATAAATATGCATTGCAACTTTCAACGGAGATAACTTTTGACTCGGGTATCGAAAGGACTATTATAATATATCAAATCGAAGCTCGTGTCAAA
The DNA here is from genome assembly GCA_037013495.1 of Hippophae tibetana. Classification (NCBI taxonomy): domain Eukaryota; kingdom Viridiplantae; phylum Streptophyta; class Magnoliopsida; order Rosales; family Elaeagnaceae; genus Hippophae; species Hippophae tibetana. The sequence goes on along the minus strand of CM072812.1, from coordinate 45,902,694 downwards.
TTACAAAATATGATTTTGTCTCTCTGAGGAAAATATTTTCGGTACCCAAATTGAATCATTTACAGCACCAATTGAGAATTTATTATTTCTTACTCACCATTTTTATATTACTTACTTCCGGTTTAATTCAATAGCGCTATAAATGAGATCCTGATGCCTACCGAGGGTTTTTCATTTATATTTTCAATTAGTCTCTATCCTTCAAAAATAATAAGAGAAGAGAAAATGAAAGGGGATGTTGTTCACATTTTCAAAAACAACAAAACATTTAATAATTATGCGTTGCAACTTTCAACGGAGATAACTTTTGACTCGGGTATCGAAACGACTATTATAATATATCAAATCGAAGCTCGTATGAAATTACACAATATTATTTGGTTAATCGCAGGAAAATATTTTCGGTACCCAAATTGAAGCATTTACAGCACCTACTGAGAATTTAATATTTCTTACTCATCATTTTCATTTTACTTACTTAAGATTTAATTCAACAGTGCTATAAATGATATACTGATGCCAACCGAGGGTTTTTCATTTATATTTTCAATTAGTCTCTATCCTTCAAAAATAATAAGAGAAGAGAAAATGAAAAGGGATGTTGTTCACATTTTCAAAAACAAGAAAACATTTAATAAATATGTGTTGCAACTTTCAACGAAGATAACTTTTGACTCGGGTATCGAAATGACTATTATAATATATCAAATAGAAGCTCGTATCAAATTACACAATATTATTTGGTTAATCTCAGGAAAATATTTTCGGTACCCAAATTGAATCATTTACAGCACCTACTGAGAATTTAAATCTTCTGACTCACCATTTTCATTTTACTTACTTTTGGTTTAATTCAATAGCGCTATAAATGAGATACTGGTGCCAACCGAGGGTTTTTCTTTTATATTTTCAATCAGTCTCTATCCTTCAAAAATAATAAGAGAAGAGAAAATGAAAGGGGATGTTGTTCACATTTTCAAAAACAACAAAACATTTAATAAATATGTGTTGCAACTTTCAACTTAGATAACTTCTGACTCGGATATCGAAACGACTATTATAATATATCAAATCGAAGCTCGTATCAAATTACACAATATTATTTGGTTAATCTCAGGAAAATATTTTCGGTACCCAAATTGAATCATTTACAACACCTACTGAGAATTTAAATCTTTTGACTCACCATTTTCATTTTACTTACTTTTGGTTTAATTCAATAGCGCTATAAATGAGATACTGGTGCCAACCGAGGGTTTTTCTTTTATATTTTCAATCAGTCTCTCTCCTTCAAAAATAATAAGAGAAGAGAAAATGAAAGGGGATGTTGTTGACATTTTCAAAAACAACAAAACATTTAATAAATATGCGTTGCAACTTTCAACTTAGATAACTTCTGACTCGAGTATCGAAACGACTATTATAATATATTAAATCGAAGCTCGTATCAAATTACACAATATTATTTGGTTAATCTCAGGAAAATATTTTCGGTACCCAAATTGAATCATTTACAGCACTTATCGAGGAGTTAATGTTTTTGACGCACCATTTTCATTTTACTTACTTCCGGTTTAATTCAATAGCACTATAAAAGAGATACTGGTGCCAACCGAGGGTTTTTCATTTATATTTGCAACAAGTCTCTATCCTTCAAAAATAACAAGAGAAGATACATTGAAGAGGGATGTTGTTCACATTTTTAAAAACAACAAAAAATTTAATATATATGTGTTGCAACTTTCAACGGAGATAACTTTTGACTCGGGTATCGAAACGACTATTATAATATATCAAATCGAAGCTCGTATCAAATTACACAATATTATTTGGTTAATCTCAGGAAAATATTTTCGGTACCCAAATTGAAGCATTTACAGCACCTACTGAGAATTTAATACTTCTTACTCATCATTTTCATTTTACTTACTTCCTATTTAATTCAACAGTGCTATAAATGAGATACTGATGCCAACCGAGGGTTTTTCATTTATATTTTCAATTAGTCTCTATCCTTCAAAAATAATAAGAGAAGAGAAAATGAAAAGGGATGTTGTTCACATTTTCAAAAACAAGAAAACATTTAATAAATATGTGTTGCAACTTTCAACGAAGATAACTTTTGACTCGGGTATCGAAACGACTATTATAATATATCAAATAGAAGATCGTATCAAATTACACAATATTATTTGGTTAATCTAAGGAAAATATTTTCGGTACCCAAATTGAATCATTTACAGCACCTACTGAGAATTTAAATCTTCTGACTCACCATTTTCATTTTACTTACTTTTGGTTTAATTCAATAGCGCTATAAATGAGATACTGGTGCCAACCAAGGGTTTTTCTTTTATATTTTCAATCAGTCTCTATCCTTCAAAAATAATAAGAGAAGAGAAAATGAAAGGGGATGTTGTTCACATTTTCAAAAACAACAAAACATTTAATAAATATGCGTTGCAACATTCAACTTAGATAACTTCTGACTCGGATATCGAAACGACTATTATAATATATCAAATCGAAGCTGGTATCAAATTAAACAATATTATTTGGTTAATCTTAGGAAAATATTTTCGGTACCCAAATTGAATCATTTACAGCACCTACTGAGAATTTAAATCTTCTGACTCACCATTTTCATTTTACTTACTTTTGGTTTAATTCAATAGCGCTATAAATGAGATACTGGTGCCAACCGAGGATTTTTCATTTATATTTTCAATCAGTTTCTATCCTTCAAAAATAATAAAAGAAGAGAAAATGAAAGGGGATGATGTTCACATTTTCAAAAACAACAAAACATTTAATAAATATGCATTGCAAATTTCAACGGAGATAACTTTTGACTCGGGTATCGAAAGGACTATTATAATATATCAAATCGAAGCTCGTGTCAAATTACAAAATATGATTTGGTCTCTTTGAGGAAAATATTTTCGGTACCCAAATTGAATCATTTACAGCACCTACTGAGAATTTAATATTTCTTACTCATCTTTTTCATTTTACTTACTTCCTATTTAATTCAATAGCGCTATAAATGAGATCCTGATGCCAACCGAGGGTTTTTCATTTATATTTTCAATTAGTCTCTATCCTTCAAAAATAATAAGAGAAGAGAAAATGAAAAGGGATGTTGTTCACATTTTCAAAAACAAGAAAACATTTAATAAATATGTGTTGCAACTTTCAACGGATATAACTTTTGACTCGGGTCTCGAAACGACTATTATAATATATCAAATAGAAGCTCGTATCAAATTACACAATATTATTTGGTTAATCTTAGGAAAATATTTTCGGTACCCAAATTGAATCATTTACAGCACCTACTGGGAATTTAAATCTTCTGACTCACCATTTTCATTTTACTTACATTTGGTTTAATTCAATAGCGCTATAAATGAGATACTGGTGCCAACCGAGGGTTTTTCTTTTATATTTTCAATCAGTCTCTATCCTTCAAAAATAATAAGAGAAGAGAAAATGAAAGGGGATGTTGTTCACATTTTCAAAAACAACAAAACATTTAATAATTATGCATTGCAACTTTCAACGGAGATAACTTTTGACTCGGGTATCGAAACGACTATTATAATATATCAAATCGAAGCTCGTATGAAATTACACAATATTATTTGGTTAATCGCAGGAAAATATTTTCGGTACCCAAATTGAAGCATTTACAGCACCTACTGAGAATTTAATATTTCTTACTCATCATTTTCATTTTACTTACTTCCTAGTTAATTCAACAGTGCTATAAATGAGATACTGATGCCAACCGAGGGTTTTTCATTTATATTTTCAATTAGTCTCTATCCTTCAAAAATAATAAGAGAAGAGAAAATGAAAAGGGATGTTGTTCACATTTTCAAAAACAAGAAAACATTTAATAAATATGTGTTGCAACTTTTAACGAAGATAACTTTTGACTCGGGTATCGAAACGACTATTATAATATATCAAATAGAAGCTCGTATCAAATTACACAATATTATTTGGTTAATCTCAGGAAAATATTTTCGGTACCCAAATTGAATCATTTACAGCACCTACTGAGAATTTAAATCTTCTGACTCACCATTTTCATTTTACTTACTTTTGGTTTAATTCAATAGCGCTATAAATGAGATACTGGTGCCAACCGAGGGTTTTTCTTTTATATTTTCAATCAGTCTCTATCCTTCAAAAATAATAAGAGAAGAGAAAATGAAAGGGGATGTTGTTCACATTTTCAAAAACAACAAAACATTTAATAAATATGTGTTGCAACTTTCAACTTAGATAACTTCTGACTCGGATATCGAAACGACTATTATAATATATCAAATCGAAGCTCGTATCAAATTACACAATATTATTTGGTTAATATGAGGAAAATATTTTCGGTACCCAAATTGAATCATTTACAGCACCTATTGAGAATTTAAATCTTCTGACTCACCATTTTCATTTTACTTACTTTTGGTTTAATTCAATAGCGCTATAAATGAGATACTGGTGCCAACCGAGGGTTTTTCATTTATATTTTCAATCAGTCTCTATCCTTCAAAAATAATAAAAGAAGAGAAAATGAAAGGGGATGATGTTCACATTTTCAAAAACAACAAAACATTTAATAAATATGCATTGCAACTTTCAACGGAGATAACTTTTGACTCGGGTATCGAAAGGACTATTATAATATATCAAATCGAAGCTCGTGTCAAATTACAAAATATGATTTTGTCTCTCTGAGGAAAATATTTTCGGTACCCAAATTGAAGCATTTACAGCACCTACTGAGAATTTAATATTTCTTACTCATCATTTTCATTTTACTTACTTCCTATTTAATTCAACAGTGCTATAAATGAGATACTGATGCCAACCGAGGGTTTTTCATTTATATTTTCAATTAGTCTCTATCCTTCAAAAATAATAAGAGAAGAGAAAATGAAAAGGGATGTTGTTCACATTTTCAAAAACAAGAAAACATTTAATAAATATGTGTTGCAACTTTCAACGAAGATAACTTTTGACTCGGGTATCGAAATGACTATTATAATATATCAAATAGAAGCTCGTATCAAATTACACAATATTATTTGGTTAATCTCAGGAAAATATTTTCGGTACCCAAATTGAATCATTTACAGCACCTACTGAGAATTTAAATCTTCTGACTCACCATTTTCATTTTACTTACTTTTGGTTTAATTCAATAGCGCTATAAATGAGATACTGGTGCCAACCGAGGGTTTTTCTTTTATATTTTCAATCAGTCTCTATCTTTCAAAAATAATAAGAGAAGAGAAAATGAAAGGGGATGTTGTTCACATTTTCAAAAACAACAAAACATTTAATAAATATGTGTTGCAACTTTCAACTTAGATAACTTCTGACTCGGATATCGAAACGACTATTATAATATATCAAATCGAAGCTCGTATCAAATTACACAATATTATTTTGTTAATATGAGGAAAATATTTTCCGTACCCAAATTGAATCATTTACAGCACCTACTGAGAATTTAAATCTTCTGACTCACCATTTTCATTTTACTTACTTTTGGTTTAATTCAATAGCGCTATAAATGAGATACTGGTGCCAACCGAGGGTTTTTCATTTATATTTTCAATCAGTCTCTATCCTTCAAAAATAATAAAAGAAGAGAAAATGAAAGGGGATGATGTTCACATTTTCAAAAACAACAAAACATTTAATAAATATGCATTGCAACTTTCAACGGAGATAACTTTTGACTCGGGTATCGAAAGGACTATTATAATATATCAAATCGAAGCTCGTGTCAAATTACAAAATATGATTTTGTCTCTCTGAGGAAAATATTTTCGGTACCCAAATTGAATCATTTACAGCACCAATTGAGAATTTATTATTTCTTACTCAGCATTTTTATATTACTTACTTCCGGTTTAATTCAATAGCGCTATAAATGAGATCCTGATGCCTACCGAGGGTTTTTCATTTATATTTTCAATTAGTCTCTATCCTTCAAAAATAATAAGAGAAGAGAAAATGAAAAGGGATGTTGTTCACATTTTCAAAAACAAGAAAACATTTAATAAATATGTGTTGCAACTTTCAACGGAGATAACTTTTGACTCGGGTCTCGAAACGACTATTATAATATATCAAATAGAAGCTCGTATCAAATTACACAATATTATTTGGTTAATCTCAGGAAAATATTTTCGGTACCCAAATTGAATCATTTACAGCACCTACTGAGAATTTAAATCTTCTGACTCACCATTTTCATTTTACTTACATTTGGTTTAATTCAATAGCGCTATAAATGAGATACTGGTGCCAACCGAGGGTTTTTCTTTTATATTTTCAATCAGTCTCTATCCTTCAAAAATAATAAGAGAAGAGAAAATGAAAGGGGATGTTGTTCACATTTTCAAAAACAACAAAACATTTAATAATTATGCGTTGCAACTTTCAACGGAGATAACTTTTGACTCGGGTATCGAAACGACTATTATAATATATCAAATCGAAGCTCGTATGAAATTACACAATATTATTTGGTTAATCGCAGGAAAATATTTTCGGTACCCAAATTGAAGCATTTACAGCACCTACTGAGAATTTAAATCTTCTGACTCACCATTTTCATTTTACTTACTTTTGGTTTAATTCAATAGCGCTATAAATGAGATACTGGTGCCGACCGAGGGTTTTTCATTTATATTTTCAATCAGTCTCTATCCTTCAAAAATAATAAGAGAAGAGAAAATGAAAGGGGATGATGTTCACATTTTCAAAAACAACAAAACATTTAATAAATATGCATTGCAACTTTCAACGGAGATAACTTTTGACTCGGGTATCGAAAGGACTATTATAATATATCAAATCGAAGCTCGTGTCAAATTACAAAATATGATTTGGTCTCTCTGAGGAAAATATTTTCGGTACCCAAATTGAATCATTTACAGCACCAATTGAGAATTTATTATTTCTTACTCACCATTTTTATATTACTTACTTCCGGTTTAATTCAATAGCGCTATAAATGAGATCCTGATGCCAACCGAGGGTTTTTCATTTATATTTTCAATTAGTCTCTATCCTTCAAAAATAATAAGAGAAGAGAAAATGAAAAGGGATGTTGTTCACATTTTCAAAAACAAGAAAACATTTAATAAATATGTGTTGCAACTTTCAACGGAGATAACTTTTGACTCGGGTCTCGAAACGACTATTATAATATATCAAATAGAATCTCGTATCAAATTACACAATATTATTTGGTTATTCTCAGGAAAATATTTTCGGTACCCAAATTGAATCATTTACAGCACCTACTGAGAATTTAAATCTTCTAACTCACCATTATCATTTCACTTACATTTGGTTTAATTCAATAGCGCTATAAATGAGATACTGGTGCCAACCGAGGGTTTTTCTTTTATATTTTCAATCAGTCTATATCCTTCAAAAATAATAAGAGAAGAGAAAATGAAAGGGGATGTTGTTCACATTTTCAAAAACAACAAAACATTTAATAAATATGCGTTGCAACTTTCAACATAGATAACTTTTGACTCGGGTATCGAAACGACTATTATAATATATCAAATCGAAGCTCGTATCAAATTACACAATATTATATGGTTAATCTGAGGAAAATATTTTCGGTACCCAAATTGAATCATTTACAGCACCTACTGAGAATTTAAATCTTCTGACTCACCATTTTCATTTTACTTACTTTTGGTTTAATTCAATAGCGCTATAAATGAGATACTGGTGCCGACCGAGGGTTTTTCATTTATATTTTCAATCAGTCTCTATCCTTCAAAAATAATAAGAGAAGAGAAAATGAAAGGGGATGATGTTCACATTTTCAAAAACAACAAAACATTTAATAAATATGCATTGCAACTTTCAACGGAGATGACTTTTGACTCGGGTATCGAAAGGACTATTATAATATATCAAATCGAAGCTCGTGTCAAATTACAAAATAGGATTTGTTCTCTCTGAGGAAAATATTTTCGGTACCCAAATTGAATCATTTACAGCACCAATTGAGAATTTATTATTTCTTACTCACCATTTTTATATTACTTACTTCCGGTTTAATTCAATAGCGCTATAAATGAGATCCTGATGCCAACCGAGGGTTTTTCATTTATATTTTCAATTAGTCTCTATCCTTCAAAAATAATAAGAGAAGAGAAAATGAAAAGGGATGTTGTTCACATTTTCAAAAACAAGAAAACATTTAATAAATATGTGTTGCAACTTTCAACGGAGATAACTTTTGACTCGGGTCTCGAAACGACTATTATAATATATCAAATAGAAGCTCGTATCAAATTACACAATATTATTTGGTTAATCTCAGGAAAATATTTTCGGTACCCAAATTGAATCATTTACAGCACCTACTGAGAATTTAAATCTTCTGACTCACCATTTTCATTTTACTTACATTTGGTTTAATTCAATAGCGCTATAAATGAGATACTGGTGCCAACCGAGGGTTTTTCTTTTATATTTTCAATCAGTCTCTATCCTTCAAAAATAATAAGAGAAGAGAAAATGAAAGGGGATGTTGTTCACATTTTCAAAAACAACAAAACATTTAATAATTATGCGTTGCAACTTTCAACGGAGATAACTTTTGACTCGGGTATCGAAACGACTATTATAATATATCAAATCGAAGCTCGTATGAAATTACAAAATATTATTTGGTTAATCGCAGGAAAATATTTTCGGTACCCAAATTGAAGCATTTACAGCACCTACTGAGAATTTAATATTTCTTACTCATCATTTTCATTTTACTTACTTCCTATTTAATTCAACAGTGCTATAAATGAGATACTGATGCCAACCGAGGGTTTTTCTTTTATATTTTCAATTAGTCTCTATCCTTCAAAAATAATAAGAGAAGAGAAAATGAAAAGGGATGTTGTTCACATTTTCAAAAACAAGAAAACATTTAATAAATATGTGTTGCAACTTTCAACGGAGATAACTTTTGACTCGGGTCTCGAAACGACTATTATAATATATCAAATAGAAGCTCGTATCAAATTACACAATATTATTTGGTTAATCTCAGGAAAATATTTTCGGTACCCAAATTGAATCATTTACAGCACCTACTGAGAATTTAAATCTTCTGACTCACCATTTTCATTTTACTTACATTTGGTTTAATTCAATAGCGCTATAAATGAGATACTGGTGCCAACCGAGGGTTTTTCTTTTATATTTTCAATCAGTCTCTATCCTTCAAAAATAATAAGAGAAGAGAAAATGAAAGGGGATGTTGTTCACATTTTCAAAAACAACAAAACATTTAATAATTATGCGTTGCAACTTTCAACGGAGATAACTTTTGACTCGGGTATCGAAACGACTATTATAATATATCAAATCGAAGCTCGTATGAAATTACACAATATTATTTGGTTAATCGCAGGAAAATATTTTCGGTACCCAAATTGAAGCATTTACAGCACCTACTGAGAATTTAATATTTGTTACTCATCATTTTCATTTTACTTACTTCCTATTTAATTCAACAGTGCTATAAATGAGATACTGATGCCAACCGAGGGTTTTTCTTTTATATTTTCAATTAGTCTCTATCCTTCAAAAATAATAAGAGAAGAGAAAATGAAAAGGGATGTTGTTCACATTTTCAAAAACAAGAAAACATTTAATAAATATGTGTTGCAACTTTCAACGAAGATAACTTTTGACTCGGGTATCGAAACGACTATTATAATATATCAAATAGAAGCTCGTATCAAATTACACAATATTATTTGGTTAATCTCAGGAAAATATTTTCGGTACCCAAATTGAATCATTTACAGCACCTACTGAGAATTTAAATCTTCTGACTCACCATTTTCATTTTACTTACTTTTGGTTTAATTCAATAGCGCTATAAATGAGATACTGGTGCCAACCGAGGGTTTTTCTTTTATATTTTCAATCAGTCTCTATCTTTCAAAAATAATAAGAGAAGAGAAAATGAAAGGGGATGTTGTTCACATTTTCAAAAACAACAAAACATTTAATAAATATGTGTTGCAACTTTCAACTTAGATAACTTCTGACTCGGATATCGAGACGACTATTATAATATATCAAATCGAAGCTCGTATCAAATTACACAATATTATTTGGTTAATCTGAGGAAAATATTTTCGGTACCCAAATTGAATCATTTACAGCACCTACTGAGAATTTAAATCTTCTGACTCACCATTTTCATTTTACTTACTTTTGGTTTAATTCAATAGCGCTATAAATGAGATACTGGTGCCAACCGAGGGTTTTTCTTTTATATTTTCAATCAGTCTCTATCCTTCAAAAATAATAAGAGAAGAGAAAATGAAAGGGGATGTTGTTCACATTTTCAAAAACAAGAAAACATTTAATAAATATGTGTTGCAACTTTCAACGGAGATAACTTTTGACTCGGGTCTCGAAACGACTATTATAATATATCAAATAGAAGCTCGTATCAAATTACACAATATTATTTGGTTAATCTCAGGAAAATATTTTCGGTACCCAAATTGAATCATTTGCAGCACCTACTGAGAATTTAAATCTTCTGACTCACCATTTTCATTTTACTTACATTTGGTTTAATTCAATAGCGCTATAAATGAGATACTGGTGCCAACCGAGGGTTTTTCTTTTATATTTTCAATCAGTCTCTATCCTTCAAAAATAATAAGAGAAGAGAAAATGAAAGGGGATGTTGTTCACATTTTCAAAAACAACAAAACATTTAATAATTATGCGTTGCAACTTTCAACGGAGATAACTTTTGACTCGGGTATCGAAACGACTATTATAATATATCAAATCGAAGCTCGTATGAAATTACACAATATTATTTGGTTAATCGCAGGAAAATATTTTCGGTACCCAAATTGAAGCATTTACAGCACCTACTGAGAATTTAATATTTCTTACTCATCATTTTCATTTTACTTACTTCCTATTTAATTCAACAGTGCTATAAATGAGATACTGATGCCAACCGAGGGTTTTTCTTTTATATTTTCAATTAGTCTCTATCCTTCAAAAATAATAAGAGAAGAGAAAATGAAAAGGGATGTTGTTCACATTTTCAAAAACAAGAAAACATTTAATAAATATGTGTTGCAACTTTCAACGAAGATAACTTTTGACTCGGGTATCGAAACGACTATTATAATATATCAAATAGAAGCTCGTATCAAATTACACAATATTATTTGGTTAATCTCAGGAAAATATTTTCGGTACCCAAATTGAATCATTTACAGCACCTACTGAGAATTTAAATCTTCTGACTCACCATTTTCATTTTACTTACTTTTGGTTTAATTCAATAGCGCTATAAATGAGATACTGGTGCCAACCGAGGGTTTTTCTTTTATATTTTCAATCAGTCTCTATCTTTCAAAAATAATAAGAGAAGAGAAAATGAAAGGGGATGTTGTTCACATTTTCAAAAACAACAAAACATTTAATAAATATGTGTTGCAACTTTCAACTTAGATAACTTCTGACTCGGATATCGAGACGACTATTATAATATATCAAATCGAAGCTCGTATCAAATTACACAATATTATTTGGTTAATCTGAGGAAAATATTTTCGGTACCCAAATTGAATCATTTACAGCACCTACTGAGAATTTAAATCTTCTGACTCACCATTTTCATTTTACTTACTTTTGGTTTAATTCAATAGCGCTATAAATGAGATACTGGTGCCAACCGAGGGTTTTTCTTTTATATTTTCAATCAGTCTCTATCCTTCAAAAATAATAAGAGAAGAGAAAATGAAAGGGGATGTTGTTCACATTTTCAAAAACAACAAAACATTTAATAAATATGTGTTGCAACTTTCAACGGAGATAACTTTTGACTCGGGTCTCGAAACGACTATTATAATATATCAAATAGAAGCTCGTATCAAATTACACAATATTATTTGGTTAATCTCAGGAAAATATTTTCGGTACCCAAATTGAATCATTTGCAGCACCTACTGAGAATTTAAATCTTCTGACTCACCATTTTCATTTTACTTACATTTGGTTTAATTCAATAGCGCTATAAATGAGATACTGGTGCCAACCGAGGGTTTTTCTTTTATATTTTCAATCAGTCTCTATCCTTCAAAAATAATAAGAGAAGAGAAAATGAAAGGGGATGTTGTTCACATTTTCAAAAACAACAAAACATTTAATAATTATGCGTTGCAACTTTCAACGGAGATAACTTTTGACTCGGGTATCGAAACGACTATTATAATATATCAAATCGAAGCTCGTATGAAATTACACAATATTATTTGGTTAATCGCAGGAAAATATTTTCGGTACCCAAATTGAAGCATTTACAGCACCTACTGAGAATTTAATATTTCTTACTCATCATTTTCATTTTACTTACTTCCTATTTAATTCAACAGTGCTATAAATGAGATACTGATGCCAACCGAGGGTTTTTCATTTATATTTTCAATTAGTCTCTATCCTTCAAAAATAATAAGAGAAGAGAAAATGAAAAGGGATGTTGTTCACATTTTCAAAAACAAGAAAACATTTAATAAATATGTGTTGCAACTTTCAACGAAGATAACTTTTGACTCGGGTATCGAAATGACTATTATAATATATCAAATAGAAGCTCGTATCAAATTACACAATATTATTTGGTTAATCTCAGGAAAATATTTTCGGTACCCAAATTGAATCATTTACAGCACCTACTGAGAATTTAAATCTTCTTACTCACCATTATCATTTTACTTACTTCCGGTTTAATTCAATAGCGCTATAAATGAGATCCTGATGCCAACCGAGGGTTTTTCATTTATATTTTCAATTAGTCTCTATCCTTCAAAAATAATAAGAGAAGAGAAAATGAAAAGGGATGTTGTTCACATTTTCAAAAACAAGAAAACATTTAATAAATATGTGTTGCAACTTTCAACGGAGATAACTTTTGACTCGGGTCTCGAAACGACTATTATAATATATCAAATAGAATCTCGTATCAAATTACACAATATTATTTGGTTATTCTCAGGAAAATATTTTCGGTACCCAAATTGAATCATTTACAGCACCTACTGAGAATTTAAATCTTCTAACTCACCATTATCATTTCACTTACATTTGGTTTAATTCAATAGCGCTATAAATGAGATACTGGTGCCAACCGAGGGTTTTTCTTTTATATTTTCAATCAGTCTATATCCTTCAAAAATAATAAGAGAAGAGAAAATGAAAGGGGATGTTGTTCACATTTTCAAAAACAACAAAACATTTAATAAATATGCGTTGCAACTTTCAACATAGATAACTTTTGACTCGGGTATCGAAACGACTATTATAATATATCAAATCGAAGCTCGTATCAAATTACACAATATTATATGGTTAATCTGAGGAAAATATTTTCGGTACCCAAATTGAATCATTTACAGCACCTACTGAGAATTTAAATCTTCTGACTCACCATTTTCATTTTACTTACTTTTGGTTTAATTCAATAGCGCTATAAATGAGATACTGGTGCCGACCGAGGGTTTTTCATTTATATTTTCAATCAGTCTCTATCCTTCAAAAATAATAAGAGAAGAGAAAATGAAAGGGGATGATGTTCACATTTTCAAAAACAACAAAACATTTAATAAATATGCATTGCAACTTTCAACGGAGATGACTTTTGACTCGGGTATCGAAAGGACTATTATAATATATCAAATCGAAGCTCGTGTCAAATTACAAAATAGGATTTGTTCTCTCTGGGGAAAATATTTTCGGTACCCAAATTGAATCATTTACATCACCAATTGAGAATTTATTATTTCTTACTCACCATTTTTATATTACTTACTTCCGGTTTAATTCAATAGCGCTATAAATGAGATCCTGATGCCAACCGAGGGTTTTTCATTTATATTTTCAATTAGTCTCTATCCTTCAAAAATAATAAGAGAAGAGAAAATGAAAAGGGATGTTGTTCACATTTTCAAAAACAAGAAAACATTTAATAAATATGTGTTGCAACTTTCAACGGAGATAACTTTTGACTCGGGTCTCGAAACGACTATTATAATATATCAAATAGAAGCTCGTATCAAATTACACAATATTATTTGGTTAATCTCAGGAAAATATTTTCGGTACCCAAATTGAATCATTTACAGCACCTACTGAGAATTTAAATCTTCTGACTCACCATTTTCATTTTACTTACATTTGGTTTAATTCAATAGCGCTATAAATGAGATACTGGTGCCAACCGAGGGTTTTTCTTTTATATTTTCAATCAGTCTCTATCCTTCAAAAATAATAAGAGAAGAGAAAAAGAAAGGGGATGTTGTTCACATTTTCAAAAACAACAAAACATTTAATAATTATGCGTTGCAACTTTCAACGGAGATAACTTTTGACTCGGGTATCGAAACGACTATTATAATATATCAAATCGAAGCTCGTATGAAATTACAAAATATTATTTGGTTAATCGCAGGAAAATATTTTCGGTACCCAAATTGAAGCATTTACAGCACCTACTGAGAATTTAATATTTCTTACTCATCATTTTCATTTTACTTACTTCCTATTTAATTCAACAGTGCTATAAATGAGATACTGATGCCAACCGAGGGTTTTTCTTTTATATTTTCAATTAGTCTCTATCCTTCAAAAATAATAAGAGAAGAGAAAATGAAAAGGGATGTTGTTCACATTTTCAAAAACAAGAAAACATTTAATAAATATGTGTTGCAACTTTCAACGGAGATAACTTTTGACTCGGGTCTCGAAACGACTATTATAATATATCAAATAGAAGCTCGTATCAAATTACACAATATTATTTGGTTAATCTCAGGAAAATATTTTCGGTACCCAAATTGAATCATTTACAGCACCTACTGAGAATTTAAATCTTCTGACTCACCATTTTCATTTTACTTACATTTGGTTTAATTCAATAGCGCTATAAATGAGATACTGGTGCCAACCGAGGGTTTTTCTTTTATATTTTCAATCAGTCTCTATCCTTCAAAAATAATAAGAGAAGAGAAAATGAAAGGGGATGTTGTTCACATTTTCAAAAACAACAAAACATTTAATAATTATGCGTTGCAACTTTCAACGGAGATAACTTTTGACTCGGGTATCGAAACGACTATTATAATATATCAAATCGAAGCTCGTATGAAATTACACAATATTATTTGGTTAATCGCAGGAAAATATTTTCGGTACCCAAATTGAAGCATTTACAGCACCTACTGAGAATTTAATATTTCTTACTCATCATTTTCATTTTACTTACTTCCTATTTAATTCAACAGTGCTATAAATGAGATACTGATGCCAACCGAGGGTTTTTCTTTTATATTTTCAATTAGTCTCTATCCTTCAAAAATAATAAGAGAAGAGAAAATGAAAAGGGATGTTGTTCACATTTTCAAAAACAAGAAAACATTTAATAAATATGTGTTGCAACTTTCAACGAAGATAACTTTTGACTCGGGTATCGAAACGACTATTATAATATATCAAATAGAAGCTCGTATCAAATTACACAATATTATTTGGTTAATCTCAGGAAAATATTTTCGGTACCCAAATTGAATCATTTACAGCACCTACTGAGAATTTAAATCTTCTGACTCACCATTTTCATTTTACTTACTTTTGGTTTAATTCAATAGCGCTATAAATGAGATACTGGTGCCAACCGAGGGTTTTTCTTTTATATTTTCAATCAGTCTCTATCTTTCAAAAATAATAAGAGAAGAGAAAATGAAAGGGGATGTTGTTCACATTTTCAAAAACAACAAAACATTTAATAAATATGTGTTGCAACTTTCAACTTAGATAACTTCTGACTCGGATATCGAGACGACTATTATAATATATCAAATCGAAGCTCGTATCAAATTACACAATATTATTTGGTTAATCTGAGGAAAATATTTTCGGTACCCAAATTGAATCATTTACAGCACCTACTGAGAATTTAAATCTTTTGACTCACCATTTTCATTTTACTTACTTTTGGTTTAATTCAATAGCGCTATAAATGAGATACTGGTGCCAACCGAGGGTTTTTCTTTTATATTTTCAATCAGTCTCTATCCTTCAAAAATAATAAGAGAAGAGAAAATGAAAGGGGATGTTGTTCACATTTTCAAAAACAACAAAACATTTAATAAATATGTGTTGCAACTTTCAACGGAGATAACTTCTTACTCGGATATCGAAACGACTATTATAATATATCAAATCGAAGCTCGTATCAAATTACACAATATTATTTGGTTAATCTGAGGAAAATATTTTCGGTACCCAAATTGAATCATTTACAGCACCTACTGAGAATTTAAATCTTCTGACTCACCATTTTCATTTTACTTACTTTTGGTTTAATTCAATAGCGCTATAAATGAGATACTGGTGCCAACCGAGGGTTTTTCATTTATATTTTCAATCAGTCTCTATCCTTCAAAAATAATAAAAGAAGAGAAAATGAAAGGGGATGATGTTCACATTTCCAAAAACAACAAAACATTTAATAAATATGCATTGCAACTTTCAACGGAGATAACTTTTGAATCGGGTATCGAAAGGACTATTATAATATATCAAATCGAAGCTCGTGTCAAATTACAAAATATGATTTGGTCTCTCTGAGGTAAATATTTTCGGTACCCAAATTGAATCATTTACAGCACCAATTGAGAATTTATTATTTCTTACTCACCATTTTTATATTACTTACTTCCGGTTTAATTCAATAGCGCTATAAATGAGATCCTGATGCCAACCGAGGGTTTTTCATTTATATTTTCAATTAGTCTCTATCCTTCAAAAATAATAAGAGAAGAGAAAATGAAAAGGGATGTTGTTCACATTTTCAAAAACAAGAAAACATTTAATAAATATGTGTTGCAACTTTCAACGGAGATAACTTTTGACTCGGGTCTCGAAACGACTATTATAATATATCGAATAGAATCTCGTATCAAATTACACAATATTATTTGGTTATTCTCAGGAAAATATTTTCGGTACCCAAATTGAATCATTTACAGCACCTACTGAGAATTTAAATCTTCTAACTCACCATTATCATTTTACTTACATTTGGTTTAATTCAATAGCGCTATAAATGAGATACTGGTGCCAACCGAGGGTTTTTCTTTTATATTTTCAATCAGTCTATATTCTTCAAAAATAATAAGAGAAGAGAAAATGAAAGGGGATGTTGTTCACATTTTCAAAAACAACAAAACATTTAATAAATATGCGTTGCAACTTTCAACTTAGATAACTTCTGACTCGGATATCGAAACGACTATTATAATATATCAAATCGAAGCTCGTATCAAATTACACAATATTATTTGGTTAATCTCAGGAAAATATTTTCGGTACCCAAATTGAATCATTTACAGCACCTACTGAGAATTTAAATCTTCTGACTCACCATTTTCATTTTACTTACTTTTGGTTTAATTCAATAGCGCTATAAATGAGATACTGGTGCCAACCGAGGGTTTTTCATTTATATTTTCAATCAGTCTCTATCCTTCAAAAATAATAAAAGAAGAGAAAATGAAAGGGGATGATGTTCACATTTCCAAAAACAACAAAACATTTAATAAATATGCATTGCAACTTTCAACGGAGATAACTTTTGACTCGGGTATCGAAAGGACTATTATAATATATCAAATCGAAGCTCGTGTCAAATTACAAAATATGATTTGGTCTCTCTGAGGAAAATATTTTCGGTACCCAAATTGAATCATTTACAGCACCAATTGAGAATTTATTATTTCTTACTCACCATTTTTATATTACTTACTTCCGGTTTAATTCAATAGCGCTATAAATGAGATCCTGATGCCAACCGAGGGTTTTTCATTTATATTTTCAATTAGTCTCTATCCTTCAAAAATAATAAGAGAAGAGAAAATGAAAAGGGATGTTGTTCACATTTTCAAAAACAAGAAAACATTTAATAAATATGTGTTGCAACTTTCAACGGAGATAACTTTTGACTCGGGTCTCGAAACGACTATTATAATATATCAAATAGAATCTCGTATCAAATTACACAATATTATTTGGTTATTCTCAGGAAAATATTTTCGGTACCCAAATTGAATCATTTACAGCACCTACTGAGAATTTAAATCTTCTAACTCACCATTATCATTTTACTTACATTTGGTTTAATTCAATAGCGCTATAAATGAGATACTGGTGCCAACCGAGGGTTTTTCTTTTATATTTTCAATCAGTCGATATTCTTCAAAAATAATAAGAGAAGAGAAAATGAAAGGGGATGTTGTTCACATTTTCAAAAACAACAAAACATTTAATAAATATGCGTTGCAACTTTCAACTTAGATAACTTCTGACTCGGATATCGAAACGACTATTATAATATATCAAATCGAAGCTCGTATCAAATTACACAATATTATTTGGTTAATCTCAGGAAAATATTTTCGGTACCCAAATTGAATCATTTACAGCACCTACTGAGAATTTAAATCTTCTGACTCACCATTTTCATTTTACTTACTTTTGGTTTAATTCAATAGCGCTATAAATGAGATACTGGTGCCAACCGAGGGTTTTTCATTTATATTTTCAATCAGTCTCTATCCTTCAAAAATAATAAAAGAAGAGAAAATGAAAGGGGATGATGTTCACATTTCCAAAAACAACAAAACATTTAATAAATATGCATTGCAACTTTCAACGGAGATAACTTTTGACTCGGGTATCGAAAGGACTATTATAATATATCAAATCGAAGCTCGTGTCAAATTACAAAATATGATTTGGTCTCTCTGAGGAAAATATTTTCGGTACCCAAATTGAATCATTTACAGCACCAATTGAGAATTTATTATTTCTTACTCACCATTTTTATATTACTTACTTCCGGTTTAATTCAATAGCGCTATAAATGAGATCCTGATGCCAACCGAGGGTTTTTCATTTATATTTTCAATTAGTCTCTATCCTTCAAAAATAATAAGAGAAGAGAAAATGAAAAGGGATGTTGTTCACATTTTCAAAAACAAGAAAACATTTAATAAATATGTGTTGCAACTTTCAACGGAGATAACTTTTGACTCGGGTCTCGAAATGACTATTATAATATATCAAATAGAATCTCGTATCAAATTACACAATATTATTTGGTTATTTTCTGGAAAATATTTTCGGTACCCAAATTGAATCATTTACAGCACCTACTGAGAATTTAAATCTTCTAACTCACCATTATCATTTTACTTACATTTGGTTTAATTCAATAGCGCTATAAATGAGATACTGGTGCCAACCGAGGGTTTTTCTTTTATATTTTCAATCAGTCTATATCCTTCAAAAATAATAAGAGAAGAGAAAATGAAAGGGGATGTTGTTCACATTTTCAAAAACAACAAAACATTTAATAAATATGCGTTGCAACTTTCAACTTAGATAACTTCTGACTCCGATATCGAAACGACTATTATAATATATCAAATCGAAGCTCGTATCAAATTACACAATATTATTTGGTTAATCTCAGGAAAATATTTTCGGTACCCAAATTGAATCATTTACAGCACCTACTGAGAATTTAAATCTTCTGACTCACCATTTTCATTTTACTTACTTTTGGTTTAATTCAATAGCGCTATAAATGAGATACTGGTGCCAACCGAGGGTTTTTCATTTATATTTTCAATCAGTCTCTATCCTTCAAAAATAATAAAAGAAGAGAAAATGAAAGGGGATGATGTTCACATTTCCAAAAACAACAAAACATTTAATAAATATGCATTGCAACTTTCAACGAAGATAACTTTTGACTCCGGTATCGAAAGGACTATTATAATATATCAAATCGAAGCTCGTGTCAAATTACAAAATATGATTTGGTCTCTCTGAGGAAAATATTTTCGGTACCCAAATTGAATCATTTACAGCACCAATTGAGAATTTATTATTTCTTACTCACCATTTTTATATTACTTACTTCCGGTTTAATTCAATAGCGCTATAAATGAGATCCTGATGCCAACCGAGGGTTTTTCATTTATATTTTCAATTAGTCTCTATCCTTCAAAAATAATAAGAGAAGAGAAAATGAAAAGGGATGTTGTTCACATTTTCAAAAACAAGAAAACATTTAATAAATATGTGTTGCAACTTTCAACGGAGATAACTTTTGACTCGGGTCTCGAAACGACTATTATAATATATCAAATAGAATCTCGTATCAAATTACACAATATTATTTGGTTATTCTCAGGAAAATATTTTCGGTACCCAAATTGAATCATTTACAGCACCTACTGAGAATTTAAATCTTCTAACTCACCATTATCATTTTACTTACATTTGGTTTAATTCAATAGCGCTATAAATGAGATACTGGTGCCAACCGAGGGTTTTTCTTTTATATTTTCAATCAGTCTATATCCTTCAAAAATAATAAGAGAAGAGAAAATGAAAGGGGATGTTGTTCCCATTTTCAAAAACAACAAAACATTTAATAAATATGCGTTGCAACTTTCAACATAGATAACTTTTGACTCGGGTATCGAAACGACTATTATAATATATCAAATCGAAGCTCGTATCAAATTACACAATATTATATGGTTAATCTGAGGAAAATATTTTCGGTACCCAAATTGAATCATTTACAGCACCTACTGAGAATTTAAATCTTCTGACTCACCATTTTCATTTTACTTACTTTTGGTTTAATTCAATAGCGCTATAAATGAGATACTGGTGCCGACCGAGGGTTTTTCATTTATATTTTCAATCAGTCTCTATCCTTCAAAAATAATAAGAGAAGAGAAAATGAAAGGGGATGATGTTCACATTTTCAAAAACAACAAAACATTTAATAAATATGCATTGCAACTTTCAACGGAGATAACTTTTGACTCGGGTATCGAAAGGACTATTATAATATATCAAATCGAAGCTCGTGTCAAATTACAAAATAGGATTTGGTCTCTCTGAGGAAAATATTTTCGGCACCCAAATTGAATCATTTACAGCACCAATTGAGAATTTATTATTTCTTACTCACCATTTTTATATTACTTACTTCCGGTTTAATTCAATAGCGCTATAAATGAGATCCTGATGCCAACCGAGGGTTTTTCATTTATATTTTCAATTAGTCTCTATCCTTCAAAAATAATAAGAGAAGAGAAAATGAAAAGGGATGTTGTTCACATTTTCAAAAACAAGAAAACATTTAATAAATATGTGTTGCAACTTTCAACGGAGATAACTTTTGACTCGGGTCTCGAAACGACTATTATAATATATCAAATAGAAGCTCGTATCAAATTACACAATATTATTTGGTTAATCTCAGGAAAATATTTTCGGTACCCAAATTGAATCATTTACAGCACCTACTGAGAATTTAAATCTTCTGACTCACCATTTTCATTTTACTTACATTTGGTTTAATTCAATAGCGCTATAAATGAGATACTGGTGCCAACCGAGGGTTTTTCTTTTATATTTTCAATCAGTCTCTATCCTTCAAAAATAATAAGAGAAGAGAAAATGAAAGGGGATGTTGTTCACATTTTCAAAAACAACAAAACATTTAATAATTATGCGTTGCAACTTTCAACGGAGATAACTTTTGACTCGGGTATCGAAACGACTATTATAATATATCAAATCGAAGCTCGTATGAAATTACACAATATTATTTGGTTAATCGCAGGAAAATATTTTCGGTACCCAAATTGAAGCATTTACAGCACCTACTGAGAATTTAATATTTCTTACTCATCATTTTCATTTTACTTACTTCCTATTTAATTCAACAGTGCTATAAATGAGATACTGATGCCAACCGAGGGTTTTTCTTTTATATTTTCAATTAGTCTCTATCCTTCAAAAATAATAAGAGAAGAGAAAATGAAAAGGGATGTTGTTCACATTTTCAAAAACAAGAAAACATTTAATAAATATGTGTTGCAACTTTCAACGAAGATAACTTTTGACTCGGGTATCGAAACGACTATTATAATATATCAAATAGAAGCTCGTATCAAATTACACAATATTATTTGGTTAATCTCAGGAAAATATTTTCGGTACCCAAATTGAATCATTTACAGCACCTACTGAGAATTTAAATCTTCTGACTCACCATTTTCATTTTACTTACTTTTGGTTTAATTCAATAGCGCTATAAATGAGATACCGGTGCCAACCGAGGGTTTTTCTTTTATATTTTCAATCAGTCTCTATCCTTCAAAAATAATAAGCGAAGAGAAAATGAAAGGGGATGTTGTTCACATTTTCAAAAACAACAAAACATTTAATAAATATGTGTTGCAACTTTCAACTTAGATAACTTCTTACTCGGATATCGAAACGACTATTATAATATATCAAATCGAAGCTCGTATCAAATTACACAATATTATTTGGTTAATCTGAGGAAAATATTTTCGGTACCCAAATTGAATCATTTACAGCACCTACTGAGAATTTAAATCTTCTGACTCACCATTTTCATTTTACTTACTTTTGGTTTAATTCAATAGCGCTATAAATGAGATACTGGTGCCAACCGAGGGTTTTTCATTTATATTTTCAATCAGTCTCTATCCTTCAAAAATAATAAAAGAAGAGAAAATGAAAGGGGATGATGTTCACATTTCCGAAAACAACAAAACATTTAATAAATATGCATTGCAACTTTCAACGGAGATAACTTTTGACTCGGGTATCGAAAGGACTATTATAATATATCAAATCGAAGCTCGTGTCAAATTACAAAATATGATTTGGTCTCTCTGAGGAAAATATTTTCGGTACCCAAATTGAATCATTTACAGCACCAATTGAGAATTTATTATTTCTTACTCACCATTTTTATATTACTTACTTCCGGTTTAATTCAATAGCGCTATAAATGAGATCCTGATGCCAACCGAGGGTTTTTCATTTATATTTTCAATTAGTCTCTATCCTTCAAAAATAATAAGAGAAGAGAAAATGAAAAGGGATGTTGTTCACATTTTTAAAAACAAGAAAACATTTAATAAATATGTGTTGCAACTTTCAACGGAGATAACTTTTGACTCGGGTCTCGAAACGACTATTATAATATATCAAATAGAATCTCGTATCAAATTACACAATATTATTTGGTTATTCTCAGGAAAATATTTTCGGTACCCAAATTGAATCATTTACAGCACCTACTGAGAATTTAAATCTTCTAACTCACCATTATCATTTTACTTACATTTGGTTTAATTCAATAGCGCTATAAATGAGATACTGGTGCCAACCGAGGGTTTTTCTTTTATATTTTCAATCAGTCTATATTCTTCAAAAATAATAAGAGAAGAGAAAATGAAAGGGGATGTTGTTCACATTTTCAAAAACAACAAAACATTTAATAAATATGCGTTGCAACTTTCAACTTAGATAACTTCTGACTCGGATATCGAAACGACTATTATAATATATCAAATCGAAGCTCGTATCAAATTACACACTATTATTTGGTTAATCTTAGGAAAATATTTTCGGTACCCAAATTGAATCATTTACAGCACCTACTGAGAATTTAAATCTTCTGACTCACCATTTTCATTTTACTTACTTTTGGTTTAATTCAATAGCGCTATAAATGAGATACTGGTGCCGACCGAGGGTTTTTCATTTATATTTTCAATCAGTCTCTATCCTTCAAAAATAATAAGAGAAGAGAAAATGAAAGGGGATGATGTTCACATTTTCAAAAACAACAAAACATTTAATAAATATGCATTGCAACTTTCAACGGAGATAACTTTTGACTCGGGTATCGAAAGGACTATTATAATATATCAAATCGAAGCTCGTGTCAAATTACAAAATAGGATTTGGTCTCTCTGAGGAAAATATTTTCGGCACCCAAATTGAATCATTTACAGCACCAATTGAGAATTTATTATTTCTTACTCACCATTTTTATATTACTTACTTCCGGTTTAATTCAATAGCGCTATAAATGAGATCCTGATGCCAACCGAGGGTTTTTCATTTATATTTTCAATTAGTCTCTATCCTTCAAAAATAATAAGAGAAGAGAAAATGAAAAGGGATGTTGTTCACATTTTCAAAAACAAGAAAACATTTAATAAATATGTGTTGCAACTTTCAACGGAGATAACTTTTGACTCGGGTCTCGAAACGACTATTATAATATATCAAATAGAAGCTCGTATCAAATTACACAATATTATTTGGTTAATCTCAGGAAAATATTTTCGGTACCCAAATTGAATCATTTACAGCACCTACTGAGAATTTAAATCTTCTGACTCACCATTTTCATTTTACTTACATTTGGTTTAATTCAATAGCGCTATAAATGAGATACTGGTGCCAACCGAGGGTTTTTCTTTTATATTTTCAATCAGTCTCTATCCTTCAAAAATAATAAGAGAAGAGAAAATGAAAGGGGATGTTGTTCACATTTTCAAAAACAACAAAACATTTAATAATTATGCGTTGCAACTTTCAACGGAGATAACTTTTGACTCGGGTATCGAAACGACTATTATAATATATCAAATCGAAGCTCGTATGAAATTACACAATATTATTTGGTTAATCGCAGGAAAATATTTTCGGTACCCAAATTGAAGCATTTACAGCACCTACTGAGAATTTAATATTTCTTACTCATCATTTTCATTTTACTTACTTCCTATTTAATTCAACAGTGCTATAAATGAGATACTGATGCCAACCGAGGGTTTTTCTTTTATATTTTCAATTAGTCTCTATCCTTCAAAAATAATAAGAGAAGAGAAAATGAAAAGGGATGTTGTTCACATTTTCAAAAACAAGAAAACATTTAATAAATATGTGTTGCAACTTTCAACGAAGATAACTTTTGACTCGGGTATCGAAACGACTATTATAATATATCAAATAGAAGCTCGTATCAAATTACACAATATTATTTGGTTAATCTCAGGAAAATATTTTCGGTACCCAAATTGAATCATTTACAGCACCTACTGAGAATTTAAATCTTCTGACTCACCATTTTCATTTTACTTACTTTTGGTTTAATTCAATAGCGCTATAAATGAGATACCGGTGCCAACCGAGGGTTTTTCTTTTATATTTTCAATCAGTCTCTATCCTTCAAAAATAATAAGCGAAGAGAAAATGAAAGGGGATGTTGTTCACATTTTCAAAAACAACAAAACATTTAATAAATATGTGTTGCAACTTTCAACTTAGATAACTTCTTACTCGGATATCGAAACGACTATTATAATATATCAAATCGAAGCTCGTATCAAATTACACAATATTATTTGGTTAATCTGAGGAAAATATTTTCGGTACCCAAATTGAATCATTTACAGCACCTACTGAGAATTTAAATCTTCTGACTCACCATTTTCATTTTACTTACTTTTGGTTTAATTCAATAGCGCTATAAATGAGATACTGGTGCCAACCGAGGGTTTTTCATTTATATTTTCAATCAGTCTCTATCCTTCAAAAATAATAAAAGAAGAGAAAATGAAAGGGGATGATGTTCACATTTCCAAAAACAACAAAACATTTAATAAATATGCATTGCAACTTTCAACGGAGATAACTTTTGACTCGGGTATCGAAAGGACTATTATAATATATCAAATCGAAGCTCGTGTCAAATTACAAAATATGATTTGGTCTCTCTGAGGAAAATATTTTCGGTACCCAAATTGAATCATTTACAGCACCAATTGAGAATTTATTATTTCTTACTCACCATTTTTATATTACTTACTTCCGGTTTAATTCAATAGCGCTATAAATGAGATCCTGATGCCAACCGAGGGTTTTTCATTTATATTTTCAATTAGTCTCTATCCTTCAAAAATAATAAGAGAAGAGAAAATGAAAAGGGATGTTGTTCACATTTTTAAAAACAAGAAAACATTTAATAAATATGTGTTGCAACTTTCAACGGAGATAACTTTTGACTCGGGTCTCGAAACGACTATTATAATATATCAAATAGAATCTCGTATCAAATTACACAATATTATTTGGTTATTCTCAGGAAAATATTTTCGGTACCCAAATTGAATCATTTACAGCACCTACTGAGAATTTAAATCTTCTAACTCACCATTATCATTTTACTTACATTTGGTTTAATTCAATAGCGCTATAAATGAGATACTGGTGCCAACCGAGGGTTTTTCTTTTATATTTTCAATCAGTCTATATTCTTCAAAAATAATAAGAGAAGAGAAAATGAAAGGGGATGTTGTTCACATTTTCAAAAACAACAAAACATTTAATAAATATGCGTTGCAACTTTCAACTTAGATAACTTCTGACTCGGATATCGAAACGACTATTATAATATATCAAATCGAAGCTCGTATCAAATTACACACTATTATTTGGTTAATCTTAGGAAAATATTTTCGGTACCCAAATTGAATCATTTACAGCACCTACTGAGAATTTAAATCTTCTGACTCACCATTTTCATTTTACTTACTTTTGGTTTAATTCAATAGCGCTATAAATGAGATACTGGTGCCAACCGAGGGTTTTTCATTTATATTTTCAATCAGTCTCTATCCTTCAAAAATAATAAAAGAAGAGAAAATGAAAGGGGATGATGTTCACATTTCCAAAAACAACAAAACATTTAATAAATATGCATTGCAACTTTCAACGGAGATAACTTTTGACTCGGGTATCGAAAGGACTATTATAATATATCAAATCGAAGCTCGTGTCAAATTACAAAATATGATTTGGTCTCTCTGAGGAAAATATTTTCGGTACCCAAATTGAATCATTTACAGCACCAATTGAGAATTTATTATTTCTTACTCACCATTTTTATATTACTTACTTCCGGTTTAATTCAATAGCGCTATAAATGAGATCCTGATGCCAACCGAGGGTTTTTCATTTATATTTTCAATTAGTCTCTATCCTTCAAAAATAATAAGAGAAGAGAAAATGAAAAGGGATGTTGTTCACATTTTCAAAAACAAGAAAACATTTAATAAATATGTGTTGCAACTTTCAACGGAGATAACTTTTGACTCGGGTCTCGAAACGACTATTATAATATATCAAATAGAATCTCGTATCAAATTACACAATATTATTTGGTTATTCTCAGGAAAATATTTTCGGTACCCAAATTGAATCATTTACAGCACCTACTAAAATTTAAATCTTCTAACTCACCATTATCATTTTACTTACATTTGGTTTAATTCAATAGCGCTATAAATGAGATACTGGTGCCAACCGAGGGTTTTTCTTTTATATTTTCAATCAGTCTATATCCTTCAAAAATAATAAGAGAAGAGAAAATGAAAGGGGATGTTGTTCACATTTTCAAAAACAACAAAACATTTAATAAATATGCGTTGCAACTTTCAACTTAGATAACTTCTGACTCGGGTATCGAAAGGACTATTATAATATATCAAATCGAAGCTCGTGTCAAATTACAAAATATGATTTGGTCTCTCTGAGGAAAATATTTTCGGTACCCAAATTGAATCATTTACAGCACCAATTGAGAATTTATTATTTCTTACTCACCATTTTTATATTACTTACTTCCGGTTTAATTCAATAGCGCTATAAATGAGATCCTGATGCCAACCGAGGGTTTTTCATTTATATTTTCAATTAGTCTCTATCCTTCAAAAATAATAAGAGAAGAGAAAATGAAAAGGGATGTTGTTCACATTTTCAAAAACAAGAAAACATTTAATAAATATGTGTTGCAACTTTCAACGGAGATAACTTTTGACTCGGGTCTCGAAACGACTATTATAATATATCAAATAGAATCTCGTATCAAATTACACAATATTATTTGGTTATTCTCAGGAAAATATTTTCGGTACCCAAATTGAATCATTTACAGCACCTACTAAAATTTAAATCTTCTAACTCACCATTATCATTTTACTTACATTTGGTTTAATTCAATAGCGCTATAAATGAGATACTGGTGCCAACCGAGGGTTTTTCATTTATATTTTCAATCAGTCTCTATCCTTCAAAAATAATAAAAGAAGAGAAAATGAAAGGGGATGATGTTCACATTTCCAAAAACAACAAAACATTTAATAAATATGCATTGCAACTTTCAACGGAGATAACTTTTGACTCGGGTATCGAAAGGACTATTATAATATATCAAATCGAAGCTCGTGTCAAATTACAAAATATGATTTGGTCTCTCTGAGGAAAATATTTTCGGTACCCAAATTGAATCATTTACAGCACCAATTGAGAATTTATTATTTCTTACTCACCATTTTTATATTACTTACTTCCGGTTTAATTCAATAGCGCTATAAATGAGATCCTGATGCCAACCGAGGGTTTTTCATTTATATTTTCAATTAGTCTCTATCCTTCAAAAATAATAAGAGAAGAGAAAATGAAAAGGGATGTTGTTCACATTTTCAAAAACAAGAAAACATTTAATAAATATGTGTTGCAACTTTCAACGGAGATAACTTTTGACTCGGGTCTCGAAACGACTATTATAATATATCAAATAGAATCTCGTATCAAATTACACAATATTATTTGGTTATTCTCAGGAAAATATTTTCGGTACCCAAATTGAATCATTTACAGCACCTACTAAAATTTAAATCTTCTAACTCACCATTATCATTTTACTTACATTTGGTTTAATTCAATAGCGCTATAAATGAGATACTGGTGCCAACCGAGGGTTTTTCTTTTATATTTTCAATCAGTCTATATCCTTCAAAAATAATAAGAGAAGAGAAAATGAAAGGGGATGTTGTTCACATTTTCAAAAACAACAAAACATTTAATAAATATGCGTTGCAACTTTCAACTTAGATAACTTCTGACTCCGATATCGAAACGACTATTATAATATATCAAATCGAAGCTCGTATCAAATTACACAATATTATTTGGTTAATCTCAGGAAAATATTTTCGGTACCCAAATTGAATCATTTACAGCACCTACTGAGAATTTAAATCTTCTGACTCAGCATTTTCATTTTACTTACTTTTGGTTTAATTCAATAGCGCTATAAATGAGATACTGGTGCCAACCGAGGGTTTTTCATTTATATTTTCAATAAGTCTGTATCCTTCAAAAATAATAAAAGAAGAGAAAATGAAAGGGGATGATGTTCACATTTCCAAAAACAACAAAACATTTAATAAATATGCATTGCAACTTTCAACGGAGATAACTTTTGACTCGGGTATCGAAAGGACTATTATAATATATCAAATCGAAGCTCGTGTCAAATTACAAAATATGATTTGGTCTCTCTGAGGAAAATATTTTCGGTACCCAAATTGAATCATTTACAGCACCAATTGAGAATTTATTATTTCTTACTCACCATTTTTATATTACTTACTTCCGGTTTAATTCAATAGCGCTATAAATGAGATCCTGATGCCAACCGAGGGTTTTTCATTTATATTTTCAATTAGTCTCTATCCTTCAAAAATAATAAGAGAAGAGAAAATGAAAAGGGATGTTGTTCACATTTTCAAAAACAAGAAAACATTTAATAAATATGTGTTGCAACTTTCAACGGAGATAACTTTTGACTCGGGTCTCGAAACGACTATTATAATATATCAAATAGAATCTCGTATCAAATTACACAATATTATTTGGTTATTCTCAGGAAAATATTTTCGGTACCCAAATTGAATCATTTACAGCACCTACTGAGAATTTAAATCTTCTAACTCACCATTATCATTTTACTTACATTTGGTTTAATTCAATAGCGCTATAAATGAGATACTGGTGCCAACCGAGGGTTTTTCTTTTATATTTTCAATCAGTCTATATCCTTCAAAAATAATAAGAGAAGAGAAAATGAAAGGGGATGTTGTTCACATTTTCAAAAACAACAAAACATTTAATAAATATGCGTTGCAACTTTCAACTTAGATAACTTCTGACTCCGATATCGAAACGACTATTATAATATATCAAATCGAAGCTCGTATCAAATTACACAATATTATTTGGTTAATCTCAGGAAAATATTTTCGGTACCCAAATTGAATCATTTACAGCACCTACTGAGAATTTAAATCTTCTGACTCACCATTTTCATTTTACTTACTTTTGGTTTAATTCAATAGCGCTATAAATGAGATACTGGTGCCAACCGAGGGTTTTTCATTTATATTTTCAATAAGTCTGTATCCTTCAAAAATAATAAAAGAAGAGAAAATGAAAGGGGATGATGTTCACATTTCCAAAAACAACAAAACATTTAATAAATATGCATTGCAACTTTCAACGGAGATAACTTTTGACTCGGGTATCGAAAGGACTATTATAATATATCAAATCGAAGCTCGTGTCAAATTACAAAATATGATTTGGTCTCTCTGAGGAAAATATTTTCGGTACCCAAATTGAATCATTTACAGCACCAATTGAGAATTTATTATTTCTTACTCACCATTTTTATATAACTTACTTCCGGTTTAATTCAATAGCGCTATAAATGAGATCCTGATGCCAACCGAGGGTTTTTCATTTATATTTTCAATTAGTCTCTATCCTTCAAAAATAATAAGAGAAGAGAAAATGAAAAGGGATGTTGTTCACATTTTCAAAAACAAGAAAACATTTAATAAATATGTGTTGCAACTTTCAACGGAGATAACTTTTGACTCGGGTCTCGAAACGACTATTATAATATATCAAATAGAATCTCGTATCAAATTACACAATATTATTTGGTTATTCTCAGGAAAATATTTTCGGTACCCAAATTGAATCATTTACAGCACCTACTGAGAATTTAAATCTTCTAACTCACCATTATCATTTTACTTACATTTGGTTTAATTCAATAGCGCTATAAATGAGATACTGGTGCCAACCGAGGGTTTTTCTTTTATATTTTCAATCAGTCTATATCCTTCAAAAATAATAAGAGAAGAGAAAATGAAAGGGGATGTTGTTCACATTTTCAAAAACAACAAAACATTTAATAAATATGCGTTGCAACTTTCAACTTAGATAACTTCTGACTCGGATATCGAAACGACTATTATAATATATCAAATCGAAGCTCGTATCAAATTACACAATATTATTTGGTTAATCTCAGGAAAATATTTTCGGTACCCAAATTGAATCATTTACAGCACCTACTGAGAATTTAAATCTTCTGACTCACCATTTTCATTTTACTTACTTTTGGTTTAATTCAATAGCGCTATAAATGAGATACTGGTGCCAACCGAGGGTTTTTCATTTATATTTTCAATCAGTCTCTATCCTTCAAAAATAATAAGAGAAGAGAAAATGAAAGGGGATGTTGTTCACATTTTCAAAAACAACAAAACATTTAATAAATATGCATTGCAACTTTCAACGGAGATAACTTTTGACTCGGGTATCGAAAGGACTTTTATAATATATCAAATCGAAGCTCGTGTCAAATTACAAAATATGATTTGGTCTCTCTGAGGAAAATATTTTCGGTACCCAAATTGAATCATTTACAGCACCAATTGAGAATTTATTATTTCTTACTCACCATTTTTATATTACTTACTTCCGGTT
The DNA here is from genome assembly GCA_037013495.1 of Hippophae tibetana. Classification (NCBI taxonomy): domain Eukaryota; kingdom Viridiplantae; phylum Streptophyta; class Magnoliopsida; order Rosales; family Elaeagnaceae; genus Hippophae; species Hippophae tibetana. The sequence goes on along the minus strand of CM072812.1, from coordinate 45,870,993 downwards.
TAATTCAATAGCGCTATAAATGAGATCCTGATGCCAACCGAGGGTTTTTCATTTATATTTTCAATTAGTCTCTATCCTTCAAAAATAATAAGAGAAGAGAAAATGAAAAGGGATGTTGTTCACATTTTCAAAAACAAGAAAACATTTAATAAATATGTGTTGCAACTTTCAACGGAGATAACTTTTGACTCGGGTCTCGAAACGACTATTATAATATATCAAATAGAATCTCGTATCAAATTACACAATATTATTTGGTTATTCTCAGGAAAATATTTTCGGTACCCAAATTGAATCATTTACAGCACCTACTGAGAATTTAAATCTTCTGACTCACCATTTTCATTTTACTTACTTTTGGTTTAATTCAATAGCGCTATAAATGAGATACTGGTGCCAACCGAAGGTTTTTCTTTTATATTTTCAATCAGTCTCTATCCTTCAAAAATAATAAGAGAAGAGAAAATGAAAGGGGATGTTGTTCACATTTTCAAAAACAACAAAACATTTAATAAATATGCATTGCAACTTTCAACGGAGATAACTTTTGACTCGGGTATCGAAAGGACTATTATAATATATCAAATCGAAGCTCGTGTCAAATTACAAAATATGATTTGGTCTCTCTGAGGAAAATATTTTCGGTACCCAAATTGAATCATTTACAGCACCAATTGAGAATTTATTATTTCTTACTCACCATTTTTATATTACTTACTTCCGGTTTAATTCAATAGCGCTATAAATGAGATCCTGATGCCAACCGAGGGTTTTTCATTTATATTTTCAATTAGTCTCTATCCTTCAAAAATAATAAGAGAAGAGAAAATGAAAGGGGATGTTGTTCACATTTTCAAAAACAACAAAACATTTAATAAATATGTGTTGCAACTTTCAACTTAGATAACTTCTGACTCGGATATCGAAACGACTATTATAATATATCAAATCGAAGCTCGTATCAAATTACACAATGTTATTTGGTTAATCTCAGGAAAATATTTTCGGTACCCAAATTGAATCATTTACAGCACCTACTGAGAATTTAAATCTTCTGACTCACCATTTTCATTTTACTTACTTTTGGTTTAATTCAATAGCGCTATAAATGAGATACTGGTGCCAACCGAAGGTTTTTCTTTTATATTTTCAATCAGTCTCTATCCTTCAAAAATAATAAGAGAAGAGAAAATGAAAGGGGATGTTGTTCACATTTTCAAAAACAACAAAACATTTAATAAATATGCATTGCAACTTTCAACGGAGATAACTTTTGACTCGGGTATCGAAAGGACTATTATAATATATCAAATCGAAGCTCGTGTCAAATTACAAAATATGATTTGGTCTCTCTGAGGAAAATATTTTCGGTACCCAAATTGAATCATTTACAGCACCAATTGAGAATTTATTATTTCTTACTCACCATTTTTATATTACTTACTTCCGGTTTAATTCAATAGCGCTATAAATGAGATCCTGATGCCAACCGAGGGTTTTTCATTTATATTTTCAATTAGTCTCTATCCTTCAAAAATAATAAGAGAAGAGAAAATGAAAAGGGATGTTGTTCACATTTTCAAAAACAAGAAAACATTTAATAAATATGTGTTGCAACTTTCAACGGAGATAACTTTTGACTCGGGTCTCGAAACGACTATTATAATATATCAAATAGAATCTCGTATCAAATTACACAATATTATTTGGTTATTCTCAGGAAAATATTTTCGGTACCCAAATTGAATCATTTACAGCACCTACTGAGAATTTAAATCTTCTAACTCACCATTATCATTTTACTTACATTTGGTTTAATTCAATAGCGCTATAAATGAGATACTGGTGCCAACCGAGGGTTTTTCTTTTATATTTTCAATCAGTCTATATCCTTCAAAAATAATAAGAGAAGAGAAAATGAAAGGGGATGTTGTTCACATTTTCAAAAACAACAAAACATTTAAAAAATATGCGTTGCAACTTTCAACATAGATAACTTTTGACTCGGGTATCGAAACGACTATTATAATATATCAAATCGAAGCTCGTATCAAATTACACAATATTATATGGTTAATCTGAGGAAAATATTTTCGGTACCCAAATTGAATCATTTACAGCACCTACTGAGAATTTAAATCTTCTGACTCACCATTTTCATTTTACTTACTTTTGGTTTAATTCAATAGGGCTATAAATGAGATACTGGTGCCAACCGAGTGTTTTTCATTTATATTTTCAATCAGTCTCTATCCTTCAAAAATAATAAAAGAAGAGAAAATGAAAGGGGATGATGTTCACATTTTCAAAAACAACAAAACATTTAATAAATATGCATTGCAACTTTCAACGGAGATAACTTTTGACTCGGGTATCGAAAGGACTATTATAATATATCAAATCGAAGCTCGTGTCAAATTACAAAATAGGATTTGGTCTCTCTGAGGAAAATATTTTCGGTACCCAAATTGAATCATTTACAGCACCAATTGAGAATTTATTATTTCTTACTCACCATTTTTATATTACTTACTTCCGGTTTAATTCAATAGCGCTATAAATGAGATCCTGATGCCAACCGAGGGTTTTTCATTTATATTTTCAATTAGTCTCTATCCTTCAAAAATAATAAGAGAAGAGAAAATGAAAGGGGATGTTGTTCACATTTTCAAAAACAACAAAACATTTAATAAATATGTGTTGCAACTTTCAACTTAGATAACTTCTGACTCGGATATCGAAACGACTATTATAATATATCAAATCGAAGCTCGTATCAAATTACACAATGTTATTTGGTTAATCTCAGGAAAATATTTTCGGTACCCAAATTGAATCATTTACAGCACCTACTGAGAATTTAAATCTTCTGACTCACCATTTTCATTTTACTTACTTTTGGTTTAATTCAATAGCGCTATAAATGAGATACTGGTGCCAACCGAAGGTTTTTCTTTTATATTTTCAATCAGTCTCTATCCTTCAAAAATAATAAGAGAAGAGAAAATGAAAGGGGATGTTGTTCACATTTTCAAAAACAACAAAACATTTAATAAATATGCATTGCAACTTTCAACGGAGATAACTTTTGACTCGGGTATCGAAAGGACTATTATAATATATCAAATCGAAGCTCGTGTCAAATTACAAAATATGATTTGGTCTCTCTGAGGAAAATATTTTCGGTACCCAAATTGAATCATTTACAGCACCAATTGAGAATTTATTATTTCTTACTCACCATTTTTATATTACTTACTTCCGGTTTAATTCAATAGCGCTATAAATGAGATCCTGATGCCAACCGAGGGTTTTTCATTTATATTTTCAATTAGTCTCTATCCTTCAAAAATAATAAGAGAAGAGAAAATGAAAAGGGATGTTGTTCACATTTTCAAAAACAAGAAAACATTTAATAAATATGTGTTGCAACTTTCAACGGAGATAACTTTTGACTCGGGTCTCGAAACGACTATTATAATATATCAAATAGAATCTCGTATCAAATTACACAATATTATTTGGTTATTCTCAGGAAAATATTTTCGGTACCCAAATTGAATCATTTACAGCACCTACTGAGAATTTAAATCTTCTAACTCACCATTATCATTTTACTTACATTTGGTTTAATTCAATAGCGCTATAAATGAGATACTGGTGCCAACCGAGGGTTTTTCTTTTATATTTTCAATCAGTCTATATCCTTCAAAAATAATAAGAGAAGAGAAAATGAAAGGGGATGTTGTTCACATTTTCAAAAACAACAAAACATTTAATAAATATGCGTTGCAACTTTCAACTTAGATAACTTCTGACTCCGATATCGAAACGACTATTATAATATATCAAATCGAAGCTCGTATCAAATTACACAATATTATTTGGTTAATCTCAGGAAAATATTTTCGGTACCCAAATTGAATCATTTACAGCACCTACTGAGAATTTAAATCTTCTGACTCAGCATTTTCATTTTACTTACTTTTGGTTTAATTCAATAGCGCTATAAATGAGATACTGGTGCCAACCGAGGGTTTTTCATTTATATTTTCAATCAGTCTGTATCCTTCAAAAATAATAAAAGAAGAGAAAATGAAAGGGGATGATGTTCACATTTCCAAAAACAACAAAACATTTAATAAATATGCATTGCAACTTTCAACGGAGATAACTTTTGACTCGGGTATCGAAAGGACTATTATAATATATCAAATCGAAGCTCGTGTCAAATTACAAAATATGATTTGGTCTCTCTGAGGAAAATATTTTCGGTACCCAAATTGAATCATTTACAGCACCAATTGAGAATTTATTATTTCTTACTCACCATTTTTATATTACTTACTTCCGGTTTAATTCAATAGCGCTATAAATGAGATCCTGATGCCAACCGAGGGTTTTTCATTTATATTTTCAATTAGTCTCTATCCTTCAAAAATAATAAGAGAAGAGAAAATGAAAAGGGATGTTGTTCACATTTTCAAAAACAAGAAAACATTTAATAAATATGTGTTGCAACTTTCAACGGAGATAACTTTTGACTCGGGTCTCGAAACGACTATTATAATATATCAAATAGAAGCTCGTATCAAATTACACAATATTATTTGGTTAATCTCAGGAAAATATTTTCGGTACCCAAATTGAATCATTTACAGCACCTACTGAGAATTTAAATCTTCTGACTCACCATTTTCATTTTACTTACATTTGGTTTAATTCAATAGCGCTATAAATGAGATACTGGTGCCAACCGAAGGTTTTTCTTTTATATTTTCAATCAGTCTCTATCCTTCAAAAATAATAAGAGAAGAGAAAATGAAAGGGGATGTTGTTCACATTTTCAAAAACAACAAAACATTTAATAAATATGCATTGCAACTTTCAACGGAGATAACTTTTGACTCGGGTATCGAAAGGACTATTATAATATATCAAATCGAAGCTCGTGTCAAATTACAAAATATGATTTGGTCTCTCTGAGGAAAATATTTTCGGTACCCAAATTGAATCATTTACAGCACCAATTGAGAATTTATTATTTCTTACTCACCATTTTTATATTACTTACTTCCGGTTTAATTCAATAGCGCTATAAATGAGATCCTGATGCCAACCGAGGGTTTTTCATTTATATTTTCAATTAGTCTCTATCCTTCAAAAATAATAAGAGAAGAGAAAATGAAAAGGGATGTTGTTCACATTTTCAAAAACAAGAAAACATTTAATAAATATGTGTTGCAACTTTCAACGGAGATAACTTTTGACTCGGGTCTCGAAACGACTATTATAATATATCAAATAGAATCTCGTATCAAATTACACAATATTATTTGGTTATTCTCAGGAAAATATTTTCGGTACCCAAATTGAATCATTTACAGCACCTACTGAGAATTTAAATCTTCTAACTCACCATTATCATTTTACTTACATTTGGTTTAATTCAATAGCGCTATAAATGAGATACTGGTGCCAACCGAGGGTTTTTCTTTTATATTTTCAATCAGTCTATATCTTTCAAAAATAATAAGAGAAGAGAAAATGAAAGGGGATGTTGTTCACATTTTCAAAAACAACAAAACATTTAATAAATATGCGTTGCAACTTTCAACTTAGATAACTTCTGACTCCGATATCGAAACGACTATTATAATATATCAAATCGAAGCTCGTATCAAATTACACAATATTATTTGGTTAATCTCAGGAAAATATTTTCGGTACCCAAATTGAATCATTTACAGCACCTACTGAGAATTTAAATCTTCTGACTCAGCATTTTCATTTTACTTACTTTTGGTTTAATTCAATAGCGCTATAAATGAGATACTGGTGCCAACCGAGGGTTTTTCATTTATATTTTCAATAAGTCTGTATCCTTCAAAAATAATAAAAGAAGAGAAAATGAAAGGGGATGATGTTCACATTTCCAAAAACAACAAAACATTTAATAAATATGCATTGCAACTTTCAACGGAGATAACTTTTGACTCGGGTATCGAAAGGACTATTATAATATATCAAATCGAAGCTCGTGTCAAATTACAAAATATGATTTGGTCTCTCTGAGGAAAATATTTTCGGTACCCAAATTGAATCATTTACAGCACCAATTGAGAATTTATTATTTCTTACTCACCATTTTTATATTACTTACTTCCGGTTTAATTCAATAGCGCTATAAATGAGATCCTGATGCCAACCGAGGGTTTTTCATTTATATTTTCAATTAGTCTCTATCCTTCAAAAATAATAAGAGAAGAGAAAATGAAAAGGGATGTTGTTCACATTTTCAAAAACAAGAAAACATTTAATAAATATGTGTTGCAACTTTCAACGGAGATAACTTTTGACTCGGGTCTCGAAACGACTATTATAATATATCAAATAGAATCTCGTATCAAATTACACAATATTATTTGGTTATTCTCAGGAAAATATTTTCGGTACCCAAATTGAATCATTTACAGCACCTACTGAGAATTTAAATCTTCTAACTCACCATTATCATTTTACTTACATTTGGTTTAATTCAATAGCGCTATAAATGAGATACTGGTGCCAACCGAGGGTTTTTCTTTTATATTTTCAATCAGTCTATATCCTTCAAAAATAATAAGAGAAGAGAAAATGAAAGGGGATGTTGTTCACATTTTCAAAAACAACAAAACATTTAATAAATATGCGTTGCAACTTTCAACTTAGATAACTTCTGACTCCGATATCGAAACGACTATTATAATATATCAAATCGAAGCTCGTATCAAATTACACAATATTATTTGGTTAATCTCAGGAAAATATTTTCGGTACCCAAATTGAATTATTTACAGCACCTACTGAGAATTTAAATCTTCTGACTCACCATTTTCATTTTACTTACTTTTGGTTTAATTCAATAGCGCTATAAATGAGATACTGGTGCCAACCGAGGGTTTTTCATTTATATTTTCAATAAGTCTGTATCCTTCAAAAATAATAAAAGAAGAGAAAATGAAAGGGGATGATGTTCACATTTCCAAAAACAACAAAACATTTAATAAATATGCATTGCAACTTTCAACGGAGATAACTTTTGACTCGGGTATCGAAAGGACTATTATAATATATCAAATCGAAGCTCGTGTCAAATTACAAAATATGATTTGGTCTCTCTGAGGAAAATATTTTCGGTACCCAAATTGAATCATTTACAGCACCAATTGAGAATTTATTATTTCTTACTCACCATTTTTATATTACTTACTTCCGGTTTAATTCAATAGCGCTATAAATGAGATCCTGATGCCAACCGAGGGTTTTTCATTTATATTTTCAATTAGTCTCTATCCTTCAAAAATAATAAGAGAAGAGAAAATGAAAAGGGATGTTGTTCACATTTTCAAAAACAAGAAAACATTTAATAAATATGTGTTGCAACTTTCAACGGAGATAACTTTTGACTCGGGTCTCGAAACGACTATTATAATATATCAAATAGAATCTCGTATCAAATTACACAATATTATTTGGTTATTCTCAGGAAAATATTTTCGGTACCCAAATTGAATCATTTACAGCACCTACTGAGAATTTAAATCTTCTAACTCACCATTATCATTTTACTTACATTTGGTTTAATTCAATAGCGCTATAAATGAGATACTGGTGCCAACCGAGGGTTTTTCTTTTATATTTTCAATCAGTCTATATTCTTCAAAAATAATAAGAGAAGAGAAAATGAAAGGGGATGTTGTTCACATTTTCAAAAACAACAAAACATTTAATAAATATGCGTTGCAACTTTCAACTTAGATAACTTCTGACTCGGATATCGAAACGACTATTATAATATATCAAATCGAAGCTCGTATCAAATTACACAATATTATATGGTTAATCTGAGGAAAATATTTTCGGTACCCAAATTGAATCATTTACAGCACCTACTGAGAATTTAAATCTTCTGACTCACCATTTTCATTTTACTTACTTTTGGTTTAATTCAATAGCGCTATAAATGAGATACTGGTGCCAACCGAGGGTTTTTCATTTATATTTTCAATAAGTCTGTATCCTTCAAAAATAATAAAAGAAGAGAAAATGAAAGGGGATGATGTTCACATTTCCAAAAACAACAAAACATTTAATAAATATGCATTGCAACTTTCAACGGAGATAACTTTTGACTCGGGTATCGAAAGGACTATTATAATATATCAAATCGAAGCTCGTGTCAAATTACAAAATATGATTTGGTCTCTCTGAGGAAAATATTTTCGGTACCCAAATTGAATCATTTACAGCACCAATTGAGAATTTATTATTTCTTACTCACCATTTTTATATTACTTACTTCCGGTTTAATTCAATAGCGCTATAAATGAGATCCTGATGCCAACCGAGGGTTTTTCATTTATATTTTCAATTAGTCTCTATCCTTCAAAAATAATAAGAGAAGAGAAAATGAAAAGGGATGTTGTTCACATTTTCAAAAACAAGAAAACATTTAATAAATATGTGTTGCAACTTTCAACGGAGATAACTTTTGACTCGGGTCTCGAAACGACTATTATAATATATCAAATAGAATCTCGTATCAAATTACACAATATTATTTGGTTATTCTCAGGAAAATATTTTCGGTACCCAAATTGAATCATTTACAGCACCTACTGAGAATTTAAATCTTCTAACTCACCATTATCATTTTACTTACATTTGGTTTAATTCAATAGCGCTATAAATGAGATACTGGTGCCAACCGAGGGTTTTTCTTTTATATTTTCAATCAGTCTATATCCTTCAAAAATAATAAGAGAAGAGAAAATGAAAGGGGATGTTGTTCACATTTTCAAAAACAACAAAACATTTAATAAATATGCGTTGCAACTTTCAACTTAGATAACTTCTGACTCCGATATCGAAACGACTATTATAATATATCAAATCGAAGCTCGTATCAAATTACACAATATTATTTGGTTAATCTCAGGAAAATATTTTCGGTACCCAAATTGAATTATTTACAGCACCTACTGAGAATTTAAATCTTCTGACTCACCATTTTCATTTTACTTACTTTTGGTTTAATTCAATAGCGCTATAAATGAGATACTGGTGCCAACCGAGGGTTTTTCATTTATATTTTCAATAAGTCTGTATCCTTCAAAAATAATAAAAGAAGAGAAAATGAAAGGGGATGATGTTCACATTTCCAAAAACAACAAAACATTTAATAAATATGCATTGCAACTTTCAACGGAGATAACTTTTGACTCGGGTATCGAAAGGACTATTATAATATATCAAATCGAAGCTCGTGTCAAATTACAAAATATGATTTGGTCTCTCTGAGGAAAATATTTTCGGTACCCAAATTGAATCATTTACAGCACCAATTGAGAATTTATTATTTCTTACTCACCATTTTTATATTACTTACTTCCGGTTTAATTCAATAGCGCTATAAATGAGATCCTGATGCCAACCGAGGGTTTTTCATTTATATTTTCAATTAGTCTCTATCCTTCAAAAATAATAAGAGAAGAGAAAATGAAAAGGGATGTTGTTCACATTTTCAAAAACAAGAAAACATTTAATAAATATGTGTTGCAACTTTCAACGGAGATAACTTTTGACTCGGGTCTCGAAACGACTATTATAATATATCAAATAGAATCTCGTATCAAATTACACAATATTATTTGGTTATTCTCAGGAAAATATTTTCGGTACCCAAATTGAATCATTTACAGCACCTACTGAGAATTTAAATCTTCTAACTCACCATTATCATTTTACTTACATTTGGTTTAATTCAATAGCGCTATAAATGAGATACTGGTGCCAACCGAGGGTTTTTCTTTTATATTTTCAATCAGTCTATATCCTTCAAAAATAATAAGAGAAGAGAAAATGAAAGGGGATGTTGTTCACATTTTCAAAAACAACAAAACATTTAATAAATATGCGTTGCAACTTTCAACTTAGATAACTTCTGACTCGGATATCGAAACGACTATTATAATATATCAAATCGAAGCTCGTATCAAATTACACAATATTATTTGGTTAATCTCAGGAAAATATTTTCGGTACCCAAATTGAATCATTTACAGCACCTACTGAGAATTTAAATCTTCTGACTCACCATTTTCATTTTACTTACTTTTGGTTTAATTCAATAGCGCTATAAATGAGATACTGGTTCCAACCGAGGGTTTTTCATTTATATTTTCAATCAGTCTCTATCCTTCAAAAATAATAAGAGAAGAGAAAATGAAAGGGGATGTTGTTCACATTTTCAAAAACAACAAAACATTTAATAAATATGCATTGCAACTTTCAACGGAGATAACTTTTGACTCGGGTATCGAAAGGACTATTATAATATATCAAATCGAAGCTCGTGTCAAATTACAAAATATGATTTGGTCTCTCTGAGGAAAATATTTTCGGTACCCAAATTGAATCATTTACAGCACCAATTGAGAATTTATTATTTCTTACTCACCATTTTTATATTACTTACTTCCGGTTTAATTCAATAGCGCTATAAATGAGATCCTGATGCCAACCGAGGGTTTTTCATTTATATTTTCAATTAGTCTCTATCCTTCAAAAATAATAAGAGAAGAGAAAATGAAAAGGGATGTTGTTCACATTTTCAAAAACAAGAAAACATTTAATAAATATGTGTTGCAACTTTCAACGGAGATAACTTTTGACTCGGGTCTCGAAACGACTATTATAATATATCAAATAGAATCTCGTATCAAATTACACAATATTATTTGGTTATTCTCAGGAAAATATTTTCGGTACCCAAATTGAATCATTTACAGCACCTACTGAGAATTTAAATCTTCTAACTCACCATTATCATTTTACTTACATTTGGTTTAATTCAATAGCGCTATAAATGAGATACTGGTGCCAACCGAGGGTTTTTCTTTTATATTTTCAATCAGTCTATATCCTTCAAAAATAATAAGAGAAGAGAAAATGAAAGGGGATGTTGTTCACATTTTCAAAAACAACAAAACATTTAATAAATATGCGTTGCAACTTTCAACTTAGATAACTTCTGACTCGGATATCGAAACGACTATTATAATATATCAAATCGAAGCTCGTATCAAATTACACAATATTATTTGGTTAATCTCAGGAAAATATTTTCGGTACCCAAATTGAATCATTTACAGCACCTACTGAGAATTTAAATCTTCTGACTCACCATTTTCATTTTACTTACTTTTGGTTTAATTCAATAGCGCTATAAATGAGATACTGGTGCCAACCGAGGGTTTTTCATTTATATTTTCAATCAGTCTCTATCCTTCAAAAATAATAAGAGAAGAGAAAATGAAAGGGGATGTTGTTCACATTTTCAAAAACAACAAAACATTTAATAAATATGCATTGCAACTTTCAACGGAGATAACTTTTGACTCGGGTATCGAAAGGACTATTATAATATATCAAATCGAAGCTCGTGTCAAATTACAAAATATGATTTGGTCTCTCTGAGGAAAATATTTTCGGTACCCAAATTGAATCATTTACAGCACCAATTGAGAATTTATTATTTCTTACTCACCATTTTTATATTACTTACTTCCGGTTTAATTCAATAGCGCTATAAATGAGATCCTGATGCCAACCGAGGGTTTTTCATTTATATTTTCAATTAGTCTCTATCCTTCAAAAATAATAAGAGAAGAGAAAATGAAAAGGGATGTTGTTCACATTTTCAAAAACAAGAAAACATTTAATAAATATGTGTTGCAACTTTCAACGGAGATAACTTTTGACTCGGGTCTCGAAACGACTATTATAATATATCAAATAGAATCTCGTATCAAATTACACAATATTATTTGGTTATTCTCAGGAAAATATTTTCGGTACCCAAATTGAATCATTTACAGCACCTACTGAGAATTTAAATCTTCTAACTCACCATTATCATTTTACTTACATTTGGTTTAATTCAATAGCGCTATAAATGAGATACTGGTGCCAACCGAGGGTTTTTCTTTTATATTTTCAATCAGTCTATATCCTTCAAAAATAATAAGAGAAGAGAAAATGAAAGGGGATGTTGTTCACATTTTCAAAAACAACAAAACATTTAAAAAATATGCGTTGCAACTTTCAACATAGATAACTTTTGACTCGGGTATCGAAACGACTATTATAATATATCAAATCGAAGCTCGTATCAAATTACACAATATTATATGGTTAATCTGAGGAAAATATTTTCGGTACCCAAATTGAATCATTTACAGCACCTACTGAGAATTTAAATCTTCTGACTCACCATTTTCATTTTACTTACTTTTGGTTTAATTCAATAGGGCTATAAATGAGATACTGGTGCCAACCGAGTGTTTTTCATTTATATTTTCAATCAGTCTCTATCCTTCAAAAATAATAAAAGAAGAGAAAATGAAAGGGGATGATGTTCACATTTTCAAAAACAACAAAACATTTAATAAATATGCATTGCAACTTTCAACGGAGATAACTTTTGACTCGGGTATCGAAAGGACTATTATAATATATCAAATCGAAGCTCGTGTCAAATTACAAAATAGGATTTGGTCTCTCTGAGGAAAATATTTTCGGTACCCAAATTGAATCATTTACAGCACCAATTGAGAATTTATTATTTCTTACTCACCATTTTTATATTACTTACTTCCGGTTTAATTCAATAGCGCTATAAATGAGATCCTGATGCCAACCGAGGGTTTTTCATTTATATTTTCAATTAGTCTCTATCCTTCAAAAATAATAAGAGAAGAGAAAATGAAAAGGGATGTTGTTCACATTTTCAAAAACAAGAAAACATTTAATAAATATGTGTTGCAACTTTCAACGGAGATAACTTTTGACTCGGGTCTCGAAACGACTATTATAATATATCAAATAGAAGCTCGTATCAAATTACACAATATTATTTGGTTAATCTCAGGAAAATATTTTCGGTACCCAAATTGAATCATTTACAGCACCTACTGAGAATTTAAATCTTCTGACTCACCATTTTCATTTTACTTACATTTGGTTTAATTCAATAGCGCTATAAATGAGATACTGGTGCCAACCGAAGGTTTTTCTTTTATATTTTCAATCAGTCTCTATCCTTCAAAAATAATAAGAGAAGAGAAAATGAAAGGGGATGTTGTTCACATTTTCAAAAACAACAAAACATTTAATAAATATGCATTGCAACTTTCAACGGAGATAACTTTTGACTCGGGTATCGAAAGGACTATTATAATATATCAAATCGAAGCTCGTGTCAAATTACAAAATATGATTTGGTCTCTCTGAGGAAAATATTTTCGGTACCCAAATTGAATCATTTACAGCACCAATTGAGAATTTATTATTTCTTACTCACCATTTTTATATTACTTACTTCCGGTTTAATTCAATAGCGCTATAAATGAGATCCTGATGCCAACCGAGGGTTTTTCATTTATATTTTCAATTAGTCTCTATCCTTCAAAAATAATAAGAGAAGAGAAAATGAAAAGGGATGTTGTTCACATTTTCAAAAACAAGAAAACATTTAATAAATATGTGTTGCAACTTTCAACGGAGATAACTTTTGACTCGGGTCTCGAAACGACTATTATAATATATCAAATAGAATCTCGTATCAAATTACACAATATTATTTGGTTATTCTCAGGAAAATATTTTCGGTACCCAAATTGAATCATTTACAGCACCTACTGAGAATTTAAATCTTCTAACTCACCATTATCATTTTACTTACATTTGGTTTAATTCAATAGCGCTATAAATGAGATACTGGTGCCAACCGAGGGTTTTTCTTTTATATTTTCAATCAGTCTATATCCTTCAAAAATAATAAGAGAAGAGAAAATGAAAGGGGATGTTGTTCACATTTTCAAAAACAACAAAACATTTAATAAATATGCGTTGCAACTTTCAACATAGATAACTTTTGACTCGGGTATCGAAACGACTATTATAATATATCAAATCGAAACTCGTATCAAATTACACAATATTATATGGTTAATCTGAGGAAAATATTTTCGGTACCCAAATTGAATCATTTACAGCACCTACTGAGAATTTAAATCTTCTGACTCACCATTTTCATTTTACTTACTTTTGGTTTAATTCAATAGGGCTATAAATGAGATACTGGTGCCAACCGAGTGTTTTTCATTTATATTTTCAATCAGTCTCTATCCTTCAAAAATAATAAAAGAAGAGAAAATGAAAGGGGATGATGTTCACATTTTCAAAAACAACAAAACATTTAATAAATATGCATTGCAACTTTCAACGGAGATAACTTTTGACTCGGGTATCGAAAGGACTATTATAATATATCAAATCGAAGCTCGTGTCAAATTACAAAATAGGATTTGGTCTCTCTGAGGAAAATATTTTCGGTACCCAAATTGAATCATTTACAGCACCAATTGAGAATTTATTATTTCTTACTCACCATTTTTATATTACTTACTTCCGGTTTAATTCAATAGCGCTATAAATGAGATCCTGATGCCAACCGAGGGTTTTTCATTTATATTTTCAATTAGTCTCTATCCTTCAAAAATAATAAGAGAAGAGAAAATGAAAAGGGATGTTGTTCACATTTTCAAAAACAAGAAAACATTTAATAAATATGTGTTGCAACTTTCAACGGAGATAACTTTTGACTCGGGTCTCGAAACGACTATTATAATATATCAAATAGAAGCTCGTATCAAATTACACAATATTATTTGGTTAATCTCAGGAAAATATTTTCGGTACCCAAATTGAATCATTTACAGCACCTACTGAGAATTTAAATCTTCTGACTCACCATTTTCATTTTACTTACATTTGGTTTAATTCAATAGCGCTATAAATGAGATACTGGTGCCAACCGAGGGTTTTTCTTTTATATTTTCAATCAGTCTCTATCCTTCAAAAATAATAAGAGAAGAGAAAATGAAAGGGGATGTTGTTCACATTTTCAAAAACAACAAAACATTTAATAATTATGCGTTGCAACTTTCAACGGAGATAACTTTTGACTCGGGTATCGAAACGACTATTATAATATATCAAATCGAAGCTCGTATGAAATTACACAATATTATTTGGTTAATCGCAGGAAAATATTTTCGGTACCCAAATTGAAGCATTTACAGCACCTACTGAGAATTTAATATTTCTTACTCATCATTTTCATTTTACTTACTTCCTATTTAATTCAACAGTGCTATAAATGAGATACTGATGCCAACCGAGGGTTTTTCTTTTATATTTTCAATTAGTCTCTATCCTTCAAAAATAATAAGAGAAGAGAAAATGAAAAGGGATGATGTTCACATTTTCAAAAACAACAAAACATTTAATAAATATGCATTGCAACTTTCAACGGAGATAACTTTTGACTCGGGTATCGAAAGGACTATTATAATATATCAAATCGAAGCTCGTGTCAAATTACAAAATAGGATTTGGTCTCTCTGAGGAAAATATTTTCGGTACCCAAATTGAATCATTTACAGCACCAATTGAGAATTTATTATTTCTTACTCACCATTTTTATATTACTTACTTCCGGTTTAATTCAATAGCGCTATAAATGAGATACTGGTGCCAACCGAGGGTTTTTCTTTTATATTTTCAATCAGTCTATATCCTTCAAAAATAATAAGAGAAGAGAAAATGAAAGGGGATGTTGTTCACATTTTCAAAAACAACAAAACATTTAATAAATATGCGTTGCAACTTTCAACTTAGATAACTTCTGACTCGGATATCGAAACGACTATTATAATATATCAAATCGAAGCTCGTATCAAATTACACAATATTATTTGGTTAATCTCAGGAAAATATTTTCGGTACCCAAATTGAATCATTTACAGCACCTACTGAGAATTTAAATCTTCTGACTCACCATTTTCATTTTACTTACTTTTGGTTTAATTCAATAGCGCTATAAATGAGATACTGGTGCCAACCGAGGGTTTTTCATTTATATTTTCAATCAGTCTCTATCCTTCAAAAATAATAAGAGAAGAGAAAATGAAAGGGGATGTTGTTCACATTTTCAAAAACAACAAAACATTTAATAAATATGCATTGCAACTTTCAACGGAGATAACTTTTGACTCGGGTATCGAAAGGACTATTATAATATATCAAATCGAAGCTCGTGTCAAATTACAAAATATGATTTGGTCTCTCTGAGGAAAATATTTTCGGTACCCAAATTGAATCATTTACAGCACCAATTGAGAATTTATTATTTCTTACTCACCATTTTTATATTACTTACTTCCGGTTTAATTCAATAGCGCTATAAATGAGATCCTGATGCCAACCGAGGGTTTTTCATTTATATTTTCAATTAGTCTCTATCCTTCAAAAATAATAAGAGAAGAGAAAATGAAAAGGGATGTTGTTCACATTTTCAAAAACAAGAAAACATTTAATAAATATGTGTTGCAACTTTCAACGGAGATAACTTTTGACTCGGGTCTCGAAACGACTATTATAATATATCAAATAGAATCTCGTATCAAATTACACAATATTATTTGGTTATTCTCAGGAAAATATTTTCGGTACCCAAATTGAATCATTTACAGCACCTACTGAGAATTTAAATCTTCTAACTCACCATTATCATTTTACTTACATTTGGTTTAATTCAATAGCGCTATAAATGAGATACTGGTGCCAACCGAGGGTTTTTCTTTTATATTTTCAATCAGTCTATATCCTTCAAAAATAATAAGAGAAGAGAAAATGAAAGGGGATGTTGTTCACATTTTCAAAAACAACAAAACATTTAATAAATATGCGTTGCAACTTTCAACTTAGATAACTTCTGACTCGGATATCGAAACGACTATTATAATATATCAAATCGAAGCTCGTATCAAATTACACAATATTATTTGGTTAATCTCAGGAAAATATTTTCGGTACCCAAATTGAATCATTTACAGCACCTACTGAGAATTTAAATCTTCTGACTCACCATTTTCATTTTACTTACTTTTGGTTTAATTCAATAGGGCTATAAATGAGATACTGGTGCCAACCGAGTGTTTTTCATTTATATTTTCAATCAGTCTCTATCCTTCAAAAATAATAAAAGAAGAGAAAATGAAAGGGGATGATGTTCACATTTTCAAAAACAACAAAACATTTAATAAATATGCATTGCAACTTTCAACGGAGATAACTTTTGACTCGGGTATCGAAAGGACTATTATAATATATCAAATCGAAGCTCGTATGAAATTACACAATATTATTTGGTTAATCGCAGGAAAATATTTTCGGTACCCAAATTGAATCATTTACAGCACCAATTGAGAATTTATTATTTCTTACTCACCATTTTTATATTACTTACTTCCGGTTTAATTCAATAGCGCTATAAATGAGATCCTGATGCCAACCGAGGGTTTTTCATTTATATTTTCAATTAGTCTCTATCCTTCAAAAATAATAAGATAAGAGAAAATGAAAAGGGATGTTGTTCACATTTTCAAAAACAAGAAAACATTTAATAAATATGTGTTGCAACTTTCAACGGAGATAACTTTTGACTCGGGTCTCGAAACGACTATTATAATATATCAAATAGAAGCTCGTATCAAATTACACAATATTATTTGGTTAATCTCAGGAAAATATTTTCGGTACCCAAATTGAATCATTTACAGCACCTACTGAGAATTTAAATCTTCTGACTCACCATTTTCATTTTACTTACATTTGGTTTAATTCAATGGCGCTATAAATGAGATACTGGTGCCAACCGAAGGTTTTTCTTTTATATTTTCAATCAGTCTCTATCCTTCAAAAATAATAAGAGAAGAGAAAATGAAAGGGGATGTTGTTCACATTTTCAAAAACAACAAAACATTTAATAAATATGCATTGCATCTTTCAACGGAGATAACTTTTGACTCGGGTATCGAAAGGACTATTATAATATATCAAATCGAAGCTCGTGTCAAATTACAAAATAGGATTTGGTCTCTCTGAGGAAAATATTTTCGGTACCCAAATTGAATCATTTACAGCACCAATTGAGAATTTATTATTTCTTACTCACCATTTTTATATTACTTACTTCCGGTTTAATTCAATAGCGCTATAAATGAGATCCTGATGCCAACCGAGGGTTTTTCATTTATATTTTCAATTAGTCTCTATCCTTCAAAAATAATAAGAGAAGAGAAAATGAAAAGGGATGTTGTTCACATTTTCAAAAACAAGAAAACATTTAATAAATATGTGTTGCAACTTTCAACGGAGATAACTTTTGACTCGGGTCTCGAAACGACTATTATAATATATCAAATAGAAGCTCGTATCAAATTACACAATATTATTTGGTTAATCTCAGGAAAATATTTTCGGTACCCAAATTGAATCATTTACAGCACCTACTGAGAATTTAAATCTTCTGACTCACCATTTTCATTTTACTTACATTTGGTTTAATTCAATAGCGCTATAAATGAGATACTGGTGCCAACCGAGGGTTTTTTCTTTTATATTTTCAATCAGTCTCTATCCTTCAAAAATAATAAGAGAAGAGAAAATGAAAGGGGATGTTGTTCACATTTTCAAAAACAACAAAACATTTAATAATTATGCGTTGCAACTTTCAACGGAGATAACTTTTGACTCGGGTATCGAAACGACTATTATAATATATCAAATCGAAGCTCGTATGAAATTACACAATATTATTTGGTTAATCGCAGGAAAATATTTTCGGTACCCAAATTGAAGCATTTACAGCACCTACTGAGAATTTAATATTTCTTACTCATCATTTTCATTTTACTTACTTCCTATTTAATTCAACAGTGCTATAAATGAGATACTGATGCCAACCGAGGGTTTTTCTTTTATATTTTCAATTAGTCTCTATCCTTCAAAAATAATAAGAGAAGAGAAAATGAAAAGGGATGATGTTCACATTTTCAAAAACAACAAAACATTTAATAAATATGCATTGCAACTTTCAACGGAGATAACTTTTGACTCGGGTATCGAAAGGACTATTATAATATATCAAATCGAAGCTCGTGTCAAATTACAAAATAGGATTTGGTCTCTCTGAGGAAAATATTTTCGGTACCCAAATTGAATCATTTACAGCACCAATTGAGAATTTATTATTTCTTACTCACCATTTTTATATTACTTACTTCCGGTTTAATTCAATAGCGCTATAAATGAGATCCTGATGCCAACCGAGGGTTTTTCATTTATATTTTCAATTAGTCTCTATCCTTCAAAAATAATAAGAGAAGAGAAAATGAAAAGGGATGTTGTTCACATTTTCAAAAACAAGAAAACATTTAATAAATATGTGTTGCAACTTTCAACGGAGATAACTTTTGACTCGGGTCTCGAAACGACTATTATAATATATCAAATAGAAGCTCGTATCAAATTACACAATATTATTTGGTTAATCTCAGGAAAATATTTTCGGTACCCAAATTGAATCATTTACAGCACCTACTGAGAATTTAAATCTTCTGACTCACCATTTTCATTTTACTTACATTTGGTTTAATTCAATGGCGCTATAAATGAGATACTGGTGCCAACCGAAGGTTTTTCTTTTATATTTTCAATCAGTCTCTATCCTTCAAAAATAATAAGAGAAGAGAAAATGAAAGGGGATGTTGTTCACATTTTCAAAAACAACAAAACATTTAATAAATATGCATTGCAACTTTCAACGGAGATAACTTTTGACTCGGGTATCGAAAGGACTATTATAATATATCAAATCGAAGCTCGTGTCAAATTACAAAATATGATTTGGTCTCTCTGAGGAAAATATTTTCGGTACCCAAATTGAATCATTTACAGCACCAATTGAGAATTTATTATTTCTTACTCACCATTTTTATATTACTTACTTCCGGTTTAATTCAATAGCGCTATAAATGAGATCCTGATGCCAACCGAGGGTTTTTCATTTATATTTTCAATTAGTCTCTATCCTTCAAAAATAATAAGAGAAGAGAAAATGAAAAGGGATGTTGTTCACATTTTCAAAAACAAGAAAACATTTAATAAATATGTGTTGCAACTTTCAACGGAGATAACTTTTGACTCGGGTCTCGAAACGACTATTATAATATATCAAATAGAATCTCGTATCAAATTACACAATATTATTTGGTTATTCTCAGGAAAATATTTTCGGTACCCAAATTGAATCATTTACAGCACCTACTGAGAATTTAAATCTTCTAACTCACCATTATCATTTTACTTACATTTGGTTTAATTCAATAGCGCTATAAATGAGATACTGGTGCCAACCGAGGGTTTTTCTTTTATATTTTCAATCAGTCTATATCCTTCAAAAATAATAAGAGAAGAGAAAATGAAAGGGGATGTTGTTCACATTTTCAAAAACAACAAAACATTTAATAAATATGCGTTGCAACTTTCAACTTAGATAACTTCTGACTCGGATATCGAAACGACTATTATAATATATCAAATCGAAGCTCGTATCAAATTACACAATATTATTTGGTTAATCTCAGGAAAATATTTTCGGTACCCAAATTGAATCATTTACAGCACCTACTGAGAATTTAAATCTTCTGACTCACCATTTTCATTTTACTTACTTTTGGTTTAATTCAATAGGGCTATAAATGAGATACTGGTGCCAACCGAGTGTTTTTCATTTATATTTTCAATCAGTCTCTATCCTTCAAAAATAATAAAAGAAGAGAAAATGAAAGGGGATGATGTTCACATTTTCAAAAACAACAAAACATTTAATAAATATGCATTGCAACTTTCAACGGAGATAACTTTTGACTCGGGTATCGAAAGGACTATTATAATATATCAAATCGAAGCTCGTATGAAATTACACAATATTATTTGGTTAATCGCAGGAAAATATTTTCGGTACCCAAATTGAATCATTTACAGCACCAATTGAGAATTTATTATTTCTTACTCACCATTTTTATATTACTTACTTCCGGTTTAATTCAATAGCGCTATAAATGAGATCCTGATGCCAACCGAGGGTTTTTCATTTATATTTTCAATTAGTCTCTATCCTTCAAAAATAATAAGATAAGAGAAAATGAAAAGGGATGTTGTTCACATTTTCAAAAACAAGAAAACATTTAATAAATATGTGTTGCAACTTTCAACGGAGATAACTTTTGACTCGGGTCTCGAAACGACTATTATAATATATCAAATAGAAGCTCGTATCAAATTACACAATATTATTTGGTTAATCTCAGGAAAATATTTTCGGTACCCAAATTGAATCATTTACAGCACCTACTGAGAATTTAAATCTTCTGACTCACCATTTTCATTTTACTTACATTTGGTTTAATTCAATGGCGCTATAAATGAGATACTGGTGCCAACCGAAGGTTTTTCTTTTATATTTTCAATCAGTCTCTATCCTTCAAAAATAATAAGAGAAGAGAAAATGAAAGGGGATGTTGTTCACATTTTCAAAAACAACAAAACATTTAATAAATATGCATTGCATCTTTCAACGGAGATAACTTTTGACTCGGGTATCGAAAGGACTATTATAATATATCAAATCGAAGCTCGTGTCAAATTACAAAATAGGATTTGGTCTCTCTGAGGAAAATATTTTCGGTACCCAAATTGAATCATTTACAGCACCAATTGAGAATTTATTATTTCTTACTCACCATTTTTATATTACTTACTTCCGGTTTAATTCAATAGCGCTATAAATGAGATCCTGATGCCAACCGAGGGTTTTTCATTTATATTTTCAATTAGTCTCTATCCTTCAAAAATAATAAGAGAAGAGAAAATGAAAAGGGATGTTGTTCACATTTTCAAAAACAAGAAAACATTTAATAAATATGTGTTGCAACTTTCAACGGAGATAACTTTTGACTCGGGTCTCGAAACGACTATTATAATATATCAAATAGAAGCTCGTATCAAATTACACAATATTATTTGGTTAATCTCAGGAAAATATTTTCGGTACCCAAATTGAATCATTTACAGCACCTACTGAGAATTTAAATCTTCTGACTCACCATTTTCATTTTACTTACATTTGGTTTAATTCAATAGCGCTATAAATGAGATACTGGTGCCAACCGAGGGTTTTTCTTTTATATTTTCAATCAGTCTCTATCCTTCAAAAATAATAAGAGAAGAGAAAATGAAAGGGGATGTTGTTCACATTTTCAAAAACAACAAAACATTTAATAATTATGCGTTGCAACTTTCAACGGAGATAACTTTTGACTCGGGTATCGAAACGACTATTATAATATATCAAATCGAAGCTCGTATGAAATTACACAATATTATTTGGTTAATCGCAGGAAAATATTTTCGGTACCCAAATTGAAGCATTTACAGCACCTACTGAGAATTTAATATTTCTTACTCATCATTTTCATTTTACTTACTTCCTATTTAATTCAACAGTGCTATAAATGAGATACTGATGCCAACCGAGGGTTTTTCTTTTATATTTTCAATTAGTCTCTATCCTTCAAAAATAATAAGAGAAGAGAAAATGAAAAGGGATGATGTTCACATTTTCAAAAACAACAAAACATTTAATAAATATGCATTGCAACTTTCAACGGAGATAACTTTTGACTCGGGTATCGAAAGGACTATTATAATATATCAAATCGAAGCTCGTGTCAAATTACAAAATAGGATTTGGTCTCTCTGAGGAAAATATTTTCGGTACCCAAATTGAATCATTTACAGCACCAATTGAGAATTTATTATTTCTTACTCACCATTTTTATATTACTTACTTCCGGTTTAATTCAATAGCGCTATAAATGAGATCCTGATGCCAACCGAGGGTTTTTCATTTATATTTTCAATTAGTCTCTATCCTTCAAAAATAATAAGAGAAGAGAAAATGAAAAGGGATGTTGTTCACATTTTCAAAAACAAGAAAACATTTAATAAATATGTGTTGCAACTTTCAACGGAGATAACTTTTGACTCGGGTCTCGAAACGACTATTATAATATATCAAATAGAAGCTCGTATCAAATTACACAATATTATTTGGTTAATCTCAGGAAAATATTTTCGGTACCCAAATTGAATCATTTACAGCACCTACTGAGAATTTAAATCTTCTGACTCACCATTTTCATTTTACTTACATTTGGTTTAATTCAATGGCGCTATAAATGAGATACTGGTGCCAACCGAAGGTTTTTCTTTTATATTTTCAATCAGTCTCTATCCTTCAAAAATAATAAGAGAAGAGAAAATGAAAGGGGATGTTGTTCACATTTTCAAAAACAACAAAACATTTAATAAATATGCATTGCAACTTTCAACGGAGATAACTTTTGACTCGGGTATCGAAAGGACTATTATAATATATCAAATCGAAGCTCGTGTCAAATTACAAAATATGATTTGGTCTCTCTGAGGAAAATATTTTCGGTACCCAAATTGAATCATTTACAGCACCAATTGAGAATTTATTATTTCTTACTCACCATTTTTATATTACTTACTTCCGGTTTAATTCAATAGCGCTATAAATGAGATCCTGATGCCAACCGAGGGTTTTTCATTTATATTTTCAATTAGTCTCTATCCTTCAAAAATAATAAGAGAAGAGAAAATGAAAAGGGATGTTGTTCACATTTTCAAAAACAAGAAAACATTTAATAAATATGTGTTGCAACTTTCAACGGAGATAACTTTTGACTCGGGTCTCGAAACGACTATTATAATATATCAAATAGAATCTCGTATCAAATTACACAATATTATTTGGTTATTCTCAGGAAAATATTTTCGGTACCCAAATTGAATCATTTACAGCACCTACTGAGAATTTAAATCTTCTAACTCACCATTATCATTTTACTTACATTTGGTTTAATTCAATAGCGCTATAAATGAGATACTGGTGCCAACCGAGGGTTTTTCTTTTATATTTTCAATCAGTCTATATCCTTCAAAAATAATAAGAGAAGAGAAAATGAAAGGGGATGTTGTTCACATTTTCAAAAACAACAAAACATTTAATAAATATGCGTTGCAACTTTCAACATAGATAACTTTTGACTCGGGTATCGAAACGACTATTATAATATATCAAATCGAAACTCGTATCAAATTACACAATATTATATGGTTAATCTGAGGAAAATATTTTCGGTACCCAAATTGAATCATTTACAGCACCTACTGAGAATTTAAATCTTCTGACTCACCATTTTCATTTTACTTACTTTTGGTTTAATTCAATAGGGCTATAAATGAGATACTGGTGCCAACCGAGTGTTTTTCATTTATATTTTCAATCAGTCTCTATCCTTCAAAAATAATAAAAGAAGAGAAAATGAAAGGGGATGATGTTCACATTTTCAAAAACAACAAAACATTTAATAAATATGCATTGCAACTTTCAACGGAGATAACTTTTGACTCGGGTATCGAAAGGACTATTATAATATATCAAATCGAAGCTCGTGTCAAATTACAAAATAGGATTTGGTCTCTCTGAGGAAAATATTTTCGGTACCCAAATTGAATCATTTACAGCACCAATTGAGAATTTATTATTTCTTACTCATCATTTTTATATTACTTACTTCCGGTTTAATTCAATAGCGCTATAAATGAGATCCTGATGCCAACCGAGGGTTTTTCATTTATATTTTCAATTAGTCTCTATCCTTCAAAAATAATAAGAGAAGAGAAAATGAAAAGGGATGTTGTTCACATTTTCAAAAACAAGAAAACATTTAATAAATATGTGTTGCAACTTTCAACGGAGATAACTTTTGACTCGGGTCTCGAAACGACTATTATAATATATCAAATAGAAGCTCGTATCAAATTACACAATATTATTTGGTTAATCTCAGGAAAATATTTTCGGTACCCAAATTGAATCATTTACAGCACCTACTGAGAATTTAAATCTTCTGACTCACCATTTTCATTTTACTTACATTTGGTTTAATTCAATAGCGCTATAAATGAGATACTGGTGCCAACCGAGGGTTTTTCTTTTATATTTTCAATCAGTCTCTATCCTTCAAAAATAATAAGAGAAGAGAAAATGAAAGGGGATGTTGTTCACATTTTCAAAAACAACAAAACATTTAATAATTATGCGTTGCAACTTTCAACGGAGATAACTTTTGACTCGGGTATCGAAACGACTATTATAAGATATCAAATCGAAGCTCGTATGAAATTACACAATATTATTTGGTTAATCGCAGGAAAATATTTTCGGTACCCAAATTGAAGCATTTACAGCACCTACTGAGAATTTAATATTTCTTACTCATCATTTTCATTTTACTTACTTCCTATTTAATTCAACAGTGCTATAAATGAGATACTGATGCCAACCGAGGGTTTTTCTTTTATATTTTCAATTAGTCTCTATCCTTCAAAAATAATAAGAGAAGAGAAAATGAAAAGGGATGTTGTTCACATTTTCAAAAACAAGAAAACATTTAATAAATATGTGTTGCAACTTTCAACGAAGATAACTTTTGACTCGGGTATCGAAACGACTATTATAATATATCAAATAGAAGCTCGTATCAAATTACACAATATTATTTGGTTAATCTCAGGAAAATATTTTCGGTACCCAAATTGAATCATTTACAGCACCTACTGAGAATTTAAATCTTCTGACTCACCATTTTCATTTTACTTACTTTTGGTTTAATTCAATAGCGCTATAAATGAGATACTGGTGCCAACCGAGGGTTTTTCTTTTATATTTTCAATCAGTCTCTATCCTTCAAAAATAATAAGAGAAGAGAAAATGAAAGGGGATGTTGTTCACATTTTCAAAAACAACAAAACATTTAATAAATATGTGTTGCAACTTTCAACTTAGATAACTTCTGACTCGGATATCGAAACGACT
Source organism: Hippophae tibetana (assembly GCA_037013495.1). NCBI lineage: Eukaryota > Viridiplantae > Streptophyta > Magnoliopsida > Rosales > Elaeagnaceae > Hippophae > Hippophae tibetana. The sequence goes on along the minus strand of CM072812.1, from coordinate 45,845,012 downwards.
ATTATAATATATCAAATCGAAGCTCGTATCAAATTACACAATATTATTTGGTTAATCTGAGGAAAATATTTTCGGTACCCAAATTGAATCATTTACAGCACCTGCTGAGAATTTAAATCTTCTGACTCACCATTTTCATTTTACTTACTTTTGGTTTAATTCAATAGCGCTATAAATGAGATACTGGTGCCAACCGAGGGTTTTTCATTTATATTTTCAATCAGTCTCTATTCTTCAAAAATAATAAAAGAAGAGAAAATGAAAGGGGATGATGTTCACATTTTCAAAAACAACAAAACATTTAATAAATATGCATTGCAACTTTCAACGGAGATAACTTTTGACTCGGGTATCGAAAGGACTATTATAATATATCAAATCGAAGCTCGTGTCAACTTACAAAATATGATTTGGTCTCTCTGAGGAAAATATTTTCGGTACCCAAATTGAATCATTTACAGCACCAATTGAGAATTTATTATTTCTTACTCACCATTTTTATATTACTTACTTCCGGTTTAATTCAATAGCGCTATAAATGAGATCCTGATGCCAACCGAGGGTTTTTCATTTATATTTTCAATTAGTCTCTATCCTTCAAAAATAATAAGAGAAGAGAAAATAAAAAGGGATGTTGTTCACATTTTCAAAAACAAGAAAACATTTAATAAATATGTGTTGCAACTTTCAACGGAGATAACTTTTGACTCGGGTCTCGAAACGACTATTATAATATATCAAATAGAATCTCGTATCAAATTACACAATATTATTTGGTTATTCTCAGGAAAATATTTTCGGTACCCAAATTGAATCATTTACAGCACCTACTGAGAATTTAAATCTTCTAACTCACCATTATCATTTTACTTACATTTGGTTTAATTCAATAGCGCTATAAATGAGATACTGGTGCCAACCGAGGGTTTTTCTTTTATATTTTCAATCAGTCTATATCCTTCAAAAATAATAAGAGAAGAGAAAATGAAAGGGGATGTTGTTCACATTTTCAAAAACAACAAAACATTTAATAAATATGCGTTGCAACTTTCAACATAGATAACTTTTGACTCGGGTATCGAAACGACTATTATAATATATCAAATCGAAGCTCGTATCAAATTACACAATATTATATGGTTAATCTGAGGAAAATATTTTCGGTACCCAAATTGAATCATTTACAGCACCTACTGAGAATTTAATATTTCTTACTCATCTTTTTCATTTTACTTACTTCCTATTTAATTCAATAGCGCTATAAATGAGATCCTGATGCCAACCGAGGGTTTTTCATTTATATTTTCAATTAGTCTCTATCCTTCAAAAATAATAAGAGAAGAGAAAATGAAAGGGGATGTTGTTCACATTTTCAAAAACAACAAAACATTTAATAAATATGTGTTGCAACTTTCAACTTAGATAACTTCTGACTCGGATATCGAAACGACTATTATAATATATCAAATCGAAGCTCGTATCAAATTACACAATGTTATTTGGTTAATCTCAGGAAAATATTTTCGGTACCCAAATTGAATCATTTACAGCACCTACTGAGAATTTAAATCTTCTGACTCACCATTTTCATTTTACTTACTTTTGGTTTAATTCAATAGCGCTATAAATGAGATACTGGTGCCAACCGAAGGTTTTTCTTTTATATTTTCAATCAGTCTCTATCCTTCAAAAATAATAAGAGAAGAGAAAATGAAAGGGGATGTTGTTCACATTTTCAAAAACAACAAAACATTTAATAAATATGCATTGCAACTTTCAACGGAGATAACTTTTGACTCGGGTATCGAAAGGACTATTATAATATATCAAATCGAAGCTCGTGTCAAATTACAAAATATGATTTGGTCTCTCTGAGGAAAATATTTTCGGTACCCAAATTGAATCATTTACAGCACCAATTGAGAATTTATTATTTCTTACTCACCATTTTTATATTACTTACTTCCGGTTTAATTCAATAGCGCTATAAATGAGATCCTGATGCCAACCGAGGGTTTTTCATTTATATTTTCAATTAGTCTCTATCCTTCAAAAATAATAAGAGAAGAGAAAATGAAAAGGGATGTTGTTCACATTTTCAAAAACAAGAAAACATTTAATAAATATGTGTTGCAACTTTCAACGGAGATAACTTTTGACTCGGGTCTCGAAACGACTATTATAATATATCAAATAGAATCTCGTATCAAATTACACAATATTATTTGGTTATTCTCAGGAAAATATTTTCGGTACCCAAATTGAATCATTTACAGCACCTACTGAGAATTTAAATCTTCTAACTCACCATTATCATTTTACTTACATTTGGTTTAATTCAATAGCGCTATAAATGAGATACTGGTGCCAACCGAGGGTTTTTCTTTTATATTTTCAATCAGTCTATATCCTTCAAAAATAATAAGAGAAGAGAAAATGAAAGGGGATGTTGTTCACATTTTCAAAAACAACAAAACATTTAATAAATATGCGTTGCAACTTTCAACATAGATAACTTTTGACTCGGGTATCGAAACGACTATTATAATATATCAAATCGAAACTCGTATCAAATTACACAATATTATATGGTTAATCTGAGGAAAATATTTTCGGTACCCAAATTGAATCATTTACAGCACCTACTGAGAATTTAAATCTTCTGACTCACCATTTTCATTTTACTTACTTTTGGTTTAATTCAATAGGGCTATAAATGAGATACTGGTGCCAACCGAGTGTTTTTCATTTATATTTTCAATCAGTCTCTATCCTTCAAAAATAATAAAAGAAGAGAAAATGAAAGGGGATGATGTTCACATTTTCAAAAACAACAAAACATTTAATAAATATGCATTGCAACTTTCAACGGAGATAACTTTTGACTCGGGTATCGAAAGGACTATTATAATATATCAAATCGAAGCTCGTGTCAAATTACAAAATAGGATTTGGTCTCTCTGAGGAAAATATTTTCGGTACCCAAATTGAATCATTTACAGCACCAATTGAGAATTTATTATTTCTTACTCACCATTTTTATATTACTTACTTCCGGTTTAATTCAATAGCGCTATAAATGAGATCCTGATGCCAACCGAGGGTTTTTCATTTATATTTTCAATTAGTCTCTATCCTTCAAAAATAATAAGAGAAGAGAAAATGAAAAGGGATGTTGTTCACATTTTCAAAAACAAGAAAACATTTAATAAATATGTGTTGCAACTTTCAACGGAGATAACTTTTGACTCGGGTCTCGAAACGACTATTATAATATATCAAATAGAAGCTCGTATCAAATTACACAATATTATTTGGTTAATCTCAGGAAAATATTTTCGGTACCCAAATTGAATCATTTACAGCACCTACTGAGAATTTAAATCTTCTGACTCACCATTTTCATTTTACTTACTTTTTGTTTAATTCAATAGCGCTATAAATGAGATACTGGTGCCAACCGAGGGTTTTTCTTTTATATTTTCAATCAGTCTCTATCCTTCAAAAATAATAAGAGAAGAGAAAATGAAAAGGGATGTTGTTCACATTTTCAAAAACAAGAAAACATTTAATAAATATGTGTTGCAACTTTCAACGAAGATAACTTTTGACTCGGGTATCGAAACGACTATTATAATATATCAAATAGAAGCTCGTATCAAATTACACAATATTATTTGGTTAATCTCAGGAAAATATTTTCGGTACCCAAATTGAATCATTTACAGCACCTACTGAGAATTTAAATCTTCTGACTCACCATTTTCATTTTACTTACTTTTTGTTTAATTCAATAGCGCTATAAATGAGATACTGGTGCCAACCGAGGGTTTTTCTTTTATATTTTCAATCAGTCTCTATCCTTCAAAAATAATAAGAGAAGAGAAAATGAAAGGGGATGTTGTTCACATTTTCAAAAACAACAAAACATTTAATAAATATGTGTTGCAACTTTCAACTTAGATAACTTCTGACTCGGATATCGAAACGACTATTATAATATATCAAATCGAAGCTCGTATCAAATTACACAATATTATTTGGTTAATCTGAGGAAAATATTTTCGGTACCCAAATTGAATCATTTACAGCACCTGCTGAGAATTTAAATCTTCTGACTCACCATTTTCATTTTACTTACTTTTGGTTTAATTCAATAGCGCTATAAATGAGATACTGGTGCCAACCGAGGGTTTTTCATTTATATTTTCAATCAGTCTCTATTCTTCAAAAATAATAAAAGAAGAGAAAATGAAAGGGGATGATGTTCACATTTTCAAAAACAACAAAACATTTAATAAATATGCATTGCAACTTTCAACGGAGATAACTTTTGACTCGGGTATCGAAAGGACTATTATAATATATCAAATCGAAGCTCGTGTCAAATTACAAAATATGATTTGGTCTCTCTGAGGAAAATATTTTCGGTACCCAAATTGAATCATTTACAGCACCAATTGAGAATTTATTATTTCTTACTCACCATTTTTATATTACTTACTTCCGGTTTAATTCAATAGCGCTATAAATGAGATCCTGATGCCAACTGAGGGTTTTTCATTTATATTTTCAATTAGTCTCTATCCTTCAAAAATAATAAGAGAAGAGAAAATAAAAAGGGATGTTGTTCACATTTTCAAAAACAAGAAAACATTTAATAAATATGTGTTGCAACTTTCAACGGAGATAACTTTTGACTCGGGTCTCGAAACGACTATTATAATATATCAAATAGAATCTCGTATCAAATTACACAATATTATTTGGTTATTCTCAGGAAAATATTTTCGGTACCCAAATTGAATCATTTACAGCACCTACTGAGAATTTAAATCTTCTAACTCACCATTATCATTTTACTTACATTTGGTTTAATTCAATAGCGCTATAAATGAGATACTGGTGCCAACCGAGGGTTTTTCTTTTATATTTTCAATCAGTCTATATCCTTCAAAAATAATAAGAGAAGAGAAAATGAAAGGGGATGTTGTTCACATTTTCAAAAACAACAAAACATTTAATAAATATGCGTTGCAACTTTCAACATAGATAACTTTTGACTCGGGTATCGAAACGACTATTATAATATATCAAATCGAAGCTCGTATCAAATTACACAATATTATTTGGTTAATCTCAGGAAAATATTTTCGGTACCCAAATTGAAGCATTTACAGCACCTACTGAGAATTTAAATCTTCTGACTCACCATTTTCATTTTACTTACTTTTGGTTTAATTCAATAGCGCTATAAATGAGATACTGGTGCCAACCGAGGGTTTTTCATTTATATTTTCAATCAGTCTCTATCCTTCAAAAATAATAAGAGAAGAGAATATGAAAGGGGATGTTGTTCACATTTTCAAAAACAACAAAACATTTAATAAATATGCATTCCAACTTTCAACGGAGATAACTTTTGACTCGGGTATCGAAAGGACTATTATAATATATCAAATCGAAGCTCGTGTCAAATTACAAAATATGATTTGGTCTCTCTGAGGAAAATATTTTCGGTACCCAAATTGAATCATTTACAGCACCTACTGAGAATTTAATATTTCTTACTCATCTTTTTCATTTTACTTACTTCCTATTTAATTCAATAGCGCTATAAATGAGATCCTCATGCCAACCGAGGGTTTTTCATTTATATTTTCAATTAGTCTCTATCCTTCAAAAATAATAAGAGAATAGAAAATGAAAAGGGATGTTGTTCACATTTTCAAAAACAAGAAAACATTTAATAAATATGTGTTGCAACTTTCAACGGAGATAACTTTTGACTCGGGTCTCGAAACGACTATTATAATATATCAAATAGAAGCTCGTATCAAATTACACAATATTATTTGGTTAATCTCAGGAAAATATTTTCGGTACCCAAATTGAATCATTTACAGCACCTACTGAGAATTTAAATCTTCTGACTCACCATTTTCATTTTACTTACATTTGGTTTAATTCAATAGCGCTATAAATGAGATACTGGTGCCAACCGAGGGTTTTTCTTTTATATTTTCAATCAGTCTATATCCTTCAAAAATAATAAGAGAAGAGAAAATGAAAGGGGATGTTGTTCACATTTTCAAAAACAACAAAACATTTAATAAATATGCGTTGCAACTTTCAACATAGATAACTTTTGACTCGGGTATCGAAACGACTATTATAAAATATCAAATCGAAGCTCGTATCAAATTACACAATATTATTTGGTTAATCTCAGGAAAATATTTTCGGTACCCAAATTGAAGCATTTACAGCACCTACTGAGAATTTAATATTTCTTACTCATCATTTTCATTTTACTTACATTTGGTTTAATTCAATAGCGCTATAAATGAGATACTGGTGCCAACCGAGGGTTTTTCTTTTATATTTTCAATCAGTCTCTATCCTTCAAAAATAATAAGAGAAGAGAAAATGAAAGGGGATGTTGTTCACATTTTCAAAAACAATAAAACATTTAATAAATATGCGTTGCAACTTTCAACTTAGATAACTTCTGACTCGGATATCGAAACGACTATTATAATATATCAAATCGAAGCTCGTATCAAATTACACAATATTATTTGGTTAATCTCAGGAAAATATTTTCGGTACCCAAATTGAATCATTTACAGCACCTACTGAGAATTTAAATCTTCTGACTCACCATTTTCATTTTACTTACTTTTGGTTTAATTCAATAGCGCTATAAATGAGATACTGGTGCCAACCGAGGGTTTTTCATTTATATTTTCAATCAGTCTCTATCCTTCAAAAATAATAAGAGAAGAGAAAATGAAAGGGGATGTTGTTCACATTTCCAAAAACAACAAAACATTTAATAAATATGCATTGCAACTTTCAACGGAGATAACTTTTGACTCGGGGATCGAAAGGACTATTATAATATATCAAATCGAAGCTCGTGTCAAATTACAAAATATGATTTGGTCTCTCTGAGGAAAATATTTTCGGTACCCAAATTGAATCATTTACAGCACCTACTGAGAATTTAATATTTCTTACTCATCTTTTTCATTTTACTTACTTCCTATTTAATTCAATAGCGCTATAAATGAGATCCTGATGCCAACCGAGGGTTTTTCATTTATATTTTCAATTAGTCTCTATCCTTCAAAAATAATAAGAGAATAGAAAATGAAAAGGGATGTTGTTCACATTTTCAAAAACAAGAAAACATTTAATAAATATGTGTTGCAACTTTCAACGGAGATAACTTTTGACTCGGGTCTCGAAACGACTATTATAATATATCAAATAGAAGCTCGTATCAAATTACACAATATTATTTGGTTAATCTCAGGAAAATATTTTCGGTACCCAAATTGAATCATTTACAGCACCTACTGAGAATTTAAATCTTCTGACTCACCATTTTCATTTTACTTACATTTGGTTTAATTCAATAGCGCTATAAATGAGATACTGGTGCCAACCGAGGGTTTTTCTTTTATATTTTCAATCAGTCTCTATCCTTCAAAACTAATAAGAGAAGAGAAAATGAAAGGGGATGTTGTTCACATTTTCAAAAACAACAAAACATTTAATAATTATGCGTTGCAACTTTCAACGGAGATAACTTTTGACTCGGGTATCGAAACGACTATTATAATATATCAAATCGAAGCTCGTATCAAATTACACAATATTATTTGGTTAATCGCAGGAAAATATTTTCGGTACCCAAATTGAAGCATTTACAGCACCTACTGAGAATTTAATATTTCTTACTCATCATTTTCATTTTACTTACTTCCTATTTAATTCAACAGTGCTATAAATGAGATACTGATGCCAACCGAGGGTTTTTCATTTATATTTTCAATTAGTCTCTATCCTTCAAAAATAATAAGAGAAGAGAAAATGAAAAGGGATGTTGTTCACATTTTCAAAAACAAGAAAACATTTAATAAATATGTGTTGCAACTTTCAACGAAGATAACTTTTGACTCGGGTATCGAAACGACTATTATAATATATCAAATAGAAGCTCGTATCAAATTACACAATATTATTTGGTTAATCTCAGGAAAATATTTTCGGTACCCAAATTGAATCATTTACAGCACCTACTGAGAATTTAAATCTTCTGACTCACCATTTTCATTTTACTTACTTTTGGTTTAATTCAATAGCGCTATAAATGAGATACTGGTGCCAACCGAGGGTTTTTCTTTTATATTTTCAATCAGTCTCTATCCTTCAAAAATAATAAGAGAAGAGAAAATGAAAGGGGATGTTGTTCACATTTTCAAAAACAACAAAACATTTAATAAATATGTGTTGCAACTTTCAACTTAGATAACTTCTGACTCGGATATCGAAACGACTATTATAATATATCAAATCGAAGCTCGTATCAAATTACACAATATTATTTGGTTAATCTCTGGAAAATATTTTCGGTACCCAAATTGAATCATTTACAGCACCTACTGAGAATTTAAATCTTCTGACTCACCATTTTCATTTTACTTACTTTTGGTTTAATTCAATAGCGCTATAAATGAGATACTGGTGCCAACCGAGGGTTTTTCATTTATATTTTCAATCAGTCTCTATCCTTCAAAAATAATAAAAGAAGAGAAAATGAAAGGGGATGATGTTCACATTTTCAAAAACAACAAAACATTTAATAAATATGCATTGCAACTTTCAACGGAGATAACTTTTGACTCGGGTATCGAAAGGACTATTATAATATATCAAATCGAAGCTCGTGTCAAATTACAAAATATGATTTGGTCTCTCTGAGGAAAATATTTTCGGTACCCAAATTGAATCATTTACAGCACCAATTGAGAATTTATTATTTCTTACTCACCATTTTTATATTACTTACTTCCGGTTTAATTCAATAGCGCTATAAATGAGATCCTGATGCCAACCGAGGGTTTTTCATTTATATTTTCAATCAGTCTCTATCCTTCAAAAATAATAAGAGAAGAGAAAATGAAAGGGGATGTTGTTCACATTTTCAAAAACAAGAAAACATTTAATAATTATGCGTTGCAACTTTCAACGGAGATAACTTTTGACTCGGGTCTCGAAACGACTATTATAATATATCAAATAGAAGCTCGTATCAAATTACACAATATTATTTGGTCAATCTCAGGAAAATATTTTCGGTACCCAAATTGAATCATTTACAGCACCTACTGAGAATTTAATATTTCTTACTCATCATTTTCATTTTACTTACTTCCTACTTAATTCAACAGTGCTATAAATGAGATACTGATGCCAACCGAGGGTTTTTCTTTTATATTTTCAATTAGTCTCTATCCTTCAAAAATAATAAGAGAAGAGAAAATGAAAAGGGATGTTGTTCACATTTTCAAAAACAACAAAACATTTAATAAATATGTGTTGCAACTTTCAACTTAGATAACTTCTGACTCGGATATCGAAACGACTATTATAATATATCAAATCGAAGCTCGTATCAAATTACACAATATTATTTGGTTAATCTCAGGAAAATATTTTCGGTACCCAAATTGAATCATTTACAGCACCTACTGAGAATTTAAATCTTCTGACTCACCATTTTCATTTTACTTACTTTTGGTTTAATTCAATAGCGCTATAAATGAGATACTGGTGCCAACCGAGGGTTTTTCATTTATATTTTCAATCAGTCTCTATCCTTCAAAAATAATAAAAGAAGAGAAAATGAAAGGGGATGATGTTCACATTTTCAAAAACAACAAAACATTTAATAAATATGCATTGCAACTTTCAACGGAGATAACTTTTGACTCGGGTATCGAAAGGACTATTATAATATATCAAATCGAAGCTCGTGTCAAATTACAAAATATGATTTGGTCTCTCTGAGGAAAATATTTTCGGTACCCAAATTGAATCATTTACAGCACCAATTGAGAATTTATTATTTCTTACTCACCATTTTTATATTACTTACTTCCGGTTTAATTCAATAGCGCTATAAATGAGATCCTGATGCCAACTGAGGGTTTTTCATTTATATTTTCAATCAGTCTCTATCCTTCAAAAATAATAAGAGAAGGGAAAATGAAAGGGGATGTTGTTCACATTTTCAAAAACAAGAAAACATTTAATAATTATGCGTTGCAACTTTCAACGGAGATAACTTTTGACTCGGGTCTCGAAACGACTATTATAATATATCAAATAGAAGCTCGTATCAAATTACACAATATTATTTGGTCAATCTCAGGAAAATATTTTCGGTACCCAAATTGAATCATTTACAGCACCTACTGAGAATTTAATATTTCTTACTCATCATTTTCATTTTACTTACTTCCTATTTAATTCAACAGTGCTATAAATGAGATACTGATGCCAACCGAGGGTTTTTCTTTTATATTTTCAATTAGTCTCTATCCTTCAAAAATAATAAGAGAAGAGAAAATGAAAAGGGATGTTGTTCACATTTTCAAAAACAAGAAAACATTTAATAAATATGTGTTGCAACTTTCAACGAAGATAACTTTTGACTCGGGTATCGAAACGACTATTATAATATATCAAATAGAAGCTCGTATCAAATTACACAATATTATTTGGTTAATCTCAGGAAAATATTTTCGGTACCCAAATTGAATCATTTACAGCACCTACTGAGAATTTAAATCTTCTGACTCACCATTTTCATTTTACTTACTTTTGGTTTAATTCAATAGCGCTATAAATGAGATACTGGTGCCAACCGAGGGTTTTTCTTTTATATTTTCAATCAGTCTCTATCCTTCAAAAATAATAAGAGAAGAGAAAATGAAAGGGGATGTTGTTCACATTTTCAAAAACAACAAAACATTTAATAAATATGTGTTGCAACTTTCAACTTAGATAACTTCTGACTCGGATATCGAAACGACTATTATAATATATCAAATCGAAGCTCGTATCAAATTACACAATATTATTTGGTTAATCTCTGGAAAATATTTTCGGTACCCAAATTGAATCATTTACAGCACCTACTGAGAATTTAAATCTTCTGACTCACCATTTTCATTTTACTTACTTTTGGTTTAATTCAATAGCGCTATAAATGAGATACTGGGGCCAACCGAGGGTTTTTCATTTATATTTTCAATCAGTCTCTATCCTTCAAAAATAATAAAAGAAGAGAAAATGAAAGGGGATGATGTTCACATTTTCAAAAACAACAAAACATTTAATAAATATGCATTGCAACTTTCAACGGAGATAACTTTTGACTCGGGTATCGAAAGGACTATTATAATATATCAAATCGAAGCTCGTGTCAAATTACAAAATATGATTTGGTCTCTCTGAGGAAAATATTTTCGGTACCCAAATTGAATCATTTACAGCACCAATTGAGAATTTATTATTTCTTACTCACCATTTTTATATTACTTACTTCCGGTTTAATTCAATAGCGCTATAAATGAGATCCTGATGCCAACCGAGGGTTTTTCATTTATATTTTCAATCAGTCTCTATCCTTCAAAAATAATAAGAGAAGAGAAAATGAAAGGGGATGTTGTTCACATTTTCAAAAACAAGAAAACATTTAATAATTATGCGTTGCAACTTTCAACGGAGATAACTTTTGACTCGGGTCTCGAAACGACTATTATAATATATCAAATAGAAGCTCGTATCAAATTACACAATATTATTTGGTCAATCTCAGGAAAATATTTTCGGTACCCAAATTGAATCATTTACAGCACCTACTGAGAATTTAATATTTCTTACTCATCATTTTCATTTTACTTACTTCCTATTTAATTCAACAGTGCTATAAATGAGATACTGATGCCAACCGAGGGTTTTTCTTTTATATTTTCAATTAGTCTCTATCCTTCAAAAATAATAAGAGAAGAGAAAATGAAAAGGGATGTTGTTCACATTTTCAAAAACAACAAAACATTTAATAAATATGTGTTGCAACTTTCAACTTAGATAACTTCTGACTCGGATATCGAAACGACTATTATAATATATCAAATCGAAGCTCGTATCAAATTACACAATATTATTTGGTTAATCTCAGGAAAATATTTTCGGTACCCAAATTGAATCATTTACAGCACCTACTGAGAATTTAAATCTTCTGACTCACCATTTTCATTTTACTTACTTTTGGTTTAATTCAATAGCGCTATAAATGAGATACTGGTGCCAACCGAGGGTTTTTCATTTATATTTTCAATCAGTCTCTATCCTTCAAAAATAATAAAAGAAGAGAAAATGAAAGGGGATGATGTTCACATTTTCAAAAACAACAAAACATTTAATAAATATGCATTGCAACTTTCAACGGAGATAACTTTTGACTCGGGTATCGAAAGGACTATTATAATATATCAAATCGAAGCTCGTGTCAAATTACAAAATATGATTTGGTCTCTCTGAGGAAAATATTTTCGGTACCCAAATTGAATCATTTACAGCACCAATTGAGAATTTATTATTTCTTACTCACCATTTTTATATTACTTACTTCCGGTTTAATTCAATAGCGCTATAAATGAGATCCTGATGCCAACTGAGGGTTTTTCATTTATATTTTCAATCAGTCTCTATCCTTCAAAAATAATAAGAGAAGGGAAAATGAAAGGGGATGTTGTTCACATTTTCAAAAACAAGAAAACATTTAATAATTATGCGTTGCAACTTTCAACGGAGATAACTTTTGACTCGGGTCTCGAAACGACTATTATAATATATCAAATAGAAGCTCGTATCAAATTACACAATATTATTTGGTCAATCTCAGGAAAATATTTTCGGTACCCAAATTGAATCATTTACAGCACCTACTGAGAATTTAATATTTCTTACTCATCATTTTCATTTTACTTACTTCCTATTTAATTCAACAGTGCTATAAATGAGATACTGATGCCAACCGAGGGTTTTTCTTTTATATTTTCAATTAGTCTCTATCCTTCAAAAATAATAAGAGAAGAGAAAATGAAAAGGGATGTTGTTCACATTTTCAAAAACAAGAAAACATTTAATAAATATGTGTTGCAACTTTCAACGAAGATAACTTTTGACTCGGGTATCGAAACGACTATTATAATATATCAAATAGAAGCTCGTATCAAATTACACAATATTATTTGGTTAATCTCAGGAAAATATTTTCGGTACCCAAATTGAATCATTTACAGCACCTACTGAGAATTTAAATCTTCTGACTCACCATTTTCATTTTACTTACTTTTGGTTTAATTCAATAGCGCTATAAATGAGATACTGGTGCCAACCGAGGGTTTTTCTTTTATATTTTCAATCAGTCTCTATCCTTCAAAAATAATAAGAGAAGAGAAAATGAAAGGGGATGTTGTTCACATTTTCAAAAACAACAAAACATTTAATAAATATGTGTTGCAACTTTCAACTTAGATAACTTCTGACTCGGATATCGAAACGACTATTATAATATATCAAATCGAAGCTCGTATCAAATTACACAATATTATTTGGTTAATCCGAGGAAAATATTTTCGGTACCCAAATTGAATCATTTACAGCACCTACTGAGAATTTAAATCTTCTGACTCACCATTTTCATTTTACTTACTTTTGGTTTAATTCAATAGCGCTATAAATGAGATACTGGTGCCAACCGAGGGTTTTTCATTTATATTTTCAATCAGTCTCTATCCTTCAAAAATAATAAAAGAAGAGAAAATGAAAGGGGATGATGTTCACATTTTCAAAAACAACAAAACATTTAATAAATATGCATTGCAACTTTCAACGGAGATAACTTTTGACTCGGGTATCGAAAGGACTATTATAATATATCAAATCGAAGCTCGTGTCAAATTACAAAATATGATTTGGTCTCTCTGAAGAAAATATTTTCGGTACCCAAATTGAATCATTTACAGCACCAATTGAGAATTTATTATTTCTTACTCACCATTTTTATATTACTTACTTCCGGTTTAATTCAATAGCGCTATAAATGAGATCCTGATGCCAACCGAGGGTTTTTCATTTATATTTTCAATTAGTCTCTATCCTTCAAAAATAATAAGAGAAGAGAAAATAAAAAGGGATGTTGTTCACATTTTCAAAAACAAGAAAACATTTAATAAATATGTGTTGCAACTTTCAACGGAGATAACTTTTGACTCGGGTATCGAAACGACTATTATAATATATCAAATAGAATCTCGTATCAAATTACACAATATTATTTGGTTATTCTCAGGAAAATATTTTCGGTACCCAAATTGAATCATTTACAGCACCTACTGAGAATTTAAATCTTCTAACTCACCATTATCATTTTACTTACATTTGGTTTAATTCAATAGCGCTATAAATGAGATACTGGTGCCAACCGAGGGTTTTTCTTTTATATTTTCAATCAGTCTATATCCTTCAAAAATAATAAGAGAAGAGAAAATGAAAGGGGATGTTGTTCACATTTTCAAAAACAACAAAACATTTAATAAATATGCGTTGCAACTTTCAACATAGATAACTTTTGACTCGGGTATCGAAACGACTATTATAATATATCAAATCGAAGCTCGTATCAAATTACACAATATTATTTGGTTAATCTCAGGAAAATATTTTCGGTACCCAAATTGAAGCATTTACAGCACCTACTGAGAATTTAATATTTCTTACTCATCATTTTCATTTTACTTACATTTGGTTTAATTCAATAGCGCTATAAATGAGATACTGGTGCCAACCGAGGGTTTTTCTTTTATATTTTCAATCAGTCTCTATCCTTCAAAAATAATAAGAGAAGAGAAAATGAAAGGGGATGTTGTTCACATTTTCAAAAACAACAAAACATTTAATAAATATGCGTTGCAACTTTCAACTTAGATAACTTCTGACTCGGATATCGAAACGACTATTATAATATATCAAATCGAAGCTCGTATCAAATTACACAATATTATTTGGTTAATCTCAGGAAAATATTTTCGGTACCCAAATTGAATCATTTACAGCACCTACTGAGAATTTAAATCTTCTGACTCACCATTTTCATTTTACTTACTTTTGGTTTAATTCAATAGCGCTATAAATGAGATACTGGTGCCAACCGAGGGTTTTTCATTTATATTTTCAATCAGTCTCTATCCTTCAAAAATAATAAGAGAAGAGAAAATGAAAGGGGATGTTGTTCACATTTTCAAAAACAACAAAACATTTAATAAATATGCATTGCAACTTTCAACGGAGATAACTTTTGACTCGGGTATCGAAAGGACTATTATAATATATCAAATCGAAGCTCGTGTCAAATTACAAAATATGATTTGGTCTCTCTGAGGAAAATATTTTCGGTACCCAAAATGAATCATTTACAGCACCTACTGAGAATTTAATATTTCTTACTCATCTTTTTCATTTTACTTACTTCCTATTTAATTCAATAGCGCTATAAATGAGATCCTGATGCCAACCGAGGGTTTTTCATTTATATTTTCAATTAGTCTCTATCCTTCAAAAATAATAAGAGAATAGAAAATGAAAAGGGATGTTGTTCACATTTTCAAAAACAAGAAAACATTTAATAAATATGTGTTGCAACTTTCAACGGAGATAACTTTTGACTCGGGTCTCGAAACGACTATTATAATATATCAAATAGAAGCTCGTATCAAATTACACAATATTATTTGGTTAATCTCAGGAAAATATTTTCGGTACCCAAATTGAATCATTTACAGCACCTACTGAGAATTTAAATCTTCTGACTCACCATTTTCATTTTACTTACATTTGGTTTAATTCAATAGCGCTATAAATGAGATACTGGTGCCAACCGAGGGTTTTTCTTTTATATTTTCAATCAGTCTCTATCCTTCAAAAATAATAAGAGAAGAGAAAATGAAAGGGGATGTTGTTCACATTTTCAAAAACAACAAAACATTTAATAATTATGCGTTGCAACTTTCAACGGAGATAACTTTTGACTCGGGTATCGAAACGACTATTATAATATATCAAATCGAAGCTCGTATCAAATTACACAATATTATTTGGTTAATCGCAGGAAAATATTTTCGTTACCCAAATTGAAGCATTTACAGCACCTACTGAGAATTTAATATTTCTTACTCATCATTTTCATTTTACTTACTTCCTATTTAATTCAACAGTGCTATAAATGAGATACTGATGCCATACGAGGGTTTTTCATTTATATTTTCAATTAGTCTCTATCCTTCAAAAATAATAAGAGAAGAGAAAATGAAAAGGGATGTTGTTCACATTTTCAAAAACAAGAAAACATTTAATAAATATGTGTTGCAACTTTCAACGAAGATAACTTTTGACTCGGGTATCGAAACGACTATTATAATATATCAAATAGGAGCTCGTATCAAATTACACAATATTATTTGGTTAATCTCAGGAAAATATTTTCGGTACCCAAATTGAATCATTTACAGCACCTACTGAGAATTTAAATCTTCTGACTCACCATTTTCATTTTACTTACTTTTGGTTTAATTCAATAGCGCTATAAATGAGATACTGGTGCCAACCGAGGGTTTTTATTTTATATTTTCAATCAGTCTCTATCCTTCAAAAATAATAAGAGAAGAGAAAATGAAAGGGGATGTTGTTCACATTTTCAAAAACAACAAAACATTTAATAATTATGCGTTGCAACTTTCAACGGAGATAACTTTTGACTCGGGTATCGAAACGACTATTATAATATATCAAATCGAAGCTCGTATGAAATTACACAATATTGTTTGGTTAATCGCGGGAAAATATTTTCGGTACCCAAATTGAAGCATTTACAGCACCTACTGAGAATTTAATATTTCTTACTCATCATTTTCATTTTACTTACTTCCTATTTAATTCAACAGTGCTATAAATGAGATACTGGTGCCAACCGAGGGTTTTTCATTTATATTTTCAATCAGTCTCTATCCTTCAAAAATAATAAGAGAAGAGAAAATGAAAGGGGATGTTGTTCACATTTTCAAAAACAACAAAACATTTAATAAATATGCATTGCAACTTTCAACGGAGATAACTTTTGACTCGGGTATCGAAAGGACTATTATAATATATCAAATCGAAGCTCGTGTCAAATTACAAAATATGATTTGGTCTCTCTGAGGAAAATATTTTCGGTACCCAAAATGAATCATTTACAGCACCTACTGAGAATTTAATATTTCTTACTCATCTTTTTCATTTTACTTACTTCCTATTTAATTCAATAGCGCTATAAATGAGATCCTGATGCCAACCGAGGGTTTTTCATTTATATTTTCAATTAGTCTCTATCCTTCAAAAATAATAAGAGAATAGAAAATGAAAAGGGATGTTGTTCACATTTTCAAAAACAAGAAAACATTTAATAAATATGTGTTGCAACTTTCAACGGAGATAACTTTTGACTCGGGTCTCGAAACGACTATTATAATATATCAAATAGAAGCTCGTATCAAATTACACAATATTATTTGGTTAATCTCAGGAAAATATTTTCGGTACCCAAATTGAATCATTTACAGCACCTACTGAGAATTTAAATCTTCTGACTCACCATTTTCATTTTACTTACATTTGGTTTAATTCAATAGCGCTATAAATGAGATACTGGTGCCAACCGAGGGTTTTTCTTTTATATTTTCAATCAGTCTCTATCCTTCAAAAATAATAAGAGAAGAGAAAATGAAAGGGGATGTTGTTCACATTTTCAAAAACAACAAAACATTTAATAATTATGCGTTGCAACTTTCAACGGAGATAACTTTTGACTCGGGTATCGAAACGACTATTATAATATATCAAATCGAAGCTCGTATCAAATTACACAATATTATTTGGTTAATCGCAGGAAAATATTTTCGTTACCCAAATTGAAGCATTTACAGCACCTACTGAGAATTTAATATTTCTTACTCATCATTTTCATTTTACTTACTTCCTATTTAATTCAACAGTGCTATAAATGAGATACTGATGCCAACCGAGGGTTTTTCATTTATATTTTCAATTAGTCTCTATCCTTCAAAAATAATAAGAGAAGAGAAAATGAAAAGGGATGTTGTTCACATTTTCAAAAACAAGAAAACATTTAATAAATATGTGTTGCAACTTTCAACGAAGATAACTTTTGACTCGGGTATCGAAACGACTATTATAATATATCAAATAGGAGCTCGTATCAAATTACACAATATTATTTGGTTAATCTCAGGAAAATATTTTCGGTACCCAAATTGAATCATTTACAGCACCTACTGAGAATTTAAATCTTCTGACTCACCATTTTCATTTTACTTACTTTTGGTTTAATTCAATAGCGCTATAAATGAGATACTGGTGCCAACCGAGGGTTTTTCTTTTATATTTTCAATCAGTCTCTATCCTTCAAAAATAATAAGAGAAGAGAAAATGAAAGGGGATGTTGTTCACATTTTCAAAAACAACAAAACATTTAATAAATATGTGTTGCAACTTTCAACTTAGATAACTTCTGACTCGGATATCGAAACGACTATTATAATATATCAAATCGAAGCTCGTATCAAATTACACAATATTATTTGGTTAATCTCAGGAAAATATTTTCGGTACCCAAATTGAATCATTTACAGCACCTACTGAGAATTTAAATCTTCTGACTCACCATTTTCATTTTACTTACTTTTGGTTTAATTCAATAGCGCTATAAATGAGATACTGGTGCCAACCGAGGGTTTTTCATTTATATTTTCAATCAGTCTCTATCCTTCAAAAATAATAAAAGAAGAGAAAATGAAAGGGGATGATGTTCACATTTTCAAAAACAACAAAACATTTAATAAATATGCATTGCAACTTTCAACGGAGATAACTTTTGACTCGGGTATCGAAAGGACTATTATAATATATCAAATCGAAGCTCGTGTCAAATTACAAAATATGATTTGGTCTCTCTGAGGAAAATATTTTCGGTACACAAATTGAATCATTTACAGCACCAATTGAGAATTTATTATTTCTTACTCACCATTTTTATATTACTTACTTCCGGTTTAATTCAATAGCGCTATAAATGAGATACTGGTGCCAACCGAGGGTTTTTCATTTATATTTTCAATTAGTCTCTATCCTTCAAAAATAATAAGAGAAGAGAAAATGAAAAGGGATGTTGTTCACATTTTCAAAAACAAGAAAACATTTAATAAATATGTGTTGCAACTTTCAACGGAGATAACTTTTGACTCGGGTCTCGAAACGACTATTATAATATATCAAATAGAAGCTCGTATCAAATTACACAATATTATTTGGTCAATCTCAGGAAAATAGTTTCGGTACCCAAATTGAATCATTTACAGCACCTATTGAGAATTTAAATCTTCTGACTCACCATTTTCATTTTACTTACATTTGGTTTAATTCAATAGCGCTATAAATGAGATACTGGTGCCAACCGAGGGTTTTTCTTTTATATTTTCAATCAGTCTCTATCCTTCAAAAATAATAAGAGAAGAGAAAATGAAAGGGGATGTTGTTCACATTTTCAAAAACAACAAAACATTTAATAAATATGCGTTGCAACTTTCAACTTAGATAACTTCTGACTCGGATATCGAAACGACTATTATAATATATCAAATCGAAGCTCGTATCAAATTACACAATATTATTTGGTTAATCTCAGGAAAATATTTTCGGTACCCAAATTGAATCATTTACAGCACCTACTGAGAATTTAAATCTTCTGACTCACCATTTTCATTTTACTTACTTTTGGTTTAATTCAATAGCGCTATAAATGAGATACTGGTGCCAACCGAGGGTTTTTCTTTTATATTTTCAATCAGTCTCTATCCTTCAAAAATAATAAGAGAAGAGAAAATGAAAGGGGATGTTGTTCACATTTTCAAAAACAACAAAACATTTAATAATTATGCGTTGCAACTTTCAACGGAGATAACTTTTGACTCGGGTATCGAAACGACTATTATAATATATCAAATCGAAGCTCGTATGAAATTACACAATATTGTTTGGTTAATCGCGGGAAAATATTTTCGGTACCCAAATTGAAGCATTTACAGCACCTACTGAGAATTTAATATTTCTTACTCATCATTTTCATTTTACTTACTTCCTATTTAATTCAACAGTGCTATAAATGAGATACTGGTGCCAACCGAGGGTTTTTCATTTATATTTTCAATCAGTCTCTATCCTTCAAAAATAATAAGAGAAGAGAAAATGAAAGGGGATGTTGTTCACATTTTCAAAAACAACAAAACATTTAATAAATATGCATTGCAACTTTCAACGGAGATAACTTTTGACTCGGGTATCGAAAGGACTATTATAATATATCAAATCGAAGCTCGTGTCAAATTACAAAATATGATTTGGTCTCTCTGAGGAAAATATTTTCGGTACCCAAAATGAATCATTTACAGCACCTACTGAGAATTTAATATTTCTTACTCATCTTTTTCATTTTACTTACTTCCTATTTAATTCAATAGCGCTATAAATGAGATCCTGATGCCAACCGAGGGTTTTTCATTTATATTTTCAATTAGTCTCTATCCTTCAAAAATAATAAGAGAATAGAAAATGAAAAGGGATGTTGTTCACATTTTCAAAAACAAGAAAACATTTAATAAATATGTGTTGCAACTTTCAACGGAGATAACTTTTGACTCGGGTCTCGAAACGACTATTATAATATATCAAATAGAAGCTCGTATCAAATTACACAATATTATTTGGTTAATCTCAGGAAAATATTTTCGGTACCCAAATTGAATCATTTACAGCACCTACTGAGAATTTAAATCTTCTGACTCACCATTTTCATTTTACTTACATTTGGTTTAATTCAATAGCGCTATAAATGAGATACTGGTGCCAACCGAGGGTTTTTCTTTTATATTTTCAATCAGTCTCTATCCTTCAAAAATAATAAGAGAAGAGAAAATGAAAGGGGATGTTGTTCACATTTTCAAAAACAACAAAACATTTAATAATTATGCGTTGCAACTTTCAACGGAGATAACTTTTGACTCGGGTATCGAAACGACTATTATAATATATCAAATCGAAGCTCGTATCAAATTACACAATATTATTTGGTTAATCGCAGGAAAATATTTTCGTTACCCAAATTGAAGCATTTACAGCACCTACTGAGAATTTAATATTTCTTACTCATCATTTTCATTTTACTTACTTCCTATTTAATTCAACAGTGCTATAAATGAGATACTGATGCCAACCGAGGGTTTTTCATTTATATTTTCAATTAGTCTCTATCCTTCAAAAATAATAAGAGAAGAGAAAATGAAAAGGGATGTTGTTCACATTTTCAAAAACAAGAAAACATTTAATAAATATGTGTTGCAACTTTCAACGAAGATAACTTTTGACTCGGGTATCGAAACGACTATTATAATATATCAAATAGGAGCTCGTATCAAATTACACATTATTATTTGGTTAATCTCAGGAAAATATTTTCGGTACCCAAATTGAATCATTTACAGCACCTACTGAGAATTTAAATCTTCTGACTCACCATTTTCATTTTACTTACTTTTGGTTTAATTCAATAGCGCTATAAATGAGATACTGGTGCCAACCGAGGGTTTTTCTTTTATATTTTCAATCAGTCTCTATCCTTCAAAAATAATAAGAGAAGAGAAAATGAAAGGGGATGTTGTTCACATTTTCAAAAACAACAAAACATTTAATAAATATGTGTTGCAACTTTCAACTTAGATAACTTCTGACTCGGATATCGAAACGACTATTATAATATATCAAATCGAAGCTCGTATCAAATTACACAATATTATTTGGTTAATCTCAGGAAAATATTTTCGGTACCCAAATTGAATCATTTACAGCACCTACTGAGAATTTAAATCTTCTGACTCACCATTTTCATTTTACTTACTTTTGGTTTAATTCAATAGCGCTATAAATGAGATACTGGTGCCAACCGAGGGTTTTTCATTTATATTTTCAATCAGTCTCTATCCTTCAAAAATAATAAAAGAAGAGAAAATGAAAGGGGATGATGTTCACATTTTCAAAAACAACAAAACATTTAATAAATATGCATTGCAACTTTCAACGGAGATAACTTTTGACTCGGGTATCGAAAGGACTATTATAATATATCAAATCGAAGCTCGTGTCAAATTACAAAATATGATTTGGTCTCTCTGAGGAAAATATTTTCGGTACACAAATTGAATCATTTACAGCACCAATTGAGAATTTATTATTTCTTACTCACCATTTTTATATTACTTACTTCCGGTTTAATTCAATAGCGCTATAAATGAGATACTGGTGCCAACCGAGGGTTTTTCATTTATATTTTCAATTAGTCTCTATCCTTCAAAAATAATAAGAGAAGAGAAAATGAAAAGGGATGTTGTTCACATTTTCAAAAACAAGAAAACATTTAATAAATATGTGTTGCAACTTTCAACGGAGATAACTTTTGACTCGGGTCTCGAAACGACTATTATAATATATCAAATAGAAGCTCGTATCAAATTACACAATATTATTTGGTCAATCTCAGGAAAATAGTTTCGGTACCCAAATTGAATCATTTACAGCACCTATTGAGAATTTAAATCTTCTGACTCACCATTTTCATTTTACTTACATTTGGTTTAATTCAATAGCGCTATAAATGAGATACTGGTGCCAACCGAGGGTTTTTCTTTTATATTTTCAATCAGTCTCTATCCTTCAAAAATAATAAGAGAAGAGAAAATGAAAGGGGATGTTGTTCACATTTTCAAAAACAACAAAACATTTAATAAATATGCGTTGCAACTTTCAACTTAGATAACTTCTGACTCGGATATCGAAACGACTATTATAATATATCAAATCGAAGCTCGTATCAAATTACACAATATTATTTGGTTAATCTCAGGAAAATATTTTCGGTACCCAAATTGAATCATTTACAGCACCTACTGAGAATTTAAATCTTCTGACTCACCATTTTCATTTTACTTACTTTTGGTTTAATTCAATAGCGCTATAAATGAGATACTGGTGCCAACCGAGGGTTTTTCATTTATATTTTCAATCAGTCTCTATCCTTCAAAAATAATAAGAGAAGAGAAAATGAAAGGGGATGTTGTTCACATTTTCAAAAACAACAAAACATTTAATAAATATGCATTGCAACTTTCAACGGAGATAAATTTTGACTCGGGTATCGAAAGGACTATTATAATATATCAAATCGAAGCTCGTGTCAAATTACAAAATATGATTTGGTCTCTCTGAGGAAAATATTTTCGGTACCCAAAATGAATCATTTACAGCACCTACTGAGAATTTAATATTTCTTACTCATCTTTTTCATTTTACTTACTTCCTATTTAATTCAATAGCGCTATAAATGAGATCCTGATGCCAACCGAGGGTTTTTCATTTATATTTTCAATTAGTCTCTATCCTTCAAAAATAATAAGAGAATAGAAAATGAAAAGGGATGTTGTTCACATTTTCAAAAACAAGAAAACATTTAATAAATATGTGTTGCAACTTTCAACGGAGATAACTTTTGACTCGGGTCTCGAAACGACTATTATAATATATCAAATAGAAGCTCGTATCAAATTACACAATATTATTTGGTTAATCTCAGGAAAATATTTTCGGTACCCAAATTGAATCATTTACAGCACCTACTGAGAATTTAAATCTTCTGACTCACCATTTTCATTTTACTTACATTTGGTTTAATTCAATAGCGCTATAAATGAGATACTGGTGCCAACCGAGGGTTTTTCTTTTATATTTTCAATCAGTCTCTATCCTTCAAAAATAATAAGAGAAGAGAAAATGAAAGGGGATGTTGTTCACATTTTCAAAAACAACAAAACATTTAATAATTATGCGTTGCAACTTTCAACGGAGATAACTTTTGACTCGGGTATCGAAACGACTATTATAATATATCAAATCGAAGCTCGTATCAAATTACACAATATTATTTGGTTAATCGCAGGAAAATATTTTCGTTACCCAAATTGAAGCATTTACAGCACCTACTGAGAATTTAATATTTCTTACTCATCATTTTCATTTTACTTACTTCCTATTTAATTCAACAGTGCTATAAATGAGATACTGATGCCAACCGAGGGTTTTTCATTTATATTTTCAATTAGTCTCTATCCTTCAAAAATAATAAGAGAAGAGAAAATGAAAAGGGATGTTGTTCACATTTTCAAAAACAAGAAAACATTTAATAAATATGTGTTGCAACTTTCAACGAAGATAACTTTTGACTCGGGTATCGAAACGACTATTATAATATATCAAATAGGAGCTCGTATCAAATTACACAATATTATTTGGTTAATCTCAGGAAAATATTTTCGGTACCCAAATTGAATCATTTACAGCACCTACTGAGAATTTAAATCTTCTGACTCACCATTTTCATTTTACTTACTTTTGGTTTAATTCAATAGCGCTATAAATGAGATACTGGTGCCAACCGAGGGTTTTTCTTTTATATTTTCAATCAGTCTCTATCCTTCAAAAATAATAAGAGAAGAGAAAATGAAAGGGGATGTTGTTCACATTTTCAAAAACAACAAAACATTTAATAAATATGTGTTGCAACTTTCAACTTAGATAACTTCTGACTCGGATATCGAAACGACTATTATAATATATCAAATCGAAGCTCGTATCAAATTACACAATATTATTTGGTTAATCTCAGGAAAATATTTTCGGTACCCAAATTGAATCATTTACAGCACCTACTGAGAATTTAAATCTTCTGACTCACCATTTTCATTTTACTTACTTTTGGTTTAATTCAATAGCGCTATAAATGAGATACTGGTGCCAACCGAGGGTTTTTCATTTATATTTTCAATCAGTCTCTATCCTTCAAAAATAATAAAAGAAGAGAAAATGAAAGGGGATGATGTTCACATTTTCAAAAACAACAAAACATTTAATAAATATGCATTGCAACTTTCAACGGAGATAACTTTTGACTCGGGTATCGAAAGGACTATTATAATATATCAAATCGAAGCTCGTGTCAAATTACAAAATATGATTTGGTCTCTCTGAGGAAAATATTTTCGGTACACAAATTGAATCATTTACAGCACCAATTGAGAATTTATTATTTCTTACTCACCATTTTTATATTACTTACTTCCGGTTTAATTCAATAGCGCTATAAATGAGATACTGGTGCCAACCGAGGGTTTTTCATTTATATTTTCAATTAGTCTCTATCCTTCAAAAATAATAAGAGAAGAGAAAATGAAAAGGGATGTTGTTCACATTTTCAAAAACAAGAAAACATTTAATAAATATGTGTTGCAACTTTCAACGGAGATAACTTTTGACTCGGGTCTCGAAACGACTATTATAATATATCAAATAGAAGCTCGTATCAAATTACACAATATTATTTGGTCAATCTCAGGAAAATAGTTTCGGTACCCAAATTGAATCATTTACAGCACCTATTGAGAATTTAAATCTTCTGACTCACCATTTTCATTTTACTTACATTTGGTTTAATTCAATAGCGCTATAAATGAGATACTGGTGCCAACCGAGGGTTTTTCTTTTATATTTTCAATCAGTCTCTATCCTTCAAAAATAATAAGAGAAGAGAAAATGAAAGGGGATGTTGTTCACATTTTCAAAAACAACAAAACATTTAATAAATATGCGTTGCAACTTTCAACTTAGATAACTTCTGACTCGGATATCGAAACGACTATTATAATATATCAAATCGAAGCTCGTATCAAATTACACAATATTATTTGGTTAATCTCAGGAAAATATTTTCGGTACCCAAATTGAATCATTTACAGCACCTACTGAGAATTTAAATCTTCTGACTCACCATTTTCATTTTACTTACTTTTGGTTTAATTCAATAGCGCTATAAATGAGATACTGGTGCCAACCGAGGGTTTTTCTTTTATATTTTCAATCAGTCTCTATCCTTCAAAAATAATAAGAGAAGAGAAAATGAAAGGGGATGTTGTTCACATTTTCAAAAACAACAAAACATTTAATAATTATGCGTTGCAACTTTCAACGGAGATAACTTTTGACTCGGGTATCGAAACGACTATTATAATATATCAAATCGAAGCTCGTATGAAATTACACAATATTGTTTGGTTAATCGCGGGAAAATATTTTCGGTACCCAAATTGAAGCATTTACAGCACCTACTGAGAATTTAATATTTCTTACTCATCATTTTCATTTTACTTACTTCCTATTTAATTCAACAGTGCTATAAATGAGATACTGGTGCCAACCGAGGGTTTTTCATTTATATTTTCAATCAGTCTCTATCCTTCAAAAATAATAAGAGAAGAGAAAATGAAAGGGGATGTTGTTCACATTTTCAAAAACAACAAAACATTTAATAAATATGCATTGCAACTTTCAACGGAGATAACTTTTGACTCGGGTATCGAAAGGACTATTATAATATATCAAATCGAAGCTCGTGTCAAATTACAAAATATGATTTGGTCTCTCTGAGGAAAATATTTTCGGTACCCAAAATGAATCATTTACAGCACCTACTGAGAATTTAATATTTCTTACTCATCTTTTTCATTTTACTTACTTCCTATTTAATTCAATAGCGCTATAAATGAGATCCTGATGCCAACCGAGGGTTTTTCATTTATATTTTCAATTAGTCTCTATCCTTCAAAAATAATAAGAGAATAGAAAATGAAAAGGGATGTTGTTCACATTTTCAAAAACAAGAAAACATTTAATAAATATGTGTTGCAACTTTCAACGGAGATAACTTTTGACTCGGGTCTCGAAACGACTATTATAATATATCAAATAGAAGCTCGTATCAAATTACACAATATTATTTGGTTAATCTCAGGAAAATATTTTCGGTACCCAAATTGAATCATTTACAGCACCTACTGAGAATTTAAATCTTCTGACTCACCATTTTCATTTTACTTACATTTGGTTTAATTCAATAGCGCTATAAATGAGATACTGGTGCCAACCGAGGGTTTTTCTTTTATATTTTCAATCAGTCTCTATCCTTCAAAAATAATAAGAGAAGAGAAAATGAAAGGGGATGTTGTTCACATTTTAAAAAACAACAAAACATTTAATAATTATGCGTTGCAACTTTCAACGGAGATAACTTTTGACTCGGGTATCGAAACGACTATTATAATATATCAAATCGAAGCTCGTATCAAATTACACAATATTATTTGGTTAATCGCAGGAAAATATTTTCGTTACCCAAATTGAAGCATTTACAGCACCTACTGAGAATTTAATATTTCTTACTCATCATTTTCATTTTACTTACTTCCTATTTAATTCAACAGTGCTATAAATGAGATACTGATGCCAACCGAGGGTTTTTCATTTATATTTTCAATTAGTCTCTATCCTTCAAAAATAATAAGAGAAGAGAAAATGAAAAGGGATGTTGTTCACATTTTCAAAAACAAGAAAACATTTAATAAATATGTGTTGCAACTTTCAACGAAGATAACTTTTGACTCGGGTATCGAAACGACTATTATAATATATCAAATAGGAGCTCGTATCAAATTACACAATATTATTTGGTTAATCTCAGGAAAATATTTTCGGTACCCAAATTGAATCATTTACAGCACCTACTGAGAATTTAAATCTTCTGACTCACCATTTTCATTTTACTTACTTTTGGTTTAATTCAATAGCGCTATAAATGAGATACTGGTGCCAACCGAGGGTTTTTCTTTTATATTTTCAATCAGTCTCTATCCTTCAAAAATAATAAGAGAAGAGAAAATGAAAGGGGATGTTGTTCACATTTTCAAAAACAACAAAACATTTAATAAATATGTGTTGCAACTTTCAACTTAGATAACTTCTGACTCGGATATCGAAACGACTATTATAATATATCAAATCGAAGCTCGTATCAAATTACACAATATTATTTGGTTAATCTCAGGAAAATATTTTCGGTACCCAAATTGAATCATTTACAGCACCTACTGAGAATTTAAATCTTCTGACTCACCATTTTCATTTTACTTACTTTTGGTTTAATTCAATAGCGCTATAAATGAGATACTGGTGCCAACCGAGGGTTTTTCATTTATATTTTCAATCAGTCTCTATCCTTCAAAAATAATAAAAGAAGAGAAAATGAAAGGGGATGATGTTCACATTTTCAAAAACAACAAAACATTTAATAAATATGCATTGCAACTTTCAACGGAGATAACTTTTGACTCGGGTATCGAAAGGACTATTATAATATATCAAATCGAAGCTCGTGTCAAATTACAAAATATGATTTGGTCTCTCTGAGGAAAATATTTTCGGTACACAAATTGAATCATTTACAGCACCAATTGAGAATTTATTATTTCTTACTCACCATTTTTATATTACTTACTTCCGGTTTAATTCAATAGCGCTATAAATGAGATACTGGTGCCAACCGAGGGTTTTTCATTTATATTTTCAATTAGTCTCTATCCTTCAAAAATAATAAGAGAAGAGAAAATGAAAAGGGATGTTGTTCACATTTTCAAAAACAAGAAAACATTTAATAAATATGTGTTGCAACTTTCAACGGAGATAACTTTTGACTCGGGTCTCGAAACGACTATTATAATATATCAAATAGAAGCTCGTATCAAATTACACAATATTATTTGGTCAATCTCAGGAAAATAGTTTCGGTACCCAAATTGAATCATTTACAGCACCTATTGAGAATTTAAATCTTCTGACTCACCATTTTCATTTTACTTACATTTGGTTTAATTCAATAGCGCTATAAATGAGATACTGGTGCCAACCGAGGGTTTTTCTTTTATATTTTCAATCAGTCTCTATCCTTCAAAAATAATAAGAGAAGAGAAAATGAAAGGGGATGTTGTTCACATTTTCAAAAACAACAAAACATTTAATAAATATGCGTTGCAACTTTCAACTTAGATAACTTCTGACTCGGATATCGAAACGACTATTATAATATATCAAATCGAAGCTCGTATCAAATTACACAATATTATTTGGTTAATCTCAGGAAAATATTTTCGGTACCCAAATTGAATCATTTACAGCACCTACTGAGAATTTAAATCTTCTGACTCACCATTTTCATTTTACTTACTTTTGGTTTAATTCAATAGCGCTATAAATGAGATACTGGTGCCAACCGAGGGTTTTTCATTTATATTTTCAATCAGTCTCTATCCTTCAAAAATAATAAGAGAAGAGAAAATGAAAGGGGATGTTGTTCACATTTTCAAAAACAACAAAACATTTAATAAATATGCATTGCAACTTTCAACGGAGATAAATTTTGACTCGGGTATCGAAAGGACTATTATAATATATCAAATCGAAGCTCGTGTCAAATTACAAAATATGATTTGGTCTCTCTGAGGAAAATATTTTCGGTACCCAAAATGAATCATTTACAGCACCTACTGAGAATTTAATATTTCTTACTCATCTTTTTCATTTTACTTACTTCCTATTTAATTCAATAGCGCTATAAATGAGATCCTGATGCCAACCGAGGGTTTTTCATTTATATTTTCAATTAGTCTCTATCCTTCAAAAATAATAAGAGAATAGAAAATGAAAAGGGATGTTGTTCACATTTTCAAAAACAAGAAAACATTTAATAAATATGTGTTGCAACTTTCAACGGAGATAACTTTTGACTCGGGTCTCGAAACGACTATTATAATATATCAAATAGAAGCTCGTATCAAATTACACAATATTATTTGGTTAATCTCAGGAAAATATTTTCGGTACCCAAATTGAATCATTTACAGCACCTACTGAGAATTTAAATCTTCTGACTCACCATTTTCATTTTACTTACATTTGGTTTAATTCAATAGCGCTATAAATGAGATACTGGTGCCAACCGAGGGTTTTTCTTTTATATTTTCAATCAGTCTCTATCCTTCAAAAATAATAAGAGAAGAGAAAATGAAAGGGGATGTTGTTCACATTTTCAAAAACAACAAAACATTTAATAATTATGCGTTGCAACTTTCAACGGAGATAACTTTTGACTCGGGTATCGAAACGACTATTATAATATATCAAATCGAAGCTCGTATCAAATTACACAATATTATTTGGTTAATCGCAGGAAAATATTTTCGTTACCCAAATTGAAGCATTTACAGCACCTACTGAGAATTTAATATTTCTTACTCATCATTTTCATTTTACTTACTTCCTATTTAATTCAACAGTGCTATAAATGAGATACTGATGCCAACCGAGGGTTTTTCATTTATATTTTCAATTAGTCTCTATCCTTCAAAAATAATAAGAGAAGAGAAAATGAAAAGGGATGTTGTTCACATTTTCAAAAACAAGAAAACATTTAATAAATATGTGTTGCAACTTTCAACGAAGATAACTTTTGACTCGGGTATCGAAACGACTATTATAATATATCAAATAGGAGCTCGTATCAAATTACACAATATTATTTGGTTAATCTCAGGAAAATATTTTCGGTACCCAAATTGAATCATTTACAGCACCTACTGAGAATTTAAATCTTCTGACTCACCATTTTCATTTTACTTACTTTTGGTTTAATTCAATAGCGCTATAAATGAGATACTGGTGCCAACCGAGGGTTTTTCTTTTATATTTTCAATCAGTCTCTATCCTTCAAAAATAATAAGAGAAGAGAAAATGAAAGGGGATGTTGTTCACATTTTCAAAAACAACAAAACATTTAATAAATATGTGTTGCAACTTTCAACTTAGATAACTTCTGACTCGGATATCGAAACGACTATTATAATATATCAAATCGAAGCTCGTATCAAATTACACAATATTATTTGGTTAATCTCAGGAAAATATTTTCGGTACCCAAATTGAATCATTTACAGCACCTACTGAGAATTTAAATCTTCTGACTCACCATTTTCATTTTACTTACTTTTGGTTTAATTCAATAGCGCTATAAATGAGATACTGGTGCCAACCGAGGGTTTTTCATTTATATTTTCAATCAGTCTCTATCCTTCAAAAATAATAAAAGAAGAGAAAATGAAAGGGGATGATGTTCACATTTTCAAAAACAACAAAACATTTAATAAATATGCATTGCAACTTTCAACGGAGATAACTTTTGACTCGGGTATCGAAAGGACTATTATAATATATCAAATCGAAGCTCGTGTCAAATTACAAAATATGATTTGGTCTCTCTGAGGAAAATATTTTCGGTACACAAATTGAATCATTTACAGCACCAATTGAGAATTTATTATTTCTTACTCACCATTTTTATATTACTTACTTCCGGTTTAATTCAATAGCGCTATAAATGAGATACTGGTGCCAACCGAGGGTTTTTCATTTATATTTTCAATTAGTCTCTATCCTTCAAAAATAATAAGAGAAGAGAAAATGAAAAGGGATGTTGTTCACATTTTCAAAAACAAGAAAACATTTAATAAATATGTGTTGCAACTTTCAACGGAGATAACTTTTGACTCGGGTCTCGAAACGACTATTATAATATATCAAATAGAAGCTCGTATCAAATTACACAATATTATTTGGTCAATCTCAGGAAAATATTTTCGGTACCCAAATTGAATCATTTACAGCACCTACTGAGAATTTAAATCTTCTGACTCACCATTTTCATTTTACTTACATTTGGTTTAATTCAATAGCGCTATAAATGAGATACTGGTGCCAACCGAGGGTTTTTCTTTTATATTTTCAATCAGTCTCTATCCTTCAAAAATAATAAGAGAAGAGAAAATGAAAGGGGATGTTGTTCACATTTTCAAAAACAACAAAACATTTAATAATTATGCGTTGCAACTTTCAACGTTGATAACTTTTGACTCGGGTATCGAAACGACTATTATAATATATCAAATCGAAGCTCGTATCAAATTACACAATATTATTTGGTTAATCGCAGGAAAATATTTTCGGTACCCAAATTGAAGCATTTACAGCACCTACTGAGAATTTAATATTTCTTACTCATCATTTTCATTTTACTTACTTCCTATTTAATTCAAAAGTGCTATAAATGAGATACTGATGCCAACCGAGGGTTTTTCATTTATATTTTCAATTAGTCTCAATCCTTCAAAAATAATAAGAGAAGAGAAAATGAAAAGGGATGTTGTTCACATTTTCAAAAACAAGAAAACATTTAATAAATATGTGTTGCAACTTTCAACGAAGATAACTTTTGACTCGGGTATCGAAACGACTATTATAATATATAAAATAGAAGCTCGTATCAAATTACACAATATTATTTGGTTAATCTCAGGAAAATATTTTCGGTACCCAAATTGAATCATTTACAGCACCTACTGAGAATTTAAATCTTCTGACTCACCATTTTCATTTTACTTACTTTTGGTTTAATTCAATAGCGCTATAAATGAGATACTGGTGCCAACCGAGGGTTTTTCTTTTATATTTTCAATCAGTCTCTATCCTTCAAAAATAATAAGAGAAGAGAAAATGAAAGGGGATGTTGTTCACATTTTCAAAAACAACAAAACATTTAATAAATAGGTGTTGCAACTTTCAACTTAGATAACTTCTGACTCGGATATCGAAACGACTATTATAATATATCAAATCGAATCTCGTATCAAATTACACAATATTATTTGGTTAATCTCAGGAAAATATTTTCGGTACCCAAATTGAATCATTTACAGCACCTACTGAGAATTTAAATCTTCTGACTCACCATTTTCATTTTACTTACATTTGGTTTAATTCAATAGCGCTATAAATGAGATACTGGTGCCAACCGAGGGTTTTTCTTTTATATTTTCAATCAGTCTCTATCCTTCAAAAATAATAAGAGAAGAGAAAATGAAAGGGGATGTTGTTCACATTTTCAAAAACAACAAAACATTTAATAATTATGCGTTGCAACTTTCAACGTTGATAACTTTTGACTCGGGTATCGAAACGACTATTATAATATATCAAATCGAAGCTCGTATCAAATTACACAATATTATTTGGTTAATCGCAGGAAAATATTTTCGGTACCCAAATTGAAGCATTTACAGCACCTACTGAGAATTTAATATTTCTTACTCATCATTTTCATTTTACTTACTTCCTATTTAATTCAACAGTGCTATAAATGAGATACTGATGCCAACCGAGGGTTTTTCATTTATATTTTCAATTAGTCTCAATCCTTCAAAAATAATAAGAGAAGAGAAAATGAAAAGGGATGTTGTTCACATTTTCAAAAACAAGAAAACATTTAATAAATATGTGTTGCAACTTTCAACGAAGATAACTTTTGACTCGGGTATCGAAACGACTATTATAATATATAAAATAGAAGCTCGTATCAAATTACACAATATTATTTGGTTAATCTCAGGAAAATATTTTCGGTACCCAAATTGAATCATTTACAGCACCTACTGAGAATTTAAATCTTCTGACTCACCATTTTCATTTTACTTACTTTTGGTTTAATTCAATAGCGCTATAAATGAGATACTCGTGCCAACCGAGGGTTTTTCTTTTATATTTTCAATCAGTCTCTATCCTTCAAAAATAATAAGAGAAGAGAAAATGAAAGGGGATGTTGTTCACATTTTCAAAAACAACAAAACATTTAATAAATAGGTGTTGCAACTTTCAACTTAGATAACTTCTGACTCGGATATCGAAACGACTATTATAATATATCAAATCGAATCTCGTATCAAATTACACAATATTATTTGGTTAATCTCAGGAAAATATTTTCGGTACCCAAATTGAATCATTTACAGCACCTACTGAGAATTTAAATCTTCTGACTCACCATTTTCATTTTACTTACTTTTGGTTTAATTCAATAGCGCTATAAATGAGATACTGGTGCCAACCGAGGGTTTTTCATTTATATTTTCAATCAGTCTCTATCCTTCAAAAATAATAAAAGAAGAGAAAATGAAAGGGGATGATGTTCACATTTTCAAAAACAACAAAACATTTAATAAATATGCATTGCAACTTTCAACGGAGATAACTTTTGACTCGGGTATCGAAAGGACTATTATAATATATCAAATCGAAGCTCGTGTCAAGTTACAAAATATGATTTGGTCTCTCTGAGGAAAATATTTTCGGTACCCAAATTGAATCATTTACAGCACCAATTAGAATTTATTATTTCTTACTCACCATTTTTATATTACTTACTTCCGGTTTAATTCAATAGCGCTATAAATGAGATCCTGATGCCAACCGAGGGTTTTTCATTTATATTTTCAATTAGTCTCTATCCTTCAAAAATAATAAGAGAAGAGAAAATAAAAAGGGATGTTGTTCACATATTTAAAAACAAGAAAACATTTAATAAATATGTGTTGCAACTTTCAACGGAGATAACTTTTGACTCGGGTATCGAAACGACTATTATAATATATCAAATAGAATCTCGTATCAAATTACACAATATTATTTGGTTATTCTCAGGAAAATATTTTCGGTACCCAAATTGAATCATTTACAGCACCTACTGAGAATTTAAATCTTCTAACTCACCATTATCATTTTACTTACATTTGGTTTAATTCAATAGCGCTATAAATGAGATACTGGTGCCAACCGAGGGTTTTTCTTTTATATTTTCAATCAGTCTCTATCCTTCAAAAATAATAACAGAAGAGAAAATGAAAGGGGATGTTGTTCACATTTTCGAAAACAACAAAACATTTAATAATTATGCGTTGCAACTTTCAACGGAGATAACTTTTGACTCGGGTATCGAAACGACTATTATAATATATCAAATCGAAGCTCGTATAAAATTACACAATATTATTTGGTTAATCGCAGGAAAATATTTTCGGTACCCAAATTGAAGCATTTACAGCACCTACTGAGAATTTAATATTTCTTACTCATCATTTTCATTTTACTTACTTCCTATTTAATTCAACAGTGCTATAAATGAGATACTGATGCCAACCGAGGGTTTTTCATTTATATTTTCAATTAGTCTCTATCCTTCAAAAATAATAAGAGAAGAGTAAATGAAAGGGGATGTTGTTCACATTTTCAAAAACAAGAAAACATTTAATAAATATGTGTTGCAACTTTCAACGGAGATAACTTTTGACTCGGGTATCGAAACGACTATTATAATATATCAAATAGAAGCTCGTATCAAATTACACAATATTATTTGGTTAATCTCAGGAAAATATTTTCGGTACCCAAATTGAATCATTTACAGCACCTACTGAGAATTTAAATCTTCTGACTCACCATTTTCATTTTACTTACATTTGGTTTAATTCAATAGCGCTATAAATGAGATACTGGTGCCAACCGAGGGTTTTTCTTTTATATTTTCAATCAGTCTCTATCCTTCAAAAATAATAAGAGAAGAGAAAATGAAAGGGGATGTTGTTCACATTTTCAAAAACAACAAAACATTTAATAATTATGCGTTGCAACTTTCAACGGAGATAACTTTTGACTCGGGTATCGAAACGACTATTATAATATATCAAATCGAAGCTCGTATGAAATTACACAATATTATTTGGTTAATCGCGGGAAAATATTTTCGGTACCCAAATTGAAGCATTTACAGCACCTACTGAGAATTTAATATTTCTTACTCATCATTTTCATTTTACTTACTTCCTATTTAATTCAACAGCGCTATAAATGAGATACTGAGGCCAACCGAGGGTTTTTCATTTATATTTTCAATTAGTCTCTATCCTTCAAAAATAATAAGAGAAGAGAAAATGAAAGGGGATGTTGTTCACATTTTCAAAAACAAGAAAACATTTAATAAATATGTGTTGCAACTTTCAACGGAGATAACTTTTGACTCGGGTATCGAAACGACTATTATAATATATCAAATAGAAGCTCGTGTCAAATTACACAATATTATTTGGTTAATCTCTGGAAAATATTTTCGGTACCCAAATTGAATCATTTACAGCACCTACTGAGAATTTAAATCTTCTGACTCTCTATTTTCATTTTACTTACTTTTGGTTTAATTCAATAGCGCTATAAATGAGATACTGGTGCCAACCGAGGGTTTTTCTTTTATATTTTCAATCAGTCTCTATCCTTCAAAAATAATAAGAGAAGAGAAAATGAAAGGGGATGTTGTTCACATTTTCAAAAACAACAAAACATTTAATAATTATGCGTTGCAACTTTCAACGGAGATAACTTTTGACTCGGGTATCGAAACGACTATTATAATATATCAAATCGAAGCTCGTATGAAATTACACAATATTATTTGGTTAATCGCGGGAAAATATTTTCGGTACCCAAATTGAAGCATTTACAGCACCTACTGAGAATTTAATATTTCTTACTCATCATTTCCATTTTACTTACTTCCTATTTAATTCAACAGTGCTATAAATGAGATACTGGTGCCAACCGAGGGTTTTTCTTTTATATTTTCAATCAGTCTCTATCCTTCAAAAATAATAAGAGAAGAGAAAATGAAAGGGGATGTTGTTCACATTTTCGAAAACAACAAAACATTTAATAATTATGCGTTGCAACTTTCAACGGAGATAACTTTTGACTCGGGTATCGAAACGACTATTATAATATATCAAATCGAAGCTCGTATAAAATTACACAATATTATTTGGTTAATCGCAGGAAAATATTTTCGGTACCCAAATTGAAGCATTTACAGCACCTACTGAGAATTTAATATTTCTTACTCATCATTTTCATTTTACTTACTTCCTATTTAATTCAACAGTGCTATAAATGAGATACTGATGCCAACCGAGGGTTTTTCATTTATATTTTCAATTAGTCTCTATCCTTCAAAAATAATAAGAGAAGAGAAAATGAAAGGGGATGTTGTTCACATTTTCAAAAACAAGAAAACATTTAATAAATATGTGTTGCAACTTTCAACGGAGATAACTTTTGACTCGGGTATCGAAACGACTATTATAATATATCAAATAGAAGCTCGTATCAAATTACACAATATTATTTGGTTAATCTCAGGAAAATATTTTCGGTACCCAAATTGAATCATTTACAGCACCTACTGAGAATTTAAATCTTCTGACTCACCATTTTCATTTTACTTACATTTGGTTTAATTCAATAGCGCTATAAATGAGATACTGGTGCCAACCGAGGGTTTTTCTTTTATATTTTCAATCAGTCTCTATCCTTCAAAAATAATAAGAGAAGAGAAAATGAAAGGGGATGTTGTTCACATTTTCAAAAACAACAAAACATTTAATAATTATGCGTTGCAACTTTCAACGGAGATAACTTTTGACTCGGGTATCGAAACGACTATTATAATATATCAAATCGAAGCTCGTATGAAATTACACAATATTATTTGGTTAATCGCGGGAAAATATTTTCGGTACCCAAATTGAAGCATTTACAGCACCTACTGAGAATTTAATATTTCTTACTCATCATTTTCATTTTACTTACTTCCTATTTAATTCAACAGCACTATAAATGAGATACTGAGGCCAACCGAGGGTTTTTCATTTATATTTTCAATTAGTCTCTATCCTTCAAAAATAATAAGAGAAGAGAAAATGAAAGGGGATGTTGTTCACATTTTCAAAAACAAGAAAACATTTAATAAATATGTGTTGCAACTTTCAACGGAGATAACTTTTGACTCGGGTATCGAAACGACTATTATAATATATCAAATAGAAGCTCGTGTCAAATTACACAATATTATTTGGTTAATCTCTGGAAAATATTTTCGGTACCCAAATTGAATCATTTAGAGCACCTACTGAGAATTTAAATCTTCTGACTCACCATTTTCATTTTACTTACTTTTGGTTTAATTCAATAGCGCTATAACTGAGATACTGGTGCCAACCGAGGGTTTTTCTTTTATATTTTCAATCAGTCTCTATCCTTCAAAAATAATAAGAGAAGAGAAAATGAAAGGGGATGTTGTTCACATTTTCAAAAACAACAAAACATTTAATAATTATGCGTTGCAACTTTCAACGGAGATAACTTTTGACTCGGGTATCGAAACGACTATTATAATATATCAAATCGAAACTCGTATGAAATTACACAATATTGTTTGGTTAATCGCGGGAAAATATTTTCGGTACCCAAATTGAAGCATTTACAGCACCTACTGAGAATTTAATATTTCTTACTCATCATTTTCATTTTACTTACTTCCTATTTAATTCAACAGTGCTATAAATGAGATACTGGTGCCAACCGAGGGTTTTTCTTTTATATTTTCAATCAGTCTCTATCCTTCAAAAATAATAAGAGAAGAGAAAATGAAAGGGGATGTTGTTCACATTTTCAAAAACAAGAAAACATTTAATAAATATGTGTTGCAACTTTCAACGGAGATAACTTTTGACTCGGGTATCGAAACGACTATTATAATATATCAAATAGAAGCTCGTGTCAAATTACACAATATTATTTGGTTAATCTCTGGAAAATATTTTCGGTACCCAAATTGAATCATTTACAGCACCTACTGAGAATTTAAATCTTCTGACTCACCATTTTCATTTTACTTACTTTTGGTTTAATTCAATAGCGCTATAACTGAGATACTGGTGCCAACCGAGGGTTTTTCTTTTATATTTTCAATCAGTCTCTATCCTTCAAAAATAATAAGAGAAGAGAAAATGAAAGGGGATGTTGTTCACATTTTCAAAAACAACAAAACATTTAATAATTATGCGTTGCAACTTTCAACGGAGATAACTTTTGACTCGGGTATCGAAACGACTATTATAATATATCAAATCGAAGCTCGTATGAAATTACACAATATTGTTTGGTTAATCGCGGGAAAATATTTTCGGTACCCAAATTGAAGCATTTACAGCACCTACTGAGAATTTAATATTTCTTACTCATCATTTTCATTTTACTTACTTCCTATTTAATTCAACAGTGCTATAAATGAGATACTGGTGCCAACCGAGGGTTTTTCTTTTATATTTTCAAACAGTCTCTATCCTTCAAAAATAATAAGAGAAGAGAAAATGAAAGGGGATGTTGTTCACATTTTCGAAAACAACAAAACATTTAATAATTATGCGTTGCAACTTTCAACGGAGATAACTTTTGACTCGGGTATCGAAACGACTATTATAATATATCAAATCGAAGCTCGTATAAAATTACACAATATTATTTGGTTAATCGCGGGAAAATATTTTCGGTACCCAAATTGAAGCATTTACAGCACCTACTGAGAATTTAATATTTCTTACTCATCATTTTCATTTTACTTACTTCCTATTTAATTCAACAGCGCTATAAATGAGATACTGAGGCCAACCGAGGGTTTTTCATTTATATTTTCAATTAGTCTCTATCCTTCAAAAATAATAAGAGAAGAGAAAATGAAAGGGGATGTTGTTCACATTTTCAAAAACAAGAAAACATTTAATAAATATGTGTTGCAACTTTCAACGGAGATAACGTTTGACTCGGGTATCGAAACGACTATTATAATATATCAAATAGAAGCTCGTGTCAAATTACACAATATTATTTGGTTAATCTCTGGAAAATATTTTCGGTACCCAAATTGAATCATTTACAGCACCTACTGAGAATTTAAATCTTCTGACTCACCATTTTCATTTTACTTACTTTTGGTTTAATTCAATAGCGCTATAAATGAGATACTGGTGCCAACCGAGGGTTTTTCTTTTATATTTTCAATCAGTCTCTATCCTTCAAAAATAATAAGAGAAGAGAAAATGAAAGGGGATGTTGTTCACATTTTCAAAAACAACAAAACGTTTAATAAATATGTGTTGCAACTTTCAACTTAGATAACTTCTGACTCGGATATCGAAACGACTATTATAATATATCAAATCGAAGCTCGTATCAAATTACACAATATTATTTGGTTAATCTCAGGAAAATATTTTCGGTACCCAAATTGAATCATTTACAGCACCTATTGAGAATTTAAATCTTCTGACTCACCATTTTCATTTTACTTACTTTTGGTTTAATTCAATAGCGCTATAAATGAGATACTGGTGCCAACCGAGGGTTTTTCATTTATATTTTCAATCAGTCTCTATCCTTCAAAAATAATAAAAGAAGAGAAAATTGAAAGGGGATGATGTTCACATTTTCAAAAACAACAAAACATTTAATAAATATGCATTGCAACTTTCAATGGAGATAACTTTTGACTCGGGTATCGAAAGAACTATTATAATATATCAAATCGAAGCTCGTGTCAAATTACAAAATATGATTTGGTCTCACTGAGGAAAATATTTTCGGTACCCAAATTGAATCATTTACAGCACCAATTGAGAATTTATTATTTCTTACTCACCATTTTCATTTTACTTACTTCCAGTTTAATTCAATAGCGCTATAAATGAGATACTGATGCCAACCGAGGGTTTTTCATTTATATTTTCAATTAGTCTCTATCATTCAAAAATAATAAGAGAAGAGAAATTGAAAAGGGATGTTGTTCACATTTTCAAAAACAAGAAAACATTTAATAAATATGTGTTGCAACTTTCAACGGAGATAACTTTTAACTCGGGTCTCGAAACGACTATTATAATATATCAAATAGAATCTCGTATCAAATTACACAATATTATTTGGTTAATCTCAGGAAAATATTTTCGGTACCCAAATTGAATCATTTACAGCACCTACTGAAAATTTAAATCTTCTAACTCACCATTATCATTTTACTTACATTTGGTTTAATTCAATAGCGCTATAAATGATATACTGGTGCCAACCGAGGGTTTTTCTTTTATATTTTCAATCAGTCTATATCCTTCAAAAATAATAAGAGAAGAGAAAATGAAAGGGGATGTTGTTCACATTTTCAAAAACAACAAAACATTTAATAAATATGCGTTGCAACTTTCAACATAGATAACTTTTGACTCGGGTATCGAAACGACTATTATAAT
This sequence comes from Hippophae tibetana, assembly GCA_037013495.1. Lineage (NCBI taxonomy): Eukaryota > Viridiplantae > Streptophyta > Magnoliopsida > Rosales > Elaeagnaceae > Hippophae > Hippophae tibetana. The sequence goes on along the minus strand of CM072812.1, from coordinate 45,803,985 downwards.
ATATCAAATCGAAGCTCGTATCAAATTACACAATATTATTTGGTTAATCTCAGGAAAATATTTTCGGTACCCAAATTGAATCATTTACAGAACCTACTGAGAATTTAATATTTCTTACTCATCATTTTCATTTTACTTACTTACTATGTAATTCAATAGCGCTATAAATGAGATACTGATGCCAACCGAGGGTTTTTCATTTATATTTTCAATTAGTCTCTATCCTTCAAAAATAATAAGAGAAGAGAAAATGAAAGGGGATGTTGTTCACATTTTCAAAAACAACAAAACATTTAATAAATATGCGTTACAACTTTCAACGGAGATAACTTCTGATTCGGGTATAAAAACGACTATTATAATATATCAAATCGAAGCTCGTATCAAATTACACTAAATGATTTGGTCATTCTAAGGAAAATATTTTCGGTACCCAAATTGAATCATTTACAGCACTTATCGAGGATTTAATGTTTTTGACGCACCATTTTCATTTTACTTACTTCCGGTTTAATTCAATAGCTCTATAAAAGAGATACTGGTGGCAACCGAGGGTTTTTCATTTATATTTTCAATCAGTCTCTATCCTTCAAAAATAATAACAGAAGAGACATTGAAAGCGGATGTTGTTCACATTTTCAAAAACAACAAAACATTTAATAGTATTGTGTTGCAACTTTCAAAGGAGATAACTTTTGACTCGGGTATCGAAACGACTATTATAATATATCAAATCGAAGCTCGTATCAAATTACACAATATTATTTGGTTAATCTCAGGAAAATATTTTCGGTACCCAAATTGAATCATTTACAACAAGATTTAATGTTTTTGACACACTATTTTCATTTTACTTACTTCCGGTTTAATTCAATAGCGCTATAAAGGAGATACTGGTGCCAACCGAGGGTTTTTCATTTATATTTTCAATAATTCTCTATCCTTCAAAAATAATAAGAGAAGAGACATTGAAAGGGGATGTTGTTCACATTTTCAAAAACACCAAAACATTTAATATATTTGTGTTGCAACTTTCAACGGAGATAACTTATGACTCGGGTATCGAAACGACTATTATAATATATCAAGTCGAAGCTCATATCAAATTACACAATATTATTTGGTTAATCTCACGAAAATATTTTCGGTACCCAAATTGAATCATTTACAGCACCTATTGAGACTTTAATATTTCTTACTCATCATTTTCATTTTACTTACTTCCTATTTAATTCAATAGCGCTATAAATGAGATACTGATGCCAACCGAGGGCTTTGCATTTATATTTTCAATTAGTCTCTATCCTACAAAAAGTAATAAGAGAAGAGAAAATGAAAGGGGATGTTGTTCACATTTTCAAAAACAACAAAACATTTAATAAATATGCATTACAACTTTCAACGGAGATAACCTCTGACTCGGGTATCGAAATAACTATTATAATATATCAAATCGAAGCTCGTATCAAATTACACAAAATGATTTGGTCATTCTAAGGAAAATATTTTCGGTACCCATATTGAATCATCTACCGCACTTATCGAGGATTTAATGTTTTTGACGCACCATTTTCATTTTACTTACTTGCGGTTTAATTCAATAGCGCTATAAATTAGATACTTGTGCCAACCGAGGGTTTTCATTTACATTTTTAATCAGTCTATATCCTTCAAAAATAATAGGAGAAGAGACATTGAAAGGGGATGTGGTTCACATTTTCAAAAACAACAAAACATTTAATAAATATGCGTTGCAACTTTCAACGGAGATAACTTTTGACTCGGGTATCGAAAGGACTATTATAATATATCAAATCGAAGCTCGTGTCAAATTACAGAATATGATTTGGTCTCTCTAAGGAAAATATTTTCGGTACCCAAATTGAATCATTTACAGCTCCTACTGAGAATTTAATATTTCTTACTCACCATTTTTATATTACTTACTTCCGGTTTAATTCAATAGCGCTATAAATGAGATACTGGTGCCAACCGAGGGTTTTTCATTTATATTTTGAATCAGTCTCTATCCTTCAAAAATAATAAAAGAAGAGAAAATGAAAGGGGATGATGTTCACATTTTCAAAAACAACAAAACATTTAATAAATATGCGTTGCAACTTTCAACGGAGATAACTTTTGACTCGGGTATCGAAAGGACTATTATAATATATCAAATCGAAGCTCGTGTCAAATTACAGAATATGATTTGGTCTCTCTAAGGAAAATATTTTCGGTACCCAAATTGAATCATTTACAGCTCCTACTGAGAATTTAATATTTCTTACTCACCATTTTTATATTACTTACTTCCGGTTTAATTCAATAGCGCTATAAATGAGATACTGGTGCCAACCGAGGGTTTTTCATTTATATTTTCAATTAGTCTCTATCCTTCAATAATAATAAGAGAAGAAAAAATGAAAGGGGATATTGTTCACATTTTCAAAAAGAACAAAACATTTAATAAATATGTGTTGCAACTTTCAACGGAGATAACTTTTGACTCGGGTATCGAAACGACTATTATAATATATAAAATCGAAGCTCGTATCAAATTACACAATATTATTTGGTTAATCTCAGGAAAATATTTTTGGTACCCAAATTGAATCATTTACAGCACCTATTGAGAATTTAATATTTCTTACTCACCATTTTTATATTACTTACTTCCGGTTTAATTCAATAGCGCTATAAATGAGATACTGGTGCCAACCGAGGGTTTTTCATTTATATTTTCAATTATTCTTTATCCTTCAAAAATAATAAGAGAAGAAAAAATGAAAGGGGATGTTGTTCACATTTTCAAAAAGAACAAAACATTTAATAAATATGCATTGCAACTTTCAACGGAGATAACTTCTGACTTGGGTATCGAAACGACTATTATAATATATCAAATCGAAGCTCGTATCCAATTACACAAAATGATTTGGTCATTCTAAGGAAAATATTTTCGGTACCCAAATTGAATCATTTACAGTACTTATCGAGGATTTAATGTTTTTGACGCACCATTTTCATTTTACTTACTTCCGGTTTAATTCAATTGCGCTATAAATTAGATACTTGTGCCAACCGAGGGTTTTTCATTTACATTTTCAATCAGTCTCTATCCTTCAAAAATAATAGGAGAAGAGACATTGAAAGGGGATGTGGTTCACATTTTCAAAAACAACAAAACATTTAATAGATATGTTTTGCAACTTTCAACGGAGATAACTTATGACTCGGGTATCGAAACGACTATTATAATATATCAAGTCGAAGCTCATATCAAATTACACAATATTATTTGGTTAATCTCACGAAAATATTTTCGGTACCCAAATTGAATCATTTACAGCACCTATTGAGACTTTAATATTTCTTACTCATCATTTTCATTTTACTTACTTCCTATTTAATTCAATAGCGCTATAAATGAGATACTGATGCCAACCGAGGGCTTTGCATTTATATTTTCAATTAGTCTCTATCCTACAAAAAGTAATAAGAGAAGAGAAAATGAAAGGGGATGTTGTTCACATTTTCAAAAACAACAAAACATTTAATAAATATGCATTACAACTTTCAACGGAGATAACCTCTGACTCGGGTATCGAAATAACTATTATAATATATCAAATCGAAGCTCGTATCAAATTACACAAAATGATTTGGTCATTCTAAGGAAAATATTTTCGGTACCCATATTGAATCATCTACCGCACTTATCGAGGATTTAATGTTTTTGACGCACCATTTTCATTTTACTTACTTCCGGTTTAATTCAATTACGCTATAAATTAGATACTTGTGCCAACCGAGGGTTTTCATTTACATTTTTAATCAGTCTATTTCCTTCAAAAATAATAGGAGAAGAGACATTGAAAGGGGATGTGGTTCACATTTTCAAAAACAACAAAACATTTAATAAATATGCGTTGCAACTTTCAACGGAGATAACTTTTGACTCGGGTATCGAAAGGACTATTATAATATATCAAATCGAAGCTCGTGTCAAATTACAGAATATGATTTGGTCTCTCTAAGGAAAATATTTTCGGTACCCAAATTGAATCATTTACAGCTCCTACTGAGAATTTAATATTTCTTACTCACCATTTTTATATTACTTACTTCCGGTTTAATTCAATAGCGCTATAAATGAGATACTGGTGCCAACCGAGGGTTTTTCATTTATATTTTGAATCAGTCTCTATCCTTCAAAAATAATAAAAGAAGAGAAAATGAAAGGGGATGATGTTCACATTTTCAAAAACAACAAAACATTTAATAAATATGCGTTGCAACTTTCAACGGAGATAACTTTTGACTCGGGTATCGAAAGGACTATTATAATATATCAAATCGAAGCTCGTGTCAAATTACAGAATATGATTTGGTCTCTCTAAGGAAAATATTTTCGGTACCCAAATTGAATCATTTACAGCTCCTACTGAGAATTTAATATTTCTTACTCACCATTTTTATATTACTTACTTCCGGTTTAATTCAATAGCGCTATAAATGAGATACTGGTGCCAACCGAGGGTTTTTCATTTATATTTTCAATTAGTCTCTATCCTTCAATAATAATAAGAGAAGAAAAAATGAAAGGGGATATTGTTCACATTTTCAAAAAGAACAAAACATTTAATAAATATGTGTTGCAACTTTCAACGGAGATAACTTTTGACTCGGGTATCGAAACGACTATTATAATATATAAAATCGAAGCTCGTATCAAATTACACAATATTATTTGGTTAATCTCAGGAAAATATTTTTGGTACCCAAATTGAATCATTTACAGCACCTATTGAGAATTTAATATTTCTTACTCACCATTTTTATATTACTTACTTCCGGTTTAATTCAATAGCGCTATAAATGAGATACTGGTGCCAACCGAGGGTTTTTCATTTATATTTTCAATTATTCTTTATCCTTCAAAAATAATAAGAGAAGAAAAAATGAAAGGGGATGTTGTTCACATTTTCAAAAAGAACAAAACATTTAATAAATATGCATTGCAACTTTCAACGGAGATAACTTCTGACTTGGGTATCGAAACGACTATTATAATATATCAAATCGAAGCTCGTATCCAATTACACAAAATGATTTGGTCATTCTAAGGAAAATATTTTCGGTACCCAAATTGAATCATTTACAGTACTTATCGAGGATTTAATGTTTTTGACGCACCATTTTCATTTTACTTACTTCCGGTTTAATTCAATTGCGCTATAAATTAGATACTTGTGCCAACCGAGGGTTTTTCATTTACATTTTCAATCAGTCTCTATCCTTCAAAAATAATAGGAGAAGAGACATTGAAAGGGGAAGTGGTTCACATTTTCAAAAACAACAAAACATTTAATAGATATGTTTTGCAACTTTCAACGGAGATAACTTTTGACTCGGATATCGAAAGGACTATTATAATATAACAAATCGAAGCTCCTATCAAATTACACAATATTATTTGGTTAATCTCAGGAAAATATTTTCGGTACCCAAATTGAATCATTTACAGCACCTATTGAGACTTTAATATTTCTTACTCATCATTTTCATTTTACTTACTTCCTATTTAATTCAATAGCGCTATAAAAGAGATACTGATGCCAACCGAGGGTTTTTAATTTATATTTTCAATTAGTCTCTATCCTTCAAAAATAATAAGAGAAGAGAAAATGAAAGGGGATGTTGTTCACATTTTCAAAAACAACAAAACATTTAATAAATATGCATTACAACTTTCAACGGAGATTAATTCTGACTCGGGTATCGAAACGACTATTATAATATATCAAATCGAAGCTCGTATCAAATTACACAAAATGATTTGGTCATTCTAAGGAAAATATTTTCGGTACCCAAATTGAATCATTTACAGTACTTATCGAGGATTTAATGTTTTTGACGCACCATTTTCATTTTACTTACTTCCGGTTTAATTCAATTGCGCTATAAATTAGATACTTGTGCCAACCGAGGGTTTTTCATTTACATTTTCAATCAGTCTCTATCCTTCAAAAATAATAGGAGAAGAGACATTGAAAGGGGATGTGGTTCACATTTTCAAAAACAACAAAACATTTAATAGATATGTTTTGCAACTTTCAACGGAGATAACTTATGACTCGGGTATCGAAACGACTATTATAATATATCAAGTCGAAGCTCATATCAAATTACACAATATTATTTGGTTAATCTCACGAAAATATTTTCGGTACCCAAATTGAATCATTTACAGCACCTATTGAGACTTTAATATTTCTTACTCATCATTTTCATTTTACTTACTTCCTATTTAATTCAATAGCGCTATAAATGAGATACTGATGCCAACCGAGGGCTTTGCATTTATATTTTCAATTAGTCTCTATCCTACAAAAAGTAATAAGAGAAGAGAAAATGAAAGGGGATGTTGTTCACATTTTCAAAAACAACAAAACATTTAATAAATATGCATTACAACTTTCAACGGAGATAACCTCTGACTCGGGTATCGAAATAACTATTATAATATATCAAATCGAAGCTCGTATCAAATTACACAAAATGATTTGGTCATTCTAAGGAAAATATTTTCGGTACCCATATTGAATCATCTACCGCACTTATCGAGGATTTAATGTTTTTGACGCACCATTTTCATTTTACTTACTTCCGGTTTAATTCAATTACGCTATAAATTAGATACTTGTGCCAACCGAGGGTTTTCATTTACATTTTTAATCAGTCTATTTCCTTCAAAAATAATAGGAGAAGAGACATTGAAAGGGGATGTGGTTCACATTTTCAAAAACAACAAAACATTTAATAAATATGCGTTGCAACTTTCAACGGAGATAACTTTTGACTCGGGTATCGAAAGGACTATTATAATATATCAAATCGAAGCTCGTGTCAAATTACAGAATATGATTTGGTCTCTCTAAGGAAAATATTTTCGGTACCCAAATTGAATCATTTACAGCTCCTACTGAGAATTTAATATTTCTTACTCACCATTTTTATATTACTTACTTCCGGTTTAATTCAATAGCGCTATAAATGAGATACTGGTGCCAACCGAGGGTTTTTCATTTATATTTTGAATCAGTCTCTATCCTTCAAAAATAATAAAAGAAGAGAAAATGAAAGGGGATGATGTTCACATTTTCAAAAACAACAAAACATTTAATAAATATGCGTTGCAACTTTCAACGGAGATAACTTTTGACTCGGGTATCGAAAGGACTATTATAATATATCAAATCGAAGCTCGTGTCAAATTACAGAATATGATTTGGTCTCTCTAAGGAAAATATTTTCGGTACCCAAATTGAATCATTTACAGCTCCTACTGAGAATTTAATATTTCTTACTCACCATTTTTATATTACTTACTTCCGGTTTAATTCAATAGCGCTATAAATGAGATACTGGTGCCAACCGAGGGTTTTTCATTTATATTTTCAATTAGTCTCTATCCTTCAATAATAATAAGAGAAGAAAAAATGAAATGGGATATTGTTCACATTTTCAAAAAGAACAAAACATTTAATAAATATGTGTTGCAACTTTCAACGGAGATAACTTTTGACTCGGGTATCGAAACGACTATTATAATATATAAAATCGAAGCTCGTATCAAATTACACAATATTATTTGGTTAATCTCAGGAAAATATTTTTGGTACCCAAATTGAATCATTTACAGCACCTATTGAGAATTTAATATTTCTTACTCACCATTTTTATATTACTTACTTCCGGTTTAATTCAATAGCGCTATAAATGAGATACTGGTGCCAACCGAGGGTTTTTCATTTATATTTTCAATTATTCTTTATCCTTCAAAAATAATAAGAGAAGAAAAAATGAAAGGGGATGTTGTTCACATTTTCAAAAAGAACAAAACATTTAATAAATATGCATTGCAACTTTCAACGGAGATAACTTCTGACTTGGGTATCGAAACGACTATTATAATATATCAAATCGAAGCTCGTATCCAATTACACAAAATGATTTGGTCATTCTAAGGAAAATATTTTCGGTACCCAAATTGAATCATTTACAGTACTTATCGAGGATTTAATGTTTTTGACGCACCATTTTCATTTTACTTACTTCCGGTTTAATTCAATTGCGCTATAAATTAGATACTTGTGCCAACCGAGGGTTTTTCATTTACATTTTCAATCAGTCTCTATCCTTCAAAAATAATAGGAGAAGAGACATTGAAAGGGGAAGTGGTTCACATTTTCAAAAACAACAAAACATTTAATAGATATGTTTTGCAACTTTCAACGGAGATAACTTTTGACTCGGATATCGAAAGGACTATTATAATATAACAAATCGAAGCTCCTATCAAATTACACAATATTATTTGGTTAATCTCAGGAAAATATTTTCGGTACCCAAATTGAATCATTTACAGCACCTATTGAGACTTTAATATTTCTTACTCATCATTTTCATTTTACTTACTTCCTATTTAATTCAATAGCGCTATAAAAGAGATACTGATGCCAACCGAGGGTTTTTAATTTATATTTTCAATTAGTCTCTATCCTTCAAAAATAATAAGAGAAGAGAAAATGAAAGGGGATGTTGTTCACATTTTCAAAAACAACAAAACATTTAATAAATATGCATTACAACTTTCAACGGAGATTAATTCTGACTCGGGTATCGAAACGACTATTATAATATATCAAATCGAAGCTCGTATCAAATTACACAAAATGATTTGGTCATTCTAAGGAAAATATTTTCGGTACCCAAATTGAATCATTTACAGTACTTATCGAGGATTTAATGTTTTTGACGCACCATTTTCATTTTACTTACTTCCGGTTTAATTCAATTGCGCTATAAATTAGATACTTGTGCCAACCGAGGGTTTTTCATTTACATTTTCAATCAGTCTCTGTCCTTCAAAAATAATAAGAGAAGAGACATTGAAAGGGGATGTTGCTCACATTTTCAAAAACAACAAAACATTTAATAAATGTGTTGCAACTTTCAACGGAGATAACTTTTGACTCGGGTATTGAAACGACTATTATAATATATCAAATCGAAGCTCGTGTCAAATCACAGAATTTGATTTGGTCTCTCTAAGAAAAATCTTTTTGGTACCCAAATTGAATCATTTACAGCACCTACTGAGAATTTAATATTTCTTACTCACCATTTTCATTTTACTTACTTCCGGTTTAATTCAATAGCGCTATAAATGAGATACTGGTGCCAACCGAGTGTTTTTCATTTATATTTTCAATCAGTCTCTATCCTTCAAAAATAATAAAAGAAGAGGCATTGAAAGGGGATGTGGTTCACATTTTCAAAAACAACAAAACATTTAATAAATATGCGTTGCAACTTTCAACGGAGATAACTTTTGACTCGCCTATCGAAATGACTATTATAATATATCAAATCGAAGCTCGTGTCAAATTACAGAATATGATTTGGTCTCTCTAAGGAAAATATTTTCGGTACCCAAATTGAATCATTTACAGCACCTACTGAGAATTTAATATTTCTTACTCATCTTTTTCATTTTACTTACTTCCTATTTAATTCAATAGCGCTATAAATGAGATACTGATGCCAACCGAGGGTTTTTCATTTATATTTTCAATTAGTCTCTATCCTTCAAAAATAATAAGAGAAGAGAAAATGAAAAGGGATGTTGTTCACATTTTCAAAAACATGGAAACATTTAATAAATATGTGTTGCAACTTTCAACGGAGATAACTTTTGACTCGGGTCTCGAAACGACTATTATAATATATCAAATAGAAGCTCGTATCAAATTACACAATATTATTTGGTTAATCTTAGGAAAATAATTTCGGTACCCAAAATGAATCATTTATAGCACCTATTGAGAATTTAAATCTTCTGACTCACCATTTTTATTTTACATACTTTTGGTTTAATTCAATAGCGCTATAAAGGAGATACTGGTGCCTACCGAGGGTTTTTCATTTATATTTTCAATCAGTCTCTATCCTTCAAAAATAATAAGAGAAGAGACATTGAAAGGGGATGTGGTTCACATTTTCAAAAACAACAAAACATTTAACAAATATGTGTTGCAACTTTCAACGGAGATAACTTTTGACTCGCCTATCGAAACGACTATTATAATATATCAAATCGAAGCTCGTGTCAAATCACAGAATTTGAATTGGTCTCGTTAAGGAAAATCTTTTCGGTACCCAAATTGAATCATTTACAGCACCTACTGAGAATTTAATATTTCTTACTCACCATTTTCATTTTACTTACTTCTGGTTTAATTCAATAGCTCTATAAATGAGATACTGGTGCCAACCGAGTGTTTTTCATTTATATTTTCAATCAGTCTCTATCCTTCAAAAATAATAAAAGAAGAGAAAATGAAAGGGGATGATGTTCACATTTTCAAAAACAACAAAACATTTAATAAATATGCGTTGCAACTTTCAACGGAGATAACTTTTGACTCGGGTATCGAAAGGACTATTATAATATATCAAATCGAAGCTCGTGTCAAATTACAGAATATGATTTGGTCTCTCTAAGGAAAATATTTTCGGTACCCAAATTGAATCATTTACAGCACCTACTGAGAATTTAATATTTCTTACTCATCTTTTTCATTTTACTTACTTCCTATTTAATTCAATAGCGCTATAAATGAGAAACTGATGCCAACCGAGGGTTTTTCATTTATATTTTCAATTAGTCTCTATCCTTCAAAAATAATAAGAGAAGAGAAAATGAAAAGGGATGTTGTTCACATTTTCAAAAACATGAAAACATTTAATAAATATGTGTTGCAACTTTCAACGGAGATAACTTTTGACTCGGGTCTCGAAACGACTATTATAATATATCAAATCGAAGCTCGTGTCAAATCACAGAATTTGATTTGGTCTCTCTAAGGAAAATCTTTTTGGTACCCAAATTGAATCATTTACAGCACCTACTGAGAATTTAATATTTCTTACTCACCATTTTCATTTTACTTACTTCCGGTTTAATTCAATAGCGCTATAAATGAGATACTGGTGCCAACCGAGGGTTTTTCATTTATATTTTGAATCAGTCTCTATCCTTCAAAAATAATAAAAGAAGAAAAAATGAAAGGGGATGTTGTTCACATTTTCAAAAAGAACAAAACATTTAATTAATATGCATTGCAACTTTCAACGGAGATAACTTCTGACTTGGGTATCGAAACGACTATTATAATATATCAAATCGAAGCTCGTATCAAATTACACAATATTATTTGGTTAATCTTAGGAAAATAATTTCGGTACCCAAAATGAATCATTTACAGCACCTACTGAGAATTCAAATCTTCTGACTCACCATTTTCATTTTACTTACTTCCGGTTTAATTCAATAGCTCTATAAAGGAGATACTGGTGCCAACCGAGGGTTTTTCATTTATATTTTCAATCAGTCTCTATCCTTCAAAAATAATAAGAGAAGAGACATTGAAAGGGGATGTGGTTCACATTTTCTAAAACAAGAAAACATTTAACAAATATGTGTTGCAACTTTCAACGGAGATAACTTTTGACTCGGCTATCGAAACGACTATTATAATATATCAAATCGAAGCTCGTGTCAAATCACAGAATTTGATTTGGTCATTCTAAGGAAAATATTTTCGGTACCCAAATTGAATCATTTACAGCACTTATCGAGGATTTAATATTTCTTACTCACCATTTTTATTTTACTTACTTTTGGTTTAATTCAATAGCGCTATAAAGGAGATACTGGTGCCAACCGAGGGTTTTTCATTTATATTTTCAATCAGTCTCTATCCTTCAAAAATAATAAGAGAAGACACATTGAAAGGGGATGTGGTTCACATTTTTAAAAACAACAAAACATTTAATAGATATGCGTTGCAACTATCAACGGAGATAACTTTTGACTCGCCTATCGAAACGACTATTATAATATATCAAATCGAATCTCGTATCAAATTACACAATATTATTTGGTTAATCTCAAGAAAATATTTTCGGTACCCAAATTGAATCATTTACAGCACCTATTTAGAATTTATTATTTCTTACTCACCATTTTTATATTACTTACTTCCTGTTTAATTCAATAGCGCTATAAATGAGATACTGGTGCCAACCGAGGGTTTTTCATTTATATTTTCAATCAGTCTCTATCCTTCAAAAATAATAAGAGAAGAGACATTGAAAGGGGATGTTGTTCACATTTTCAAAAACACCAAAACATTTAATATATATGTGTTGCAACTTTCAACGGAGATAACTTTTGACTCGGGTATCGAAACGACTATTATAATATATCAAATCGAAGCTCGTATCAAATTACACAATATTATTTGGTTAATCTCCCGAAAATATTTTCGGTACCCAAATTGAATCATTTACAACACCTACTGAGAATTTAATATTTCTTACTCACCATTTTCATTTTACTTACTTCCGGTTTAATTCAATAGCGTTATAAATGAGATACTGGTGCCAACCGAGGGTGTTTCATTTATATTGTCAATTAGTCTCTATCCTTCAAAAATAATAAGAGAAGAAAAAATGAAAGGGGATGTTGTTCACATTTTCAAAAAGAACAAAACATTTAATAAATATGCGTTGCAACTTTCAACGGAGATAACTTCTGACTCGGGTATCGAAACGACTATTATAATATATCAAATCGAAGCTCGTATCAAATTACACAAAATGATTTGGTCATTCTAAGAAAATATTTTCGGTACCCAAATTGAATCATTTACAGCACTTATTGAGGATTTAATGTTTTTGACGCACCATTTTCATTTTACTTACTTCCGGTTTAATTCAATTGCGCTATAAAAGAGATACTGATGCCAACCGAGGGTTTTTAATTTATATTTTCAATTAGTCTCTTTCCTTCAAAAATAATAAGAGAAGAGAAAATGAAAGGGGATGTTGTTCACATTTTCAAAAACAACAAAACATTTAATAAATATGCATTACAACTTTCAACGGAGATAACTTCTGACTCGGGTGTCGAAACGACTATTATAATATATCAAATCGAACCTCGTATAAAATTACATAATATGATTTGGTCATTATATGGAAAATATTTTCGGTACCCAAATTGAATCATTTGTAGCACTTAACGAGGATTTAATGTTTTTGACGCACCATTTTCATTTTACTTACTTCCGGTTTAATTCAATTGCGCTATAAATTAGATACTTGTGCCAACCGAGGGTTTTTCATTTACATTTTCAATCAGTCTCTGTCCTTCAAAAATAATAAGAGAAGAGACATTGAAAGGGGATGTTGCTCACATTTTCAAAAACAACAAAACATTTAATAAATATGTGTTGCTACTTTCAACGGAGATAACTTTTGACTCGGGTATTGAAACGACTATTATAATATATCAAATCGAAGCTCGTGTCAAATCACAGAATTTGATTTGGTCTCTGATGAGTGCTCAAAAAGCACTAAAATAACCATGATTTTATGTACCTTAATTGATTAAAAATACATATATTTATATGTTTTATCATATATTTATATAAATTTGTCTTTTTCGGAATCACGGGTATTTTTATTGTTTTTCAGGTATTTTGGCTTAAAAACGCAATGTAAAGACTTAAAGAGGAATATTTGAAGCAATACATCACAAATATATCAATAAATAAGTGAGAAAAGGTCAACAAACATGGAAAAATCGGACGAAATGGGTCGAAAAGGTCAAAAATGTCAAAAAGACGGAAATCGCGCGTCGCAGCCCGGCCGTGCGCGCAGCCCAGCGCCCCATCCCGCGCGCGCCCGCGCGCGCTGGCATGCCCAACTGCGCGCAACGCAGCGCGCTGGCACTGTTCACGCGCGCCGAGCTGCGCGCAGCGACAGCCCCAGCGCGCGCGCGCAGCGCCTAGCAGCCGCCCATCCGCGCGCCCAACGCGTTTTCGCCCCATTTTTCACGTGCAGCCGCCCCTGTGACGTCATGCTGACGTCATTGATGACATCAGCAAGTCCAATACGCGTTTTTACATTTTTTAATATTTTTTTTAACATTTTTTTTACTCATTTTTTCTCTCCATCCTCACCTATAAATACCCCCCTTCCATTCACTTCAAATCACACCTTCAAAACTCACTTCTCTCTTCTTTCTTTCTCTCATTTCTTAGTTTTTAGTTTCTCTTAGTTTCTTTCTAAGTTTCTAAGCTTTTCTTAGTTTTTCTCTTAGTTTTTAGTTCAATTCTCTTAGGTTTAGTGTTCTTCTCTTTTTGAGAGGAACTTGTAATGTTTTTGTAATAATTTAGATTTTTGATTCAATATATGGAAGTGCAAATTCCGCTCGGAGGTTTTCTAGCAACGGGAATAGCGTCGAAGTTCTGTAAGGATTTTATTTTCTTTACAGTTATTTTTATGCTTTATTCTTACATGTTATATTCAACTTGTCTGTGGTTAAATTTAACTATGCTAGCTGTTTAGTAAATATGATGTAATAACGACGTTGTTATGCTTGCGAAATATTAAATAGGTGAAAATTTCTAAAATGAATTGATTTTGTTTTTATTCAAGATTTTATATTAAGAATGTTAGAGAGAAATATATTATTTTTCATTACAAACTTAAACCCGAAAATTAGATTTTAAGGTTTAGTTATCCGGTCTAATTTAGAGTAGTGCTCTTTTATTTGTTGGTACAATCGCCCGGTAGTTAGAGTGAAACTCTATTTCAAAAGTTTTTATAAGAATTATTACGTGAAAATGTATTGACAACATGTTTTCAATAGTGGTTTTAAAACTTGAAAGTTAGTACTCGGATAATTAAATTCTTAAGTTTAATTTGGACACCTTGAATAATGTTTAAATTGTCTAACCCCACCAAAGGTGGCATTTAAATGGTTCATTTTCAATCTCTTAGAAAAAGGAATTAATTTAATTAAGCATATTAGTTATCAACCCCACCCATAGGTGTTAATTGATTTGTTTAGTTAACAAAGAATATCTAACCCCACCAAAGGTGGTATTTATATAAAAAAGAGAGAATCAATAAAATATCAATTTATATCTTTAATAACCTAGTTAATATGAGCAAGCATAATTAATTTAGTTATTATATCCATAAATACTCCGCTAATATAAATGATAAAAATTTGCATGAATATTTATTGAATCCGTATATATGTTTATTTTTAGATAATTATTTATTGAATTTGTATCTATGTTTATTTTTATGTTATTAGACTATATTTAATTAATTTGTATATATGTTTATTTTATGTTATTAGATTAGGAACACAAAAACCAAACTATCGTGACAGGATGTTTAGGATTTAATTTCGTTTTTAAAAGTTTGAATAATAAATTAAAAACCACATACATTCCTTCCTTAGATCGACCTTGGGAGTATACTTATCATTTTCTACGAAATGATTCGTGCACTTGCGAGAGTTTTATAAATATTAAAACCAAAGTATTTGCGGGAATCGGCGATGCCGGTTTTCGTTCATCAAGTTTTTGGCGCCGTTGCCGGGGATTTCATTCATCAAGTTTTTGGCGCCGTTGCCGGGGAAGGAATAGCGTTTTTAAATTATTTATCAAAATTTTAAAAACATTTTTGTGCTGTAAATAATTGTGATATTTTAATAATAATCAAATTTCAAAATTCATAATAAATAAAAAAAAATAAAAAATAAATAAAAATAAATAAAAAATAAAAAATAAAAAATAAAAAATAAAAAAAATAATAATTTTTTTTTGTAAAATAATTTAGAAATTTGAAATTTGAAGTAAAAAAATTTACCGTTCATAAATAGTAAAAAAAAAAAAAAAAAAAACAAAACAAAGAAAAAAAAAATTCAAAATTCAAAATATAAAAAATTTTAAGTTAATAAGAAATAATATAGCGTGAATAGTAAAATAAAATTACCGTTCATAAAAAAAAAAAAAAAAAAAAAATTTCAAAAACTTAAATTTCAAAAAAAAAGTTTTAAGTTAATAAGACATTATATAGCGTGAATAGTAAAATAAAATTACCGTTCATAAAAAAAAAAAAAAAAAAAAAACATTACTTGAATTTATACCTAATTAACTAAATAACATAAAAAGTAAAAATCTAAGGGAGTTCTGTCTAGGAGACTAGTTCTTGGAAGCCTTTGTGCCACTAGTCTTTCCTGGGAACGTTGCTCTGGCTAGGAGAATGGTATTTAAGGTGCCGTTTGCACCACCATTCTTTCCTGGGAGCACTCTTGGTTAATACTAATTATGTTACAAAAAAAATAAAAAAAATAAAAATAAAAAAAAAAATTTTCTTTTTTTTAGGGTTTAACTAGTTTTGTTTAGTGTTTTGTATAAAATAACATGTAAATTTTATCTAAATTTTTTTATTTTGTTGACAGGAGTTTTAAATTTACGTTTACAATAGTCTATGCGTGGTAGGAGATCCTTAGGAAACCCCCTTACACCATATGTAAATAAATTTCATAAATTTAAACAAGTGTCAACAAAACTGGATTCTACCCATCAACCTGTTTTTGAGCCAAACATAGAACCAAGTCTTAATCCTTTACTAGAACCAAAAGAAATGGAGGAAAACCAACATATTAGGGAAACCACAATGAAAGAGTTTGCAAGACCGGTAATAGGCACGGCAACTGCCGCTATCCAGTTGGGGGAGGCTGCTCGGAATTACGACCTTAAAAATATTCATTTTTCTATGCTTCCTTCCTTTTATGGGTTACCTAATGAAGATTCTCTTTCCTTTATGAGAGATTTCTATGCTACGGTCCAAACATTCCCCCTCGGTATTCTAAACGAGGATCAACTTAGGATGAGATGTTTTCCCTACACTCTAAAGGATAAGGCCAAAGCTTGGTTGATGTCACTTCCCCCAGGTTCTCTGATGACATGGGGTAACATTTACAATAAATTCATGGGAAAATTCTATTCCCATCAAAAAACATCAGAGTTGAGAGGAAAGATTGCTACTTTCTCTCAGATGGATGGAGAACCATTCCATGAAGCTTGGGATAGGTTCAAGATGTTTCTCACTCAGTGTCCCCATCATAGCTTTCCCCTGCAGTTGCAGAACCAATTCTTTTACGATGGACTTACACAACAATGTCAGTTCATTGTCGACAACGCTGCAGGAGGAGCAATAGGAGAAAAAACTGCCTCAGAGACGTATAACCTCTTTGAGATGTTGGGTGCTAATTCCCAACAGAAAAGCTCCCGAGTGAGAAAAGCTGGAGTTCATGAAATCGACTCCAGTAATGAAGTTCAACAACAACTTGTTCAACTGACTAAGCAAGTTGCCCTTCTCGCTACACAAACCAACACCAATAATGATCAATATGGTTTGTATAGCAACATGGGACATGGTACTGAAGCCTGTCCATATCAAGGAGAAACAACTGGACCTGAACAGGTCAATGTGTTGGGAGCATATCAACAGAGACCAAGGTTTGATCCCAACTCAAATACCTATAATCCTGGGTGGAGAAGTCATCCAAATTTCTCTTGGAGGCAAAACAACCCTCCTTTCACTCAAGGCTCAAACCAGGCAGGTCAGCAATTCCACCCACCTATTCCAAGAAGCATTCCCAATAAACCAACCCTGGAGGACAACTTGAATTCTTTTATTCAAGTCTGTAGGGATAATCAATCTAAAACCAATCAACGGTTGGACTCTGTGGAAGCTTCTATCAAAAAGGTGGAAGTTCAAGTTGAACAGTTAGTTGAACATTTGCAAAAAGGCAAAGACTAATTCAATGAAGAGGAGACATTGAGTTTTTCATTCTGCAATCTCCAAGCAACGTCTTACTAGAAGACGATAAATTTTAGTCCTGTATGGGAGGTCACCCATTATTGTATTTTCCTTTGTTTTAGTTTGCGTGTAATAAAAATTCAGATGAAATAAAATTCGTTTGTTTCAAAAATTCTGTCCATTCGCTTAAATTAAAAAAAAAAAAAAAATTTAGGTTCCTTGCACTTTTTGCTTTTACGTTTTATCAAGTTATAAATATTTCTTAGAGATAGCTACTAAAAGCAAAATGTTGATACACAATAGGAGGAGGATCATTTTCAACTACAAACAACCATGGGAGATGCTGAAGATAGGCGGAAAAAGATGAAAGAATATACAATGCCAATCATTGGCAATGTACCTTCCGGTATCCAATTACAAGAGGCTGCAAGGAATTATGAATTGAAAAAGATTCATTATTCTTTGTTGCCTTCCTTTTACGGTATCCCTAATGAAGACCCTTTGCATTTCATTCGAGAATTCTATGCTATTGTCCAAACCTTTCCACTACATGCAATTAATGAAGATCAACTTAGGATGAGGTGTTTTCCTTACACTCTCAAAGATAAAGCTTGGTCATGGTTCATTACTCTACAGTCAGGTTCTCTTAAAACTTGGGAGGCAGTCTATGAAATTTTTATGGGTAGGTTCTATTCCCATCAAAAGACTGTTGATCTAAGAACAAAGATAGCAACATTTTCTCAAATGTATGAAGAGCCCTTTCATGAAGCTTGGGAACGATTCAAACTCCTTTTCATTCAATGTCAAAATCATAGATTTCCATTACAGCTACAAAACCAATTCTTTTATGATGGATTGACACTACAGAGTCAATACATGGTTGATAATGCTGCTGGAGGTGCTGTAGGAGAAAAGACCGCAGAGGAAACCTATAATCTTTATGAGCTGTTGGGTTCTAATTCCCAACAAAGAGGTGGTAGAAGGAAAGCAAAGGTCAATGAAGTCGGCTCTGATAATGAGATAACCTTGCAACTTGCTGAATTGACTAAACAAGTGAAATTCCTCACTTCCCACCAAATTTCAAATCAAGAGGTATGTGAAGTGTGTTGTTCAATTGGGCATGGTACTCATAATTGTTCAAATACTTGTGATTCTAGTGTCGATGCCATAGAGGAAGTCCAATCTTTTCAAAGGTATCATCCAAACACCTATAATCACCCAGCCTACACCCAATATCCAACACTAAGGCTGGATAACAACCACCCTTACCCACCAAGCCAATCTTTTAAGCCAACCTTAGAAGATAGCTTGAATGCTTTTATTCAAGTTAGTCGTGACAACCAATTGATGACAAATCAAAGGTTGAACACCATGGAGGCTTCGGTTAAAAGGATTGAATCTAAAGTTGGGCAACTGGCTGAACAAATGCAAAAGAAAGAACCAGGAAAGTTGCCCAGTCAACCAGAACAAGCAAAGGATGTTAGAACCCTTCGAAGTGGTAAGGTAGTCAATACCAGTTTACCTGAAATCTCTAACAATCTACCTTGTAGTTCAGGTAACAGAGAAGGCGATACTCAAATCTCGCAAAAAGGAGAAACAGGTGTTAAACTTAACAAGCCTTCTGAAAAACTCATTGGGGGGTCATCTGACACCCCCAAAATTCAAAAGACAACAGAACCACACCAGATACAAGTACCTTTTCCCCACCGGTTGAAAGAATCCAAACAAGATAAGCAATTCAATGATCTTTTTAATATGCTCTCTAAAGTAAATATTAATTTACCATTATTAGAAGTGATCATGAATGTGCCTTCATATGCCAAGTTTTTCAAAGAGTTGAACACTAAGAAAAGGAGGTATGAACTGAATGAACGAGTAGTAGTATCAGAAATTTCTAGCGCTGTACTTCAGCACAAACTACCCCCTAAGTTGAAAGACCCTGGAAGTTTTATTATAAACATAACTATGGGGGATAGGAAGGTTGCTAAAGCAATGCTTGATTTAGGTGCTAGTATAAATTTGATGCCCTACTCTATATTCTTACAACTCAATCTAGGGGATTTAAAACCCACAACTATGTCCCTTCAACTTGCAGATAGATCTCTTAAATATCCAGAGGGAATAGTTGAGGATGTTTTGGTACAGGTAGACAAACTGATAATACCTGTTGACTTTGTGGTTCTGGATATGCAAGAAAATCCAGCATTGGACAGAGAGCACACAATATTGCTTGGTAGACCATTTATGGCAACTACTAAAACTATTATTGATGTCCAAGATGGAAATTTGACAATGACAGTCTTAGGAGAGACTGTTCATTTTAAAGTTTTTGATTCTTCACCTTTCCCTTCTATTTCTGCCATCGATGAAATATTCGATGTTGATCCTTTGGATAATCTTGTCCAAAACACCTTTTTCCGAACCAGAATAGAAGACAAGCTTGAAACCGTTCTTACACTTGAAAAGGTTGAAGAAGATTTAGATGAAGAAATTAAGGGGTACCTTGAACAACTAGACAATAATGAAGTGATGACAAAATCTAGTACACTTTTAAATCTACCCAGTTCTTCATCTATTAAAGAGGCCAATCCACCTGAACTTGAACTCAAAGACTTACCTGAGCACTTAAAATATGTGTTTTTGGGAGAGGGAGAAACTTATCCAGTGATAATTTCTTCAACCTTGACCAAACCACAAGAAAAGGAACTCATCAAAGTGCTTAAACAGTTTAAGAAATCTATAGGTTGGAGTATAGGGGATATAAGAGGCATTAGTCCAACAATGTGTATGCACAAGATCAACTTGGAGGACGGTGCTAAACCTGTACGAGAGGCCCAAAGAAGACTAAACCCAAACATGCAAGAGGTAGTTAAGAAGGAAATTCTTAAATTATTAGAAGAAGGGATTATCTACCCTATTGCAGATAGTAAGTGGGTTAGTCCAGTGCATGTGGTACCAAAGAAATCTGGGATAACAGTTGTTAAGAATGACAAAAGTGAATTAGTGCCCACTAGAATAATCACTGGATGGAGAATGTGTATAGATTTTAGGAAACTAAATTTATATACGAAAAAGGATCACTTTCCTCTTCCATTCATTGATCAAATGTTGGAAAGATTAGCTGGGCACGAATTTTACTGTTTTTTGGATGGACTGTCTGGATATTATCAAGTACCCATAGCACCAGAAGATCAGGAAAAGACCACATTTACATGTCCTTTTGGGACATTTGCTTTTCGCAGAATGCCATTTGGGTTATGCAATGCCCCTGCCACGTTCCAGAGATGCATGATATCCATTTTCTCGGACATGGTGGAAAAATTCATTGAGATTTTCATGGACGATTTCTCTGTCTTTGGGAACTCATTTGATGATTGCTTACATAAATTGACTTTGGTTTTAGAAAGATGCATTGAATGCAATCTAACCCTTAGTTGGGAGAAAAGTCATTTTATGGTTCAACAAGGGATAGTTTTAGGACATATAATTTCAAACAAGGGTATTGAAGTTGATAAGGCAAAAGTTGAATTGATATCCAAACTACCTCCCCCTACATCTGTGAAGGGGATAAGAAGCTTCTTGGGACATGCAGGATTCTACAGACGATTTATTAAAGATTTCTCTAAAATAAGTCGTCCATTATGTAACTTGCTATCCAAAGATGCTGATTTTGATTTCAACAATGACTGCCTTACCTCCTTTAATACCTTGAAAGATAAACTCACATCTACCCCTGTTATAATGGCACCAAACTGGTCTTTACCCTTTGAAATAATGTGTGACGCTTCTGATTATGCAATAGGAGCAGTCCTGGGACAAAGAGTGGAAAAGCGTTTACATGTCATCTACTATGCTAGCAAAACACTCAATGATGCCCAGATGAATTACACCACCACTGAAAAGGAATTCTTGGCTATAGTATTCTCTTTAGACAAATTTCGGTCTTATTTAGTAGGATCTAAAGTGATTGTGCATTCTGATCATGCTGCTTTAAGATACCTATTAAGTAAACCAAATGCCAAGCCAAGGTTAATCAGGTGGGTCTTACTCTTACAAGAATTTGACCTAGAAATCAAGGATAAGAAAGGCAGTGAAAACTTAGTAGCTGACCATTTGTCTAGGTTGATTTCTGACTTTAATTCTCTTAAAGATGAGAGTAATGACGATATAGTTGAAACCTTTCCTGATGAACAGTTATTTTTCATAGGTCCGAACCCATGGTACGCTGATATTGTAAACTATCTTGCCACTGGTGTTTTGCGACCTAACACTTCATATCAGGAGAAGAAAAGGTTTTTTAAAACTATTAAGGACTATTTCTGGGATGACCCTTATTTATACAAGATTGGTCAAGATCAAGTCATCCGGAGATGTGTACCTGAAGAAGAACATAAGAGCATTCTGACTTTTTGTCATGAACTTCATTGTGGGGGTCATTTTGGAGGAGAAAAGACAGCCCGTAAGATATTACAGTCTGGATTCTTTTGGCCCACTCTTTTTAAAGATGCTCATATGTTTTGTGCACAATGTGATAGATGTCAAAGAACAGGAAACATAAGCAAAAGAGATGAAATGCCTTTGACATCTAATTTAGTTGTTGAACTCTTTGACGTATGGGGGATTGACTTTATGGGTCCTTTTCCCCCATCTAATGGTTTTCAATACATTTTGGTTGCTGTGGATTATGTGTCCAAGTGGGTAGAAGCTATCCCCACCAAAACCAATGATGCTAATGTTGTTGTGAAATTCTTGAAAGATTTCATATTCAGTAGGTTCGGAACGCCTAGAGCTATAATAAGTGATGGAGGTAGCCATTTTTGTAACAAACTCTTTGATGGAGTACTAAACAAGTACAACATCACACATAAGGTAGCTACTCCATATCATCCTCAAACTTCCGGATTAGTGGAAGTAAGTAATAGGCAAATCAAGGGAATACTGGAACGCACTGTGCGTCCTTCAAGGAAGGATTGGGCATTTAAGTTAAATGATGCCTTATGGGCATACCGCACCGCTTACAAAACACCTATTGGGATGAGCCCTTACCGGTTAATCTTTGGGAAAGCGTGCCACCTTCCAGTTGAACTTGAACACAAGGCTTATTGGGCAATTAAAGAGCTAAACATGGATTTAGATAAAGCAGGTGAAAAACGAGTACTCCAGCTTCATGAGTTGGAAGAAATTAGGAATGAAGCCTATGAGAATGCCAAATTATACAAGGAGCGTACTAAGCGCTATCATGACAAGAGGCTAGTTCCTAAGACTCTTCACCCTGGAATGAAAGTTCTTTTATTTAACTCTCGTTTGAGATTGTTTCCAGGAAAGCTAAGATCAAGATGGGATGGACCATTCAAAATAGTTCAGGTATCTGAACATGGAGTAGTAGAACTATTGGACTCCAAGACACAAAAAACGTTCAAAGTTAATGGCCATCGTGTCAAGCCTTATGTGGAAGAACCAAACAACATTGCTGAAATGGATTGCATTTGGCTGAGTAACCCTTAGCACCAAAAAGATACGTCTTGCTAAGACGTTAAACTAAGCGCTGGATGGGAGGCAACCCATCATGTTAGGTAATTTTTTTGTTATTTGTTTTATTTACTTAATTTTATTGTTTATTTTAGTTTACTTGTATGTGAATAATTTTTTAAAATTGTTAAAACTAAAATATTTGTTGAGATGTTAGAAGTTCACAGCGATCTGTCTGTATACACTTTAATGATGAATATGATGGATGCACCTGCATTTCTTCATTACTACTTACACATTCTCAAGAAATAGGTAATCTTTCTCCTCTTTTCTCTTTATCTTTAATTTGCAGTTGTTACATTGAGGACAATGTAAGTTCTAGGTTGGGGGTGGTGAAAAGTTACCATGCTATATATAAAAAAAAAAATTATCACAAAAATGTATCATATCTTTAAATCAAATTTAAGTAAATAGTTAAAGTCTTTGGTACTGTTAGATTAATTTTTGAAAACATATCATGAAATATTTTGTAATTATTTTTGATAATTAGTTAGTTTTTGTCATAACTAGTATTTCTTGATAAAATGTGGAAATTATATTAAACCCAAAATCGGTGTTTATGAATTTTTTTTAGTGGAGACTACCCTTGTGAGATATAATTTGAGCCTAATTTCTTTTATTCAGAGTGAAATATATATTTTTTCTACTCCAAACACATTTCTTATTTATTCAAAAAGTTTAGATGATCTCTATAGGTATTAGCATTGAATGTATGAATTTTTTTCTCATCTTAATAGAGTATCATATATTTTTGATTATTATTTTTGCTTAGATTAAATGATTTGAGTAGAAATTGATAGTATATGCTTATATCTCATTTATGCATGACTGTTACAAAAACAAAAAGACATATCTGGGATTACCTAAACCAAGATCAAACAGAAAAGCCAAAAAAATTAACCACTCACCAAAATCCAAAAAAATGTACAATCTGTACATGGGTTGACTCTCTAAAAAAAAAAAAAAAAAAAAAAAAAAAAAATAGAGAGATAAAAAAATAGTATCATCTACATACTATGACCCACATTGCCTACAAAGTTGTGAGTAAAGGCTAATTACAAAAGAAAGATATAGGAAGTAATTCCCTAAAAAGTCATTGCAATTTCTTCATTTGTTAAAGCATATATCTTGAAATTCTTTCTTAATGAGTTTGATTTATGCATGAAAATAATTTTTGTATATGATATCTTTATAATTTATACATTCGATTCCTTTCATGAGATCAATGTTAAAATAACACTTTGAGCCTTTATTCTTTATACATATGCGAACATATTAGTTCATTTCTATACATCAACTCTTTCGCATATAAATTAGTATGAGTGTTTGAACCCATAGGATTCAGTGCTTTGAGAGTATTGACTTGTGAGGAATAGAGTCGAAGCGAATACTGATTCATGACACTGAAATTGGGTAAAATTAAATTGATACATTTTTGAAATGAAATATGAAAATGATTTTCGACTAATTATTATAATAAAATCATGATTGTTTAAAGAGATTAAAATAACTTATGCTTGAGATTTCAATTATGATCTTAAAAGAGATTAAAAAGTATGAGATATTTTTGTGATATGTTGTGTTCTTTTACTCTTAAATTAATTTTTGATTGTGTTGTAATTTTAATTTTTGATTTGATTGTTTTTATCTTTACATTTAGTTCAATGTTTGTGGGTATCATTACTGAAAACCCTCACGAGACTCAAACTCGTCCACTAGGGCAACCTAGGGGTTTAACGGCTTGTTGCATAGGCTAAATGCAACCGTTTCAATCCACGAAAGTGATTTAGGATAGTTTAATTTTTAGCTTTTATCGCTTCTCTTGCTAAGAGACTAGCAAGAAGCTGGTTGGGGGTTGTGATGAGTGCTCAAAAAGCACTAAAATAACCATGATTTTATGTACCTTAATTGATTAAAAATACATATATTTATATGTTTTATCATATATTTATATAAATTTGTCTTTTTCGGAATCACGGGTATTTTTATTGTTTTTCAAGTATTTTGGCTTAAAAACGCAATGTAAAGACTTAAAGAGGAATATTTGAAGCAATACATCACAAATATATCAATAAATAAGTGAGAAAAGGTCAACAAACATGGAAAAATCGGACGAAATGGGTCGAAAAGGTCAAAAATGTCAAAAAGACGGAAATCGCGCGTCGCAGCCCGGCCGTGCGCGCAGCCCAGCGCCCCATCCCGCGCGCGCCCGCGCGCGCTGGCATGCCCAACTGCGCGCAACGCAGCGCGCTGGCACTGTTCACGCGCGCCGAGCTGCGCGCAGCGACAGCCCCAGCGCGCGCGCGCAGCGCCTAGCAGCCGCCCATCCGCGCGCCCAACGCGTTTTCGCCCCATTTTTCACGTGCAGCCGCCCCTGTGACGTCATGCTGACGTCATTGATGACATCAGCAAGTCCAATACGCGTTTTTACATTTTTTAATATTTTTTTTAACATTTTTTTACTCATTTTTTCTCTCCATCCTCACCTATAAATACCCCCCTTCCATTCACTTCAAATCACACCTTCAAAACTCACTTCTCTCTTCTTTCTTTCTCTCATTTCTTAGTTTTTAGTTTCTCTTAGTTTCTTTCTAAGTTTCTAAGCTTTTCTTAGTTTTTCTCTTAGTTTTTAGTTCAATTCTCTTAGGTTTAGTGTTCTTCTCTTTTTGAGAGGAACTTGTAATGTTTTTGTAATAATTTAGATTTTTGATTCAATATATGGAAGTGCAAATTCCGCTCGGAGGTTTTCTAGCAACGGGAATAGCGTCGAAGTTCTGTAAGGATTTTATTTTCTTTACAGTTATTTTTATGCTTTATTCTTACATGTTATATTCAACTTGTCTGTGGTTAAATTTAACTATGCTAGCTGTTTAGTAAATATGATGTAATAACGACGTTGTTATGCTTGCGAAATATTAAATAGGTGAAAATTTCTAAAATGAATTGATTTTGTTTTTATTCAAGATTTTATATTAAGAATGTTAGAGAGAAATATATTATTTTTCATTACAAACTTAAACCCGAAAATTAGATTTTAAGGTTTAGTTATCCGGTCTAATTTAGAGTAGTGCTCTTTTATTTGTTGGTACAATCGCCCGGTAGTTAGAGTGAAACTCTATTTCAAAAGTTTTTATAAGAATTATTACGTGAAAATGTATTGACAACATGTTTTCAATAGTGGTTTTAAAACTTGAAAGTTAGTACTCGGATAATTAAATTCTTAAGTTTAATTTGGACACCTTGAATAATGTTTAAATTGTCTAACCCCACCAAAGGTGGCATTTAAATGGTTCATTTTCAATCTCTTAGAAAAAGGAATTAATTTAATTAAGCATATTAGTTATCAACCCCACCCATAGGTGTTAATTGATTTGTTTAGTTAACAAAGAATATCTAACCCCACCAAAGGTGGTATTTATATAAAAAAGAGAGAATCAATAAAATATCAATTTATATCTTTAATAACCTAGTTAATATGAGCAAGCATAATTAATTTAGTTATTATATCCATAAATACTCCGCTAATATAAATGATAAAAATTTGCATGAATATTTATTGAATCCGTATATATGTTTATTTTTAGATAATTATTTATTGAATTTGTATCTATGTTTATTTTTATGTTATTAGACTATATTTAATTAATTTGTATATATGTTTATTTTATGTTATTAGATTAGGAACACAAAAACCAAACTATCGTGACAGGATGTTTAGGATTTAATTTCGTTTTTAAAAGTTTGAATAATAAATTAAAAACCACATACATTCCTTCCTTAGATCGACCTTGGGAGTATACTTATCATTTTCTACGAAATGATTCGTGCACTTGCGAGAGTTTTATAAATATTAAAACCAAAGTATTTGCGGGAATCGGCGATGCCGGTTTTCGTTCATCAGTCTCTCTAAGGAAAATCTTTTTGGTACCCAAATTGAATCATTTACAGCACCTACTGACAATTTAATATTTCTTACTCACCATTTTCATTTTACTTACTTCTGGTTTAATTCAATAGCGCTATAAATGAGATACTGGTGCCAACCGAGTGTTTTTCATTTATATTTTCAATCAGTCTCTATCCTTCAAAAATAATAAAAGAAGAGAAAATGAAAGGGGATGATGTTCACATTTTCAAAAACAACAAAACATTTAATAAATATGCGTTGCAACTTTCAACGGAGATAACTTTTGACTCGGGTATCGAAAGGACTATTATAATATATCAAATCGAAGCTCGTGTCAAATTACAGAATATGATTTGGTCTCTCTAAGGAAAATATTTTCGGTACCCAAATTGAATCATTTACAGCACCTACTGAGAATTTAATATTTCTTACTCATCTTTTTCATTTTACTTACTTCCTATTTAATTCAATAGCGCTATAAATGAGATACTGATGCCAACCGAGGGTTTTTCATTTATATTTTCAATTAGTCTCTATCCTTCAAAAATAATAAGAGAAGAGAAAATGAAAAGGGATGTTGTTCACATTTTCAAAAACATGAAAACATTTAATAAATATGTGTTGCAACTTTCAACGGAGATAACTTTTGACTCGGGTCTCGAAACGACTATTATAATATATCAAATCGAAGCTCGTGTCAAATCACAGAATTTGATTTGGTCTCTCTAAGGAAAATCTTTTTGGTACCCAAATTGAATCATTTACAGCACCTACTGAGAATTTAATATTTCTTACTCACCATTTTCATTTTACTTACTTCCGGTTTAATTCAATAGCGTATAAATGAGATACTGGTGCCAACCGAGGGTTTTTCATTTATATTTTGAATCAGTCTCTATCCTTCAAAAATAATAAAAGAAGAAAAAATGAAAGGGGATGTTGTTCACATTTTCAAAAAGAACAAAACATTTAATTAATATGCATTGCAACTTTCAACGGAGATAACTTCTGACTTGGGTATCGAAACGACTATTATAATATATCAAATCGAAGCTCGTATCAAATTACACAATATTATTTGGTTAATCTTAGGAAAATAATTTCGGTACCCAAAATGAATCATTTACAGCACCTACTGAGAATTCAAATCTTCTGACTCACCATTTTCATTTTACTTACTTCCGGTTTAATTCAATAGCTCTATAAAGGAGATACTGGTGCCAACCGAGGGTTTTTCATTTATATTTTCAATCAGTCTCTATCCTTCAAAAATAATAAGAGAAGAGACATTGAAAGGGGATGTGGTTCACATTTTCTAAAACAAGAAAACATTTAACAAATATGTGTTGCAACTTTCAACGGAGATAACTTTTGACTCGGCTATCGAAACGACTATTATAATATATCAAATCGAAGCTCGTGTCAAATCACAGAATTTGATTTGGTCATTCTAAGGAAAATATTTTCGGTACCCAAATTGAATCATTTACAGCACTTATCGAGGATTTAATATTTCTTACTCACCATTTTTATTTTACTTACTTTT
Source organism: Hippophae tibetana (assembly GCA_037013495.1). Classification (NCBI taxonomy): domain Eukaryota; kingdom Viridiplantae; phylum Streptophyta; class Magnoliopsida; order Rosales; family Elaeagnaceae; genus Hippophae; species Hippophae tibetana. Next base: position 45,775,240 of record CM072812.1, on the reverse strand, counting down.
GGTTTAATTCAATAGCGCTATAAAGGAGATACTGGTGCCAACCGAGGGTTTTTCATTTATATTTTCAATGAGTCTCTATCCTTCAAAAATAATAAGAGAAGACACATTGAAAGGGGATGTGGTTCACATTTTTAAAAACAACAAAACATTTAATAGATATGCGTTGCAACTATCAACGGAGATAACTTTTGACTCGCCTATCGAAACGACTATTATAATATATCAAATCGAATCTCGTATCAAATTACACAATATTATTTGGTTAATCTCAGGAAAATATTTTCGGTACCCAAATTGAATCATTTACAGCACCTATTTAGAATTTATTATTTCTTACTCACCATTTTTATATTACTTACTTCCTGTTTAATACAATAGCGCTATAAATGAGATACTGGTGCCAACCGAGGGTTTTTCATTTATATTTTCAATCAGTCTCTATCCTTCAAAAATAATAAGAGAAGAGACATTGAAAGGGGATGTTGTTCACATTTTCAAAAACACCAAAACATTTAATATATATGTGTTGCAACTTTCAACGGAGATAACTTTTGACTCGGGTATCGAAACGACTATTATAATATATCAAATCGAAGCTCGTATCAAATTACACAATATTATTTGGTTAATCTCCCGAAAATATTTTCGGTACCCAAATTGAATCATTTACAACACCTACTGAGAATTTAATATTTCTTACTCACCATTTTCATTTTACTTACTTCCGGTTTAATTCAATAGCGTTATAAATGAGATACTGGTGCCAACCGAGGGTGTTTCATTTATATTGTCAATTAGTCTCTATCCTTCAAAAATAATAAGAGAAGAAAAAATGAAAGGGGATGTTGTTCACATTTTCAAAAAGAACAAAACATTTAATAAATATGCGTTGCAACTTTCAACGGAGATAACTTCTGACTCGGGAATCGAAACGACTATTATAATATATCAAATCGAAGCTCGTATCAAATTACACAAAATGATTTGGTCATTCTAAGAAAATATTTTCGGTACCCAAATTGAATCATTTACAGCACTTATTGAGGATTTAATGTTTTTGACGCACCATTTTCATTTTACTTACTTCCGGTTTAATTCAATTGCGCTATAAAAGAGATACTGATGCCAACCGAGGGTTTTTAATTTATATTTTCAATTAGTCTCTTTCCTTCAAAAATAATAAGAGAAGAGAAAATGAAAGGGGATGTTGTTCACATTTTCAAAAACAACAAAACATTTAATAAATATGCATTACAACTTTCAACGGAGATAACTTCTGACTCGGGTATCGAAACGACTATTATAATATATCAAATCGAACCTCGTATCAAATTACACAATATGATTTGGTCATTATATGGAAAATATTTTCGGTACCCCAATTGAATCATTTACAGCACTTAAGGAGGATTTAATGTTTTTGACGCACCATTTTCATTTTACTTACTTACGGTTTAATTAAATTGCGGTATAAATTAGATACTTGTGCCAACCGAGGGTTTTTCATTTACATTTTCAATCAGTCTCTGTCCTTCAAAAATAATAAGAGAAGAGACATTGAAAGGGGATGTTGCTCACATTTTCAAAAACAACAAAACATTTAATAAATGTGTTGCAACTTTCAACGGAGATAACTTTTGACTCGGGTATTGAAACGACTATTATAATATATCAAATCGAAGCTCGTGTCAAATCACAGAATTTGATTTGGTCTCTCTAAGGAAAATCTTTTTGGTACCCAAATTGAATCATTTACAGCACCTACTGACAATTTAATATTTCTTACTCACCATTTTCATTTTACTTACTTCTGGTTTAATTCAATAGCGCTATAAATGAGATACTGGTGCCAACCGAGTGTTTTTCATTTATATTTTCAATCAGTCTCTATCCTTCAAAAATAATAAAAGAAGAGAAAATGAAAGGGGATGATGTTCACATTTTCAAAAACAACAAAACATTTAATAAATATGCGTTGCAACTTTCAACGGAGATAACTTTTGACTCGGGTATCGAAAGGACTATTATAATATATCAAATCGAAGCTCGTGTCAAATTACAGAATATGATTTGGTCTCTCTAAGGAAAATATTTTCGGTACCCAAATTGAATCATTTACAGCACCTACTGAGAATTTAATATTTCTTACTCATCTTTTTCATTTTACTTACTTCCTATTTATTTCAATAGCGCTATAAATGAGATACTGATGCCAACCGAGGGTTTTTCATTTATATTTTCAATTAGTCTCTATCCTTCAAAAATAATAAGAGAAGAGAAAATGAAAAGGGATGTTGTTCACATTTTCAAAAACATGAAAACATTTAATAAATATGTGTTGCAACTTTCAACGGAGATAACTTTTGACTCGGGTCTCGAAACGACTATTATAATATATCAAATAGAAGCTCGTATCAAATTACACAATATTATTTAGTTAATCTTAGGAAAATAATTTCGGTACCCAAAATGAATCATTTACAGCACCTACTGAGAATTCAAATCTTCTGACTCACCATTTTCATTTTACTTACTTCCGGTTTAATTCAATAGCTCTATAAAGGAGATACTGGTGCCAACCGAGGGTTTTTCATTTATATTTTCAATCAGTCTCTATCCTTCAAAAATAATAAGAGAAGAGACATTGAAAGGGGATGTGGTTCACATTTTCAAAAACAAGAAAACATTTAACAAATATGTGTTGCAACTTTGAACGGAGATAACTTTTGACTCGGCTATCGAAACGACTATTATAATATATCAAATCGAAGCTCGTGTCAAATCACAGAATTTGATTTGGTCTCGCTAAGGAAAATCTTTTCGGTACCCAAATTGAATCATTTACAGCACCTACTGAGAATTTAATATTTCTTACTCACCATTTTCATTTTACTTACTTCCGGTTTAATTCAATAGCGCTATAAATGAGATACTGGTGCCAACCGAGGGTTTTTCATTTATATTGTGAATCAGTCTCTATCCTTCAAAAATAATAAAAGAAGAAAAAATGAAAGGGGATGTTGTTCACATTTTCAAAAAGAACAAAACATTTAATAAATATGCATTGCAACTTTCAACGGAGATAACTTCTGACTTGGGTATCGAAACGACTGTTATAATATATCAAATCGAAGCTCGTATCAAATTACACAATATTATTTGGTTAATCTTAGGAAAATAATTTCGGTACCCAAAATGAATCATTTACAGCACCTACTGAGAATTCAAATCTTCTGACTCACCATTTTCATTTTACTTACTTCCGGTTTAATTCAATAGCTCTATAAAGGAGATACTGGTGCCAACCGAGGGTTTTTCATTTATATTTTCAATCAGTCTCTATCCTTCAAAAATAATAAGAGAAGAGACATTGAAAGGGGATGTGGTTCACATTTTCAAAAACAAGAAAACATTTAACAAATATGTGTTGCAACTTTCAACGGAGATAACTTTTGACTCGGCTATCGAAACGACTATTATAATATATCAAATCGAAGCTCGTGTCAAATCACAGAATTTGATTTGGTCATTCTAAGGAAAATATTTTCGGTACCCAAATTGAATCATTTACAGCACTTATCGAGGATTTAATATTTCTTACTCACCATTTTTATTTTACTTACTTTTGGTTTAATTCAATAGCGCTATAAAGGAGATACTGGTGCCAACCGAGGGTTTTTCATTTATATTTTCAATCAGTCTCTATCCTTCAAAAATAATAAGAGAAGACACATTGAAAGGGGATGTGGTTCACATTTTCAAAAACAACAAAACATTTAATAGATATGCGTTGCAACTTTCAACGGAGATAACTTTTGACTCGGGTATCGAAAGGACTATTATAATATATCAAATCGAAGCTCGTATCAAATTACACAAAATGATTTGGTCATTCTAAGAAAATATTTTCGGTACCCAAATTGAATCATTTACAGCACTTATTGAGGATTTAATGTTTTTGACGCACCATTTTCATTTTACTTACTTCCGGTTTAATTCAATTGCGCTATAAAAGAGATACTGATGCCAACCGAGGGTTTTTCATTTATATTTTCAATTAGTCTCTTTCCTTCAAAAATAATAAGAGAAGAGAAAATGAAAGGGGATGTTGTTCACATTTTCAAAAACAACAAAACATTTAATAAATATGCATTACAACTTTCAACGGAGATAACTTCTGACTCGGGTATCGAAACGACTATTATAATATATCAAATCGAACCTCGTATCCAATTACACAATATGATTTGGTCATTATATGGAAAATATTTTCGGTACCCAAATTGAATCATTTACAGCACTTAACGAGGATTTAATGTTTTTGACGCACCATTTTCATTTTACTTACTTCCGGTTTAATTAAATTGTGGTATAAATTAGATACTTGTGCCAACCGAGGGTTTTTCATTTACATTTTCAATCAGTCTCTGTCCTTCAAAAATAATAAGAGAAGAGACTTTGAAAGGTGATGTTGCTCACATTTTCAAAAACAACAAAACATTTAATAAATGTGTTGCAACTTTCAACGGAGATAACTTTTGACTCGGGTATTGAAACGACTATTATAATATATCAAATCGAAGCTCGTGTCAAATCACAGAATTTGATTTGGTCTCTCTAAGGAAAATCTTTTTGGTACCCAAATTGAATCATTTACAGCACCTACTGAGAATTTAATATTTCTTACTCACCATTTTCATTTTACTTACTTCCGGTTTAATTCAATAGCGCTATAAATGAGATACTAGTGCCAACCGATTGTTTTTCATTTATATTTTCAATCAGTCTCTATCCTTCAAAAATAATAAAAGAAGAGAAAATGAAAGGGGATGATGTTCACATTTTCAAAAACAACAAAACATTTAATAAATATGCGTTGCAACTTTCAACGGAGATAACTTTTGACTCGGGTATCGAAAGGACTATTATAATATATCAAATCGAAGCTCGTATCAAATTACACAAAATGATTTGGTCATTCTAAGAAAATATTTTCGGTACCCAAATTGAATCATTTACAGCACTTATTGAGGATTTAATGTTTTTGACGCACCATTTTCATTTTACTTACTTCCGGTTTAATTCAATTGCGCTATAAAAGAGATACTGATGCCAACCGAGGGTTTTTCGTTTATATTTTCAATTAGTCTCTTTCCTTCAAAAATAATAAGAGAAGAGAAAATGAAAGGGGATGTTGTTCACATTTTCAAAAACAACAAAACATTTAATAAATATGCATTACAACTTTCAACGGAGATAAATTCTGACTCGGGTATCGAAACGACTATTATAATATATCAAATCGAACCTCGTATCCAATTACACAATATGATTTGGTCATTATATGGAAAATATTTTCGGTACCCAAATTGAATCATTTACAGCACTTAACGAGGATTTAATGTTTTTGACGCACCATTTTCATTTTACTTACTTCCGGTTTAATTAAATTGCGGTATAAATTAGATACTTGTGCCAACCGAGGGTTTTTCATTTACATTTTCAATGAGTCTCTGTCCTTCAAAAATAATAAGAGAAGAGACTTTGAAAGGTGATGTTGCTCACATTTTCAAAAACAACAAAACATTTAATAAATGTGTTGCAACTTTCAACGGAGATAACTTTTGACTCGGGTATTGAAACGACTATTATAATATATCAAATCGAAGCTCGTGTCAAATCACAGAATTTGATTTGGTCTCTCTAAGGAAAATCTTTTTGGTACCCAAATTGAATCATTTACAGCACCTACTGAGAATTTAATATTTCTTACTCACCATTTTCATTTTACTTACTTCCGGTTTAATTCAATAGCGCTATAAATGAGATACTGGTGCCAACCGAGTGTTTTTCATTTATATTTTCAATCAGTCTCTATCCTTCAAAAATAATAAAAGAAGAGAAAATGAAAGGGGATGATGTTCACATTTTCAAAAACAACAAAACATTTAATAAATATGCGTTGCAACTTTCAACGGAGATAACTTTTGACTCGGGTATCGAAAGGACTATTATAATATATCAAATCGAAGCTCGTATCAAATTACACAAAATGATTTGGTCATTCTAAGAAAATATTTTCGGTACCCAAATTGAATCATTTACAGCACTTATTGAGGATTTAATGTTTTTGACGCACCATTTTCATTTTACTTACTTCCGGTTTAATTCAATTGCGCTATAAAAGAGATACTGATGCCAACCGAGGGTTTTTAATTTATATTTTCAATTAGTCTCTTTCCTTCAAAAATAATAAGAGAAGAGAAAATGAAAGGGGATGTTGTTCACATTTTCAAAAACAACAAAACATTTAATAAATATGCATTACAACTTTCAACGGAGATAACTTCTGACTCGGGTATCGAAACGACTATTATAATATATCAAATCGAACCTCGTATCCAATTACACAATATGATTTGGTCATTATATGGAAAATATTTTCGGTACCCAAATTGAATCATTTACAGCACTTAACGAGGATTTAATGTTTTTGACGAACCATTTTCATTTTACTTACTTCCGGTTTAATTAAATTGCGGTATAAATTAGATACTTGTGCCAACCGAGGGTTTTTCATTTACATTTTCAATCAGTCTCTCTCCTTCAAAAATAATAAGAGAAGAGACATTGAAAGGGGATGTTGCTCACATTTTCAAAAACAACAAAACATTTAATAAATGTGTTGCAACTTTCAACGGAGATAACTTTTGACTCGGGTATTGAAACGACTATTATAATATATCAAATCGAAGCTCGTGTCAAATCACAGAATTTGATTTGGTCTCTCTAAGGAAAATCTTTTTGGTATCCAACCTGAATCATTTACAGCACCTACTGAGAATTTAATATTTCTTACTCACCATTTTCATTTTACTTACTTCCGGTTTAATTCAATAGCGCTATAAATGAGATACTGGTGCCAACCGAGTGTTTTTCATTTATATTTTCAATCAGTCTCTATCCTTGAAAAATAATAAAAGAAGAGAAAATGAAAGGGGATGATGTTCACATTTTCAAAAACAACAAAACATTTAATAAATATGCGTTGCAACTTTCAACGGAGATAACTTTTGACTCGGGTATCGAAAGGACTATTATAATATATCAAATCGAAGCTCGTGTCAAATTACAGAATATGATTTGGTCTCTCTAAGGAAAATATTTTCGGTACCCAAATTGAATCATTTACAACTCCTACTGAGAATTTAATATTTCTTACTCACCATTTTCATTTTACTTACTTCCGAATTAATTCAATAGCGCTATAAATGAGATACTGGTGCCAACCGAGAGTGTTTCATTTATATTGTCAATTAGTCTCTATCCTTCAAAAATAATAAGAGAAGAGAAAATGAAAAGGGATGTTGTTCACATTTTCAAAAACACCAAAATATTTAATATATATGTGTTGCAACTTTCAACGGAGATAACTTTTGACTCGGGTATCGAAACGACTATTATAAACTATCAAATCGAAGCTCGTATCAAATTACACAATATTATTTGGTTAATCTCCCGAAAATATTTTCGGTACCCAAATTGAATCATTTACAACACCTACTGAGAATTTAATATTTCTTACTCACCATTTTCATTTTACTTACTTCCGGTTTAATTCAATAGCGTTATAAATGAGATACTGGTGCCAATCGAGGGTGTTTCATTTATATTGTCAATTAGTCTCTATCCTTCAAAAATAATAAGAGAAGAAAAAATGAAAGGGGATGTTGTTCATATTTTCAAAAAGAACAAAACATTTAATAAATATGCGTGGCAACTTTCAACGGAGATAACTTCTGACTCGGGTATCGAAACGACTATTATAATATATCAAATCGAAGCTCGTATCAAATTACACAAAATGATTTGGTCATTCTAAGGAAAATATTTTCGGTACCCAAATTGAATCATTTACAGCACTTATTGAGGATTTAATGTTTTTGACGCACCATTTTCATTTTACTTACTTCCGGTTTAATTCAATTGCGCTATAAATTAGATACTTGTGCTAACCGAGGGTTTTTCATTTACATTTTCAATCAGTCTCTATCCTTCAAAAATAATTGGAGAAGAGACATTGAAAGGGGATGTGGTTCACATTTTCAAAAACAACAAAACATTTAATAGATATGTTTTGCAACTTTCAATAGAGATAACTTTTGACTCGGATATCGAAACGACTATTATAATATATCAAATCGAAGCTCGTATCAAATTACACAATATTATTTGGTTAATCTCAGGAAAATATTTTCGGTACCCAAATTGAATCATTTACAGCACCTACTGAGAATTTAATATTTCTTACTCACCATTTTCATTTTACTTACTTCCGGTTTAATTCAATAGCGCTATAAATGAGATACTGGTGCCAACCGAGTGTTTTTCATTTATATTATAAATCAGTCTCTATCCTTCAAAAATAATAAAAGAAGAGAAAATGAAAGGGGATGATGTTCATATTTTCAAAAACAACAAAACATTTAATAAATATGCGTTGCAACTTTCAACGGATATAAGTTTTGACTCGTTTATCGAAAGGACTATTATAATATATCAAATCGAAGCTCGTGTCAAATCACAGAATTTGATTTGGTCTCTCTAAGGAAAATCTTTTCGGTACCCAAATTGAATCATTTACAGCACCTACTGAGAATTTAATATTTCTTACTCACCATTTTCATTTTACTTACTTCCGGTTTAATTCAATAGCGCTATAAATGAGATACTGGTGCCAACCGAGGGTTTTTCATTTATATTATAAATCAGTCTCTATCCTTCAAAAATAATAAAAGAAGAGAAAATGAAAGGGGATGATGTTCATATTTTCAAAAACAACAAAACATTTAATAAATATGCGTTGCAACTTTCAACGGATATAAGTTTTGACTCGTTTATCGAAAGGACTATTATAATATATCAAATCGAAGCTCGTGTCAAATCACAGAATTTGATTTGGTCTCTCTAAGGAAAATATTTTCGGTACCCAAATTGAATCATTTACAGCACCTACTCAGAATTTAATATTTCTTACTAATCTTTTTCATTTTACTTACTTCTTATTTAATTCAATAGCGCTATAAATGAGATACTGATGCCAACCGAGGGTTTTTCATTTATATTTTCAATTAGTCTCTATCCTTCAAAAATAATAAGAGAAGAGAAAATGAAAGGGGATGTTGTTCACATTTTCAAAAACAACAAAACATTTAATAAATATGCATTACAACTTTCAACGGAGATAACCTCTGACTCGGGTATCGAAATGACTATTATAATATATCAAATCGAAGCACGTATCAAATTACACAAAATGATTTGGTTATTCTAAGAAAAATAATTTCGGTACCCAAAATGAATCAATTACAGCACTTATCGAGGATTTAATGTTTTTGACGCACCATTTTCATTTTACTTACTTCCGATTTAATTCAATAGCGCTATAAATTAGATACTGGTGCCAACCGAGGGTTTTTCATTTACATTTTCAATCAGTCTCTATCCTTCAAAAATAATAAGAGAAGAGACATTGAAAGGGGATGTGGTTCACATTTTCAAAAACAACAAAACATTTAATAAATATGTGTTGCAACTTTCAACGGAGATAACTTTTGACTCGGGTATCGAAACGACTATTATAATATATCAAATCGAAGCTCGTGTCAAATCACAAAATTTGATTTGGTCTCTCTAAGGAAAATCTTTTCGGTACCCAAATTGAATCATTTACAGCACCTACTGAGAATTTAATATTTCTTACTCACCATTTTCATTTTACTTACTTCCGGTTTAATTCAATAGCGCTATAAATGAGATACTGGTGCCAACCGAGGGTTTTTCATTTATATTTTCAATCAGTCTCTATCCTTCAAAAATAATAAAAGAAGAGAAAATGAAAGGGGATGATGTTCACATTTTCAAAAACAACAAAACATTTAATAAATATGCGTTGCAACTTTCAACGGAGATAACTTTTGACTCGGGTATCGAAAGGACTATTATAATATATCAAATCGAAGCTCGTGTCAAATTACAGAATATGATTTGGTCTCTCTAAGGAAAATATTTTCGGTACCCAAATTGAATCATTTACAGCACCTACTGAGAATTTAATATTTCTTACTCACCATTTTCATTTTACTTACTTCCGGTTTAATTCAATAGCGCTATAAATGAGATACTGGCGCCAACCGAGGGTTTTTCATTTATATTTTCAATTAGTCTCTATCCTTCAATAATAATAATAGAAGAAAAAATGAAAGGGGATGTTGTTCACATTTTCAAAAAGAACAAAACATTTAATAAATATGTGTTGCAACTTTCAACGGAGATAACTTTTGACTCGGGTATCGAAACGACTATTATAATATATCAAATCGAAGCTCGTATCAAATTACACAATATAATTTCGTTAATCTCAGGAAAATATTTTCGGTAACCAAATTGAATCATTTACAGCACCTATTGAGAATTTAATATTTCTTACTCACCATTTTTATATTACTTACTTCCGGTTTAATTTAATAGCGCTATAAATGAGATACTGGTGCCAACCGAGGGTTTTTCATTTATATTTTCAATCAGTCTCTATCCTTCAAAAATAATTAGAGAAGAGACATTGAAAGGAGATGTTGCTCACATTTTCAAAAACAACAAAACATTTAATAAATATGTGTTGCAACTTTCAACGGAGATAACTTTTGACTCGGGTATCGAAACGACTATTATAATATATCAAATCGAAGTTCGTGTCAAATCACAGAATTTGATTTGGTCTCTCTAAGGAAAATCTTTTCGGTACCCAAATTGAATCATTTACCGCACCTACTGAGAATTTAATATTTCTTACTCACCATTTTCATTTTACTTACTTCCGGTTTAATTCAATAGCGCTATAAATGAGATACTGGTGCCAACCGAGGGTTTTTCATTTATATTTTCAATCAGTCTCTATCATTCAAAAATAATAAAAGAAGAGAAAATGAAAGGGGATGATGTTCACATTTTCAAAAACAACAAAACATTTAATAAATATGCGTTGCAACTTTCAACGGAGATAACTTTTGACTCGGGTATCGAAAGGACTATTATAATATATCAAATCGAAGCTCGTGTCAAATTACAGAATATGATTTGGTCTCTCTAAGGAAAATATTTTCAGTACCCAAATTGAATCCTTTACAGCACCTACTGAGAATTTAATATTTCTTACTCACCATTTTCATTTTACTTACTTCCAGTTTAATTCAATAGCGCTATAAATGAGATACTGATGCCAACCGAGGGTTTTTCATTTATATTTTCAATTAGTCTCTATCCTTCAATAATAATAAGAGAAGAGAAAATGAAAGGGGATGTTGTTCACATTTTCAAAAAGACCAAAACATTTAATAAATATATGTTGCAACTTTCAACGGAGATAACTTTTGACTCGGGTATCGAAACGACTATTATAATATATCAAATCGAAGCTCGTATCATATTACACAATATTATTTTGTCATTCTAAGGAAAATATTTTCGGTACCCAAATTGAATCATTTACAGCACTTATGGAGGATTTAATGTTTTTGACGCACCATTTTTATTTTACTTACTTCCAGTTTAATTCAATAGCGCTATAAATGAGATACTGATGCCAACCGAGGGTTTTTCATTTACATTTTCAATCAGTCTCTATCATTCAAAAATATTAAGAGAAGAGACATTGAAAGGGGATGTGGTTCACATTTTCAAAAACAACAAAACATTTAATAAATATGTGTTGCAACTTTCAACGGAGATAACTTTTGACTCGGGTATCGAAACGACTATTATAATATATCAAATCGAAGCTCGTGTAAAATCACAGAATTTGATTTGGTCTCTCTAAGGAAAATCTTTTCGGTACCCAAATTGAATCATTTACAGCACCTACTGAGAATTTAATATTTCTTACTCACCATTTTCATTTTACTTACTTCCGGTTTAATTCAATAGCGCTATAAATGAGATACTGGTGCCAACCAAGGGTTTTTCATTTATATTTTCAATCAGTCTCTATCCTTCAAAAATAATAAAAGAAGAGAAAATGAAAGGGGATGATGTTCACATTTTCAAAACAACAAAACATTTAATAAATATGCGTTGCAACTTTCAACGGAGATAACTTTTGACTCGGGTATCGAAAGGACTATTATAATATATCAAATCGAACCTCGTGTCAAATTACAGAATATGATTTGGTCTCTCTAAGGAAAATATTTTCGGTACCAAAATTGAATCATTTACAGCACCTACTGAGAATTTAATATTTCTTACTCACCATTTTCATTTTACTTACTTCCGGTTTAATTCAATAGCGCTATAAATGAGATACTGGCGCCAACCGAGGGTTTTTCATTTATATTTTCAATTAGTCTCTATCCTTCAATAATAATAATAGAAGAAAAAATGAAAGGGGATGTTGTTCACATTTTCAAAAAGAACAAAACATTTAATAAATATGTGTTGCAACTTTCAACGGAGATAACTTTTGACTCGGGTATCGAAACGACTATTATAATATATCAAATCGAAGCTCGTATCAAATTACACAATATAATTTGGTTAATCTCAGGAAAATATTTTCGGTACCCAAATTGAATCATTTACAGCACCTATTGAGAATTTAATATTTCTTACTCACCATTTTTATATTACTTACTTCCGGTTTAATTTAATAGCGCTATAAATGAGATACTGGTGCCAACCGAGGTTTTTTCATTTATATTTTCAATCAGTCTCTATCCTTCAAAAATAATTAGAGAAGAGACATTGAAAGGAGATGTTGCTCACATTTTCAAAAACAACAAAACATTTAATAAATATGCGTTGCAACTTTCAACGGATATAACTTTTGAATCGGGTATCGAAACGACTATTATAATATATCAAATCGAAGCTCGTGTCAAATCACAGAATTTGATTTGGTCTCTCTAAGGAAAATCTTTTCGGTACCCAAATTGAATCATTTACAGCACCTACTGAGAATTTAATATTTCTTACTCACCATTTTCATTTTACTTACTTCCGGTTTAATTCAATAGCGCTATAAATGAGATACTGGTGCCAACCGAGGGTTTTTCATTTATATTTTCAATCAGTCTCTATCCTTCGAAAATAATAAAAGAAGAGAAAATGAAAGGGGATGATGTTCACATTTTCAAAACAACAAAACATTTAATAAATATGCGTTGCAACTTTCAACGGAGATAACTTTTGACTCGGGTATCGAAAGGACTATTATAATATATCAAATCGAAGCTCGTGTCAAATTACAGAATATGATTTGGTCTCTCTAAGGAAAATATTTTCGGTACCAAAATTGAATCATTTACAGCACCTACTGAGAATTTAATATTTCTTACTCACCATTTTCATTTTACTTACTTCCGGTTTAATTCAATAGCGCTATAAATGAGATACTGGCGCCAACCGAGGGTTTTTCATTTATATTTTCAATTAGTCTCTATCCTTCAATAATAATAATAGAAGAAAAAATGAAAGGGGATGTTGTTCACATTTTCAAAAAGAACAAAACATTTAATAAATATGTGTTGCAACTTTCAACGGAGATAACTTTTGACTCGGGTATCGAAACGAATATTATAATATATCAAATCGAAGCTCGTATCAAATTACACAATATAATTTGGTTAATCTCAGGAAAATATTTTCGGTACCCAAATTGAATCATTTACAGCACGTATTGAGAATTTAATATTTCTTACTCACCATTTTTATATTACTTACTTCCGGTTTAATTTAATAGCGCTATAAATGAGATACTGGTGCCAACCGAGGTTTTTTCATTTATATTTTCAATCAGTCTCTATCCTTCAAAAATAATTAGAGAAGAGACATTGAAAGGAGATGTTGCTCACATTTTCAAAAACAACAAAACATTTAATAAATATGTGTTGCAACTTTCAACGGAGATAACTTTTGACTCGGGTATCGAAACGACTATTATAATATATCAAATCGAAGTTCGTGTCAAATCACAGAATTTGATTTGGTCTCTCTAAGGAAAATCTTTTCGGTACCCAAATTGAATCATTTACAGCACCTACTGAGAATTTAATATTTCTTACTCACCATTTTCATTTTACTTACTTCCGGTTTAATTCAATAGCGCTATAAATGAGATACTGGTGCCAACCGAGGGTTTTTCATTTATATTTTCAATCAGTCTCTATCATTCAAAAATAAAAAAAGAAGAGAAAATGAAAGGGGATGATGTTCACATTTTCAAAAACAACAAAACATTTAATAAATATGCGTTGCAACTTTCAACGGAGATAACTTTTGACTCGGGTATCGAAAGGACTATTATAATATATCAAATCGAAGCTCGTGTCAAATTACAGAATATGATTTGGTCTCTCTAAGGAAAATATTTTCAGTACCCAAATTGAATCCTTTACAGCACCTACTGAGAATTTAATATTTCTTACTCACCATTTTCATTTTACTTACTTCCAGTTTAATTCAATAGCGCTATAAATGAGATACTGATGCCAACCGAGGGTTTTTCATTTATATTTTCAATTAGTCTCTATCCTTCAATAATAATAAGAGAAGAGAAAATGAAAGGGGATGTTGTTCACATTTTCAAAAAGAACAAAACATTTAATAAATATGTGTTGCAACTTTCAACGGAGATAACTTTTGACTCGGGTATCGAAACGACTATTATAATATATCAAATCGAAGCTCGTATCATATTACACAATATTATTTGGTCATTCTAAGGAAAATATTTTCGGTACCCAAATTGAATCATTTACAGCACTTATGGAGGATTTAATGTTTTTGACGCACCATTTTTATTTTACTTCCAGTTTAATTCAATAGCTCTATAAATGAGATACTGGTGCCAACCGAGGGTTTTTCATTTACATTTTCAATCAGTCTCTATCCTTCAAAAATATTAAGAGAAGAGACATTGAAAGGGGATGTGGTTCACATTTTCAAAAACAACAAAACATTTAATAAATATGTGTTGCAACTTTCAACGGAGATAACTTTTGACTCGGGTATCGAAACGAATATTATAATATATCAAATCGAAGCTCGTGTCAAATCACAGAATTTGATTTGGTCTCTCTAAGGAAAATCTTTTCGGTACCCAAATTCAATCATTTACAGCACCTATTGAAAATTTAATATTTCTTACTCACCATTTTCATTTTACTTACTTCCGGTTTAATTCAATAGCGCAATAAATGAGATACTGGTTCCAACCGAGGGTTTTTCATTTATATTTTCAATCAATCTCTATCCTTCAAAAATAATAAAAGAAGAGAAAATGAAAGGGGATGATGTTCACATTTTCAAAAACAACAAAACATTTAATAAATATGCGTTGCAACTTTCAACGGAGATAACTTTTGACTCGGGTATCGAAAAGACTATTATAATATACCAAATCGAAGCACGTGTCAAATTACAGAATATGATTTGGTCTCTCTAAGGAAAATATTTTCGGTACCCAATTTGAATCATTTACAGCACCTACTCAGAATTTAATATTTCTTACTCATCTTTTTCATTTTACTTACTTCTTATTTAATTCAATAGCGCTATAAATGAGATACTGATGCCAACCGAGGGTTTTTCATTTATATTTTCAATTAGTCTCTATCCTTCAAAAATAATAAGAGAAGAGAAAATGAAAGGGGATGTTGTTCACATTTTCAAAAACAACAAAACATTTAATAAATATGCATTACAACTTTCAACGGAGATAACCTCTGACTCGGGTATCGAAATGACTATTATAATATATCAAATCGAAGCTCGTATCAAATTACACAAAATGATTTGGTCATTCTAAGAAAAATAATTTCGGTACCCAAATTGAATCAATTACAGCACTTATCGAGGATTTAATGTTTCTGACTCACCATTTTCATTTTACTTACTTCCGGTTTAATTCAATAGCGCTCTAAATTAGATACTTGTGCCAACCGAGGGTTTTTCATTTACATTTTCAATCAGTCTCTATCCTTCAAAAATAATAAGAGAAGAGACATTGAAAGGGGATGTGGTTCACATTTTCAAAAACAACAAAACATTTAATAAATATGTGTTACAACTTTCAACGGAGATAACTTTTGACTCGGGTATTGAAACGACTATTATAATATATCAAATCGAAGCTCGTGTCAAATCACAGAATTTGATTTGGTCTCTCTAAGGAAAATCTTTTCGGTACCCAAATTCAATCATTTACAGCACCTATTGAAAATTTAATATTTCTTACTCACCATTTTTATTTTACTTACTTCCGGTTTAATTCAATAGCGCTATAAATGAGATACTGGTGCCAACCGAGGGTTTTTCATTTATATTTTCAATCAGTCTCTATCCTTCAAAAATAATAAGAGAAGAGACATTGAAAGGGGATGTTGCTCACATTTTCAAAAACAACAAAACATTTAATAAATATGTGTTGCAACTTTCAACGGAGATAACTTTTGACTCGGGTATCGAAACGACTATTATAATATATCAAATTGAAGTTCGTGTCAAATCACAGAATTTGATTTGGTCTCTCTAAGGAAAATCTTTTCGGTACCCAAATTCAATCATTTACAGCACCTATTGAAAATTTAATATTTCTTACTCACCATTTTCATTTTACTTACTTCCGGTTTAATTCAATAGCGCAATAAATGAGATACTGGTGCCAACCGAGGGTTTTTCATTTATATTTTCAATCAGTCTCTATCCTTCAAAAATAATAGAAGAAGAGAAAATGAAAGGGGATGATGTTCACATTTTCAAAAACAACAAAACATTTAATAAATATGCGTTGCAACTTTCAACGGAGATAACTTTTGACTCGGGTATCGAAAAGACTATTATAATATACCAAATCGAAGCACGTGTCAAATTACAGAATATGATTTGGTCTCTCTAAGGAAAATATTTTCGGTACCCAATTTGAATCATTTACAGCACCTACTCAGAATTTAATATTTCTTACTCATCTTTTTCATTTTACTTACTTCTTATTTAATTCAATAGCGCTATAAATGAGATACTGATGCCAACCGAGGGTTTTTCATTTATATTTTCAATTAGTCTCTATCCTTCAAAAATAATAAGAGAAGAGAAAATGAAAGGGGATGTTGTTCACATTTTCAAAAACAACAAAACATTTAATAAATATGCATTACAACTTTCAACGGAGATAACCTCTGACTCGGGTATCGAAATGACTATTATAATATATCAAATCGAAGCTCGTATCAAATTACACAAAATGATTTGGTCATTCTAAGAAAAATAATTTCGGTACCCAAATTGAATCAATTACAGCACTTATCGAGGATTTAATGTTTTTGACTCACCATTTTCATTTTACTTACTTCCGGTTTAATTCAATAGCGCTATAAATTAGATACTTGTGCCAACCGAGGGTTTTTCATTTACATTTTCAATCAGTCTCTATCCTTCAAAAATAATAAGAGAAGAGACATTGAAAGGGGATGTGGTTCACATTTTCAAAAACAACAAAACATTTAATAAATATGTGTTACAACTTTCAACGGAGATAACTTTTGACTCGGGTATTGAAACGACTATTATAATATATCAAATCGAAGCTCGTGTCAAATCACAGAATTTGATTTGGTCTCTCTAAGGAAAATCTTTTCGGTACCCAAATTCAATCATTTACAGCACCTATTGAAAATTTAATATTTCTTACTCACCATTTTCATTTTACTTACTTCCGGTTTAATTCAATAGCGCTATAAATGAGATACTGGTGCCAACCGAGGGTTTTTCATTTATATTTTCAATCAGTCTCTATCCTTCAAAAATAATAAGAGAAGAGACATTGAAAGGGGATGTTGCTCACATTTTCAAAAACAACAAAACATTTAATAAATATGTGTTGCAACTTTCAACGGAGATAACTTTTGACTCGGGTATCGAAACGACTATTATAATATATCAAATTGAAGTTCGTGTCAAATCATAGAATTTGATTTGGTCTCTCTAAGGAAAATCTTTTCGGTACCCAAATTGAATCATTTACAGCACCTACTGAGAATTTAATATTTCTTACTCACCATTTTCATTTTACTTACTTCCGGTTTAATTCAATAGCGCTATAAATGAGATACTGGTGCCAACCGAGGGTTTTTCATTTATATTTTCAATCAGTCTCTATCCTTCAAAAATAATAAAAGAAGAGAAAATGAAAGGGGATGATGTTCACATTTTCAAAAACAACAAAACATTTAATAAATATGCATTGTAACTTTCAACGGAGATAACTTTTGACTCGGGTATCGAAAGTACTATTATAATATACCAAATCGAAGCACATGTCAAATTACAGAATATGATTTGGTCTCTCTAAGGAAAATATTTTCGGTACCCAAATTGAATCATTTACAGCACCTACTCAGAATTTAATATTTCTTACTCATCTTTTTCATTTTACTTACTTCTTATTTAATTCAATAGCGCTATAAATGAGATACTGATGCCAACCGAGGGTTTTTCATTTATATTTTCAATTAGTCTCTATCCTTCAAAAATAATAAGAGAAGAGAAAATGAAAGGGGATGTTGTTCACATTTTCAAAAACAACAAAACATTTAATAAATATGCATTACAACTTTCAACGGAGATAACCTCTGACTCGGGTATCGAAATGACTATTATAATATATCAAATCGAAGCTCGTATCAAATTACACAAAATGATTTGGTCATTCTAAGAAAAATAATTTCGGTACCCAAATTGAATCAATTACAGCACTTATCGAGGATTTAATGTTTTTGACTCACCATTTTCATTTTACTTACTTCCGGTTTAATTCAATAGCGCTATAAATTAGATACTTGTGCCAACCGAGGGTTTTTCATTTACATTTTCAATCAGTCTCTATCCTTCAAAAATAATAAGAGAAGAGACATTGAAAGGGGATGTGGTTCACATTTTCAAAAACAACAAAACATTTAATAAATATGTGTTACAACTTTCAACGGAGATAACTTTTGACTCGGGTATTGAAACGACTATTATAATATATCAAATCGAAGCTCGTGTCAAATCACAGAATTTGATTTGGTCTCTCTAAGGAAAATCTTTTCGGTACCCAAATTCAATCATTTACAGCACCTATTGAAAATTTAATATTTCTTACTCACCATTTTCATTTTACTTACTTCCGGTTTAATTCAATAGCGCTATAAATGAGATACTGGTGCCAACCGAGGGTTTTTCATTTATATTTTCAATCAGTCTCTATCCTTCAAAAATAATAAGAGAAGAGACATTGAAAGGGGATGTTGCTCACATTTTCAAAAACAACAAAACATTTAATAAATATGTGTTGCAACTTTCAACGGAGATAACTTTTGACTCGGGTATCGAAACGACTATTATAATATATCAAATTGAAGTTCGTGTCAAATCATAGAATTTGATTTGGTCTCTCTAAGGAAAATCTTTTCGGTACCCAAATTGAATCATTTACAGCACCTACTGAGAATTTAATATTTCTTACTCACCATTTTCATTTTACTTACTTCCGGTTTAATTCAATAGCGCTATAAATGAGATACTGGTGCCAACCGAGGGTTTTTCATTTATATTTTCAATCAGTCTCTATCCTTCAAAAATAATAAAAGAAGAGAAAATGAAAGGGGATGATGTTCACATTTTCAAAAACAACAAAACATTTAATAAATATGCATTGTAACTTTCAACGGAGATAACTTTTGACTCGGGTATCGAAAGTACTATTATAATATACCAAATCGAAGCACATGTCAAATTACAGAATATGATTTGGTCTCTCTAAGGAAAATATTTTCGGTACCCAAATTGAATCATTTACAGCACCTACTCAGAATTTAATATTTCTTACTCATCTTTTTCATTTTACTTACTTCTTATTTAATTCAATAGCGCTATAAATGAGATACTGATGCCAACCGAGGGTTTTTCATTTATATTTTCAATTAGTCTCTATCCTTCAAAAATAATAAGAGAAGAGAAAATGAAAGGGGATGTTGTTCACATTTTCAAAAACAACAAAACATTTAATAAATATGCATTACAACTTTCAAC
The DNA here is from genome assembly GCA_037013495.1 of Hippophae tibetana. Classification (NCBI taxonomy): domain Eukaryota; kingdom Viridiplantae; phylum Streptophyta; class Magnoliopsida; order Rosales; family Elaeagnaceae; genus Hippophae; species Hippophae tibetana. The sequence continues at coordinate 45,755,116 of CM072812.1, read as the reverse complement.
GGAGATAACCTCTGACTCGGGTATCGAAATGACTATTATAATATATCAAATCGAAGCTCGTATCAAATTACACAAAATGATTTGGTCATTCTAAGAAAAATAATTTCGGTACCCAAATTGAATCAATTACAGCACTTATCGAGGAATTAATGTTTTTGACGCACCATTTTCATTTTACTTACTTCCGATTTAATTCAATAGCGCTATAAATTAGATACTTGTGCCAACCGAGGGTTTTTCATTTACATTTTCAATCAGTCTCTATCCTTCAAAAATAATAAGAGAAGAGACATTGAAAGGGGATGTGGTTCACATTTTCAAAAACAACAAAACATTTAATAAATATGTGTTGCAACTTTCAACGGAGATAACTTTTGACTCGGGTATCGAAACGACTATTATAATATATCAAATCGAAGCTCGTGTCAAATCACAGAATTTGATTTGGTCTCTCTAAGGAAAATCTTTTCGGTACCCAAATTGAATCATTTACAGCACCTACTGAGAATTTAATATTTCTTACTCACCATTTTTATTTTACTTACTTCCGGTTTAATTCAATAGCGCTATAAATGAGATACTGGTGCCAACCGAGGGTTTTTCATTTATATTTTCAATCAGTCTCTATCCTTCAAAAATAATAAAAGAAGAGAAAATGAAAGGGGATGATGTTCACATTTTCAAAAACAACAAAACATTTAATAAATATGCGTTGCAACTTTCAACGGAGATAACTTTTGACTCGGGTATCGAAAGGACTATTATAATATATCAAATCGAAGCTCGTGTCAAATTACAGAATATGATTTGGTCTCTCTAAGGAAAATATTTTCGGTACCCAAATTGAATCATTTACAGCACCTACTGAGAATTTAATATTTCTTACTCACCATTTTCATTTTACTTACTTCCGGTTTAATTCAATAGCGCTATAAATGAGATACTGGCGCCAACCGAGGGTTTTTCATTTATATTTTCAATTAGTCTCTATCCTTCAATAATAATAATAGAAGAAAAAATGAAAGGGGATGTTGTTCACATTTTCAAAAAGAACAAAACATTTAATAAATATGTGTTGCAACTTTCAACGGAGATAACTTTTGACTCGGGTATCGAAACGACTATTATAATATATCAAATCGAAGCTCGTATCAAATTACACAATATAATTTGGTTAATCTCAGGAAAATATTTTCGGTACCCAAATTGAATCATTTACAGCACCTATTGAGAATTTAATATTTCTTACTCACCATTTTTATATTACTTACTTCCGGTTTAATTTAATAGCGCTATAAATGAGATACTGGTGCCAACCGAGGTTTTTTCATTTATATTTTCAATCAGTCTCTATCCTTCAAAAATAATTAGAGAAGAGACATTGAAAGGAGATGTTGCTCACATTTTCAAAAACAACAAAACATTTAATAAATATGCGTTGCAACTTTCAACGGATATAACTTTTGAATCGGGTATCGAAACGACTATTATAATATATCAAATCGAAGCTCGTGTCAAATCACAGAATTTGATTTGGTCTCTCTAAGGAAAATCTTTTCGGTACCCAAATTGAATCATTTACAGCACCTACTGAGAATTTAATATTTCTTACTCACCATTTTCATTTTACTTACTTCCGGTTTAATTCAATAGCGCTATAAATGAGATACTGGTGCCAACCGAGGGTTTTTCATTTATATTTTCAATCAGTCTCTATCCTTCAAAAATAATAAAAGAAGAGAAAATGAAAGGGGATGATGTTCACATTTTCAAAAACAACAAAACATTTAATAAATATGCATTGTAACTTTCAACGGAGATAACTTTTGACTCGGGTATCGAAAGTACTATTATAATATACCAAATCGAAGCACGTGTCAAATTACAGAATATGATTTGGTCTCTCTAAGGAAAATATTTTCGGTACCCAAATTGAATCATTTACAGCACCTACTCAGAATTTAATATTTCTTACTCATCTTTTTCATTTTACTTACTTCTTATTTAATTCAATAGCGCTATAAATAAGATACTGATGCCAACCGAGGGTTTTTCATTTATATTTTCAATTAGTCTCTATCCTTCAAAAATAATAAGAGAAGAGAAAATGAAAGGGGATGTTGTTCACATTTTCAAAAACAACAAAACATTTAATAAATATGCATTACAACTTTCAACGGAGATAACCTCTGACTCGGGTATCGAAATGACTATTATAATATATCAAATCGAAGCTCGTATCAAATTACACAAAATGATTTGGTCATTCTAAGAAAAATAATTTCGGTACCCAAATTGAATCAATTACAGCACTTATCGAGGATTTAATGTTTTTGACGCACCATTTTCATTTTACTTACTTCCGATTTAATTCAATAGCGCTATAAATTAGATACTTGTGCCAACCGAGGGTTTTTCATTTACATTTTCAATCAGTCTCTATCCTTCAAAAATAATAAGAGAAGAGACATTGAAAGGGGATGTGGTTCACATTTTCAAAAACAACAAAACATTTAATAAATATGTGTTGCAACTTTCAACGGAGATAACTTTTGACTCGGGTATCGAAACGACTATTATAATATATCAAATCGAAGCTCGTGTCAAATCACAGAATTTGATTTGGTCTCTCTAAGGAAAATCTTTTCGGTACCCAAATTGAATCATTTACAGCACCTACTGAGAATTTAATATTTCTTACTCACCATTTTCATTTTACTTACTTCCGGTTTAATTCAATAGCGCTATAAATGAGATACTGGTGCCAACCGAGGGTTTTTCATTTATATTTTCAATCAGTCTCTATCCTTCAAAAATAATAAAAGAAGAGAAAATGAAAGGGGATGATGTTCACATTTTCAAAAACAACAAAACATTTAATAAATATGCGTTGCAACTTTCAACGGAGATAACTTTTGACTCGGGTATCGAAAGGACTATTATAATATATCAAATCGAAGCTCGTGTCAAATTACAGAATATGATTTGGTCTCTCTAAGGAAAATATTTTCGGTACCCAAATTGAATCATTTACAGCACCTACTGAGAATTTAATATTTCTTACTCACCATTTTCATTTTACTTACTTCCGGTTTAATTCAATAGCGCTATAAATGAGATACTGGCGCCAACCGAGGGTTTTTCATTTATATTTTCAATTAGTCTCTATCCGTCAATAATAATAATAGAAGAAAAAATGAAAGGGGATGTTGTTCACATTTTCAAAAAGAACAAAACATTTAATAAATATGTGTTGCAACTTTCAACGGAGATAACTTTTGACTCGGGTATCGAAACGACTATTATAATATATCAAATCGAAGCTCGTATCAAATTACACAAAATGATTTGGTCATTCTAAGAAAAATAATTTCGGTACCCAAATTGAATCAATTACAGCACTTATCGAGGATTTAATGTTTTTGACTCACCATTTTCATTTTACTTACTTCCGGTTTAATTCAATAGCGCTATAAATTAGATACTTGTGCCAACCGAGGGTTTTTCATTTACATTTTCAATCAGTCTCTATCCTTCAAAAATAATAATAGAAGAGACATTGAAAGGGGATGTGGTTCACATTTTCAAAAACAACAAAACATTTAATAAATATGTGTTGCAACTTTCAACGGAGATAACTTTTGACTCGGGTATCGAAACGACTATTATAATATATCAAATCGAAGCTCGTGTCAAATCACAGAATTTGATTTGGTCTCTCTAAGGAAAATCTTTTCGGTACCCAAATTGAATCATTTACAGCACCTACTGAGAATTTAATATTTCTTACTCACCATTTTCATTTTACTTACTTCCGGTTTAATTCAATAGCGCTATAAATGAGATACTGGTGCCAACCGAGGGTTTTTCATTTATATTTTCAATCAGTCTCTATCCTTCAAAAATAATAAAAGAAGAGAAAATGAAAGGGGATGATGTTCACATTTTCAAAAACAACAAAACATTTAATAAATATGCGTTGCAACTTTCAACGGAGATAACTTTTGACTCGGGTATCGAAAGGACTATTATAATATATCAAATCGAAGCTCGTGTCAAATTACAGAATATGATTTGGTCTCTCTAAGGAAAATATTTTCGGTACCCAAATTGAATCATTTACAGCACCTACTGAGAATTTAATATTTCTTACTCACCATTTTCATTTTACTTACTTCCGGTTTAATTCAATAGCGCTATAAATGAGATACTGGCGCCAACCGAGGGTTTTTCATTTATATTTTCAATTAGTCTCTATCCGTCAATAATAATAATAGAAGAAAAAATGAAAGGGGATGTTGTTCACATTTTCAAAAAGAACAAAACATTTAATAAATATGTGTTGCAACTTTCAACGGAGATAACTTTTGACTCGGGTATCGAAACGACTATTATAATATATCAAATCGAAGCTCGTATCAAATTACACAAAATGATTTGGTCATTCTAAGAAAAATAATTTCGGTACCCAAAGTGAATCAATTACAGCACTTATCGAGGATTTAATGTTTTTGACTCACCATTTTCATTTTACTTACTTCCGGTTTAATTCAACAGCGTTATAAATTAGATACTTGTGCCAACCGAGGGTTTTTCATTTACATTTTCAATCAGTCTCTATCCTTCAAAAATAATAAGAGAAGAGACATTGAAAGGGGATGTGGTTCACATTTTCAAAAACAACAAAACATTTAATAAATATGTGTTGCAACTTTCAACGGAGATAACTTTTGACTCGGGTATCGAAACGACTATTATAATATATCAAATCGAAGCTCGTGTCAAATCACAGAATTTGATTTGGTCTCTCTAAGGAAAATCTTTTCGGTACCCAAATTGAATCATTTACAGCACCTACTGAGAATTTAATATTTCTTACTCACCATTTTCATTTTACTTACTTCCGGTTTAATTCAATAGCGCTATAAATGAGATACTGGTGCCAACCGAGGGTTTTTCATTTGTATTTTCAATGAGTCTCTATACTTCAAAAATAATAAAAGAAGAGAAAATGAAAGGGGATGATGTTCACATTTTCAAAAACAACAAAACATTTAATAAATATGCGTTGCAACTTTCAACGGAGATAACTTTTGACTCGGGTATCGAAAGGACTATTATAATATATCAAATCGAAGCTCGTGTCAAATTACAGAATATGATTTGGTCTCTCTAAGGAAAATATTTTCGGTACCCAAATTGAATCATTTACAGCACCTACTGAGAATTTAATATTTCTTACTCACCATTTTCATTTTACTTACTTCCGGTTTAATTCAATAGCGCTATAAATGAGATACTGGCGCCAACCGAGGGTTTTTCATTTATATTTTCAATTAGTCTCTATCCTTCAATAATAATAATAGAAGAAAAAATGAAAGGGGATGTTGTTCACATTTTCAAAAAGAACAAAACATTTAATAAATATGTGTTGCAACTTTCAACGGAGATAACTTTTGACTCGGGTATCGAAACGACTATTATAATATATCAAGTCGAAGCTCGTATCAAATTACACAAAATGATTTGGTCATTCTAAGAAAAATAATTTCGGTACCCAAATTGAATCAATTACAGCACTTATCGAGGATTTAATGTTTTTGACTCACCATTTTCATTTTACTTACTTCCGGTTTAATTCAATAGCGCTATAAATGAGATACTGGCGCCAACCGAGGGTTTTTCATTTATATTTTCAATTAGTCTCTATCCTTCAATAATAATAATAGAAGAAAAAATGAAAGGGGATGTTGTTCACATTTTCAAAAAGAACAAAACATTTAATAAATATGTGTTGCAACTTTAAACGGAGATAACTTTTGACTCGGGTATCGAAACGACTATTATAATATATCAAATCGAAGCTCGTATCAAATTACACAATATAATTTGGTTAATCTCAGGAAAATATTTTCGGTACCCAAATTGAATCATTTACAGCACCTATTGAGAATTTAATATTTCTTACTCACCATTTTTATATTACTTACTTCCGGTTTAATTTAATAGCGCTATAAATGAGATACTGGTGCCAACCAAGGGTTTTTCATTTATATTTTCAATCAGTCTCTATCCTTCAAAAATAATTAGAGAAGAGACATTGAAAGGAGATGTTGCTCACATTTTCAAAAACAACAAAACATTTAATAAATATGTGTTGCAACTTTCAACGGAGATAACTTTTGACTCGGGTATCGAAACGACTATTATAATATATCAAATCGAAGTTCGTGTCAAATCACAGAATTTGATTTGGTCTCTCTAAGGAAAATCTTTTCTGTACCCAAATTGAATCATTTACAGCACCTACTGAGAATTTAATATTTCTTACTCACCATTTTCATTTTACTTACTTCCGGTTTAATTCAATAGCGCTATAAATGAGATACTGGTGCCAACCGAGGGTTTTTCATTTATATTTTCAATCAGTCTCTATCCTTCAAAAATAATAAAAGAAGAGAAAATGAAAGGGGATGATGTTCACATTTTCAAAAACAACAAAACATTTAATAAATATGCATTGTAACTTTCAACGGAGATAACTTTTGACTCGGGTATCGAAAGTACTATTATAATATACCAAATCGAAGCACGTGTCAAATTACAGAATATGATTTGGTCTCTCTAAGGAAAATATTTTCGGTACCCAAATTGAATCATTTACAGCACCTACTCAGAATTTAATATTTCTTACTCATCTTTTTCATTTTACTTACTTCTTATTTAATTCAATAGCGCTATAAATAAGATACTGATGCCAACCGAGGGTTTTTCATTTATATTTTCAATTAGTCTCTATCCTTCAAAAATAATAAGAGAAGAGAAAATGAAAGGGGATGTTGTTCACATTTTCAAAAACAACAAAACATTTAATAAATATGCATTACAACTTTCAACGGAGATAACCTCTGACTCGGGTATCGAAATGACTATTATAATATATCAAATCGAAGCTCGTATCAAATTACACAAAATGATTTGGTCATTCTAAGAAAAATAATTTCGGTACCCAAATTGAATCAATTACAGCACTTATCGAGGATTTAATGTTTTTGACGCACCATTTTCATTTTACTTACTTCCGATTTAATTCAATAGCGCTATAAATTAGATACTTGTGCCAACCGAGGGTTTTTCATTTACATTTTCAATCAGTCTCTATCCTTCAAAAATAATAAGAGAAGAGACATTGAAAGGGGATGTGGTTTTTATTTTCAAAAACAACAAAACATTTAATAAATATGTGTTGCAACTTTCAACGGAGATAACTTTTGACTCGGGTATCGAAACGACTATTATAATATATCAAATCGAAGCTCGTGTCAAATCACAGAATTTGATTTGGTCTCTCTAAGGAAAATCTTTTCGGTACCCAAATTGAATCATTTACAGCACCTACTGAGAATTTAATATTTCTTACTCACCATTTTCATTTTACTTACTTCCGGTTTAATTCAATAGCGCTATAAATGAGATACTGGTGCCAACCGAGGGTTTTTCATTTATATTTTCAATCAGTCTCTATCCTTCAAAAATAATAAAAGAAGAGAAAATGAAAGGGGATGATGTTCACATTTTCAAAAACAACAAAACATTTAATAAATATGCGTTGCAACTTTCAACGGAGATAACTTTTGACTCGGGTATCGAAAGGACTATTATAATATATCAAATCGAAGCTCGTGTCAAATTACAGAATATGATTTGGTCTCTCTAAGGAAAATATTTTCGGTACCCAAATTGAATCATTTACAGCACCTACTGAGAATTTAATATTTCTTACTCACCATTTTCATTTTACTTACTTCCGGTTTAATTCAATAGCGCTATAAATGAGATACTGGCGCCAACCGAGGGTTTTTCATTTATATTTTCAATTAGTCTCTATCCGTCAATAATAATAATAGAAGAAAAAATGAAAGGGGATGTTGTTCACATTTTCAAAAAGAACAAAACATTTAATAAATATGTGTTGCAACTTTCAACGGAGATAACTTTTGACTCGGGTATCGAAACGACTATTATAATATATCAAATCGAAGCTCGTATCAAATTACACAAAATGATTTGGTCATTCTAAGAAAAATAATTTCGGTACCCAAATTGAATCAATTACAGCACTTATCGAGGATTTAATGTTTTTGACTCACCATTTTCATTTTACTTACTTCCGGTTTAATTCAATAGCGTTATAAATTAGATACTTGTGCCAACCGAGGGTTTTTCATTTACATTTTCAATCAGTCTCTATCCTTCAAAAATAATAAGAGAAGAGACATTGAAAGGGGATGTGGTTCACATTTTCAAAAACAACAAAACATTTAATAAATATGTGTTATAACTTTCAACGGAGATAACTTTTGACTCGGGTATTGAAACGACTATTATAATATATCAAATCGAAGCTCGTGTCAAATCACAGAATTTGATTTGGTCTCTCTAAGGAAAATATTTTCGGTACCCAAATTGAATCATTTACAGCACTTATCGAGGATTTAATGTTTTTGACTCACCATTTTCATTTTACTTACTTCCGGTTTAATTCAATAGCGCTATAAATGAGATACTGGTGCCAACCGAGGGTTTTTCATTTATATTTTCAATCAGTCTCTATCCTTCAAAAATAATAAGAGAAGAGACATTGAAAGGGGATGTTGCTCACATTTTCAAAAACAACAAAACATTTAATAAATATGTGTTGCAACTTTCAACGGAGATAACTTTTGACTCGGGTATCGAAACGACTATTATAATATATCAAATCGAAGTTCGTGTCAAATCACAGAATTTGATTTGGTCTCTCTAAGGAAAATCTTTTCGGTACCCAAATTGAATCATTTACAGCACCTACTGATAATTTAATATTTCTTACTCACCATTTTCATTTTACTTACTTCCGGTTTAATTCAATAGCGCTATAAATGAGATACTGGTGCCAACCGAGGGTTTTTCATTTATATTTTCAATCAGTCTCTATCCTTCAAAAATAATAAAAAAAGAGAAAATGAAAGGGGATGATGTTCACATTTTCAAAAACAACAAAACATTTAATAAATATGCATTGTAACTTTCAACGGAGATAACTTTTGACTCGGGTATCGAAAGTACTATTATAATATACCAAATCGAAGCACGTGTCAAATTACAGAATATGATTTGGTCTCTCTAAGGAAAATATTTTCGGTACCCAAATTGAATCATTTACAGCACCTACTCAGAATTTAATATTTCTTACTCATCTTTTTCATTTTACTTACTTCTTATTTAATTCAATAGCGCTATAAATGAGATACTGATGCCAACCGAGTGTTTTTCATTTATATTTTCAATTAGTCTCTATCCTTCAAAAATAATAAGAGAAGAGAAAATGAAAGGGGATGTTGTTCACATTTTTAAAAACAACAAAACATTTAATAAATATGCATTACAACTTTCAACGGAGATAACCTCTGACTCGGGTATCGAAATGACTATTATAATATATCAAATCGAAGCTCGTATCAAATTACACAAAATGATTTGGTCATTCTAAGAAAAATAATTTCGGTACCCAAATTGAATCAATTACAGCACTTATCGAGGATTTAATGTTTTTGACGCACCATTTTCATTTTACTTACTTCCGATTTAATTCAATAGCGCTATAAATTAGATACTTGTGCCAACCGAGGGTTTTTCATTTACATTTTCAATCAGTCTCTATCCTTCAAAAATAATAAGAGAAGAGACATTGAAAGGGGATGTGGTTCACATTTTCAAAAACAACAAAACATTTAATAAATATGTGTTGCAACTTTCAACGGAGATAACTTTTGACTCGGGTATCGAAACGACTATTATAATATATCAAATCGAAGCTCGTGTCAAATCACAGAATTTGATTTGGTATCTCTAAGGAAAATCTTTTCGGTACCCAAATTGAATCATTTACAGCACCTACTGAGAATTTAATATTTCTTACTCACCATTTTCATTTTACTTACTTCCGGTTTAATTCAATAGCGCTATAAATGAGATACTGGTGCCAACCGAGGGTTTTTCATTTATATTTTCAATCAGTCTCTATCCTTCAAAAATAATAAAAGAAGAGAAAATGAAAGGGGATGATGTTCACATTTTCAAAAACAACAAAACATTTAATAAATATGCGTTGCAACTTTCAACGGAGATAACTTTTGACTCGGGTATCGAAAGGACTATTATAATATATCAAATCGAAGCTCGTGTCAAATTACAGAATATGATTTGGTCTCTCTAAAGAAAATATTTTCGGTACCCAAATTGAATCATTTACAGCACCTACTGAGAATTTAATATTTCTTACTCACCATTTTCATTTTACTTACTTCTGGTTTAATTCAATAGCGCTATAAATGAGATACTGGCGCCAACCGAGGGTTTTTCATTTATATTTTCAATTAGTCTCTATCCTTCAATAATAATAATAGAAGAAAAAATGAAAGGGGATGTTGTTCACATTTTCAAAAAGAACAAAACATTTAATAAATATGTGTTGCAACTTTCAACGGAGATAACTTTTGACTCGGGTATCGAAACGACTATTATAATATATCAAATCGAAGCTCGTATCAAATTACACAAAATGATTTGGTCATTCTAAGAAAAATAATTTCGGTACACAAATTGAATCAATTACAGCACTTATCGAGGATTTAATGTTTTTGACTCACCATTTTCATTTTACTTACTTCCGGTTTAATTCAATAGCGCTATAAATGAGATACTGGCGCCAACCGAGGGTTTTTCATTTATATTTTCAATTAGTCTCTATCCTTCAATAATAATAATAGAAGAAAAAATGAAAAGGGATGTTGTTCACATTTTCAAAAAGAACAAAACATTTAATAAATATGTGTTGCAACTTTCAACGGAGATAACTTTTGACTCGGGTATCGAAACGACTATTATAATATATCAAATCGAAGCTCGTATCAAATTACACAATATAATTTGGTTAATCTCAGGAAAATATTTTCGGTACCCAAATTGAATCATTTACAGCACCTATTGAGAATTTAATATTTCTTACTCACCATTTTTATATTACTTACTTCCGGTTTAATTTAATAGCGCTATAAATGAGATACTGGTGCCAACCGAGGGTTTTTCATTTATATTTTCAATCAGTCTCTATCCTTCAAAAATAATTAGAGAAGAGACATTGAAAGGAGATGTTGCTCACATTTTCAAAAACAACAAAACATTTAATAAATATGTGTTGCAACTTTCAACGGAGATAACTTTTGACTCGGGTATCGAAACGACTATTATAATATATCAAATCGAAGTTCGTGTCAAATCACAGAATTTGATTTGGTCTCTCTATGGAAAATCTTTTCGGTACCCAAATTGAATCATTTACAGCACCTACTGAGAATTTAATATTTCTTACTCACCATTTTCATTTTACTTACTTCCGGTTTAATTCAATAGCGCTATAAATGAGATACTGGTGCCAACCGAGGGTTTTTCATTTATATTTTCAATCAGTCTCTATCATTCAAAAATAATAAAAGAAGAGAAAATGAAAGGGGATGATGTTCACATTTTCAAAAACAACAATACATTTAATAAATATGCGTTGCAACTTTCAACGGAGATAAATTTTGACTCGGGTATCGAAAGGACTATTATAATATATCAAATCGAAGCTCGTGTCAAATTACAGAATATGATTTGGTCTCTCTAAGGAAAATATTTTCAGTACCCAAATTGAATCCTTTACGGCACCTACTGAGAATTTAATATTTCTTACTCACCATTTTCATTTTACTTACTTCCAGTTTAATTCAATAGCGCTATAAATGAGATACTGATGCCAACCGAGGGTTTTTCATTTATATTTTCAATTAGTCTCTATCCTTCAATAATAATAAGAGAAGAGAAAATGAAAGGGGATGTTGTTCACATTTTCAAAAAGAACAAAACATTTAATAAATATGTGTTGCAACTTTCAACGGAGATAACTTTTGACTCGGGTATCGAAACGACTATTATAATATATCAAATCGAAGCTCGTATCATATTACACAATATTATTTGGTCATTCTAAGGAAAATATTTTCGGTACCCAAATTGAATCATTTACAGCACTTATGGAGGATTTAATGTTTTTGACGCACCATTTTTATTTTACTTACTTCCAGTTTAATTCAATAGCGCTATAAATGAGATACTGGTGCCAACCGAGGGTTTTTCATTTACATTTTCAATCAGTCTCTATCCTTCAAAAATATTAAGAGAAGAGACATTGAAAGGGGATGTGGTTCACATTTTCAAAAACAACAAAACATTTAATAAATATGTGTTGCAACTTTCAACGGAGATAACTTTTGACTCGGGTATCGAAACGAATATTATAATATATCAAATCGAAGCTCGTGTCAAATCACAGAATTTGATTTGGTCTCTCTAAGGAAAATCTTTTCGGTACCCAAATTCAATCATTTACAGCACCTATTGAAAATTTAATATTTCTTACTCACCATTTTCATTTTACTTACTTCCGGTTTAATTCAATAGCGCTATAAATGAGATACTGGTGCCAACCGAGGGTTTTTCATATATATTTTCAATCAATCTCTATCCTTCAAAAATAATAAAAGAAGAGAAAATGAAAGGGGATGATGTTCACATTTTCAAAAACAACAAAACATTTAATAAATATGCGTTGGAACTTTCAACGGAGATAACTTTTGACTCGGGTATCGAAAAGACTATTATAATATACCAAATCGAAGCACGTGTCAAATTACAGAATATGATTTGGTCTCTCTAAGGAAAATATTTTCGGTACCCAATTTGAATCATTTACAGCACCTACTCAGAATTTAATATTTCTTACTCATCTTTTTCATTTTACTTACTTCTTATTTAATTCAATAGCGCTATAAATGAGATACTGATGCCAACCGAGGGTTTTTCATTTATATTTTCAATTAGTCTCTATCCTTCAAAAATAATAAGAGAAAAGAAAATGAAAGGTGATGTTGTTCACATTTTCAAAAACAACAAAACATTTAATAAATATGCATTACAACTTTCAACGGAGATAACCTCTGACTCGGGTATCGAAATGACTATTATAATATATCAAATCGAAGCTCGTACCAAATTACACAAAATGATTTGGTCATTCTAAGAAAAATAATTTCGGTACCCAAATTGAATCAATTACAGCACTTATCGAGGATTTAATGTTTTTGACGCACCATTTTCATTTTACTTACTTCCGATTTAATTCAATAGCGCTATAAATTAGATACTTGTGCCAACCGAGGGTTTTTCATTTACATTTTCAATCAGTCTCTATCCTTCAAAAATAATAAGAGAAGAGACATTGAAAGGGGATGTGGTTCACATTTTCAAAAACAACAAAACATTTAATAAATATGTGTTGCAACTTTAAACGGAGATAACTTTTGACTCGGGTATCGAAACGACTATTATAATATATCAAATCGAAGCTCGTGTCAAATCACAGAATTTGATTTGGTCTCTCTAAGGAAAATCTTTTCGGTACCCAAATTGAATCATTTACAGCACCTACTGAGAATTTAATATTTCTTACTCACCATTTTCATTTTACTTACTTCCGGTTTAATTCAATAGCGCTATAAATGAGATACTGGTGCCAACCGAGGGTTTTTCATTTATATTTTCAATCAGTCTCTATCCTTCAAAAATAATAAAAGAAGAGAAAATGAAAGGGGATGATGTTCACATTTTCAAAAACAACAAAACATTTAATAAATATGCGTTGCAACTTTCAACGGAGATAACTTTTGACTCGGGTATCGAAAGGACTATTATAATATATCAAATCGAAGCTCGTGTCAAATTACAGAATATGATTTGGTCTCTCTAAGGAAAATATTTTCGGTACCCAAATTGAATCATTTACAGCACCTACTGAGAATTTAATATTTCTTACTCACCATTTTCATTTTACTTACTTCCGGTTTAATTCAATAGCGCTATAAATGAGATACTGGCGCCAACCGAGGGTTTTTCATTTATATTTTCAATTAGTCTCTATCCTTCAATAATAATAATAGAAGAAAAAATGAAAGGGGATGTTGTTCACATTTTCAAAAAGAACAAAACATTTAATAAATATGTGTTGCAACTTTCAACGGAGATAACTTTTGACTCGGGTATCGAAACGACTATTATAATATATCAAATCGAAGCTCGTATCAAATTACACAAAATTATTTGGTCATTTTAAGAAAAATAATTTCGGTACCCAAATTGAATCAATTACAGCACTTATCGAGGATTTAATGTTTTTGACTCACCATTTTCATTTTACTTACTTCCGGTTTAATTCAATAGCGCTATAAATTAGATACTTGTGCCAACCGAGGGTTTTTCATTTACATTTTCAATCAGTCTCTATCCTTCAAAAATATTAAGAGAAGAGACATTGAAAGGGGATGTGGTTCACATTTTCAAAAACAACAAAACATTTAATAAATATGTGTTGCAACTTTCAACGGAGATAACTTTTGACTCGGGTATCGAAACGACTATTATAATATACCAAATCGAAGCACGTGTCAAATTACAGAATATGATTTGGTCTCTCTAAGGAAAATATTTTCGGTACCCAATTTGAATCATTTACAGCACCTACTCAGAATTTAATATTTCTTACTCATCTTTTTCATTTTACTTACTTCTTATTTAATTCAATAGCACTATAAATGAGATACTGATGCCAACCGAGGGTTTTTCATTTATATTTTCAATTAGTCTCTATCCTTCAATAATAATAATAGAAGAAAAAATGAAAGGGGATGTTGTTCACATTTTCAAAAACAACAAAACATTTAATAAATATGTGTTGCAACTTTCAACGGAGATAACCTCTGACTCGGGTATCGAAATGACTATTATAATATATCAAATCGAAGCTCGTATCAAATTACACAAAATGATTTGGTCATTCTACGAAAAATAATTTCGGTACCCAAATTGAATCAATTACAGCACTTATCGAGGATTTAATGTTTTTGACGCACCATTTTCATTTTACTTACTTCCGATTTAATTCAATAGCGCTATAAATTAGATACTTGTGCCAACCGAGGGTTTTTCATTTACATTTTCAATCAGTCTCTATCCTTCAATAATAATAAGAGAAGAGAAAATGAAAGGGGATGTTGTTCACATTTTCAAAAAGAACAAAACATTTAATAAATATGTGTTGCAACTTTCAACGGATATAACTTTTCACTCGGGTATCGAAACGATTATTATAATATATCAAATCGAAGCTCGTAT
The DNA here is from genome assembly GCA_037013495.1 of Hippophae tibetana. Lineage (NCBI taxonomy): Eukaryota > Viridiplantae > Streptophyta > Magnoliopsida > Rosales > Elaeagnaceae > Hippophae > Hippophae tibetana. The sequence continues at coordinate 45,739,807 of CM072812.1, read as the reverse complement.
CAAATTACACAATATTATTTGGTCATTCTAAGGAAAATATTTTCGGTACCCAAATTGAATCATTTACAGCACTTATCGAGGATTTAATGTTTTTGGCGCACCATTTTTATTTTACTTACTTCCTGTTTAATTCAATAGCGCTATAAATGAGATACTAATGCCAACCGAGGGTTTTTCATTTATATTTTCAATTAATCTATATCCTTCAATAATAATAAGAGAAGAGAAAATGAAAGGGGATGTTGTTCACATTTTCAAAAAGAACAAAACATTTAATAAATATGTGTTGCAACTTTCAACGGAGATAACTTTTGACTCGGGTATCGAAAGGACTATTATAATATATCAAATTGAAGCTCGTGTCAAATTACAAAATATGATTTGGTCTCTTTGAGGAAAATATTTTCTGTACCCAAATTGAATCATTTACAGCACCTACTGAGAATTTAATATTTCTTACTCATCTTTTTCATTTTACTTACTTCCTATTTAATTCAATAGCGCTATAAATGAGATCCTGATGCCAACCGAGGTTTTTTCATTTATATTTTCAATTAGTCTCTATCCTTCAAAAATAATAAGAGAAGAGAAAATGAAAAGGGATGTTGTTCACATTTTCAAAAACAAGAAAACATTTAATAAATATGTGTTGCAACTTTCAACGGAGATAACTTTTGACTCGGGTCTCGAAACGACTATTATAATATATCAAATAGAAGCTCGTATCAAATTACACAATATTATTTGGTTAATCTTAGGAAAATATTTTCGGTACCCAAATTGAATCATTTACAGCACCTACTGAGAATTTAAATCTTCTGACTCACCATTTTGATTTTACTTACATTTGGTTTAATTCAATAGCGCTATAAATGAGATACTGGTGCCAACCGAGGGTTTTTCTTTTATATTTTCAATCAGTCTCTATCATTCAAAAATAATAAAAGAAGAGAAAATGAAAGGGGATGATGTTCACATTTTCTAAAACAACAAAACATTTAATAAATATGCGTTGCAACTTTCAACGGAGATAACTTTTGACTCGGGTATCGAAAGGACTATTATAATATCTCAAATCGAAGCTCGTGTCAAATTACAGAATATGATTTGGTCTCTCTAAGGAAAATATTTTCAGTACCCAAATTGAATCCTTTACAGCACCTACTGAGAATTTAATATTTCTTACTCACCATTTTCATTTAACTTACTTCCGGTTTAATTCAATAGCGCTATAAATGAGATACTGATGCCAACCGAGGGTTTTTCATTTATATTTTCAATTAGTCTCTATCCTTCAATAATAATAAGAGAAGAGAAAACGAAAGGGGATGTTGTTCACATTTTCAAAAAGAACAAAACCTTTAATAAATATGTGTTGCAACTTTCAACGGAGATAACTTTTGACTCGGGTATCGAAACGACTATTATAATATATCAAATCGAAGCTCGTATCATATTACACAATATTATTTGGTCATTCTAAGGAAAATATTTTCGGTACCCAAATTGAATCGTTTACAGCACTTATGGAGGATTTAATGTTTTTGACGCACCATTTTTATTTTACTTACTTCCAGTTTAATTCAATAGCGCTATAAATGAGATACTGGTGCCAACCGAGGGTTTTTCATTTACATTTTCAATCAGTCTCTATCCTTCAAAAATATTAAGAGAAGAGACATTGAAAGGGGATGTGGTTCACATTTTCAAAAACAACAAAACATTTAATAAATATGTGTTGCAACTTTCAACGGAGATAACTTTTGACTCGGGTATCGAAACGAATATTATAATATATCAAATCGAAGCTCGTGTCAAATCACAGAATTTGATTTGGTCTCTCTAAGGAAAATCTTTTCGGTACCCAAATTCAATCATTTATAGCACCTATTGAAAATTTAATATTTCTTACTCACCATTTTCATTTTACTTACTTCCGGTTTAATTCAATAGCGCTATAAATGAGATACTGGTGCCAACCGAGGGTTTTTCATATATATTTTCAATCAATCTCTATCCTTCAAAAATAATAAAAGAAGAGAAAATGAAAGGGGATGATGTTCACATTTTCAAAAACAACAAAACATTTAATAAATATGCGTTGGAACTTTCAACGGAGATAACTTTTGACTCGGGTATCGAAAAGACTATTATAATATACCAAATCGAAGCACGTGTCAAATTACAGAATATGATTTGGTCTCTCTAAGGAAAATATTTTCGGTACCCAATTTGAATCATTTACAGCACCTACTCAGAATTTAATATTTCTTACTCATCTTTTTCATTTTACTTACTTCTTATTTAATTCAATAGCGCTATAAATGAGATACTGATGCCAACCGAGGGTTTTTCATTTATATTTTCAATTAGTCTCTATCCTTCAAAAATAATAAGAGAAAAGAAAATGAAAGGGGATGTTGTTCACATTTTCAAAAACAACAAAACATTTAATAAATATGCATTACAACTTTCAACGGAGATAACCTCTGACTCGGGTATCGAAATGACTATTATAATATATCAAATCGAAGCTCGTACCAAATTACACAAAATGATTTGGTCATTCTAAGAAAAATAATTTCGGTACCCAAATTGAATCAATTACAGCACTTATCGAGGATTTAATGTTTTTGACGCACCATTTTCATTTTACTTACTTCCGATTTAATTCAATAGCGCTATAAATTAGATACTTGTGCCAACCGAGGGTTTTTCATTTACATTTTCAATCAGTCTCTATCCTTCAAAAATAATAAGAGAAGAGACATTGAAAGGGGATGTGGTTCACATTTTCAAAAACAACAAAACATTTAATAAATATGTGTTGCAACTTTAAACGGAGATAACTTTTGACTCGGGTATCGAAACGACTATTATAATATATCAAATCGAAGCTCGTGTCAAATCACAGAATTTGATTTGGTCTCTCTAAGGAAAATCTTTTCGGCACCCAAATTGAATCATTTACAGCACCTACTGAGAATTTAATATTTCTTACTCACCATTTTCATTTTACTTACTTCCGGTTTAATTCAATAGCGCTATAAATGAGATACTGGTGCCAACCGAGGGTTTTTCATTTATATTTTCAATCAGTCTCTATCCTTCAAAAATAATAAAAGAAGAGAAAATGAAAGGGGATGATGTTCACATTTTCAAAAACAACAAAACATTTAATAAATATGCGTTGCAACTTTCAACGGAGATAACTTTTGACTCGGGTATCGAAAGGACTATTATAATATATCAAATCGAAGCTCGTGTCAAATTACAGAATATGATTTGGTCTCTCTAAGGAAAATATTTTCGGTACCCAAATTGAATCATTTACAGCACCTACTGAGAATTTAATATTTCTTACTCACCATTTTCATTTTACTTACTTCCGGTTTAATTCAATAGCGCTATAAATGAGATACTGGCGCCAACCGAGGGTTTTTCATTTATATTTTCAATTAGTCTCTATCCTTCAATAATAATAATAGAAGAAAAAATGAAAGGGGATGTTGTTCACATTTTCAAAAAGAACAAAACATTTAATAAATATGTGTTGCAACTTTCAACGGAGATAACTTTTGACTCGGGTATCGAAACGACTATTATAATATATCAAATCGAAGCTCGTATCAAATTACACAAAATGATTTGGTCATTTTAAGAAAAATAATTTCGGTACCCAAATTGAATCAATTACAGCACTTATCGAGGATTTAATGTTTTTGACTCACCATTTTCATTTTACTTACTTCCGGTTTAATTCAATAGCGCTATAAATTAGATACTTGTGCCAACCGAGGGTTTTTCATTTACATTTTCAATCAGTCTCTATCCTTCAAAAATATTAAGAGAAGAGACATTGAAAGGGGATGTGGTTCACATTTTCAAAAACAACAAAACATTTAATAAATATGTGTTGCAACTTTCAACGGAGATAACTTTTGACTCGGGTATCGAAACGACTATTATAATATACCAAATCGAAGCACGTGTCAAATTACAGAATATGATTTGGTCTCTCTAAGGAAAATATTTTCGGTACCCAATTTGAATCATTTACAGCACCTACTCAGAATTTAATATTTCTTACTCATCTTTTTCATTTTACTTACTTCTTATTTAATTCAATAGCACTATAAATGAGATACTGATGCCAACCGAGGGTTTTTCATTTATATTTTCAATTAGTCTCTATCCTTCAATAATAATAATAGAAGAAAAAATGAAAGGGGATGTTGTTCACATTTTCAAAAACAACAAAACATTTAATAAATATGTGTTGCAACTTTCAACGGAGATAACCTCTGACTCGGGTATCGAAATGACTATTATAATATATCAAATCGAAGCTCGTATCAAATTACACAAAATGATTTGGTCATTCTACGAAAAATAATTTCGGTACCCAAATTGAATCAATTACAGCACTTATCGAGGATTTAATGTTTTTGACGCACCATTTTCATTTTACTTACTTCCGATTTAATTCAATAGCGCTATAAATTAGATACTTGTGCCAACCGAGGGTTTTTCATTTACATTTTCAATCAGTCTCTATCCTTCAATAATAATAAGAGAAGAGAAAATGAAAGGGGATGTTGTTCACATTTTCAAAAAGAACAAAACATTTAATAAATATGTGTTGCAACTTTCAACGGAGATAACTTTTCACTCGGGTATCGAAACGATTATTATAATATATCAAATCGAAGCTCGTATCAAATTACACAATATTATTTGGTCATTCTAAGGAAAATATTTTCGGTACCCAAATTGAATCATTTACAGCACTTATCGAGGATTTAATGTTTTTGGCGCACCATTTTTATTTTACTTACTTCCTGTTTAATTCAATAGCGCTATAAATGAGATACTGATGCCAACCGAGGGTTTTTCATTTATATTTTCAATTAATCTATATCCTTCAATAATAATAAGAGAAGAGAAAATGAAAGGGGATGTTGTTCACATTTTCAAAAAGAACAAAACATTTAATAAATATGTGTTGCAACTTTCAACGGAGATAACTTTTGACTCGGGTATCGAAAGGACTATTATAATATATCAAATCGAAGCTCGTGTCAAATTACAAAATATGATTTGGTCTCTTTGAGGAAAATATTTTCTGTACCCAAATTGAATCATTTACAGCACCTACTGAGAATTTAATATTTCTTACTCATCTTTTTCATTTTACTTACTTCCTATTTAATTCAATAGCGCTATAAATGAGATTCTGATGCCAACCGAGGTTTTTTCATTTATATTTTCAATTAGTCTCTATCCTTCAAAAATAATAAGAGAAGAGAAAATGAAAAGGGATGTTGTTCACATTTTCAAAAACAAGAAAACATTTAATAAATATGTGTTGCAACTTTCAACGGAGATAACTTTTGACTCGGGTCTCGAAACGACTATTATAATATATCAAATAGAAGCTCGTATCAAATTACACAATATTATTTGGTTAATCTTAGGAAAATATTTTCGGTACCCAAATTGAATCATTTACAGCACCTACTGAGAATTTAAATCTTCTGACTCACCATTTTGATTTTACTTACATTTGGTTTAATTCAATAGCGCTATAAATGAGATACTGATGCCAACCGAGGGTTTTTCTTTTATATTTTCAATCAGTCTCTATCATTCAAAAATAATAAAAGAAGAGAAAATGAAAGGGGATGATGTTCACATTTTCTAAAACAACAAAACATTTAATAAATATGCGTTGCAACTTTCAACGGAGATAACTTTTGACTCGGGTATCGAAAGGACTATTATAATATCTCAAATCGAAGCTCGTGTCAAATTACAGAATATGATTTGGTCTCTCTAAGGAAAATATTTTCAGTACCCAAATTGAATCCTTTACAGCACCTACTGAGAATTTAATATTTCTTACTCACCATTTTCATTTAACTTACTTCCGGTTTAATTCAATAGCGCTATAAATGAGATACTGATGCCAACCGAGGGTTTTTCATTTATATTTTCAATTAGTCTCTATCCTTCAATAATAATAAGAGAAGAGAAAACGAAAGGGGATGTTGTTCACATTTTCAAAAAGAACAAAACCTTTAATAAATATGTGTTGCAACTTTCAACGGAGATAACTTTTGACTCGGGTATCGAAACGACTATTATAATATATCAAATCGAAGCTCGTATCATATTACACAATATTATTTGGTCATTCTAAGGAAAATATTTTCGGTACCCAAATTGAATCGTTTACAGCACTTATGGAGGATTTAATGTTTTTGACGCACCATTTTTATTTTACTTACTTCCGGTTTAATTCATTAGCGCTATAAATGAGATACTGGTGCCAACCGAGGGTTTTTCATTTACATTTTCAATCAGTCTCTATCCTTCAAAAATATTAAGAGAAGAGACATTGAAAGGGGATGTGGTTCACATTTTCAAAAACAACAAAACATTTAATAAATATGTGTTGCAACTTTCAACGGAGATAACTTTTGACTCGGGTATCGAAACGAATATTATAATATATCAAATCGAAGCTCGTGTCAAATCACAGAATTTGATTTGGTCTCTCTAAGGAAAATCTTTTCGGTACCCAAATTCAATCATTTACAGCACCTATTGAAAATTTAATATTTCTTACTCACCATTTTCATTTTACTTACTTCCGGTTTAATTCAATAGCGCTATAAATGAGATACTGGTGCCAACCGAGGGTTTTTCATTTATATTTTCAATCAATCTCTATCCTTCAAAAATAATAAAAGAAGAGAAAATGAAAGGGGATGATGTTCACATTTTCAAAAACAACAAAACATTTAATAAATATGCGTTGCAACTTTCAACGGAGATAACTTTTGACTCGGGTATCGAAAAGACTATTATAATATACCAAATCGAAGCACGTGTCAAATTACAGAATATGATTTGGTCTCTCTAAGGAAAATATTTTCGGTACCCAATTTGAATCATTTACAGCACCTACTCAGAATTTAATATTTCTTACTCATCTTTTTCATTTTACTTACTTCTTATTTAATTCAATAGCGCTATAAATGAGATACTGGTGCCAACCGAGGGTTTTTCATTTATATTTTCAATTAGTCTCTATCCTTCAAAAATAATAAGAGAAGAGAAAATGAAAGGGGATGTTGTTCACATTTTCAAAAACAACAAAACATTTAATAAATATGCATTACAACTTTCAACGGAGATAACCTCTGACTCGGGTATCGAAATGACTATTAAAATATATCAAATCGAAGCTCGTATCAAATTACACAAAATGATTTGGTCATTCTAAGAAAAATAATTTCGGTACCCAAATTGAATCAATTACAGCACTTATCGAGGATTTAATGTTTTTGACTCACCATTTTCATTTTACTTACTTCCGGTTTAATTCAATAGCGCTATAAATTAGATACTTGTGCCAACCGAGGGTTTTTCATTTACATTTTCAATCAGTCTCTATCCTTCAAAAATAATAAGAGAAGAGACATTGAAAGGGGATGTGGTTCACATTTTCAAAAACAACAAAACATTTAATAAATATGTGTTACAACTTTCAACGGAGATAACTTTTGACTCGGGTATTGAAACGACTATTATAATATATCAAATCGAAGCTCGTGTCAAATCACAGAATTTGATTTGGTCTCTCTAAGGAAAATCTTTTCGGTACCCAAATTGAATCATTTACAGCACCTACTGAGAATTTAATATTTCTTACTCACCATTTTCATTTTACTTACTTCCGGTTTAATTCAATAGCGCTATAAATGAGATACTGGTACCAACCGAGGGTTTTTCATTTATATTATAAATCAGTCTCTATCCTTCAAAAATAATAAAAGAAGAGAAAATGAAAGGGGATGATGTTCACAATTTCAAAAACAACAAAACATTTAATAAATATGCGTTGCAACTTTCAACGGAGATAACTTTTGACTCGGGTATCAAAAGGACTATTATAATATATCAAATCGAAGCTCGTGTCAAATTACAGAATATGATTTGGTCTCTCTAAGGAAAATATTTTCGGTACCCAAATTGAATCATTTACAGCACCTACTGAGAATTTAATATTTCTTACTCACCATTTTCATTTTACTTACTTCCGGTTTAATTCAATAGCGCTATAAATGAGATACTGGCGCCAACCGAGGGTTTTTCATTTATATTTTCAATTAGTCTCTATCCTTCAATAATAATAATAGAAGAAAAAATGAAAGGGGATGTTGTTCACATTTTCAAAAAGAACAAAACATTTAATAAATATGTGTTTCAACTTTCAACGGAGATAACTTTTGACTCGGGTATCGAAACGACTATTATAATATATCAAATCGAAGCTCGTATCAAATTACACAATATAATTTGGTTAATCTCAGGAAAATATTTTCGGTACCCAAATTGAATCATTTACAGCACCTACTGAGAATTTAATATTTCTTACTCACCATTTTCATTTTACTTACTTCCAGTTTAATTCAATAGGGCTATAAATGAGATACTGGCGCCAACCGAGGGTTTTTCATTTATATTTTCAATTAGTCTCTATCCTTCAATAATAATAATAGAAGAAAAAATGAAAGGGGATGTTGTTCACATTTTCAAAAAGAACAAAACATTTAATAAATATGTGTTGCAACTTTCAACGGAGATAACTTTTGACTCGGGTATCGAAACGACTATTATAATATATCAAATCGAAGCTCGTATCAAATTACACAATATAATTTGGTTAATCTCAGGAAAATATTTTCGGTACCCAAATTGAATCATTTACAGCACCTACTGAGAATTTAATATTTCTTACTCACCATTTTCATTTTACTTACTTCCGGTTTAATTCAATAGCGCTATAAATGAGATACTGGTGCCAACCGAGGGTTTTTCATTTATATTTTCAATCAGTCTCTATCCTTCAAAAATAATAAAAGAAGAGAAAATGAAAGGGGATGATGTTCACATTTTCAAAAACAACAAAACATTTAATAAATATGCGTTGCAACTTTCAACGGAGATAAATTTTGACTCGGGTATCGAAAGGACTATTATAATATATCAAATCGAAGCTCGTGTCAAATTACAGAATATGATTTGGTCTCTCTAAGGAAAATATTTTCGGTACCCAAATTGAATCATTTACAGCACCTACTGAGAAGTTAATATTTCTTACTCACCATTTTCATTTTACTTACTTCCGGTTTAATTCAATAGCGCTATAAATGAGATACTGGCGCCAACCGAGGGTTTTTCATTTATATTTTCAATTAGTCTCTATCCTTCAATAATAATAATAGAAGAAAAAATGAAAGGGGATGTTGTTCACATTTTCAAAAAGAACAAAACATTTAATAAATATGTGTTGCAACTTTCAACGGAGATAACTTTTGACTCGGGTATCGAAACGACTATTATAATATATCAAATCGAAGCTCGTATCAAATTACACAAAATGATTTGGTCATTCTAAGAAAAATAATTTCGGTACCCAAATTGAATCAATTACAGCACTTATCGAGGATTTAATGTTTTTGACTCACCATTTTCATTTTACTTACTTCCGGTTTAATTCAATAGCGCTATAAATTAGATACTTGTGCCAACCGAGGGTTTTTCATTTACATTTTCAATCAGTCTCTATCCTTCAAATATAATAAGAGAAGAGACATTGAAAGGGGATGTGGTTCACATTTTCAAAAACAACAAAACATTTAATAAATATGTGTTATAACTTTAAACGGAGATAACTTTTGACTCGGGTATTGAAACGACTATTATAATATATCAAATCGAAGCTCGTGTCAAATCACAGAATTTGATTTGGTCTCTCTAAGGAAAATCTTTTCGGTACCCAAATTGAATCAATTACAGCACTTATCGAGGATTTAATGTTTTTGACTCACCATTTTCATTTTACTTACTTCCGGTTTAATTCAATAGCGCTATAAATGAGATACTGGTGCCAACCGAGGGTTTTTCATTTATATTTTCAATCAGTCTCTATCCTTCAAAAATAATAAGAGAAGAGACATTGAAAGGGGATGTTGCTCACATTTTCAAAAACAACAAAACATTTAATAAATATGTGTTGCAACTTTCAACGGAGATAACTTTTGACTCGGGTATCGAAACGACTATTATAATATATCAAATCGAAGTTCGTGTCAAATCACAGAATTTGATTTGGTCTCTCTAAGGAAAATCTTTTCGGTACCCAAATTCAATCATTTACAGCACCTACTGAGAATTTAATATTTCTTACTCACCATTTTCATTTTACTTACTTCCGGTTTAATTCAATAGCGCTATAAATGAGATACTGGTGCCAACCGAGGGTTTTTCATTTATATTATAAATCAGTCTCTATCCTTCAAAAATAATAAAAGAAGAGAAAATGAAAGGGGATGATGTTCACATTTTCAAAAACAACAAAACATTTAATAAATATGTGTTGCAACTTTCAACGGAGATAACTTTTGACTCGGGTATCGAAACGAATATTATAATATATCAAATCGAAGCTCGTGTCAAATCACAGAATTTGATTTGGTCTCTCTAAGGAAAATCTTTTCGGTACCCAAATTCAATCATTTACAGCACCTATTGAAAATTTAATATTTCTTACTCACCATTTTCATTTTACTTACTTCCGGTTTAATTCAATAGCGCTATAAATGAGATACTGGTGCCAACCGAGGGTTTTTCATTTATATTTTCAATCAATCTCTATCCTTCAAAAATAATAAAAGAAGAGAAAATGAAAGGGGATGATGTTCACATTTTCAAAAACAACAAAACATTTAATAAATATGCGTTGCAACTTTCAACGGAGATAACTTTTGACTCGGGTATCGAAAAGACTATTATAATATACCAAATCGAAGCACGTGTCAAATTACAGAATATGATTTGGTCTCTCTAAGGAAAATATTTTCGGTACCCAATTTGAATCATTTACAGCACCTACTCAGAATTTAATATTTCTTACTCATCTTTTTCATTTTACTTACTTCTTATTTAATTCAATAGCGCTATAAATGAGATACTGATGCCAACCGAGGGTTTTTCATTTATATTTTCAATTAGTCTCTATCCTTCAAAAATAATAAGAGAAGAGAAAATGAAAGGGGATGTTGTTCACATTTTCAAAAACAACAAAACATTTAATAAATATGCATTACAACTTTCAACGGAGATAACCTCTGACTCGGGTATCGAAATGACTATTATAATATATCAAATCGAAGCACGTATCAAATTACACAAAATGATTTGGTCATTCTAAGAAAAATAATTTCGGTACCCAAATTGAATCAATTACAGCACTTATCGAGGATTTAATGTTTTTGACTCACCATTTTCATTTTACTTACTTCCGGTTTAATTCAATAGCGCTATAAATTAGATACTTGTGCCAACCGAGGGTTTTTCATTTACATTTTCAATCAGTCTCTATCCTTCAAAAATAATAAGAGAAGAGACATTGAAAGGGGATGTTGCTCACATTTTCAAAAACAACAAAACATTTAATAAATATGTGTTGCAACTTTCAACGGAGATAACTTTTGACTCGGGTATCGAAACGACTATTATAATATATCAAATCGAAGTTCGTGTCAAATCACAGAATTTGATTTGGTCTCTCTAAGGAAAATCTTTTCGGTACCCAAATTGAATCATTTACAGCACCTACTGAGAATTTAATATTTCTTACTCACCATTTTCATTTTACTTACTTCCGGTTTAATTCAATAGCGCTATAAATGAGATACTGGTGCCAACCGAGGGTTTTTCATTTATATTATAAATCAGTCTCTATCCTTCAAAAATAATAAAAGAAGAGAAAATGAAAGGGGATGATGTTCACGTTTTCAAAAACAACAAAACATTTAATAAATATACGTTGCAACTTTCAACGGAGATAACTTTTGACTCGGGTATCGAAAGGACTATTATAATATATCAAATCGAAGCTCGTGTCAAATTACAGAATATGATTTGGTCTCTCTAAGGAAAATATTTTCGGTACCCAAATTGAATCATTTACAGCACCTACTGAGAATTTAATATTTCTTACTCACCATTTTCATTTTACTTACTTCCGGTTTAATTCAATAGCGCTATAAATGAGATACTGGCGCCAACCGAGGGTTTTTCATTTATATTTTCAATTAGTCTCTATCCTTCAATAATAATAATAGAAGAAAAAATGAAAGGGGATGTTGTTCACATTTTCAAAAAGAACAAAACATTTAATAAATATGTGTTGCAACTTTCAACGAAGATAACTTTTGACTCGGGTATCGAAAGGACTATTATAATATATCAAATCGAAGCTCGTGTCAAATTACAGAATATGATTTGGTCTCTCTAAGGAAAATATTTTCAGTACCCAAATTGAATCCTTTACAGCACCTACTGAGAATTTAATATTTCTTACTCACCATTTTCATTTTACTTACTTCCAGTTTAATTCAATAGCGCTATAAATGAGATACTGGTGCCAACCGAGGGTTTTTCATTTATATTTTCAATTAGTCTCTATCCTTCAATAATAATAATAGAAGAAAAAATGAAAGGGGATGTTGTTCACATTTTCAAAAAGAACAAAACATTTAATAAATATGTGTTGCAACTTTCAACGGAGATAACTTTTGACTCGGGTATCGAAACGACTATTATAATATATCAAATCGAAGCTCGTATCAAATTACCCAATATAATTTGGTTAATCTCAGGAAAATATTTTCGGTACCCAAATTGAATCATTTACAGCACCTACTGAGAATTTAATATTTCTTACTCACCATTTTCATTTTACTTACTTCCGGTTTAATTCAATAGCGCTATAAATGAGATACTGGTGCCAACCGAGGGTTTTTCATTTATATTTTCAATCAGTCTCTATCCTTCAAAAATAATAAAAGAAGAGAAAATGAAAGGGGATGATGTTCACATTTTCAAAAACAACAAAACATTTAATAAATATGCGTTGCAACTTTCAACGGAGATAAATTTTGACTCGGGTATCGAAAGGACTATTATAATATATCAAATCGAAGCTCGTGTCAAATTACAGAATATGATTTGGTCTCTCTAAGGAAAATATTTTCGGTACCCAAATTGAATCATTTACAGCACCTACTGAGAATTTAATATTTCTTACTCACCATTTTCATTTTACTTACTTCCGGTTTAATTCAATAGCGCTATAAATGAGATACTGGCGCCAACCGAGGGTTTTTCATTTATATTTTCAATTAGTCTCTATCCTTCAATAATAATAATAGAAGAAAAAATGAAAGGGGATGTTGTTCACATTTTCAAAAAGAACAAAACATTTAATAAATATGTGTTGCAACTTTCAACGGAGATAACTTTTGACTCGGGTATCGAAACGACTATTATAATATATCAAATCGAAGCTCGTATCAAATTACACAAAATGATTTGGTCATTCTAAGAAAAATAATTTCGGTACCCAAATTGAATCAATTACAGCACTTATCGAGGATTTAATGTTTTTGACTCACCATTTTCATTTTACTTACTTCCGGTTTAATTCAATAGCGCTATAAATTAGATACTTGTGCCAACCGAGGGTTTTTCATTTACATTTTCAATCAGTCTCTATCCTTCAAAAATAATAAGAGAAGAGACATTGAAAGGGGATGTGGTTCACATTTTCAAAAACAACAAAACATTTAATAAATATGTGTTATAACTTTAAACGGAGATAACTTTTGACTCGGGTATTGAAACGACAATTATAATATATCAAATCGAAGCTCGTGTCAAATCACAGAATTTGATTTGGTCATTCTAAGAAAAATAATTTCGGTACCCAAATTGAATCAATTACAGCACTTATCGAGGATTTAATGTTTTTGACTCACCATTTTCATTTTACTTACTTCCGGTTTAATTCAATAGCGCTATAAATGAGATAATGGTGCCAACCGAGGGTTTTTCATTTATATTTTCAATCAGTCTCTATCCTTCAAAAATAATAAGAGAAGAGACATTGAAAGGGGATGTTGCTCACATTTTCAAAAACAACAAAACATTTAATAAATATGTGTTGCAACTTTCAACGGAGATAACTTTTGACTCGGGTATCGAAACGACTATTATAATATATCAAATCGAAGTTCGTGTCAAATCACAGAATTTGATTTGGTCTCTCTAAGGAAAATCTTTTCGGTACCCAAATTGAATCATTTACAGCACCTACTGAGAATTTAATATTTCTTACTCACCATTTTCATTTTACTTACTTCCGGTTTAATTCAATAGCGCTATAAATGAGATACTGGTGCCAACCGAGGGTTTTTCATTTATATTATAAATCAGTCTCTATCCTTCAAAAATAATAAAAGAAGAGAAAATGAAAGGGGATGATGTTCACGTTTTCAAAAACAACAAAACATTTAATAAATATACGTTGCAACTTTCAACGGAGATAACTTTTGACTCGGGTATCGAAAGTACTATTATAATATATCAAATCGAAGCTCGTGTCAAATTACAGAATATGATTTGGTCTCTCTAAGGAAAATATTTTCGGTACCCAAATTGAATCATTTACAGCACCTACTGAGAATTTAATATTTCTTACTCACCATTTTCATTTTACTTACTTCCGGTTTAATTCAATAGCGCTATAAATGAGATACTGGCGCCAACCGAGGGTTTTTCATTTATATTTTCAATTAGTCTCTATCCTTCAATAATAATAATAGAAGAAAAAATGAAAGGGGATGTTGTTCACATTTTCAAAAAGAACAAAACATTTAATAAATATGTGTTGCAACTTTCAACGAAGATAACTTTTGACTCGGGTATCGAAAGGACTATTATAATATATCAAATCGAAGCTCGTGTCAAATTACAGAATATGATTTGGTCTCTCTAAGGAAAATATTTTCAGTACCCAAATTGAATCCTTTACAGCACCTACTGAGAATTTAATATTTCTTACTCACCATTTTCATTTTACTTACTTCCAGTTTAATTCAATAGCGCTATAAATGAGATACTGGTGCCAACCGAGGGTTTTTCATTTATATTTTCAATTAGTCTCTATCCTTCAATAATAATAATAGAAGAAAAAATGAAAGGGGATGTTGTTCACATTTTCAAAAAGAACAAAACATTTAATAAATATGTGTTGCAACTTTCAACGGAGATAACTTTTGACTCGGGTATCGAAACGACTATTATAATATATCAAATCGAAGCTCGTATCAAATTACCCAATATAATTTGGTTAATCTCAGGAAAATATTTTCGGTACCCAAATTGAATCATTTACAGCACCTACTGAGAATTTAATATTTCTTACTCACCATTTTCATTTTACTTACTTCCGGTTTAATTCAATAGCGCTATAAATGAGATACTGGTGCCAACCGAGGGTTTTTCATTTATATTTTCAATCAGTCTCTATCCTTCAAAAATAATAAAAGAAGAGAAAATGAAAGGGGATGATGTTCACATTTTCAAAAACAACAAAACATTTAATAAATATGCGTTGCAACTTTCAACGGAGATAAATTTTGACTCGGGTATCGAAAGGACTATTATAATATATCAAATCGAAGCTCGTGTCAAATTACAGAATATGATTTGGTCTCTCTAAGGAAAATATTTTCGGTACCCAAATTGAATCATTTACAGCACCTACTGAGAATTTAATATTTCTTACTCACCATTTTCATTTTACTTACTTCCGGTTTAATTCAATAGCGCTATAAATGAGATACTGGCGCCAACCGAGGGTTTTTCATTTATATTTTCAATTAGTCTCTATCCTTCAATAATAATAATAGAAGAAAAAATGAAAGGGGATGTTGTTCACATTTTCAAAAAGAACAAAACATTTAATAAATATGTGTTGCAACTTTCAACGGAGATAACTTTTGACTCGGGTATCGAAACGACTATTATAATATATCAAATCGAAGCTCGTATCAAATTACACAAAATGATTTGGTCATTCTAAGAAAAATAATTTCGGTACCCAAATTGAATCAATTACAGCACTTATCGAGGATTTAATGTTTTTGACTCACCATTTTCATTTTACTTACTTCCGGTTTAATTCAATAGCGCTATAAATGAGATACTGGTGCCAACCGAGGGTTTTTCATTTATATTATAAATCAGTCTCTATCCTTCAAAAATAATAAAAGAAGAGAAAATGAAAGGGGATGATGTTCACGTTTTCAAAAACAACAAAACATTTAATAAATATGCGTTGCAACTTTCAACGGAGATAACTTTTGACTCGGGTATCGAAAGGACTATTATAATATATCAAATCGAAGCTCGTGTCAAATTACAGAATATGATTTGGTCTCTCTAAGGAAAATATTTTCGGTACCCAAATTGAATCATTTACAGCACCTACTGAGAATTTAATATTTCTTACTCACCATTTTCATTTTACTTACTTCCGGTTTAATTCAATAGCGCTATAAATGAGATACTGGCGCCAACCGAGGGTTTTTCATTTATATTTTCAATTAGTCTCTATCCTTCAATAATAATAATAGAAGAAAAAATGAAAGGGGATGTTGTTCACATTTTCAAAAAGAACAAAACATTTAATAAATATGTGTTGCAACTTTCAACGGAGATAACTTTTGACTCGGGTATCGAAACGACTATTATAATATATCAAATCGAAGCTCGTATCAAATTACACAAAATGATTTGGTCATTCTAAGAAAAATAATTTCGGTACCCAAATTGAATCAATTACAGCACTTATCGAGGATTTAATGTTTTTGACTCACCATTTTCATTTTACTTACTTCCGGTTTAATTCAATAGCGCTATAAATTAGATACTTGTGCCAACCGAGGGTTTTTCATTTACATTTTCAATCAGTCTCTATCCTTCAAAAATAATAAGAGAAGAGACATTGAAAGGGGATGTGGTTCACATTTTCAAAAACAACAAAACATTTAATAAATATGTGTTACAACTTTCAACGGAGATAACTTTTGACTCGGGTATTGAAACGACTATTATAATATATCAAATCGAAGCTCGTGTCAAATCACAGAATTTGATTTGGTCTCTCTAAGGAAAATCTTTTCGGTACCCAAATTGAATCAATTACAGCACTTATCGAGGATTTAATGTTTTTGACTCACCATTTTCATTTTACTTACTTCCGGTTTAATTCAATAGCGCTATAAATGAGATACTGGTGCCAACCGAGGGTTTTTCATTTATATTTTCAATCAGTCTCTATCCTTCAAAAATAATAAGAGAAGAGACATTGAAAGGGGATGTTGCTCACATTTTCAAAAACAACAAAACATTTAATAAATATGTGTTGCAACTTTCAACGGAGATAACTTTTGACTCGGGTATCGAAACGACTATTATAATATATCAAATCGAAGTTCGTGTCAAATCACAGAATTTGATTTGGTCTCTCTAAGGAAAATCTTTTCGGTACCGAAATTCAATCATTTACAGCACCTACTGAGAATTTAATATTTCTTACTCACCATTTTCATTTTATTTACTTCCGGTTTAATTCAATAGCGCTATAAATGAGATACTGGTGCCAACCGAGGGTTTTTCATTTATATTATAAATCAGTCTCTATCCTTCAAAAATAATAAAAGAAGAGAAAATGAAAGGGGATGATGTTCACGTTTTCAAAAACAACAAAACATTTAATAAATATGCGTTGCAACTTTCAACGGAGATAACTTTTGACTCGGGTATCGAAAGGACTATTATAATATATCAAATCGAAGCTCGTGTCAAATTACAGAATATGATTTGGTCTCTCTAAGGAAAATATTTTCTGTACCCAAATTGAATCATTTACAGCACCTACTGAGAATTTAATATTTCTTACTCACCATTTTCATTTTACTTACTTCCGGTTTAATTCAATAGCGCTATAAATGAGATACTGGCGCCAACCGAGGGTTTTTCATTTATATTTTCAATTAGTCTCTATCCTTCAATAATAATAATAGAAGAAAAAATGAAAGGGGATGTTGTTCACATTTTCAAAAAGAACAAAACATTTAATAAATATGTGTTGCAACTTTCAACGGAGATAACTTTTGACTCGGGTATCGAAACGACTATTATAATATATCAAATCGAAGCTCGTATCAAATTACACAATATAATTTGGTTAATCTCAGGAAAATATTTTCGGTACCCAAATTGAATCATTTACAGCACCAATTGAGAATTTAATATTTCTTACTCACCATTTTTATATTACTTACTTCCGGTTTAATTTAATAGCGCTATAAATGAGATACTGGTGCCAACCGAGGGTTTTTCATTTATATTTTCAATCAGTCTCTATCCTTCAAAAATAATAAGAGAAGAGACATTGAAAGGGGATGTTGCTCACATTTTCAAAAACAACAAAACATTTAATAAATATGCGTTACAACTTTCAACGGAGATAACTTTTGACTCGGGTATTGAAACGACTATTATAATATATCAAATCGAAGCACGTGTCAAATCACAGAATTTGATTTGGTCTCTCTAAGGAAAATCTTTTCGGTACCCAAATTGAATCATTTACAGCACCTACTGAGAATTTAATATTTCTTACTCACCATTTTCATTTTACTTACTTCCGGTTTAATTCAATAGCGCTATAAATGAGATACTGGTGCCAACCGAGGGTTTTTCATTTGTATTTTCAATGAGTCTCTATACTTCAAAAATAATAAAAGAAGAGAAAATGAAAGGGGATGATGTTCACATTTTCAAAAACAACAAAACATTTAATAAATATGCGTTGCAACTTTCAACGGAGATAACTTTTGACTCGGGTATCGAAAGGACTATTATAATATATCAAATCGAAGCTCGTGTCAAATTACAGAATATGATTTGGTCTCTCTAAGGGAAATATTTTCGGTACCCAAATTGAATCATTTACAGCACCTACTGAGAATTTAATATTTCTTACTCACCATTTTCATTTTACTTACTTCCAGTTTAATTCAATAGCGCTATAAATGAGATACTGGCGCCAACCGAGGGTTTTTCATTTATATTTTCAATTAGTCTCTATCCTTCAATAATAATAATAGAAGAAAAAATGAAAGGGGATGTTGTTCACATTTTCAAAAAGAACAAAACATTTAATAAATATGTGTTGCAACTTTCAACGGAGATAACTTTTGACTCGGGTATCGAAACGACTATTATAATATATCAAATCGAAGCTCGTATCAAATTACACAATATAATTTGGTTAATCTCAGGAAAATATTTTCGGTACCCAAATTGAATCATTTACAGCACCTACTGAGAATTTAATATTTCTTACTCACCATTTTCATTTTACTTACTTCCGGTTTAATTCAATAGCGCTATAAATGAGATACTGGTGCCAACCGAGGGTTTTTCATTTATATTATAAATCAGTCTCTATCCTTCAAAAATAATAAAAGAAGAGAAAATGAAAGGGGATGATGTTCACGTTTTCAAAAACAACAAAACATTTAATAAATATGCGTTGCAACTTTCAACGGAGATAACTTTTGACTCGGGTATCGAAAGGACTATTATAATATATCAAATCGAAGCTCGTGTCAAATTACAGAATATGATTTGGTCTCTCTAAGGAAAATATTTTCGGTACCCAAATTGAATCATTTACAGCACCTACTGAGAATTTAATATTTCTTACTCACCATTTTCATTTTACTTACTTCCGGTTTAATTCAATAGCGCTATAAATGAGATACTGGCGCCAACCGAGGGTTTTTCATTTATATTTTCAATTAGTCTCTATCCTTCAATAATAATAATAGAAGAAAAAATGAAAGGGGATGTTGTTCACATTTTCAAAAAGAACAAAACATTTAATAAATATGTGTTGCAACTTTCAACGGAGATAACTTTTGACTCGGGTATCGAAACGACTATTATAATATATCAAATCGAAGCTCGTATCAAATTACACAAAATGATTTGGTCATTCTAAGAAAAATAATTTCGGTACCCAAATTGAATCAATTACAGCACTTATCGAGGATTTAATGTTTTTGACTCACCATTTTCATTTTACTTACTTCCGGTTTAATTCAATAGCGCTATAAATTAGATACTTGTGCCAACCGAGGGTTTTTCATTTACATTTTCAATCAGTCTCTATCCTTCAAAAATAATAAGAAAAGAGACATTGAAAGGGGATGTGGTTCACATTTTCAAAAACAACAAAACATTTAATAAATATGTGTTATAACTTTAAACGGAGATAACTTTTGACTCGGGTATTGAAACGACTATTATAATATATCAAATCGAAGCTCGTGTCAAATCACAGAATTTGATTTGGTCTCTCTAAGGAAAATCTTTTCGGTACCCAAATTGAATCAATTACAGCACTTATCGAGGATTTAATGTTTTTGACTCACCATTTTCATTTTACTTACTTCCGGTTTAATTCAATAGCGCTATAAATGAGATACTGGTGCCAACCGAGGGTTTTTCATTTATATTTTCAATCAGTCTCTATCCTTCAAAAATAATAAGAGAAGAGACATTGAAAGGGGATGTTGCTCACATTTTCAAAAACAACAAAATATTTAATAAATATGTGTTGCAACTTTCAACGGAGATAACTTTTGACTCGGGTATCGAAACGACTATTATAATATATCAAATCGAAGTTCGTGTCAAATCACAGAATTTGATTTGGTCTCTCTAAGGAAAATCTTTTCGGTACCCAAATTCAATCATTTACAGCACCTACTGAGAATTTAATATTTCTTACTCACCATTTTCATTTTATTTACTTCCGGTTTAATTCAATAGCGCTATAAATGAGATACTGGTGCCAACCGAGGGTTTTTCATTTATATTATAAATCAGTCTCTATCCTTCAAAAATAATAAAAGAAGAGAAAATGAAAGGGGATGATGTTCACGTTTTCAAAAACAACAAAACATTTAATAAATATGCGTTGCAACTTTCAACGGAGATAACTTTTGACTCGGGTATCGAAAGGACTATTATAATATATCAAATCGAAGCTCGTGTCAAATTACAGAATATGATTTGGTCTCTCTAAGGAAAATATTTTCTGTACCCAAATTGAATCATTTACAGCACCTACTGAGAATTTAATATTTCTTACTCACCATTTTCATTTTACTTACTTCCGGTTTAATTCAATAGCGCTATAAATGAGATACTGGCGCCAACCGAGGGTTTTTCATTTATATTTTCAATTAGTCTCTATCCTTCAATAATAATAATAGAAGAAAAAATGAAAGGGGATGTTGTTCACATTTTCAAAAAGAACAAAACATTTAATAAATATGTGTTGCAACTTTCAACGGAGATAACTTTTGACTCGGGTATCGAAACGACTATTATAATATATCAAATCGAAGCTCGTATCAAATTACACAATATAATTTGGTTAATCTCAGGAAAATATTTTCGGTACCCAAATTGAATCATTTACAGCACCTACTGAGAATTTAATATTTCTTACTCACCATTTTCATTTTACTTACTTCCGGTTTAATTCAATAGCGCTATAAATGAGATACTGGCGCCAACCGAGGGTTTTTCATTTATATTTTCAATTAGTCTCTATCCTTCAATAATAATAATAGAAGAAAAAATGAAAGGGGATGTTGTTCACATTTTCAAAAAGAACAAAACATTTAATAAATATGTGTTGCAACTTTCAACGGAGATAACTTTTGACTCGGGTATCGAAACGACTATTATAATATATCAAATCGAAGCTCGTATCAAATTACACAAAATGATTTGGTCATTCTAAGAAAAATAATTTCGGTACCCAAATTGAATCAATTACAGCACTTATCGAGGATTTAATGTTTTTGACTCACCATTTTCATTTTACTTACTTCCGGTTTAATTCAATAGCGCTATAAATTAGATACTTGTGCCAACCGAGGGTTTTTCATTTACATTTTCAATCAGTCTCTATCCTTCAAAAATAATAAGAAAAGAGACATTGAAAGGGGATGTGGTTCACATTTTCAAAAACAACAAAACATTTAATAAATATGTGTTATAACTTTAAACGGAGATAACTTTTGACTCGGGTATTGAAACGACTATTATAATATATCAAATCGAAGATCGTGTCAAATCACAGAATTTGATTTGGTCTCTCTAAGGAAAATCTTTTCGGTACCCAAATTGAATCAATTACAGCACTTATCGAGGATTTAATGTTTTTGACTCACCATTTTCATTTTACTTACTTCCGGTTTAATTCAATAGCGCTATAAATGAGATACTGGTGCCAACCGAGGGTTTTTCATTTATATTTTCAATCAGTCTCTATCCTTCAAAAATAATAAGAGAAGAGACATTGAAAGGGGATGTTGCTCACATTTTCAAAAACAACAAAATATTTAATAAATATGTGTTGCAACTTTCAACGGAGATAACTTTTGACTCGGGTATCGAAACGACTATTATAATATATCAAATCGAAGTTCGTGTCAAATCACAGAATTTGATTTGGTCTCTCTAAGGAAAATCTTTTCGGTACCCAAATTCAATCATTTACAGCACCTACTGAGAATTTAATATTTCTTACTCACCATTTTCATTTTATTTACTTCCGGTTTAATTCAATAGCGCTATAAATGAGATACTGGTGCCAACCGAGGGTTTTTCATTTATATTATAAATCAGTCTCTATCCTTCAAAAATAATAAAAGAAGAGAAAATGAAAGGGGATGATGTTCACGTTTTCAAAAACAACAAAACATTTAATAAATATGCGTTGCAACTTTCAACGGAGATAACTTTTGACTCGGGTATCGAAAGGACTATTATAATATATCAAATCGAAGCTCGTGTCAAATTACAGAATATGATTTGGTCTCTCTAAGGAAAATATTTTCTGTACCCAAATTGAATCATTTACAGCACCTACTGAGAATTTAATATTTCTTACTCACCATTTTCATTTTACTTACTTCCGGTTTAATTCAATAGCGCTATAAATGAGATACTGGCGCCAACCGAGGGTTTTTCATTTATATTTTCAATTAGTCTCTATCCTTCAATAATAATAATAGAAGAAAAAATGAAAGGGGATGTTGTTCACATTTTCAAAAAGAACAAAACATTTAATAAATATGTGTTGCAACTTTCAACGGAGATAACTTTTGACTCGGGTATCGAAACGACTATTATAATATATCAAATCGAAGCTCGTATCAAATTACACAATATAATTTGGTTAATCTCAGGAAAATATTTTCGGTACCCAAATTGAATCATTTACAGCACCAATTGAGAATTTAATATTTCTTACTCACCATTTTTATATTACTTACTTCCGGTTTAATTTAATAGCGCTATAAATGAGATACTGGTGCCAACCGAGGGTTTTTCATTTATATTTTCAATCAGTCTCTATCCTTCAAAAATAATAAGAGAAGAGACATTGAAAGGGGATGTTGCTCACATTTTCAAAAACAACAAAACATTTAATAAATATGCGTTACAACTTTCAACGGAGATAACTTTTGACTCGGGTATTGAAACGACTATTATAATATATCAAATCGAAGCTCGTGTCAAATCACAGAATTTGATTTGGTCTCTCTAAGGAAAATCTTTTCGGTACCCAAATTGAATCATTTACAGCACCTACTGAGAATTTAATATTTCTTACTCACCATTTTCATTTTACTTACTTCCGGTTTAATTCAATAGCGCTATAAATGAGATACTGGTGCCAACCGAGGGTTTTTCATTTGTATTTTCAATGAGTCTCTATCCTTCAAAAATAATAAAAGAAGAGAAAATGAAAGGGGATGATGTTCACATTTTCAAAAACAACAAAACATTTAATAAATATGCGTTGCAACTTTCAACGGAGATAACTTTTGACTCGGGTATCGAAAGGACTATTATAATATATCAAATCGAAGCTCGTGTCAAATTACAGAATATGATTTGGTCTCTCTAAGGGAAATATTTTCGGTACCCAAATTGAATCATTTACAGCACCTACTGAGAATTTAATATTTCTTACTCACCATTTTCATTTTACTTACTTCCGGTTTAATTCAATAGCGCTATAAATGAGATACTGGCGCCAACCGAGGGTTTTTCATTTATATTTTCAATTAGTCTCTATCCTTCAATAATAATAATAGAAGAAAAAATGAAAGGGGATGTTGTTCACATTTTCAAAAAGAACAAAACATTTAATAAATATGTGTTGCAACTTTCAACGGAGATAACTTTTGACTCGGGTATCGAAACGACTATTATAATATATCAAATCGAAGCTCGTATCAAATTACACAAAATGATTTGGTCATTCTAAGAAAAATAATTTCGGTACCCAAATTGAATCAATTACAGCACTTATCGAGGATTTAATGTTTTTGACTCACCATTTTCATTTTACTTACTTCCGGTTTAATTCAATAGCGCTATAAATTAGATACTTGTGCCAACCGAGGGTTTTTCATTTACATTTTCAATCAGTCTCTATCCTTCAATTATAATAAGAGAAGAGACATTGAAAGGGGATGTGGTTCACATTTTCAAAAACAACAAAACATTTAATAAATATGTGTTATAACTTTCAACGGAGATAACTTTTGACTCGGGTATTGAAACGACTATTATAATATATCAAATCGAAGCTCGTGTCAAATCACAGAATTTGATTTGGTCTCTCTAAGGAAAATCTTTTCGGTACCCCAATTGAATCATTTACAGCACTTATCGAGGATTTAATGTTTTTGACTCACCATTTTCATTTTACTTACTTCCGGTTTAATTCAATAGCGCTATAAATGAGATACTGGTGCCAACCGAGGGTTTTTCATTTATATTTTCAATCAGTCTCTATCCTTCAAAAATAATAAGAGAAGAGACATTGAAAGGGGATGTTGCTCACATTTTCAAAAACAACAAAACATTTAATAAATATGTGTTGCAACTTTCAACGGAGATAACTTTTGACTCGGGTATCGAAACGACTATTATAATATATCAAATCGAAGTTCGTGTCAAATCACAGAATTTGATTTGGTCTCTCTAAGGAAAATCTTTTCGGTACCCAAATTCAATCATTTACAGCACCTACTGAGAATTTAATATTTCTTACTCACCATTTTCATTTTATTTACTTCCGGTTTAATTCAATAGCGCTATAAATGAGATACTGGTGCCAACCGAGGGTTTTTCATTTATATTATAAATCAGTCTCTATCCTTCAAAAATAATAAAAGAAGAGAAAATGAAAGGGGATGATGTTCACGTTTTCAAAAACAACAAAACATTTAATAAATATGCGTTGCAACTTTCAACGGAGATAACTTTTGACTCGGGTATCGAAAGGACTATTATAATATATCAAATCGAAGCTCGTGTCAAATTACAGAATATGATTTGGTCTCTCTAAGGAAAATATTTTCTGTACCCAAATTGAATCATTTACAGCACCTACTGAGAATTTAATATTTCTTACTCACCATTTTCATTTTACTTACTTCCGGTTTAATTCAATAGCGCTATAAATGAGATACTGGCGCCAACCGAGGGTTTTTCATTTATATTTTCAATTAGTCTCTATCCTTCAATAATAATAATAGAAGAAAAAATGAAAGGGGATGTTGTTCACATTTTCAAAAAGAACAAAACATTTAATAAATATGTGTTGCAACTTTCAACGGAGATAACTTTTGACTCGGGTATCGAAACGACTATTATAATATATCAAATCGAAGCTCGTATCAAATTACACAATATAATTTGGTTAATCTCAGGAAAATATTTTCGGTACCCAAATTGAATCATTTACAGCACCAATTGAGAATTTAATATTTCTTACTCACCATTTTTATATTACTTACTTCCGGTTTAATTTAATAGCGCTATAAATGAGATACTGGTGCCAACCGAGGGTTTTTCATTTATATTTTCAATCAGTCTCTATCCTTCAAAAATAATAAGAGAAGAGACATTGAAAGGGGATGTTGCTCACATTTTCAAAAACAACAAAACATTTAATAAATATGCGTTACAACTTTCAACGGAGATAACTTTTGACTCGGGTATTGAAACGACTATTATAATATATCAAATCGAAGCTCGTGTCAAATCACAGAATTTGATTTGGTCTCTCTAAGGAAAATCTTTTCGGTACCCAAATTGAATCATTTACAGCACCTACTGAGAATTTAATATTTCTTACTCACCATTTTCATTTTACTTACTTCCGGTTTAATTCAATAGCGCTATAAATGAGATACTGGTGCCAACCGAGGGTTTTTCATTTGTATTTTCAATGAGTCTCTATCCTTCAAAAATAATAAAAGAAGAGAAAATGAAAGGGGATGATGTTCACATTTTCAAAAACAACAAAACATTTAATAAATATGCGTTGCAACTTTCAACGGAGATAACTTTTGACTCGGGTATCGAAAGGACTATTATAATATATCAAATCGAAGCTCGTGTCAAATTACAGAATATGATTTGGTCTCTCTAAGGGAAATATTTTCGGTACCCAAATTGAATCATTTACAGCACCTACTGAGAATTTAATATTTCTTACTCACCATTTTCATTTTACTTACTTCCGGTTTAATTCAATAGCGCTATAAATGAGATACTGGCGCCAACCGAGGGTTTTTCATTTATATTTTCAATTAGTCTCTATCCTTCAATAATAATAATAGAAGAAAAAATGAAAGGGGATGTTGTTCACATTTTCAAAAAGAACAAAACATTTAATAAATATGTGTTGCAACTTTCAACGGAGATAACTTTTGACTTGGGTATCGAAACGACTATTATAATATATCAAATCGAAGCTCGTATCAAATTACACAAAATGATTTGGTCATTCTAAGAAAAATAATTTCGGTACCCAAATTGAATCAATTACAGCACTTATCGAGGATTTAATGTTTTTGACTCACCATTTTCATTTTACTTACTTCCGGTTTAATTCAATAGCGCTATAAATTAGATACTTGTGCCAACCGAGGGTTTTTCATTTACATTTTCAATCAGTCTCTATCCTTCAAAAATAATAAGAGAAGAGACATTGAAAGGGGATGTGGTTCACATTTTCAAAAACAACAAAACATTTAATAAATATGTGTTATAACTTTCAACGGAGATAACTTTTGACTCGGGTATTGAAACGACTATTATAAAATATCAAATCGAAGCTCGTGTCAAATCACAGAATTTGATTTGCTCTCTCTAAGGAAAATCTTTTCGGTACCCAAATTGAATCATTTACAGCACTTATCGAGGATTTAATGTTTTTGACTCACCATTTTCATTTTACTTACTTCCGGTTTAATTCAATAGCGCTATAAATGAGATACTGGTGCCAACCGAGGGTTTTTCATTTATATTTTCAATCAGTCTCTATCCTTCAAAAATAATAAGAGAAGAGACATTGAAAGGGGATGTTGCTCACATTTTCAAAAACAACAAAACATTTAATAAATATGTGTTGCAACTTTCAACGGAGATAACTTTTGACTCGGGTATCGAAACGACTATTATAATATATCAAATTGAAGTTCGTGTCAAATCACAGAATTTGATTTGGTCTCTCTAAGGAAAATCTTTTCGGTACCCAAATTCAATCATTTACAGCACCTACTGAGAATTTAATATTTCTTACTCACCATTTTCATTTTATTTACTTCCGGTTTAATTCAATAGCGCTATAAATGAGATACTGGTGCCAACCGAGGGTTTTTCATTTATATTATAAATCAGTCTCTATCCTTCAAAAATAATAAAAGAAGAGAAAATGAAAGGGGATGATGTTCACGTTTTCAAAAACAACAAAACATTTAATAAATATGCGTTGCAACTTTCAACGGAGATAACTTTTGACTCGGGTATCGAAAGGACTATTATAATATATCAAATCGAAGCTCGTGTCAAATTACAGAATATGATTTGGTCTCTCTAAGGAAAATATTTTCGGTACCCAAATTGAATCATTTACAGCACCTACTGAGAATTTAATATTTCTTACTCACCATTTTCATTTTACTTACTTCCGGTTTAATTCAATAGCGCTATAAATGAGATACTGGCGCCAACCGAGGGTTTTTCATTTATATTTTCAATTAGTCTCTATCCTTCAATAATAATAATAGAAGAAAAAATGAAAGGGGATGTTGTTCACATTTTCAAAAAGAACAAAACATTTAATAAATATGTGTTGCAACTTTCAACGAAGATAACTTTTGACTCGGGTATCGAAACGACTATTATAATATATCAAATCGAAGCTCGTATCAAATTACACAATATAATTTGGTTAATCTCAATAAAATATTTTCGGTACCCAAATTGAATCATTTACAGCACCAATTGAGAATTTAATATTTCTTACTCACCATTTTTATATTACTTACTTCCGGTTTAATTTAATAGCGCTATAAATGAGATACTGGTGCCAACCGAGGGTTTTTCATTTATATTTTCAATCAGTCTCTATCCTTCAAAAATAATAAGAGAAGAGACATTGAAAGGGGATGTTGCTCACATTTTCAAAAACAACAAAACATTTAATAAATATGCGTTACAACTTTCAACGGAGATAACTTTTGACTCGGGTATTGAAACGACTATTATAATATATCAAATCGAAGCTCGTGTCAAATCACAGAATTTGATTTGGTCTCTCTAAGGAAAATCTTTTCGGTACCCAAATTGAATCATTTACAGCACCTACTGAGAATTTAATATTTCTTACTCACCATTTTCATTTTACTTACTTCCGGTTTAATTCAATAGCGCTATAAATGAGATACTGGTGCCAACCGAGGGTTTTTCATTTGTATTTTCAATGAGTCTCTATCCTTCAAAAATAATAAAAGAAGAGAAAATGAAAGGGGATGATGTTCACATTTTCAAAAACAACAAAACATTTAATAAATATGCGTTGCAACTTTCAACGGAGATAACTTTTGACTCGGGTATCGAAAGGACTATTATAATATATCAAATCGAAGCTCGTGTCAAATTACAGAATATGATTTGGTCTCTCTAAGGGAAATATTTTCGGTACCCAAATTGAATCATTTACAGCACCTACTGAGAATTTAATATTTCTTACTCACCATTTTCATTTTACTTACTTCCGGTTTAATTCAATAGCGCTATAAATGAGATACTGGCGCCAACCGAGGGTTTTTCATTTATATTTTCAATTAGTCTCTATCCTTCAATAATAATAATAGAAGAAAAAATGAAAGGGGATGTTGTTCACATTTTCAAAAAGAACAAAACATTTAATAAATATGTGTTGCAACTTTCAACGGAGATAACTTTTGACTCGGGTATCGAAACGACTATTATAATATATCAAATCGAAGCTCGTATCAAATTACACAAAATGATTTGGTCATTCTATGAAAAATAATTTCGGTACCCAAATTGAATCAATTACAGCACTTATCGAGGATTTAATGTTTTTGACTCACCATTTTCATTTTACTTACTTCCGGTTTAATTCAATAGCGCTATAAATTAGATACTTGTGCCAACCGAGGGTTTTTCATTTACATTTTCAATCAGTCTCTATCCTTCAAAAATAATAAGAGAAGAGACATTGAAAGGGGATGTGGTTCACATTTTCAAAAACAACAAAACATTTAATAAATATGTGTTATAACTTTCAACGGAGATAACTTTTGACTCGGGTATTGAAACGACTATTATAATATATCAAATCGAAGCTCGTGTCAAATCACAGAATTTGATTTGGTCTCTCTAAGGAAAATCTTTTCGGTACCCAAATTGAATCATTTACAGCACTTATCGAGGATTTAATGTTTTTGACTCACCATTTTCATTTTACTTACTTCCGGTTTAATTCAATAGCGCTATAAATGAGATACTGGTGCCAACCGAGGGTTTTTCATTTATATTTTCAATCAGTCTCTATCCTTCAAAAATAATAAGAGAAGAGACATTGAAAGGGGATGTTGCTCACATTTTCAAAAACAACAAAACATTTAATAAATACGTGTTGCAACTTTCAACGGAGATAACTTTTGACTCGGGTATCGAAACGACTATTATAATATATCAAATCGAAGTTCGTGTCAAATCACAGAATTTGATTTGGTCTCTCTAAGGAAAATCTTTTCGGTACACAAATTGAATCATTTACAGCACCTACTGAGAATTTAATATTTCTTACTCACCATTTTCATTTTACTTACTTCCGGTTTAATTCAATAGCGCTATAAATGAGATACTGGTGCCAACCGAGGGTTTTTCATTTATATTATAAATCAGTCTCTATCCTTCAAAAATAATAAAAGAAGAGAAAATGAAAGGGGATGATGTTCACATTTTCAAAAACAACAAAACATTTAATAAATATGCGTTGCAACTTTCAACGGAGATAACTTTTGACTCGGGTATCGAAAGGACTATTATAATATATCAAATCGAAGCTCGTGTCAAATTACAGAATATGATTTGGTCTCTCTAAGGAAAATATTTTCGGTACCCAAATTGAATCATTTACAGCACCTACTGAGAATTTAATATTTCTTACTCACCATTTTCATTTTACTTACTTCCGGTTTAATTCAATAGCGCTATAAATGAGATACTGGCGCCAACCGAGGGTTTTTCATTTATATTTTCAATTAGTCTCTATCCTTCAATAATAATAATAGAAGAAAAAATGAAAGGGGATGTTGTTCACATTTTCAAAAAGAACAAAACATTTAATAAATATGTGTTGCAACTTTCAACGAAGATAACTTTTGACTCGGGTATCGAAACGACTATTATAATATATCAAATCGAAGCTCGTATCAAATTACACAATATAATTTGGTTAATCTCAATAAAATATTTTCGGTACCCAAATTGAATCATTTACAGCACCAATTGAGAATTTAATATTTCTTACTCACCATTTTTATATTACTTACTTCCGGTTTAATTTAATAGCGCTATAAATGAGATACTGGTGCCAACCGAGGGTTTTTCATTTATATTTTCAATCAGTCTCTATCCTTCAAAAATAATAAGAGAAGAGACATTGAAAGGGGATGTTGCTCACATTTTCAAAAACAACAAAACATTTAATAAATATGCGTTACAACTTTCAACGGAGATAACTTTTGACTCGGGTATTGAAACGACTATTATAATATATCAAATCGAAGCTCGTGTCAAATCACAGAATTTGATTTGGTCTCTCTAAGGAAAATCTTTTCGGTACCCAAATTGAATCATTTACAGCACCTACTGAGAATTTAATATTTCTTACTCACCATTTTCATTTTACTTACTTCCGGTTTAATTCAATAGCGCTATAAATGAGATACTGGTGCCAACCGAGGGTTTTTCATTTGTATTTTCAATGAGTCTCTATCCTTCAAAAATAATAAAAGAAGAGAAAATGAAAGGGGATGATGTTCACATTTTCAAAAACAACAAAACATTTAATAAATATGCGTTGCAACTTTCAACGGAGATAACTTTTGACTCGGGTATCGAAAGGACTATTATAATATATCAAATCGAAGCTCGTGTCAAATTACAGAATATGATTTGGTCTCTCTAAGGGAAATATTTTCGGTACCCAAATTGAATCATTTACAGCACCTACTGAGAATTTAATATTTCTTACTCACCATTTTCATTTTACTTACTTCCGGTTTAATTCAATAGCGCTATAAATGAGATACTGGCGCCAACCGAGGGTTTTTCATTTATATTTTCAATTAGTCTCTATCCTTCAATAATAATAATAGAAGAAAAAATGAAAGGGGATGTTGTTCACATTTTCAAAAAGAACAAAACATTTAATAAATATGTGTTGCAACTTTCAACGGAGATAACTTTTGACTCGGGTATCGAAACGACTATTATAATATATCAAATCGAAGCTCGTATCAAATTACACAAAATGATTTGGTCATTCTAAGAAAAATAATTTCGGTACCCAAATTGAATCAATTACAGCACTTATCGAGGATTTAATGTTTTTGACTCACCATTTTCATTTTACTTACTTCCGGTTTAATTCAATAGCGCTATAAATTAGATACTTGTGCCAACCGAGGGTTTTTCATTTACATTTTCAATCAGTCTCTATCCTTCAAAAATAATAAGAGAAGAGACATTGAAAGGGGATGTGGTTCACATTTTCAAAAACAACAAAACATTTAATAAATATGTGTTATAACTTTCAACGGAGATAACTTTTGACTCGGGTATTGAAACGACTATTATAATATATCAAATCGAAGCTCGTGTCAAATCACAGAATTTGATTTGGTCTCTCTAAGGAAAATCTTTTCGGTACCCAAATTGAATCATTTACAGCACTTATCGAGGATTTAATGTTTTTGACTCACCATTTTCATTTTACTTACTTCCGGTTTAATTCAATAGCGCTATAAATGAGATACTGGTGCCAACCGAGGGTTTTTCATTTATATTTTCAATCAGTCTCTATCCTTCAAAAATAATAAGAGAAGAGACATTGAAAGGGGATGTTGCTCACATTTTCAAAAACAACAAAACATTTAATAAATACGTGTTGCAACTTTCAACGGAGATAACTTTTGACTCGGGTATCGAAACGACTATTATAATATATCAAATCGAAGTTCGTGTCAAATCACAGAATTTGATTTGGTCTCTCTAAGGAAAATCTTTTCGGTACACAAATTGAATCATTTACAGCACCTACTGAGAATTTAATATTTCTTACTCACCATTTTCATTTTACTTACTTCCGGTTTAATTCAATAGCGCTATAAATGAGATACTGGTGCCAACCGAGGGTTTTTCATTTATATTATAAATCAGTCTCTATCCTTCAAAAATAATAAAAGAAGAGAAAATGAAAGGGGATGATGTTCACATTTTCAAAAACAACAAAACATTTAATAAATATGCGTTGCAACTTTCAACGGAGATAACTTTTGACTCGGGTATCGAAAGGACTATTATAATATATCAAATCGAAGCTCGTGTCAAATTACAGAATATGATTTGGTCTCTCTAAGGAAAATATTTTCGGTACCCAAATTGAATCATTTACAGCACCTACTGAGAATTTAATATTTCTTACTCACCATTTTCATTTTACTTACTTCCGGTTTAATTCAATAGCGCTATAAATGAGATACTGGCGCCAACCGAGGGTTTTTCATTTATATTTTCAATTAGTCTCTATCCTTCAATAATAATAATAGAAGAAAAAATGAAAGGGGATGTTGTTCACATTTTCAAAAAGAACAAAACATTTAATAAATATGTGTTGCAACTTTCAACGGAGATAACTTTTGACTCGGGTATCGAAACGACTATTATAATATATCAAATCGAAGCTCGTATCAAATTACACAAAATGATTTGGTCATTCTAAGAAAAATAATTTCGGTACCCAAATTGAATCAATTACAGCACTTATCGAGGATTTAATGTTTTTGACTCACCATTTTCATTTTACTTACTTCCGGTTTAATTCAATAGCGCTATAAATTAGATACTTGTGCCAACCGAGGGTTTTTCATTTACATTTTCAATCAGTCTCTATCCTTCAAAAATAATAAGAGAAGAGACATTGAAAGGGGATGTGGTTCACATTTTCAAAAACAACAAAACATTTAATAAATATGTGTTATAACTTTCAACGGAGATAACTTTTGACTCGGGTATTGAAACGACTATTATAATATATCAAATCGAAGCTCGTGTCAAATCACAGAATTTGATTTGGTCTCTCTAAGGAAAATCTTTTCGGTACCCAAATTGAATCATTTACAGCACTTATCGAGGATTTAATGTTTTTGACTCACCATTTTCATTTTACTTACTTCCGGTTTAATTCAATAGCGCTATAAATGAGATACTGGTGCCAACCGAGGGTTTTTCATTTATATTTTCAATCAGTCTCTATCCTTCAAAAATAATAAGAGAAGAGACATTGAAAGGGGATGTTGCTCACATTTTCAAAAACAACAAAACATTTAATAAATACGTGTTGCAACTTTCAACGGAGATAACTTTTGACTCGGGTATCGAAACGACTATTATAATATATCAAATCGAAGTTCGTGTCAAATCACAGAATTTGATTTGGTCTCTCTAAGGAAAATCTTTTCGGTACACAAATTGAATCATTTACAGCACCTACTGAGAATTTAATATTTCTTACTCACCATTTTCATTTTACTTACTTCCGGTTTAATTCAATAGCGCTATAAATGAGATACTGGTGCCAACCGAGGGTTTTTCATTTATATTATAAATCAGTCTCTATCCTTCAAAAATAATAAAAGAAGAGAAAATGAAAGGGGATGATGTTCACATTTTCAAAAACAACAAAACATTTAATAAATATGCGTTGCAACTTTCAACGGAGATAACTTTTGACTCGGGTATCGAAAGGACTATTATAATATATCAAATCGAAGCTCGTGTCAAATTACAGAATATGATTTGGTCTCTCTAAGGAAAATATTTTCGGTACCCAAATTGAATCATTTACAGCACCTACTGAGAATTTAATATTTCTTACTCACCATTTTCATTTTACTTACTTCCGGTTTAATTCAATAGCGCTATAAATGAGATACTGGCGCCAACCGAGGGTTTTTCATTTATATTTTCAATTAGTCTCTATCCTTCAATAATAATAATAGAAGAAAAAATGAAAGGGGATGTTGTTCACATTTTCAAAAAGAACAAAACATTTAATAAATATGTGTTGCAACTTTCAACGGAGATAACTTTTGACTCGGGTATCGAAACGACTATTATAATATATCAAATCGAAGCTCGTATCAAATTACACAATATAATTTGGTTAATCTCAGGAAAATATTTTCGGTACCCAAATTGAATCATTTACAGCACCAATTGAGAATTTAATATTTCTTACTCACCATTTTTATATTACTTACTTCCGGTTTAATTTAATAGCGCTATAAATGAGATACTGGTGCCAACCGAGGGTTTTTCATTTATATTTTCAATCAGTCTCTATCCTTCAAAAATAATAAGAGAAGAGACATTGAAAGGGGATGTTGCTCACATTTTCAAAAACAACAAAACATTTAATAAATATGCGTTACAACTTTCAACGGAGATAACTTTTGACTCGGGTATTGAAACGACTATTATAATATATCAAATCGAAGCTCGTGTCAAATCACAGAATTTGATTTGGTCTCTCTAAGGAAAATCTTTTCGGTACCCAAATTGAATCATTTACAGCACCTACTGAGAATTTAATATTTCTTACTCACCATTTTCATTTTACTTACTTCCGGTTTAATTCAATAGCGCTATAAATGAGATACTGGTGCCAACCGAGGGTTTTTCATTTGTATTTTCAATGAGTCTCTATCCTTCAAAAATAATAAAAGAAGAGAAAATGAAAGGGGATGATGTTCACATTTTCAAAAACAACAAAACATTTAATAAATATGCGTTGCAACTTTCAACGGAGATAACTTTTGACTCGGGTATCGAAAGGACTATTATAATATATCAAATCGAAGC
The DNA here is from genome assembly GCA_037013495.1 of Hippophae tibetana. Classification (NCBI taxonomy): domain Eukaryota; kingdom Viridiplantae; phylum Streptophyta; class Magnoliopsida; order Rosales; family Elaeagnaceae; genus Hippophae; species Hippophae tibetana. The sequence goes on along the minus strand of CM072812.1, from coordinate 45,704,239 downwards.
TCGTGTCAAATTACAGAATATGATTTGGTCTCTCTAAGGGAAATATTTTCGGTACCCAAATTGAATCATTTACAGCACCTACTGAGAATTTAATATTTCTTACTCACCATTTTCATTTTACTTACTTCCGGTTTAATTCAATAGCGCTATAAATGAGATACTGGCGCCAACCGAGGGTTTTTCATTTATATTTTCAATTAGTCTCTATCCTTCAATAATAATAATAGAAGAAAAAATGAAAGGGGATGTTGTTCACATTTTCAAAAAGAACAAAACATTTAATAAATATGTGTTGCAACTTTCAACGGAGATAACTTTTGACTCGGGTATCGAAACGACTATTATAATATATCAAATCGAAGCTCGTATCAAATTACACAATATAATTTGGTTAATCTCAGGAAAATATTTTCGGTACCCAAATTGAATCATTTACAGCACCAATTGAGAATTTAATATTTCTTACTCACCATTTTTATATTACTTACTTCCGGTTTAATTTAATAGCGCTATAAATGAGATACTGGTGCCAACCGAGGGTTTTTCATTTATATTTTCAATCAGTCTCTATCCTTCAAAAATAATAAGAGAAGAGACATTGAAAGGGGATGTTGCTCACATTTTCAAAAACAACAAAACATTTAATAAATATGCGTTACAACTTTCAACGGAGATAACTTTTGACTCGGGTATTGAAACGACTATTATAATATATCAAATCGAAGCTCGTGTCAAATCACAGAATTTGATTTGGTCTCTCTAAGGAAAATCTTTTCGGTACCCAAATTGAATCATTTACAGCACCTACTGAGAATTTAATATTTCTTACTCACCATTTTCATTTTACTTACTTCCGGTTTAATTCAATAGCGCTATAAATGAGATACTGGTGCCAACCGAGGGTTTTTCATTTGTATTTTCAATGAGTCTCTATCCTTCAAAAATAATAAAAGAAGAGAAAATGAAAGGGGATGATGTTCACATTTTCAAAAACAACAAAACATTTAATAAATATGCGTTGCAACTTTCAACGGAGATAACTTTTGACTCGGGTATCGAAAGGACTATTATAATATATCAAATCGAAGCTCGTGTCAAATTACAGAATATGATTTGGTCTCTCTAAGGGAAATATTTTCGGTACCCAAATTGAATCATTTACAGCACCTACTGAGAATTTAATATTTCTTACTCACCATTTTCATTTTACTTACTTCCGGTTTAATTCAATAGCGCTATAAATGAGATACTGGCGCCAACCGAGGGTTTTTCATTTATATTTTCAATTAGTCTCTATCCTTCAATAATAATAATAGAAGAAAAAATGAAAGGGGATGTTGTTCACATTTTCAAAAAGAACAAAACATTTAATAAATATGTGTTGCAACTTTCAACGGAGATAACTTTTGACTCGGGTATCGAAACGACTATTATAATATATCAAATCGAAGCTCGTATCAAATTACACAAAATGATTTGGTCATTCTAAGAAAAATAATTTCGGTACCCAAATTGAATCAATTACAGCACTTATCGAGGATTTAATGTTTTTGACTCACCATTTTCATTTTACTTACTTCCGGTTTAATTCAATAGCGCTATAAATTAGATACTTGTGCCAACCGAGGGTTTTTCATTTACATTTTCAATCAGTCTCTATCCTTCAAAAATAATAAGAGAAGAGACATTGAAAGGGGATGTGGTTCACATTTTCAAAAACAACAAAACATTTAATAAATATGTGTTATAACTTTCAACGGAGATAACTTTTGACTCGGGTATTGAAACGACTATTATAATATATCAAATCGAAGCTCGTGTCAAATCACAGAATTTGATTTGGTCTCTCTAAGGAAAATCTTTTCGGTACCCAAATTGAATCATTTACAGCACTTATCGAGGATTTAATGTTTTTGACTCACCATTTTCATTTTACTTACTTCCGGTTTAATTCAATAGCGCTATAAATGAGATACTGGTGCCAACCGAGGGTTTTTCATTTATATTTTCAATCAGTCTCTATCCTTCAAAAATAATAAGAGAAGAGACATTGAAAGGGGATGTTGCTCACATTTTCAAAAACAACAAAACATTTAATAAATATGTGTTGCAACTTTCAACGGAGATAACTTTTGACTCGGGTATCGAAACGACTATTATAATATATCAAATCGAAGTTCGTGTCAAATCACAGAATTTGATTTGGTCTCTCTAAGGAAAATCTTTTCGGTACACAAATTGAATCATTTACAGCACCTACTGAGAATTTAATATTTCTTACTCACCATTTTCATTTTACTTACTTCCGGTTTAATTCAATAGCGCTATAAATGAGATACTGGTGCCAACCGAGGGTTTTTCATTTATATTATAAATCAGTCTCTATCCTTCAAAAATAATAAAAGAAGAGAAAATGAAAGGGGATGATGTTCACGTTTTCAAAAACAACAAAACATTTAATAAATATGCGTTGCAACTTTCAACGGAGATAACTTTTGACTCGGGTATCGAAAGGACTATTATAATATATCAAATCGAAGCTCGTGTCAAATTACAGAATATGATTTGGTCTCTCTAAGGAAAATATTTTGGGTACCCAAATTGAATCATTTACAGCACCTACTGAGAATTTAATATTTCTTACTCACCATTTTCATTTTACTTACTTCCGGTTTAATTCAATAGCGCTATAAATGAGATACTGGCGCCAACCGAGGGTTTTTCATTTATATTTTCAATTAGTCTCTATCCTTCAATAATAATAATAGAAGAAAAAATGAAAGGGGATGTTGTTCACATTTTCAAAAAGAACAAAACATTTAATAAATATGTGTTGCAACTTTCAACGGAGATAACTTTTGACTCGGGTATCGAAACGACTATTATAATATATCAAATCGAAGCTCGTATCAAATTACACAATATAATTTGGTTAATCTCAGGAAAATATTTTCGGTACCCAAATTGAATCATTTACAGCACCTACTGAGAATTTAATATTTCTTACTCACCATTTTCATTTTACTTACTTCCGGTTTAATTCAATAGCGCTATAAATGAGATACTGGTGCCAACCGAGGGTTTTTCATTTATATTTTCAATCAGTCTCTATCCTTCAAAAATAATAAAAGAAGAGAAAATGAAAGGGGATGATGTTCACATTTTCAAAAACAACAAAACATTTAATAAATATGCGTTGCAACTTTCAACGGAGATAAATTTTTACTCGGGTATCGAAAGGACTATTATAATATATCAAATCGAAGCTCGTGTCAAATTACAGAATATGATTTGGTCTCTCTAAGGAAAATATTTTCGGTACCCAAATTGAATCATTTACAGCACCTACTGAGAATTTAATATTTCTTACTCACCATTTTCATTTTACTTACTTCCGGTTTAATTCAATAGCGCTATAAATGAGATACTGGCGCCAACCGAGGGTTTTTCATTTATATTTTCAATTAGTCTCTATCCTTCAATAATAATAATAGAAGAAAAAATGAAAGGGGATGTTGTTCACATTTTCAAAAAGAACAAAACATTTAATAAATATGTGTTGCAACTTTCAACAGAGATAACTTTTGACTCGGGTATCGAAACGACTATTATAATATATCAAATCGAAGCTCGTATCAAATTACACAAAATGATTTGGTCATTCTAAGAAAAATAATTTCGGTACCCAAATTGAATCAATTACAGCACTTATCGAGGATTTAATGTTTTTGACTCACCATTTTCATTTTACTTACTTCCGGTTTAATTCAATAGCGCTATAAATTAGATACTTGTGCCAACCGAGGGTTTTTCATTTACATTTTCAATCAGTCTCTATCCTTCAAAAATAATAAGAGAAGAGACATTGAAAGGGGATGTGGTTCACATTTTCAAAAACAACAAAACATTTAATAAATATGTGTTATAACTTTCAACGGAGATAACTTTTGACTCGGGTATTGAAACGACTATTATAATATATCAAATCGAAGCTCGTGTCAAATCACAGAATTTGATTTGGTCTCTCTAAGGAAAATCTTTTCGGTACCCAAATTGAATCATTTACAGCACTTATCGAGGATTTAATGTTTTTGACTCACCATTTTCATTTTACTTACTTCCGGTTTAATTCAATAGCGCTATAAATGAGATACTGGTGCCAACCGAGGGTTTTTCATTTATATTTTCAATCAGTCTCTATCCTTCAAAAATAATAAGAGAAGAGACATTGAAAGGGGATGTTGCTCACATTTTCAAAAACAACAAAACATTTAATAAATATGTGTTGCAACTTTCAACGGAGATAACTTTTGACTCGGGTATCGAAACGACTATTATAATATATCAAATCGAAGTTCGTGTCAAATCACAGAATTTGATTTGGTCTCTCTAAGGAAAATCTTTTCGGTACACAAATTGAATCATTTACAGCACCTACTGAGAATTTAATATTTCTTACTCACCATTTTCATTTTACTTACTTCCGGTTTAATTCAATAGCGCTATAAATGAGATACTGGTGCCAACCGAGGGTTTTTCATTTATATTATAAATCAGTCTCTATCCTTCAAAAATAATAAAAGAAGAGAAAATGAAAGGGGATGATGTTCACGTTTTCAAAAACAACAAAACATTTAATAAATATGCGTTGCAACTTTCAACGGAGATAACTTTTGACTCGGGTATCGAAAGGACTATTATAATATATCAAATCGAAGCTCGTGTCAAATTACAGAATATGATTTGGTCTCTCTAAGGAAAATATTTTGGGTACCCAAATTGAATCATTTACAGCACCTACTGAGAATTTAATATTTCTTACTCACCATTTTCATTTTACTTACTTCCGGTTTAATTCAATAGCGCTATAAATGAGATACTGGCGCCAACCGAGGGTTTTTCATTTATATTTTCAATTAGTCTCTATCCTTCAATAATAATAATAGAAGAAAAAATGAAAGGGGATGTTGTTCACATTTTCAAAAAGAACAAAACATTTAATAAATATGTGTTGCAACTTTCAACGGAGATAACTTTTGACTCGGGTATCGAAACGACTATTATAATATATCAAATCGAAGCTCGTATCAAATTACACAATATAATTTGGTTAATCTCAGGAAAATATTTTCGGTACCCAAATTGAATCATTTACAGCACCTACTGAGAATTTAATATTTCTTACTCACCATTTTCATTTTACTTACTTCCGGTTTAATTCAATAGCGCTATAAATGAGATACTGGTGCCAACCGAGGGTTTTTCATTTATATTTTCAATCAGTCTCTATCCTTCAAAAATAATAAAAGAAGAGAAAATGAAAGGGGATGATGTTCACATTTTCAAAAACAACAAAACATTTAATAAATATGCGTTGCAACTTTCAACGGAGATAAATTTTTACTCGGGTATCGAAAGGACTATTATAATATATCAAATCGAAGCTCGTGTCAAATTACAGAATATGATTTGGTCTCTCTAAGGAAAATATTTTCGGTACCCAAATTGAATCATTTACAGCACCTACTGAGAATTTAATATTTCTTACTCACCATTTTCATTTTACTTACTTCCGGTTTAATTCAATAGCGCTATAAATGAGATACTGGCGCCAACCGAGGGTTTTTCATTTATATTTTCAATTAGTCTCTATCCTTCAATAATAATAATAGAAGAAAAAATGAAAGGGGATGTTGTTCACATTTTCAAAAAGAACAAAACATTTAATAAATATGTGTTGCAACTTTCAACAGAGATAACTTTTGACTCGGGTATCGAAACGACTATTATAATATATCAAATCGAAGCTCGTATCAAATTACACAAAATGATTTGGTCATTCTAAGAAAAATAATTTCGGTACCCAAATTGAATCAATTACAGCACTTATCGAGGATTTAATGTTTTTGACTCACCATTTTCATTTTACTTACTTCCGGTTTAATTCAATAGCGCTATAAATTAGATACTTGTCCCAACCGAGGGTTTTTCATTTACATTTTCAATCAGTCTCTATCCTTCAAAAATAATAAGAGAAGAGACATTGAAAGGGGATGTGGTTCACATTTTCAAAAACAACAAAACATTTAATAAATATGTGTTATAACTTTCAACGGAGATAACTTTTGACTCGGGTATTGAAACGACTATTATAATATATCAAATCGAAGCTCGTGTCAAATCACAGAATTTGATTTGGTCTCTCTAAGGAAAATCTTTTCGGTACCCAAATTGAATCAATTACAGCACTTATCGAGGATTTAATGTTTTTGACTCACCATTTTCATTTTACTTACTTCCGGTTTAATTCAATAGCGCTATAAATGAGATACTGGTGCCAACCGAGGGTTTTTCATTTATATTATAAATCAGTCTCTATCCTTCAAAAATAATAAAAGAAGAGAAAATGAAAGGGGATGATGTTCACGTTTTCAAAAACAACAAAACATTTAATAAATATGCGTTGCAACTTTCAACGGAGATAACTTTTGACTCGGGTATCGAAAGGACTATTATAATATATCAAATCGAAGCTCGTGTCAAATTACAGAATATGATTTGGTCTCTCTATGGAAAATATTTTCGGTACCCAAATTGAATCATTTACAGCACCTACTGAGAATTTAATATTTCTTACTCACCATTTTCATTTTACTTACTTCCGGTTTAATTCAATAGCGCTATAAATGAGATACTGGCGCCAACCGAGGGTTTTTCATTTATATTTTCAATTAGTCTCTATCCTTCAATAATAAAAATAGAAGAAAAAATGAAAGGGGATGTTGTTCACATTTTCAAAAAGAACAAAACATTTAATAAATATGTGTTGCAACTTTCAACGGAGATAACTTTTGACTCGGGTATCGAAACGACTATTATAATATATCAAATCGAAGCTCGTATCAAATTACACAAAATGATTTGGTCATTCTAAGAAAAATAATTTCGGTACCCAAATTGAATCAATTACAGCACTTATCGAGGATTTAATGTTTTTGACTCACCATTTTCATTTTACTTACTTCCGGTTTAATTCAATAGCGCTATAAATTAGATACTTGTGCCAACCGAGGGTTTTTCATTTACATTTTCAATCAGTCTCTATCCTTCAAAAATAATAAGAGAAGAGACATTGAAAGGTGATGTGGTTCACATTTTCAAAAACAACAAAACATTTAATAAATATGTGTTGCAACTTTCAACGGAGATAACTTTTGACTCGGGTATTGAAACGACTATTATAATATATCAAATCGAAGTTCGTGTCAAATCACAGAATTTGATTTGGTCTCTCTAAGGAAAATCTTTTCGGTACCCAAATTGAATCATTTACAGCACCTACTGAGAATTTAATATTTCTTACTCACCATTTTCATTTTACTTACTTCCGGTTTAATTCAATAGCGCTATAAATGAGATACTGGTGCCAACCGAGGGTTTTTCATTTATATTATAAATCAGTCTCTATCCTTCAAAAATAATAAAAGAAGAGAAAATGAAAGGGGATGATGTTCACGTTTTCAAAAACAACAAAACATTTAATAAATATGCGTTGCAACTTTCAACGGAGATAACTTTTGACTCGGGTATCGAAAGGACTATTATAATATATCAAATTGAACCTCGTGTCAAATTACAGAATATGAATTGGTCTCTCTAAGGAAAATATTTTCGGTACCCAAATTGAATCATTTACAGCACCTACTGAGAATTTAATATTTCTTACTCACCATTTTTATATTACTTACTTCCGGTTTAATTTAATAGCGCTATAAATGAGATACTGGTGCCAACCGAGGGTTTTTCATTTATATTTTCAATCAGTCTCTATCCTTCAAAAATAATAAGAGAAGAGACATTGAAAGGGGATGTTGCTCACATTTTCAAAAACAACAAAACATTTAATAAATATGTGTTACAACTTTCAACGGAGATAACTTTTGACTCGGGTATTGAAACGACTATTATAATATATCAAATCGAAGCTCGTGTCAAATCCCAGAATTTGATTTGGTCTCTCTAAGGAAAATCTTTTCGGTACCCAAATTGAATCATTTACAGCACCTACTGAGAATTTAATATTTCTTACTCACCATTTTCATTTTACTTACTTCCGGTTTAATTCAATAGCGCTATAAATGAGATACTGGTGCCAACCGAGGGTTTTTCATTTATATTATAAATCAGTCTCTATCCTTCAAAAATAATAAAAGAAGAGAAAATGAAAGGGGATGATGTTCACGTTTTCAAAAACAACAAAACATTTAATAAATATGCGTTGCAACTTTCAACGGAGATAACTTTTGACTCGGGTATCGAAAGGACTATTATAATATATCAAATCGAAGCTCGTGTCAAATCACAGAATTTGATTTGGTCTCTCTAAGGAAAATCTTTTCGGTACCCAAATTGAATCATTTACAGCACCTACTGAGAATTTAATATTTCTTACTCACCATTTTCATTTTACTTACTTCCGGTTTAATTCAATAGCGCTATAAATGAGATACTGGTGCCAACCGAGGGTCTTTCATTTATATTTTCAATCAGTCTCTATCCTTCAAAAATAATAAAAGAAGAGAAAATGAAAGGGGATGATGTTCACATTTTCAAAAACAACAAAACATTTAATAAATATGCGTTGCAACTTTCAACGGAGATAACTTTTGACTCGGGTATCGAAAGGACTATTATAATATATCAAATCGAAGCTCGTGTCAAATTACAGAATATGATTTGGTCTCTCTAAGGAAAATATTTTCGGTACCCAAATTGAATCATTTACAGCACCTACTGAGAATTTAATATTTCTTACTCACCATTTTCATTTTACTTACTTCCGGTTTAATTCAATAGCGCTATAAATGAGATACTGGCGCCAACCGAGGGTTTTTCATTTATATTTTCAATTAGTCTCTATCCTTCAATAATAATAATAGAAGAAAAAATGAAAGGGGATGTTGTTCATATTTTCAAAAAGAACAAAACATTTAATAAATATGTGTTGCAACTTTCAACGGAGATAACTTTTGACTCGGGTATCGAAACGACTATTATAATATATCAAATCGAAGCTCGTATCAAATTACACAAAATGATTTGGTCATTCTAAGAAAAATAATTTCGGTACCCAAATTGAATCAATTACAGCACTTATCGAGGATTTAATGTTTTTGACTCACCATTTTCATTTTACTTACTTCCGGTTTAATTCAATAGCGCTATAAATTAGATACTTGTGCCAACCGAGGGTTTTTCATTTACATTTTCAATCAGTCTCTATCCTTCAAAAATAATAAGAGAAGAGACATTGAAAGGTGATGTGGTTCACATTTTCAAAAACAACAAAACATTTAATAAATATGTGTTACAACTTTCAACGGAGATAACTTTTGACTCGGGTATTGAAACGACTATTATAATATATCAAATCGAAGCTCGTGTCAAATCACAGAATTTGATTTGGTCTCTCTAAGGAAAATCTTTTCGGTACCCAAATTGAATCATTTACAGCACCTACTGAGAATTTAATATTTCTTACTCACCATTTTCATTTTACTTACTTCCGGTTTAATTCAATAGCGCTATAAATGAGATACTGGTGCCAACCGAGGGTTTTTCATTTATATTATAAATCAGTCTCTATCCTTCAAAAATAATAAAAGAAGAGAAAATGAAAGGGGATGATGTTCACGTTTTCAAAAACAACAAAACATTTAATAAATATGCGTTGCAACTTTCAACGGAGATAACTTTTGACTCGGGTATCGAAAGGACTATTATAATATATCAAATCGAACCTCGTGTGAAATTACAGAATATGATTTGGTCTCTCTAAGGAAAATATTTTCGGTACCCAAATTGAATCATTTACAGCACCTACTGAGAATTTAATATTTCTTACTCACCATTTTTATATTACTTACTTCCGGTTTAATTTAATAGCGCTATAAATGAGATACTGGTGCCAACCGAGGGTTTTTCATTTATATTTTCAATCAGTCTCTATCCTTCAAAAATAATAAGAGAAGAGACATTGAAAGGGGATGTTGCTCACATTTTCAAAAACAACAAAACATTTAATAAATATGTGTTACAACTTTCAACGGAGATAACTTTTGACTCGGGTATTGAAACGACTATTATAATATATCAAATCGAAGCTCGTGTCAAATCCCAGAATTTGATTTGGTCTCTCTAAGGAAAATCTTTTCGGTACCCAAATTGAATCATTTACAGCACCTACTGAGAATTTAATATTTCTTACTCACCATTTTCATTTTACTTACTTCCGGTTTAATTCAATAGCGCTATAAATGAGATACTGGTGCCAACCGAGGGTTTTTCATTTATATTATAAATCAGTCTCTATCCTTCAAAAATAATAAAAGAAGAGAAAATGAAAGGGGATGATGTTCACGTTTTCAAAAACAACAAAACATTTAATAAATATGCGTTGCAACTTTCAACGGAGATAACTTTTGACTCGGGTATCGAAAGGACTATTATAATATATCAAATCGAAGCTCGTGTCAAATCACAGAATTTGATTTGGTCTCTCTAAGGAAAATCTTTTCGGTACCCAAATTGAATCATTTACAGCACCTACTGAGAATTTAATATTTCTTACTCACCATTTTCATTTTACTTACTTCCGGTTTAATTCAATAGCGCTATAAATGAGATACTGGTGCCAACCGAGGGTCTTTCATTTATATTTTCAATCAGTCTCTATCCTTCAAAAATAATAAAAGAAGAGAAAATGAAAGGGGATGATGTTCACATTTTCAAAAACAACAAAACATTTAATAAATATGCGTTGCAACTTTCAACGGAGATAACTTTTGACTCGGGTATCGAAAGGACTATTATAATATATCAAATCGAAGCTCGTGTCAAATTACAGAATATGATTTGGTCTCTCTAAGGAAAATATTTTCGGTACCCAAATTGAATCATTTACAGCACCTACTGAGAATTTAATATTTCTTACTCACCATTTTCATTTTACTTACTTCCGGTTTAATTCAATAGCGCTATAAATGAGATACTGGCGCCAACCGAGGGTTTTTCATTTATATTTTCAATTAGTCTCTATCCTTCAATAATAATAATAGAAGAAAAAATGAAAGGGGATGTTGTTCACATTTTCAAAAAGAACAAAACATTTAATAAATATGTGTTGCAACTTTCAACGGAGATAACTTTTGACTCGGGTATCGAAACGACTATTATAATATATCAAATCGAAGCTCGTATCAAATTACACAAAATGATTTGGTCATTCTAAGAAAAATAATTTCGGTACCCAAATTGAATCAATTACAGCACTTATCGAGGATTTAATGTTTTTGACTCACCATTTTCATTTTACTTACTTCCGGTTTAATTCAATAGCGCTATAAATTAGATACTTGTGCCAACCGAGGGTTTTTCATTTACATTTTCAATCAGTCTCTATCCTTCAAAAATAATAAGAGAAGAGACATTGAAAGGTGATGTGGTTCACATTTTCAAAAACAACAAAACATTTAATAAATATGTGTTACAACTTTCAACGGAGATAACTTTTGACTCGGGTATTGAAACGACTATTATAATATATCAAATCGAAGCTCGTGTCAAATCACAGAATTTGATTTGGTCTCTCTAAGGAAAATCTTTTCGGTACCCAAATTGAATCATTTACAGCACCTACTGAGAATTTAATATTTCTTACTCACCATTTTCATTTTACTTACTTCCGGTTTAATTCAATAGCGCTATAAATGAGATACTGGTGCCAACCGAGGGTTTTTCATTTATATTTTCAATCAGTCTCTATCCTTCAAAAATAATAAAAGAAGAGAAAATGAAAGGGGATGATGTTCACATTTTCAAAAACAACAAAACAATTAATAAATATGCGTTGCAACTTTCAACGGAGATAACTTTTGACTCGGGTATCGAAACGACTATTATAATATATCAAATCGAAGCTCGTATCAAATTACACAATATAATTTGGTTAATCTCAGGAAAATATTTTCGGTACCCAAATTGAATCATTTACAGCACCAATTGAGAATTTAATATTTCTTACTCACCATTTTTATATTACTTACTTCCGGTTTAATTTAATAGCGCTATAAATGAGATACTGGTGCCAACCGAGGGTTTTTCATTTATATTTTCAATCAGTCTCTATCCTTCAAAAATAATAAGAGAAGAGACATTGAAATGGGATGTTGCTCACATTTTCAAAAACAACAAAACATTTAATAAATATGTGTTACAACTTTCAACGGAGATAACTTTTGACTCGGGTATTGAAACGACTATTATAATATATCAAATCGAAGCTCGTGTCAAATCACAGAATTTGATTTGGTCTCTCTAAGGAAAATCTTTTCGGTACCCAAATTGAATCATTTACAGCACCTATTGAGAATTTAATATTTCTTACTCACCATTTTCATTTTACTTACTTCCGGTTTAATTCAATAGCGCTATAAATGAGATACTGGTGCCAACCGAGGGTTTTTCATTTATATTATAAATCAGTCCCTATCCTTCAAAAATAATAAAAGAAGAGAAAATGAAAGGGGATGATGTTCACGTTTTCAAAAACAACAAAACATTTAATAAATATGCGTTGCAACTTTCAACGGAGATAACTTTTGACTCGGGTATCGAAAGGACTATTATAATATATCAAATCGAAGCTCGTGTCAAATCACAGAATTTGATTTGGTCTCTCTAAGGAAAATCTTTTCGGTACCCAAATTGAATCATTTACAGCACCTACTGAGAATTTAATATTTCTTACTCACCATTTTCATTTTACTTACTTCCGGTTTAATTCAATAGCGCTATAAATGAGATACTGGTGCCAACCGAGGGTCTTTCATTTATATTTTCAATCAGTCTCTATCCTTCAAAAATAATAAAAGAAGAGAAAATGAAAGGGGATGATGTTCACATTTTCAAAAACAACAAAACATTTAATAAATATGCGTTGCAACTTTCAACGGAGATAACTTTTGACTCGGGTATCGAAAGGACTATTATAATATATCAAATCGAAGCTCGTGTCAAATTACAGAATATGATTTGGTCTCTCTAAGGAAAATATTTTCGGTACCCAAATTGAATCATTTACAGCACCTACTGAGAATTTAATATTTCTTACTCACCATTTTCATTTTACTTACTTCCGGTTTAATTCAATAGCGCTATAAATGAGATACTGGCGCCAACCGAGGGTTTTTCATTTATATTTTCAATTAGTCTCTATCCTTCAATAATAATAATAGAAGAAAAAATGAAAGGGGATGTTGTTCACATTTTCAAAAAGAACAAAACATTTAATAAATATGTGTTGCAACTTTCAACGGAGATAACTTTTGACTCGGGTATCGAAACGACTATTATAATATATCAAATCGAAGCTCGTATCAAATTACACAAAATGATTTGGTCATTCTAAGAAAAATAATTTCGGTACCCAAATTGAATCAATTACAGCACTTATCGAGGATTTAATGTTTTTGACTCACCATTTTCATTTTACTTACTTCCGGTTTAATTCAATAGCGCTATAAATTAGATACTTGTGCCAACCGAGGGTTTTTCATTTACATTTTCAATCAGTCTCTATCCTTCAAAAATAATAAGAGAAGAGACATTGAAAGGTGATGTGGTTCACATTTTCAAAAACAACAAAACATTTAATAAATATGTGTTACAACTTTCAACGGAGATAACTTTTGACTCGGGTATTGAAACGACTATTATAATATATCAAATCGAAGCTCGTGTCAAATCACAGAATTTGATTTGGTCTCTCTAAGGAAAATCTTTTCGGTACCCAAATTGAATCATTTACAGCACCTACTGAGAATTTAATATTTCTTACTCACCATTTTCATTTTACTTACTTCCGGTTTAATTCAATAGCGCTATAAATGAGATACTGGTGCCAACCGAGGGTTTTTCATTTATATTTTCAATCAGTCTCTATCCTTCAAAAATAATAAAAGAAGAGAAAATGAAAGGGGATGATGTTCACATTTTCAAAAACAACAAAACAATTAATAAATATGCGTTGCAACTTTCAACGGAGATAACTTTTGACTCGGGTATCGAAACGACTATTATAATATATCAAATCGAAGCTCGTATCAAATTACACAATATAATTTGGTTAATCTCAGGAAAATATTTTCGGTACCCAAATTGAATCATTTACAGCACCAATTGAGAATTTAATATTTCTTACTCACCATTTTTATATTACTTACTTCCGGTTTAATTTAATAGCGCTATAAATGAGATACTGGTGCCAACCGAGGGTTTTTCATTTATATTTTCAATCAGTCTCTATCCTTCAAAAATAATAAGAGAAGAGACATTGAAATGGGATGTTGCTCACATTTTCAAAAACAACAAAACATTTAATAAATATGTGTTACAACTTTCAACGGAGATAACTTTTGACTCGGGTATTGAAACGACTATTATAATATATCAAATCGAAGCTCGTGTCAAATCACAGAATTTGATTTGGTCTCTCTAAGGAAAATCTTTTCGGTACCCAAATTGAATCATTTACAGCACCTACTGAGAATTTAATATTTCTTACTCACCATTTTCATTTTACTTACTTCCGGTTTAATTCAATAGCGCTATAAATGATATACTGGTGCCAACCGAGGGTTTTTCATTTATATTATAAATCAGTCCCTATCCTTCAAAAATAATAAAAGAAGAGAAAATGAAAGGGGATGATGTTCACGTTTTCAAAAACAACAAAACATTTAATAAATATGCGTTGCAACTTTCAACGGAGATAACTTTTGACTCGGGTATCGAAAGGACTATTATAATATATCAAATCGAAGCTCGTGTCAAATCACAGAATTTGATTTGGTCTCTCTAAGGAAAATCTTTTCGGTACCCAAATTGAATCATTTACAGCACCTACTGAGAATTTAATATTTCTTACTCACCATTTTCATTTTACTTACTTCCGGTTTAATTCAATAGCGCTATAAATGAGATACTGGCGCCAACCGAGGGTTTTTCATTTATATTTTCAATTAGTCTCTATCCTTCAATAATAATAATAGAAGAAAAAATGAAAGGGGATGTTGTTCACATTTTCAAAAAGAACAAAACATTTAATAAATATGTGTTGCAACTTTCAACGGAGATAACTTTTGACTCGGGTATCGAAACGACTATTATAATATATCAAATCGAAGCTCGTATCAAATTACACAAAATGATTTGGTCATTCTAAGAAAAATATTTTCGGTACCCAAATTGAATCATTTACAGCACCTACTGAGAATTTAATATTTCTTACTCACCATTTTTATATTACTTACTTCCGGTTTAATTTAATAGCGCTATAAATGAGATACTGGTGCCAACCGAGGGTTTTTCATTTATATTTTCAATCAGTCTCTATCCTTCAAAAATAATAAGAGAAGAGACATTGAAAGGGGATGTTGCTCACATTTTCAAAAACAACAAAACATTTAATAAATATGTGTTACAACTTTCAACGGAGATAACTTTTGACTCGGGTATTGAAACGACTATTATAATATATCAAATCGAAGCTCGTGTCAAATCCCAGAATTTGATTTGGTCTCTCTAAGGAAAATCTTTTCGGTACCCAAATTGAATCATTTACAGCACCTACTGAGAATTTAATATTTCTTACTCACCATTTTCATTTTACTTACTTCCGGTTTAATTCAATAGCGCTATAAATGAGATACTGGTGCCAACCGAGGGTTTTTCATTTATATTATAAATCAGTCTCTATCCTTCAAAAATAATAAAAGAAGAGAAAATGAAAGGGGATGATGTTCACGTTTTCAAAAACAACAAAACATTTAATAAATATGCGTTGCAACTTTCAACGGAGATAACTTTTGACTCGGGTATCGAAAGGACTATTATAATATATCAAATCGAAGCTCGTGTCAAATCACAGAATTTGATTTGGTCTCTCTAAGGAAAATCTTTTCGGTACCCAAATTGAATCATTTACAGCACCTACTGAGAATTTAATATTTCTTACTCACCATTTTCATTTTACTTACTTCCGGTTTAATTCAATAGCGCTATAAATGAGATACTGGTGCCAACCGAGGGTCTTTCATTTATATTTTCAATCAGTCTCTATCCTTCAAAAATAATAAAAGAAGAGAAAATGAAAGGGGATGATGTTCACATTTTCAAAAACAACAAAACATTTAATAAATATGCGTTGCAACTTTCAACGGAGATAACTTTTGACTCGGGTATCGAAAGGACTATTATAATATATCAAATCGAAGCTCGTGTCAAATTACAGAATATGATTTGGTCTCTCTAAGGAAAATATTTTCGGTACCCAAATTGAATCATTTACAGCACCTACTGAGAATTTAATATTTCTTACTCACCATTTTCATTTTACTTACTTCCGGTTTAATTCAATAGCGCTATAAATGAGATACTGGCGCCAACCGAGGGTTTTTCATTTATATTTTCAATTAGTCTCTATCCTTCAATAATAATAATAGAAGAAAAAATGAAAGGGGATGTTGTTCATATTTTCAAAAAGAACAAAACATTTAATAAATATGTGTTGCAACTTTCAACGGAGATAACTTTTGACTCGGGTATCGAAACGACTATTATAATATATCAAATCGAAGCTCGTATCAAATTACACAAAATGATTTGGTCATTCTAAGAAAAATAATTTCGGTACCCAAATTGAATCAATTACAGCACTTATCGAGGATTTAATGTTTTTGACTCACCATTTTCATTTTACTTACTTCCGGTTTAATTCAATAGCGCTATAAATTAGATACTTGTGCCAACCGAGGGTTTTTCATTTACATTTTCAATCAGTCTCTATCCTTCAAAAATAATAAGAGAAGAGACATTGAAAGGTGATGTGGTTCACATTTTCAAAAACAACAAAACATTTAATAAATATGTGTTACAACTTTCAACGGAGATAACTTTTGACTCGGGTATTGAAACGACTATTATAATATATCAAATCGAAGCTCGTGTCAAATCACAGAATTTGATTTGGTCTCTCTAAGGAAAATCTTTTCGGTACCCAAATTGAATCATTTACAACACCTACTGAGAATTTAATATTTCTTACTCACCATTTTCATTTTACTTACTTCCGGTTTAATTCAATAGCGCTATAAATGAGATACTGGTGCCAACCGAGGGTTTTTCATTTATATTATAAATCAGTCTCTATCCTTCAAAAATAATAAAAGAAGAGAAAATGAAAGGGGATGATGTTCACGTTTTCAAAAACAACAAAACATTTAATAAATATGCGTTGCAACTTTCAACGGAGATAACTTTTGACTCGGGTATCGAAAGGACTATTATAATATATCAAATCGAACCTCGTGTGAAATTACAGAATATGATTTGGTCTCTCTAAGGAAAATATTTTCGGTACCCAAATTGAATCATTTACAGCACCTACTGAGAATTTAATATTTCTTACTCACCATTTTTATATTACTTACTTCCGGTTTAATTTAATAGCGCTATAAATGAGATACTGGTGCCAACCGAGGGTTTTTCATTTATATTTTCAATCAGTCTCTATCCTTCAAAAATAATAAGAGAAGAGACATTGAAAGGGGATGTTGCTCACATTTTCAAAAACAACAAAACATTTAATAAATATGTGTTACAACTTTCAACGGAGATAACTTTTGACTCGGGTATTGAAACGACTATTATAATATATCAAATCGAAGCTCGTGTCAAATCCCAGAATTTGATTTGGTCTCTCTAAGGAAAATCTTTTCGGTACCCAAATTGAATCATTTACAGCACCTACTGAGAATTTAATATTTCTTACTCACCATTTTCATTTTACTTACTTCCGGTTTAATTCAATAGCGCTATAAATGAGATACTGGTGCCAACCGAGGGTTTTTCATTTATATTATAAATCAGTCTCTATCCTTCAAAAATAATAAAAGAAGAGAAAATGAAAGGGGATGATGTTCACGTTTTCAAAAACAACAAAACATTTAATAAATATGCGTTGCAACTTTCAACGGAGATAACTTTTGACTCGGGTATCGAAAGGACTATTATAATATATCAAATCGAAGCTCGTGTCAAATCACAGAATTTGATTTGGTCTCTCTAAGGAAAATCTTTTCGGTACCCAAATTGAATCATTTACAGCACCTACTGAGAATTTAATATTTCTTACTCACCATTTTCATTTTACTTACTTCCGGTTTAATTCAATAGCGCTATAAATGAGATACTGGTGCCAACCGAGGGTCTTTCATTTATATTTTCAATCAGTCTCTATCCTTCAAAAATAATAAAAGAAGAGAAAATGAAAGGGGATGATGTTCACATTTTCAAAAACAACAAAACATTTAATAAATATGCGTTGCAACTTTCAACGGAGATAACTTTTGACTCGGGTATCGAAAGGACTATTATAATATATCAAATCGAAGCTCGTGTCAAATTACAGAATATGATTTGGTCTCTCTAAGGAAAATATTTTCGGTACCCAAATTGAATCATTTACAGCACCTACTGAGAATTTAATATTTCTTACTCACCATTTTCATTTTACTTACTTCCGGTTTAATTCAATAGCGCTATAAATGAGATACTGGCGCCAACCGAGGGTTTTTCATTTATATTTTCAATTAGTCTCTATCCTTCAATAATAATAATAGAAGAAAAAATGAAAGGGGATGTTGTTCACATTTTCAAAAAGAACAAAACATTTAATAAATATGTGTTGCAACTTTCAACGGAGATAACTTTTAACTCGGGTATCGAAACGACTATTATAATATATCAAATCGAAGCTCGTATCAAATTACACAAAATGATTTGGTCATTCTAAGAAAAATAATTTCGGTACCCAAATTGAATCAATTACAGCACTTATCGAGGATTTAATGTTTTTGACTCACCATTTTCATTTTACTTACTTCCGGTTTAATTCAATAGCGCTATAAATTAGATACTTGTGCCAACCGAGGGTTTTTCATTTACATTTTCAATCAGTCTCTATCCTTCAAAAATAATAAGAGAAGAGACATTGAAAGGTGATGTGGTTCACATTTTCAAAAACAACAAAACATTTAATAAATATGTGTTACAACTTTCAACGGAGATAACTTTTGACTCGGGTATTGAAACGACTATTATAATATATCAAATCGAAGCTCGTGTCAAATCACAGAATTTGATTTGGTCTCTCTAAGGAAAATCTTTTCGGTACCCAAATTGAATCATTTACAGCACCTACTGAGAATTTAATATTTCTTACTCACCATTTTCATTTTACTTACTTCCGGTTTAATTCAATAGCGCTATAAATGAGATACTGGTGCCAACCGAGGGTTTTTCATTTATATTTTCAATCAGTCTCTATCCTTCAAAAATAATAAAAGAAGAGAAAATGAAAGGGGATGATGTTCACATTTTCAAAAACAACAAAACAATTAATAAATATGCGTTGCAACTTTCAACGGAGATAACTTTTGACTCGGGTATCGAAACGACTATTATAATATATCAAATCGAAGCTCGTATCAAATTACACAATATAATTTGGTTAATCTCAGGAAAATATTTTCGGTACCCAAATTGAATCATTTACAGCACCAATTGAGAATTTAATATTTCTTACTCACCATTTTTATATTACTTACTTCCGGTTTAATTTAATAGCGCTATAAATGAGATACTGGTGCCAACCGAGGGTTTTTCATTTATATTTTCAATCAGTCTCTATCCTTCAAAAATAATAAGAGAAGAGACATTGAAATGGGATGTTGCTCACATTTTCAAAAACAACAAAACATTTAATAAATATGTGTTACAACTTTCAACGGAGATAACTTTTGACTCGGGTATTGAAACGACTATTATAATATATCAAATCGAAGCTCGTGTCAAATCACAGAATTTGATTTGGTCTCTCTAAGGAAAATCTTTTCGGTACCCAAATTGAATCATTTACAGCACCTACTGAGAATTTAATATTTCTTACTCACCATTTTCATTTTACTTACTTCCGGTTTAATTCAATAGCGCTATAAATGAGATACTGGTGCCAACCGAGGGTTTTTCATTTATATTATAAATCAGTCCCTATCCTTCAAAAATAATAAAAGAAGAGAAAATGAAAGGGGATGATGTTCACGTTTTCAAAAACAACAAAACATTTAATAAATATGCGTTGCAACTTTCAACGGAGATAACTTTTGACTCGGGTATCGAAAGGACTATTATAATATATCAAATCGAAGCTCGTGTCAAATCACAGAATTTGATTTGGTCTCTCTAAGGAAAATCTTTTCGGTACCCAAATTGAATCATTTACAGCACCTACTGAGAATTTAATATTTCTTACTCACCATTTTCATTTTACTTACTTCCGGTTTAATTCAATAGCGCTATAAATGAGATACTGGTGCCAACCGAGGGTCTTTCATTTATATTTTCAATCAGTCTCTATCCTTCAAAAATAATAAAAGAAGAGAAAATGAAAGGGGATGATGTTCACATTTTCAAAAACAACAAAACATTTAATAAATATGCGTTGCAACTTTCAACGGAGATAACTTTTGACTCGGGTATCGAAAGGACTATTATAATATATCAAATCGAAGCTCGTGTCAAATTACAGAATATGATTTGGTCTCTCTATGGAAAATATTTTCGGTACCCAAATTGAATCATTTACAGCACCTACTGAGAATTTAATATTTCTTACTCACCATTTTCATTTTACTTACTTCCGGTTTAATTCAATAGCGCTATAAATGAGATACTGGCGCCAACCGAGGGTTTTTCATTTATATTTTCAATTAGTCTCTATCCTTCAATAATAAAAATAGAAGAAAAAATGAAAGGGGATGTTGTTCACATTTTCAAAAAGAACAAAACATTTAATAAATATGTGTTGCAACTTTCAACGGAGATAACTTTTGACTCGGGTATCGAAACGACTATTATAATATATCAAATCGAAGCTCGTATCAAATTACACAAAATGATTTGGTCATTCTAAGAAAAATAATTTCGGTACCCAAATTGAATCAATTACAGCACTTATCGAGGATTTAATGTTTTTGACTCACCATTTTCATTTTACTTACTTCCGGTTTAATTCAATAGCGCTATAAATTAGATACTTGTGCCAACCGAGGGTTTTTCATTTACATTTTCAATCAGTCTCTATCCTTCAAAAATAATAAGAGAAGAGACATTGAAAGGTGATGTGGTTCACATTTTCAAAAACAACAAAACATTTAATAAATATGTGTTGCAACTTTCAACGGAGATAATTTTTGACTCGGGTATCGAAAGGACTATTATAATATATCAAATCGAAGCTCGTGTCAAATTACAGAATATGATTTGGTCTCTCTAAGGAAAATATTTTCAGTACCCAAATTGAATCCTTTACAGCACCTACTGAGAATTTAATATTTCTTACTCACCATTTTCATTTAACTTACTTCCGGTTTAATTCAATAGCGCTATAAATGAGATACTGATGCCAACCGAGGGTTTTTCATTTATATTTTCAATTAGTCTCTATCCTTCAATAATAATAATAGAAGAAAAAATGAAAGGGGATGATGTTCACATTTTCAAAAACAACAAAACATTTAATAAATATGCGTTGCAACTTTCAACGGAGATAACTTTTGACTCGGGTATCGAAAGGACTATTATAATATATCAAATCGAAGCTCGTGTCAAATTACAGAATATGATTTGGTCTCTCTAAGGAAAATATTTTCGGTACCCAAATTGAATCATTTACAGCACCTACTGAGAATTTAATATTTCTTACTCACCATTTTCATTTTACTTACTTCCGGTTTAATTCAATAGCGCTATAAATGAGATACTGGCGCCAACCGAGGGTTTTTCATTTATATTTTCAATTAGTCTCTATCCTTCAATAATAATAATAGAAGAAAAAATGAAAGGGGATGTTGTTCACATTTTCAAAAAGAACAAAACATTTAATAAATATGTGTTGCAACTTTCAACGGAGATAACTTTTGACTCGGGTATCGAAACGACTATTATAATATATCAAATCGAAGCTCGTATCAAATTACACAATATAATTTGGTTAATCTCAGGAAAATATTTTCGGTATCCAAATTGAATCATTTACAGCACCGATTGAGAATTTAATATTTCTTCCTCACCATTTTTATATTACTTACTTCCGGTTTAATTTAATAGCGCTATAAATGAGATACTGGTGCCAACCGAGGGTTTTTCATTTATATTTTCAATCAGTCTCTATCCTTCAAAAATAATAAGAGAAGAGACATTGAAAGGGGATGTTGCTCACATTTTCAAAAACAACAAAACATTTAATAAATATGTGTTGCAACTTTCAACGGAGATAACTTTTGACTCGGGTATCAAAACGACTATTATAATATATCAAATCGAAGTTCGTGTCAAATCACAGAATTTGATTTGGTCTCTCTAAAGAAAATCTTTTCGGTACCCAAATTGAATCATTTACAGCACCTACTGAGAATTTAATATTTCTTACTCACCATTTTCATTTTACTTACTTCCGGTTTAATTCAATAGCGCTATAAATGAGATACTGGTGCCAACCGAGGGTTTTTCATTTATATTTTCAATCAGTCTCTATCATTCAAAAATAATAAAAGAAGAGAAAATGAAAGGGGATGATTTTCACATTTTCAAAAACAACAAAACATTTAATAAATATGCGTTGCAACTTTCAACGGAGATAATTTTTGACTCGGGTATCGAAAGGACTATTATAATATATCAAATCGAAGCTCGTGTCAAATTACAGAATATGATTTGGTCTCTCTAAGGAAAATATTTTCAGTACCCAAATTGAATCCTTTACAGCACCTACTGAGAATTTAATATTTCTTACTCACCATTTTCATTTAACTTACTTCCGGTTTAATTCAATAGCGCTATAAATGAGACACTGATGCCAACCGAGGGTTTTTCATTTATATTTTCAATTAGTCTCTATCCTTCAATAATAATAATAGAAGAAAAAATGAAAGGGGATGATGTTCACATTTTCAAAAACAACAAAACATTTAATAAATATGCGTTGCAACTTTCAACGGAGATAACTTTTGACTCGGGTATCGAAAGGACTATTATAATATATCAAATCGAAGCTCGTGTCAAATTACAGAATATGATTTGGTCTCTCTAAGGAAAATATTTTCGGTACCCAAATTGAATCATTTACAGCACCTACTGAGAATTTAATATTTCTTACTCACCATTTTCATTTTACTTACTTCCGGTTTAATTCAATAGCGCTATAAATGAGATACTGGTGCCAACCGAGGGTCTTTCATTTATATTTTCAATCAGTCTCTATCCTTCAAAAATAATAAAAGAAGAGAAAATGAAAGGGGATGATGTTCACATTTTCAAAAACAACAAAACATTTAATAAATATGCGTTTCAACTTTCAACGGAGATAACTTTTGACTCGGGTATCGAAAGGACTATTATAATATATCAAATCGAAGCTCGTGTCAAATTACAGAATATGATTTGGTCTCTCTAAGGAAAATATTTTCGGTACCCAAATTGAATCATTTACAGCACCTACTGAGAATTTAATATTTCTTACTCACCATTTTCATTTTACTTACTTCCGGTTTAATTCAATAGCGCTATAAATGAGATACTGGCGCCAACCGAGGGTTTTTCATTTATATTTTCAATTAGTCTCTATCCTTCAATAATAATAATAGAAGAAAAAATGAAAGGGGATGTTGTTCACATTTTCAAAAAGAACAAAACATTTAATAAATATGTGTTGCAACTTTCAACGGAGATAACTTTTGACTCGGGTATCGAAACGACTATTATAATATATCAAATCGAAGCTCGTATCAAATTACACAAAATGATTTGGTCATTCTAAGAAAAATAATTTCGGTACCCAAATTGAATCAATTACAGCACTTATCGAGGATTTAATGTTTTTGACTCACCATTTTCATTTTACTTACTTCCGGTTTAATTCAATAGCGCTATAAATTAGATACTTGTGCCAACCGAGGGTTTTTCATTTACATTTTCAATCAGTCTCTATCCTTCAAAAATAATAAGAGAAGAGATATTGAAAGGTGATGTGGTTCACATTTTCAAAAACAACAAAACATTTAATAAATATGTGTTACAACTTTCAACGGAGATAACTTTTGACTCGGGTATTGAAACGACTATTATAATATATCAAATCGAAGCTCGTGTCAAATCAC
The DNA here is from genome assembly GCA_037013495.1 of Hippophae tibetana. NCBI lineage: Eukaryota > Viridiplantae > Streptophyta > Magnoliopsida > Rosales > Elaeagnaceae > Hippophae > Hippophae tibetana. The sequence continues at coordinate 45,679,904 of CM072812.1, read as the reverse complement.
AGAATTTGATTTGGTCTCTCTAAGGAAAATCTTTTCGGTACCCAAATTGAATCATTTACAGCACCTACTGAGAATTTAATATTTCTTACTCACCATTTTCATTTTACTTAATTCCGGTTTAATTCAATAGCGCTATAAATGAGATACTGGTGCCAACCGAGTGTTTTTCATTTATATTTTCAATCAGTCTCTATCCTTCAAAAATAATAAAAGAAGAGAAAATGAAAGGGGATGATGTTCACATTTTCAAAAACAACAAAACATTTAATAAATATGCGTTGCAACTTTCAACGGAGATAACTTTTGACTCGGGTATCGAAAGGACTATTATAATATATCAAATCGAAGCTCGTGTCAAATTACAGAATATGATTTGGTCTCTCTAAGGAAAATATTTTCGGTACCCAAATTGAATCATTTACAGCACCTACTGAGAATTTAATATTTCTTACTCACCATTTTCATTTTACTTACTTCCGGTTTAATTCAATAGCGCTATAAATGAGATACTGGTGCCAACCGAGGGTCTTTCATTTATATTTTCAATCAGTCTCTATCCTTCAAAAATAATAAAAGAAGAGAAAATGAAAGGGGATGATGTTCACATTTTCAAAAACAACAAAACATTTAATAAATATGCGTTGCAACTTTCAACGGAGATAACTTTTGACTCGGGTATCGAAAGGACTATTATAATATATCAAATCGAAGCTCGTGTCAAATTACAGAATATGATTTGGTCTCTCTAAGGAAAATATTTTCGGTACCCAAATTGAATCATTTACAGCACCTACTGAGAATTTAATATTTCTTACTCACCATTTTCATTTTACTTACTTCCGGTTTAATTCAATAGCGCTATAAATGAGATACTGGCGCCGACCGAGGGTTTTTCATTTATATTTTCAATTAGTCTCTATCCTTCAATAATAATAATAGAAGAAAAAATGAAAGGGGATGTTGTTCACATTTTCAAAAAGAACAAAACATTTAATAAATATGTGTTGCAACTTTCAACGGAGATAACTTTTGACTCGGGTATCGAAACGACTATTATAATATATCAAATCGAAGCTCGTATCAAATTACACAAAATGATTTGGTCATTCTAAGAAAAATAATTTCGGTACCCAAATTGAATCAATTACAGCACTTATCGAGGATTTAATGTTTTTGACTCACCATTTTCATTTTACTTACTTCCGGTTTAATTCAATAGCGCTATAAATTAGATACTTGTGCCAACCGAGGGTTTTTCATTTACATTTTCAATCAGTCTCTATCCTTCAAAAATAATAAGAGAAGAGACATTGAAAGGTGATGTGGTTCACATTTTCAAAAACAACAAAACATTTAATAAATATGTGTTACAACTTTCAACGGAGATAACTTTTGACTCGGGTATTGAAACGACTATTATAATATATCAAATCGAAGCTCGTGTCAAATCACAGAATTTGATTTGGTCTCTCTAAGGAAAATCTTTTCGGTACCCAAATTGAATCATTTACAGCACCTACTGAGAATTTAATATTTCTTACTCACCATTTTCATTTTACTTAATTCCGGTTTAATTCAATAGCGCTATAAATGAGATACTGGTGCCAACCGAGTGTTTTTCATTTATATTTTCAATCAGTCTCTATCCTTCAAAAATAATAAAAGAAGAGAAAATGAAAGGGGATGATGTTCACATTTTCAAAAACAACAAAACATTTAATAAATATGCGTTGCAACTTTCAACGGAGATAACTTTTGACTCGGGTATCGAAAGGACTATTATAATATATCAAATCGAAGCTCGTGTCAAATTACAGAATATGATTTGGTCTCTCTAAGGAAAATATTTTCGGTACCCAAATTGAATCATTTACAGCACCTACTGAGAATTTAATATTTCTTACTCACCATTTTCATTTTACTTACTTCCGGTTTAATTCAATAGCGCTATAAATGAGATACTGGCGCCAACCGAGGGTTTTTCATTTATATTTTCAATCAGTCTCTATCCTTCAATAATAATAATAGAAGAAAAAATGAAAGGGGATGTTGTTCACATTTTCAAAAAGAACAAAACATTTAATAAATATGTGTTGCAACTTTCAACGGAGATAACTTTTGACTCGGGTATCGAAATGACTATTATAATATATCAAATCGAAGCTCGTATCAAATTACACAATATAATTTGGTTAATCTCAGGAAAATATTTTCGGTACCCAAATTGAATCATTTACAGCACCGATTGAGAATTTAATATTTCTTACTCACCATTTTTATATTACTTACTTCCGGTTTAATTTAATAGCGCTATAAATGAGATACTGGTGCCAACCGAGGGTTTTTCATTTATATTTTCAATCAGTCTCTATCCTTCAAAAATAATAAGAGAAGAGACATTGAAAGGGGATGTTGCTCACATTTTCAAAAACAACAAAACATTTAATAAATATGTGTTGCAACTTTCAACGGAGATAACTTTTGACTCGGGTATCGAAACGACTATTATAATATATCAAATCGAAGTTCGTGTCAAATCACAGAATTTGATTTGGTCTCTCTAAAGAAAATCTTTTCGGTACCCAAATTGAATCATTTACAGCACCTACTGAGAATTTAATATTTCTTACTCACCATTTTCATTTTACTTACTTCCGGTTTAATTCAATAGCGCTATAAATGAGATACTGGTGCCAACCGAGGGTTTTTCATTTATATTTTCAATCAGTCTCTATCATTCAAAAATAATAAAAGAAGAGAAAATGAAAGGGGATGATGTTCACATTTTCAAAAACAACAAAACATTTAATAAATATGCGTTGCAACTTTCAACGGAGATAACTTATGACTCGGGTATCGAAAGGACTATTATAATATATCAAATCGAAGCTCGTGTCAAATTACAGAATATGATTTGGTCTCTCTAAGGAAAATATTTTCAGTACCCAAATTGAATCCTTTACACCACCTACTGAGAATTTAATATTTCTTACTCACCATTTTCATTTAACTTACTTCCGGTTTAATTCAATAGCGCTATAAATGAGATACTGATGCCAACCGAGGGTTTTTCATTTATATTTTCAATTAGTCTCTATCCTTCAATAATAATAAGAGAAGAGAAAACGAAAGGGGATGTTGTTCACATTTTCAAAAAGAACAAAACCTTTAATAAATATGTGTTGCAACTTTCAACGGAGATAACTTTTGACTCGGGTATCGAAACGACTATTATAATATATCAAATCGAAGCTCGTATCATATTACACAATATTATTTGGTCATTCTAAGGAAAATATTTTCGGTACCCAAATTGAATCGTTTACAGCACTTATGGAGGATTTAATGTTTTTGACGCACCATTTTTATTTTACTTACTTCCGGTTTAATTCATTAGCGCTATAAATGAGATACTGGTGCCAACCGAGGGTTTTTCATTTACATTTTCAATCAGTCTCTATCCTTCAAAAATATTAAGAGAAGAGACATTGAAAGGGGATGTGGTTCACATTTTCAAAAACAACAAAACATTTAATAAATATGTGTTGCAACTTTCAACGGAGATAACTTTTGACTCGGGTATCGAAACGAATATTATAATATATCAAATCGAAGCTCGTGTCAAATCACAGAATTTGATTTGGTCTCTCTAAGGAAAATCTTTTCGGTACCCAAATTGAATCATTTATAGCACCTATTGAGAATTTAATATTTCTTACTCACCATTTTCATTTTACTTACTTCCGGTTTAATTCAATAGCGCTATAAATGAGATACTAGTGCCAACCGAGGGTTTTTCATTTATATTTTCAATCAATCTATATCCTTCAAAAATAATAAAAGAAGAGAAAATGAAAGGGGATGATGTTCACATTTTCAAAAACAACAAAACATTTAATAAATATGTGTTGCAACTTTCAACGGAGATAACTTTTGACTCGGGTATCGAAACGACTATTATAATATATCAAATCGAAGCTCGTGTCAATCACAGAATTTGATTTGGTCTCTCTAAGGAAAATCTTTTTGGTACACAAATTGAATCATTTACAGCACCTACTGAGAATTTAATATTTCTTACTCAACATTTTCATTTTACTTACTTCCGGTTTAATTCAATAGCGCTATAAATGAGATACTGGTGCCAACCGAGGGTTTTTCATTTATATTTTCAATCAATCTCTATCCTTCAAAAATAATAAAAGAAGAGAAAATGAAAGGGGATGATGTTCACATTTTCAAAAACAACAAAACATTTAATAAATATGTGTTGCAACTTTCAACGGAGATAACTTTTGACTCGGGTATCGAAACGACTATTATAATATATCAAATCGAAGCTCGTGTCAAATCACAGAATTTGATTAGGTCTCTCTAAGGAAAATCTTTTCGGTACACAAATTGAATCATTTACAGCACCTATTGAGAATTTAATATTTCTTACTCACCATTTTCATTTTACTTACTTCCGGTTTCATTCAATAGCGCTATAAATGAGATACTGGTGCCAACCGAGGGTTTTTCATTTATATTTTCAATCAATCTCTATCCTTCAAAAATAATAAAAGAAGAGAAAATGAAAGGGGATGATGTTCACATTTTCAAAAACAACAAAACATTTAATAAATATGTGTTGCAACTTTCAACGGAGATAACTTTTGACTCGGGTATCGAAACGACTATTATAATATATCAAATCGAAGCTCGTATCAAATTACACAATATAATTTGGTTAATCTCAGGAAAATATTTTCGGTACCCAAATTGAATCATTTACAGCACCGATTGAGAATTTAATATTTCTTACTCACCATTTTTATATTACTTACTTCCGGTTTAATTTAATAGCGCTATAAATGAGATATTGGTGCCAACCGAGGGTTTTGCATTTATATTTTCAATCAGTCTCTATCCTTCAAAAATAATAAGAGAAGAGACATTGAAAGGGGATGTTGCTCACATTTTCAAAAACAACAAAACATTTAATAAATATGTGTTGCAACTTTCAACGGAGATAACTTTTGACTCGGGTATCGAAACGACTATTATAATATATCAAATCGAAGTTCGTGTCAAATCACAGAATTTGATTTGGTCTCTCTAAAGAAAATCTTTTCGGTACCCAAATTGAATCATTTACAGCACCTACTGAGAATTTAATATTTCTTACTCACCATTTTCATTTTACTTACTTCCGGTTTAATTCAATAGCGCTATAAATGAGATACTGGTGCCAACCGAGGGTTTTTCATTTATATTTTCAATCAGTCTCTATCATTCAAAAATAATAAAAGAAGAGAAAATGAAAGGGGATGATGTTCACATTTTCAAAAACAACAAAACATTTAATAAATATGCGTTGCAACTTTCAACGGAGATAACTTTTGACTCGGGTATCGAAAGGACTATTATAATATATCAAATCGAAGCTCGTGTCAAATTACAGAATATGATTTGGTCTCTCTAAGGAAAATATTTTCAGTACCCAAATTGAATCCTTTACAGCACCTACTGAGAATTTAATATTTCTTACTCACCATTTTCATTTAACTTACTTCCGGTTTAATTCAATAGCGCTATAAATGAGATACTGATGCCAACCGAGGGTTTTTCATTTATATTTTCAATTAGTCTCTATCCTTCAATAATAATAAGAGAAGAGAAAACGAAAGGGGATGTTGTTCACATTTTCAAAAAGAACAAAACCTTTAATAAATATGTGTTGCAACTTTCAACGGAGATAACTTTTGACTCGGGTATCGAAACGACTATTATAATATATCAAATCGAAGCTCGTATCATATTACACAATATTATTTGGTCATTCTAAGGAAAATATTTTCGGTACCCAAATTGAATCGTTTACAGCACTTATGTAGGATTTAATGTTTTTGACGCATCATTTTTATTTTACTTACTTCCGGTTTAATTCATTAGCGCTATAAATGAGATACTGGTGCCAACCGAGGGTTTTTCATTTACATTTTCAATCAGTCTCTATCCTTCAAAAATATTAAGAGAAGAGACATTGAAAGGGGATGTGGTTCACATTTTCAAAAACAACAAAACATTTAATAAATATGTGTTGCAACTTTCAACGGAGATAACTTTTAACTCGGGTATAGAAACGAATATTATAATATATCAAATCGAAGCTCGTGTCAAATCACAGAATTTGATTTGGTCTCTCTAAGGAAAATCTTTTCGGTACCCAAATTGAATCATTTACAGCACCTATTGAGAATTTAATATTTCTTACTCACCATTTTCATTTTACTTACTTCCGGTTTAATTCAATAGCGCTATAAATGAGATACTGGTGCCAACCGAGGGTTTTTCATTTATATTTTCAATCAATCTATATCCTTCAAAAATAATAAAAGAAGAGAAAATGAAAGGGGATGATGTTCACATTTTCAAAAACAACAAAACATTTAATAAATATGTGTTGCAACTTTCAACGGAGATAACTTTTGACTCGGGTATCGAAACGACTATTATAATATATCAAATCGAAGCTCGTGTCAATCACAGAATTTGATTTGGTCTCTCTAAGGAAAATCTTTTTGGTACACAAATTGAATCATTTACAGCACCTACTGAGAATTTAATATTTCTTACTCAACATTTTCATTTTACTTACTTCCGGTTTAATTCAATAGCGCTATAAATGAGATACTGGTACCAACAGAGGGTTTTTCATTTATATTTTCAATCAATCTCTATCCTTCAAAAATAATAAAAGAAGAGAAAATGAAAGGGGATGATGTTCACATTTTCAAAAACAACAAAACATTTAATAAATATGTGTTGCAACTTTCAACGGAGATAACTTTTGACTCGGGTATCGAAACGACTATTATAATATATCAAATCGAAGCTCGTGTCAAATCACAGAATTTGATTAGGTCTCTCTAAGGAAAATCTTTTCGGTACACAAATTGAATCATTTACAGCACCTACTGAGAATTTAATATTTCTTACTCACCATTTTCATTTTACTTACTTCCGGTTTAATTCAATAGCGCTATAAATGAGATACTGGTACCAACCGAGGGTTTTTCATTTATATTTTCAATCAATCTCTATCCTTCAAAAATAATAAAAGAAGAGAAATTGAAAGGGGATGATGTTCACATTTTCAAAAAAACAACAAAACATTTAATAAATATGCGTTGCAACTTTCAACGGAGATAACTTTTGACTCGGGTATCGAAAGGACAATTATAATATATCAAATCAAAGCTCGTCTCAAATTACAGAATATGATTTGGTCTCTCTAAGGAAAATATTTTCGGTACCCAAATTGAATCATTTACAGCACCTACTGAGAATTTATTATTTCTTACTCACCATTTTCATTTTACTTACTTCCGGTTTAATTCAATAGCGCTATAAATGAGATACTGATGCCAACCGAGGGTTTTTCATTTATATTTTCAATTAGTCTCTATCCTTCAATAATAATAAGAGAAGAGAAAATGAAAGGGGATGTTGTTCACATTTTCAAAAAGAACAAAACATTTAATAAATATGTGTTGCAACTTTCAACGGAGATAACTTTTGACTCGGGTATCGAAACGACTATTATAATATATCAAATCGAAGCTCGTATCAAATTACACAATATTATTTGGTCATTCTAAGGAAAATATTTTCGGTACCCAAATTGAATCATTTACAGCACTTATCGAGGATTTAATGTTTTTGACGCACCATTTTTATTTTACTTACTTCCTGTTTAATTCAATAGCGCTATAAATGAGATACTGGTGCCAACCGAGGGTTTTTCATTTACATTTTCAATCAGTCTCTATCCTTCAAAAATATTAAGAGAAGAGACATTGAAAGGGGATGTGGTTCACATTTTCAAAAACAACAAAACATTTAATAAATATGTGTTGCAACTTTCAACGGAGATAACTTTTGACTTGGGTATCGAAACGACTATTATAATATATCAAATCGAAGCTCGTGTCAAATCACAGAATTTGATTTGGTCTCTCTAAGGAAAATCTTTTCGGTACACAAATTGAATCATTTACAGCACCTACTGAGAATTTAATATTTCTTACTCACCATTTTCATTTTACTTACTTCCGGTTTTATTCAATAGCGCTATAAATGAGATACTGGTGCCAACCGAGGGTTTTTCATTTATATTTTCAATCAGTCTCTATCCTTCAAAAATAATAAAAGAAGAGAAAATGAAAGGGGATGATGTTCACATTTTCAAAAACAACAAAACATTTAATAAATATGCGTTGCAACTTTCAACGGAGATAACTTTTGACTCGGGTATCGAAAGGACTATTATAATATATCAAATCGAAGCTCGTGTCAAATTACAGAATATGATTTGGTCTCTCTAAGGAAAATATTTTCGGTACCCAAATTGAATCATTTACAGCACCTACTGAGAATTTAATATTTCTTACTCACCATTTTCATTTTACTTACTTCCGGTTTAATTCAATAGCGCTATAAATGAGATACTGGCGCTAACCGAGGGTTTTTCATTTATATTTTCAATTAGTCTCTATCCTTCAATAATAATAATAGAAGAAAAAATGAAAGGGGATGTTGTTCACATTTTCAAAAAGAACAAAACATTTAATAAATATGTGTTGCAACTTTCAACGGAGATAACTTTTGACTCGGGTATCGAAACGACTATTATAATATATCAAATCGAAGCTCGTATCAAATTACACAATATAATTTGGTTAATCTCAGGAAATTATTTTCGGTACCCAAATTGAATCATTTACAGCACCAATTGAGAATTTAATATTTCTTACTCACCATTTTTATATTACTTACTTCCGGTTTAATTTAATAGCGCTATAAATGAGATACTGGTGCCAACCGAGGGTTTTTCATTTATATTTTCAATCAGTCTCTATCCTTCAAAAATAATAAGAGAAGAGACATTGAAAGGGGATGTTGCTCACATTTTCAAAAACAACAAAACATTTAATAAATATGTGTTGCAACTTTCAACGGAGATAACTTTTGACTCGGGTATCGAAACAACTATTATAATATATCAAATCGAAGTTCGTGTCAAATCCCAGAATTTGATTTGGTCTCTCTAAGGAAAATCTTTTCGGTACCCAAATTGAATCATTTACAGCACCTACTGAGAATTTAATATTTCTTACTCACCATTTTCATTTTACTTACTTCCGGTTTAATTCAATAGCGCTATAAATGAGATATTGGTGCCAACCGAGGGTTTTTCATTTATATTTTCAATCAGTCTCTATCATTCAAAAATAATAAAAGAAGAGAAAATGAAAGGGGATAATGTTCACATTTTCAAAAACAACAAAACATTTAATAAATATGCGTTGCAACTTTCAACGGAGATAACTTTTGACTCGGGTATCGAAAGGACTATTATAATATATCAAATCGAAGCTCGTGTCAAATTACAGAATATGATTTGGTCTCTCTAAGGAAAATATTTTCAGTTCCCAAATTGAATCCTATACAGCACCTACTGAGAATTTAATATTTCTTACTCACCATTTTCATTTAACTTACTTCCGGTTTAATTCAATAGCGCTATAAATGAGATACTGATGCCAACCGAGGGTTTTTCATTTATATTTTCAATTAGTCTCTATCCTTCAATAATAATAAGAGAAGAGAAAACGAAAGGGGATGTTGTTCACATTTTCAAAAAGAACAAAACCTTTAATAAATATGTGTTGCAACTTTCAACGGAGATAACTTTTGACTCGGGTATCGAAACGACTATTATAATATATCAAATCGAAGCTCGTATCATATTACACAATATTATTTGGTCATTTAAGGAAAATATTTTCGGTACCCAAATTGAATCGTTTACAGCACTTATGGAGGATTTAATGTTTTTGACGCACCATTTTTATTTTACTTACTTCCGTTTTAATTCATTAGCGCTATAAATGAGATACTGGTGCCAACCGAGGGTTTTTCATTTACATTTTCAATCAGTCTCTATCCTTCAAAAATATTAAGAGAAGAGACATTGAAAGGGGATGGGGTTCACATTTTCAAAAACAACAAAACATTTAATAAATATGTGTTGCAACTTTCAACGGAGATAACTTTTGACTCGGGTATCGAAACGAATATTATAATATATCAAATCGAAGCTCGTGTCAAATCACAGAATTTGATTTGGTCTCTCTAAGGAAAATCTTTTCGGTACCCAAATTGAATCATTTATAGCACCTATTGAGAATTTAATATTTCTTACTCACCATTTTCATTTTACTTACTTCCGGTTTAATTCAATAGCGCTATAAATGAGATACTAGTGCCAACCGAGGGTTTTTCATTTATATTTTCAATCAATCTATATCCTTCAAAAATAATAAAAGAAGAGAAAATGAAAGGGGATGATGTTCACATTTTCAAAAACAACAAAACATTTAATAAATATGTGTTGCAACTTTCAACGGAGATAACTTTTGACTCGGGTATCGAAACGACTATTATAATATATCAAATCGAAGCTCGTGTCAATCACAGAATTTGATTTGGTCTCTCTAAGGAAAATCTTTTTGGTACACAAATTGAATCATTTACAGCACCTACTGAGAATTTAATATTTCTTACTCAACATTTTCATTTTACTTACTTCCGGTTTAATTCAATAGCGCTATAAATGAGATACTGGTGCCAACCGAGGGTTTTTCATTTATATTTTCAATCAATCTCTATCCTTCAAAAATAATAAAAGAAGAGAAAATGAAAGGGGATGATGTTCACATTTTCAAAAACAACAAAACATTTAATAAATATGTGTTGCAACTTTCAACGGAGATAACTTTTGACTCGGGTATCGAAACGACTATTATAATATATCAAATCGAAGCTCGTGTCAAATCACAGAATTTGATTAGGTCTCTCTAAGGAAAATCTTTTCGGTACACAAATTGAATCATTTACAGCACCTATTGAGAATTTAATATTTCTTACTCACCATTTTCATTTTACTTACTTCCGGTTTCATTCAATAGCGCTATAAATGAGATACTGGTGCCAACCGAGGGTTTTTCATTTATATTTTCAATCAATCTCTATCCTTCAAAAATAATAAAAGAAGAGAAAATGAAAGGGGATGATGTTCACATTTTCAAAAACAACAAAACATTTAATAAATATGTGTTGCAACTTTCAACGGAGATAACTTTTGACTCGGGTATCGAAACGACTATTATAATATATCAAATCGAAGCTCGTATCAAATTACACAATATAATTTGGTTAATCTCAGGAAAATATTTTCGGTACCCAAATTGAATCATTTACAGCACCGATTGAGAATTTAATATTTCTTACTCACCATTTTTATATTACTTACTTCCGGTTTAATTTAATAGCGCTATAAATGAGATATTGGTGCCAACCGAGGGTTTTGCATTTATATTTTCAATCAGTCTCTATCCTTCAAAAATAATAAGAGAAGAGACATTGAAAGGGGATGTTGCTCACATTTTCAAAAACAACAAAACATTTAATAAATATGTGTTGCAACTTTCAACGGAGATAACTTTTGACTCGGGTATCGAAACGACTATTATAATATATCAAATCGAAGTTCGTGTCAAATCACAGAATTTGATTTGGTCTCTCTAAAGAAAATCTTTTCGGTACCCAAATTGAATCATTTACAGCACCTACTGAGAATTTAATATTTCTTACTCACCATTTTCATTTTACTTACTTCCGGTTTAATTCAATAGCGCTATAAATGAGATACTGGTGCCAACCGAGGGTTTTTCATTTATATTTTCAATCAGTCTCTATCATTCAAAAATAATAAAAGAAGAGAAAATGAAAGGGGATGATGTTCACATTTTCAAAAACAACAAAACATTTAATAAATATGCGTTGCAACTTTCAACGGAGATAACTTTTGACTCGGGTATCGAAAGGACTATTATAATATATCAAATCGAAGCTCGTGTCAAATTACAGAATATGATTTGGTCTCTCTAAGGAAAATATTTTCAGTACCCAAATTGAATCCTTTACAGCACCTACTGAGAATTTAATATTTCTTACTCACCATTTTCATTTAACTTACTTCCGGTTTAATTCAATAGCGCTATAAATGAGATACTGATGCCAACCGAGGGTTTTTCATTTATATTTTCAATTAGTCTCTATCCTTCAATAATAATAAGAGAAGAGAAAACGAAAGGGGATGTTGTTCACATTTTCAAAAAGAACAAAACCTTTAATAAATATGTGTTGCAACTTTCAACGGAGATAACTTTTGACTCGGGTATCGAAACGACTATTATAATATATCAAATCGAAGCTCGTATCATATTACACAATATTATTTGGTCATTCTAAGGAAAATATTTTCGGTACCCAAATTGAATCGTTTACAGCACTTATGTAGGATTTAATGTTTTTGACGCATCATTTTTATTTTACTTACTTCCGGTTTAATTCATTAGCGCTATAAATGAGATACTGGTGCCAACCGAGGGTTTTTCATTTACATTTTCAATCAGTCTCTATCCTTCAAAAATATTAAGAGAAGAGACATTGAAAGGGGATGTGGTTCACATTTTCAAAAACAACAAAACATTTAATAAATATGGGTTGCAACTTTCAACGGAGATAACTTTTAACTCGGGTATAGAAACGAATATTATAATATATCAAATCGAAGCTCGTGTCAAATCACAGAATTTGATTTGGTCTCTCTAAGGAAAATCTTTTCGGTACCCAAATTGAATCATTTACAGCACCTATTGAGAATTTAATATTTCTTACTCACCATTTTCATTTTACTTACTTCCGGTTTAATTCAATAGCGCTATAAATGAGATACTGGTGCCAACCGAGGGTTTTTCATTTATATTTTCAATCAATCTATATCCTTCAAAAATAATAAAAGAAGAGAAAATGAAAGGGGATGATGTTCACATTTTCAAAAACAACAAAACATTTAATAAATATGTGTTGCAACTTTCAACGGAGATAACTTTTGACTCGGGTATCGAAACGACTATTATAATATATCAAATCGAAGCTCGTGTCAATCACAGAATTTGATTTGGTCTCTCTATGGAAAATCTTTTTGGTACACAAATTGAATCATTTACAGCACCTACTGAGAATTTAATATTTCTTACTCAACATTTTCATTTTACTTACTTCCGGTTTAATTCAATAGCGCTATAAATGAGATACTGGTACCAACAGAGGGTTTTTCATTTATATTTTCAATCAATCTCTATCCTTCAAAAATAATAAAAGAAGAGAAAATGAAAGGGGATGATGTTCACATTTTCAAAAACAACAAAACATTTAATAAATATGTGTTGCAACTTTCAACGGAGATAACTTTTGACTCGGGTATCGAAACGACTATTATAATATATCAAATCGAAGCTCGTGTCAAATCACAGAATTTGATTAGGTCTCTCTAAGGAAAATCTTTTCGGTACACAAATTGAATCATTTACAGCACCTACTGAGAATTTAATATTTCTTACTCACCATTTTCATTTTACTTACTTCCGGTTTAATTCAATAGCGCTATAAATGAGATACTGGTACCAACCGAGGGTTTTTCATTTATATTTTCAATCAATCTCTATCCTTCAAAAATAATAAAAGAAGAGAAATTGAAAGGGGATGATGTTCACATTTTCAAAAAAACAACAAAACATTTAATAAATATGCGTTGCAACTTTCAACGGAGATAACTTTTGACTCGGGTATCGAAAGGACAATTATAATATATCAAATCAAAGCTCGTCTCAAATTACAGAATATGATTTGGTCTCTCTAAGGAAAATATTTTCGGTACCCAAATTGAATCATTTACAGCACCTACTGAGAATTTATTATTTCTTACTCACCATTTTCATTTTACTTACTTCCGGTTTAATTCAATAGCGCTATAAATGAGATACTGATGCCAACCGAGGGTTTTTCATTTATATTTTCAATTAGTCTCTATCCTTCAATAATAATAAGAGAAGAGAAAATGAAAGGGGATGTTGTTCACATTTTCAAAAAGAACAAAACATTTAATAAATATGTGTTGCAACTTTCAACGGAGATAACTTTTGACTCGGGTATCGAAACGACTATTATAATATATCAAATCGAAGCTCGTATCAAATTACACAATATTATTTGGTCATTCTAAGGAAAATATTTTCGGTACCCAAATTGAATCATTTACAGCACTTATCGAGGATTTAATGTTTTTGACGCACCATTTTTATTTTACTTACTTCCTGTTTAATTCAATAGCGCTATAAATGAGATACTGGTGCCAACCGAGGGTTTTTCATTTACATTTTCAATCAGTCTCTATCCTTCAAAAATATTAAGAGAAGAGACATTGAAAGGGGATGTGGTTCACATTTTCAAAAACAACAAAACATTTAATAAATATGTGTTGCAACTTTCAACGGAGATAACTTTTGACTTGGGTATCGAAACGACTATTATAATATATCAAATCGAAGCTCGTGTCAAATCACAGAATTTGATTTGGTCTCTCTAAGGAAAATCTTTTCGGTACACAAATTGAATCATTTACAGCACCTACTGAGAATTTAATATTTCTTACTCACCATTTTCATTTTACTTACTTCCGGTTTTATTCAATAGCGCTATAAATGAGATACTGGTGCCAACCGAGGGTTTTTCATTTATATTTTCAATCAATCTCTATCCTTCAAAAATAATAAAAGAAGAGAAAATGAAAGGGGATGATGTTCACATTTTCAAAAACAACAAAACATTTAATAAATATGCGTTGCAACTTTCAACGGAGATAACTTTTGACTCGGGTATCGAAAGGACTATTATAATATATCAAATCGAAGCTCGTGTCAAATTACAGAATATGATTTGGTCTCTCTAAGGAAAATATTTTCGGTACCCAAATTGAATCATTTACAGCACCTACTGAGAATTTAATATTTCTTACTCACCATTTTCATTTTACTTACTTCCGGTTTAATTCAATAGCGCTATAAATGAGATACTGGCGCTAACCGAGGGTTTTTCATTTATATTTTCAATTAGTCTCTATCCTTCAATAATAATAATAGAAGAAAAAATGAAAGGGGATGTTGTTCACATTTTCAAAAAGAACAAAACATTTAATAAATATGTGTTGCAACTTTCAACGGAGATAACTTTTGACTCGGGTATCGAAACGACTATTATAATATATCAAATCGAAGCTCGTATCAAATTACACAATATAATTTGGTTAATCTCAGGAAATTATTTTCGGTACCCAAATTGAATCATTTACAGCACCAATTGAGAATTTAATATTTCTTACTCACCATTTTTATATTACTTACTTCCGGTTTAATTTAATAGCGCTATAAATGAGATACTGGTGCCAACCGAGGGTTTTTCATTTATATTTTCAATCAGTCTCTATCCTTCAAAAATAATAAGAGAAGAGACATTGAAAGGGGATGTTGCTCACATTTTCAAAAACAACAAAACATTTAATAAATATGTGTTGCAACTTTCAACGGAGATAACTTTTGACTCGGGTATCGAAACAACTATTATAATATATCAAATCGAAGTTCGTGTCAAATCCCAGAATTTGATTTGGTCTCTCTAAGGAAAATCTTTTCGGTACCCAAATTGAATCATTTACAGCACCTACTGAGAATTTAATATTTCTTACTCACCATTTTCATTTTACTTACTTCCGGTTTAATTCAATAGCGCTATAAATGAGATATTGGTGCCAACCGAGGGTTTTTCATTTATATTTTCAATCAGTCTCTATCATTCAAAAATAATAAAAGAAGAGAAAATGAAAGGGGATAATGTTCACATTTTCAAAAACAACAAAACATTTAATAAATATGCGTTGCAACTTTCAACGGAGATAACTTTTGACTCGGGTATCGAAAGGACTATTATAATATATCAAATCGAAGCTCGTGTCAAATTACAGAATATGATTTGGTCTCTCTAAGGAAAATATTTTCAGTTCCCAAATTGAATCCTATACAGCACCTACTGAGAATTTAATATTTCTTACTCACCATTTTCATTTAACTTACTTCCGGTTTAATTCAATAGCGCTATAAATGAGATACTGATGCCAACCGAGGGTTTTTCATTTATATTTTCAATTAGTCTCTATCCTTCAATAATAATAAGAGAAGAGAAAACGAAAGGGGATGTTGTTCACATTTTCAAAAAGAACAAAACCTTTAATAAATATGTGTTGCAACTTTCAACGGAGATAACTTTTGACTCGGGTATCGAAACGACTATTATAATATATCAAATCGAAGCTCGTATCATATTACACAATATTATTTGGTCATTTAAGGAAAATATTTTCGGTACCCAAATTGAATCGTTTACAGCACTTATGGAGGATTTAATGTTTTTGACGCACCATTTTTATTTTACTTACTTCCGTTTTAATTCATTAGCGCTATAAATGAGATACTGGTGCCAACCGAGGGTTTTTCATTTACATTTTCAATCAGTCTCTATCCTTCAAAAATATTAAGAGAAGAGACATTGAAAGGGGATGGGGTTCACATTTTCAAAAACAACAAAACATTTAATAAATATGTGTTGCAACTTTCAACGGAGATAACTTTTGACTCGGGTATCGAAACGAATATTATAATATATCAAATCGAAGCTCGTGTCAAATCACAGAATTTGATTTGGTCTCTCTAAGAAAAATCTTTTCGGTACCCAAATTGAATCATTTACAGCACCTATTGAGAATTTAATATTTCTTACTCACCATTTTCATTTTACTTACTTCCGGTTTAATTCAATAGCGCTATAAATGAGATACTGGTGCCAACCGAGGGTTTTTCATTTATATTTTCAATCAATCTATATCCTTCAAAAATAATAAAAGAAGAGAAAATGAAAGGGGATGATGTTCACATTTTCAAAAACAACAAAACATTTAATAAATATGTGTTGCAACTTTCAACGGAGATAACTTTTGACTCGGGTATCGAAACGACTATTATAATATATCAAATCGAAGCTCGTGTCAATCACAGAATTTGATTTGGTCTCTCTAAGGAAAATCTTTTTGGTACACAAATTGAATCATTTACAGCACCTACTGAGAATTTAATATTTCTTACTCAACATTTTCATTTTACTTACTTCCGGTTTAATTCAATAGCGCTATAAATGAGATACTGGTGCCAACCGAGGGTTTTTCATTTATATTTTCAATCAATCTCTATCCTTCAAAAATAATAAAAGAAGAGAAAATGAAAGGGGATGATGTTCACATTTTCAAAAACAACAAAACATTTAATAAATATGTGTTGCAACTTTCAACGGAGATAACTTTTGACTCGGGTATCGAAACGACTATTATAATATATCAAATCGAAGCTCGTGTCAAATCACAGAATTTGATTTGGTCTCTCTAAGGAAAATCTTTTCGGTACACAAATTGAATCATTTACAGCACCTACTGAGAATTTAATATTTCTTACTCACCATTTTTTTTACTTACTTCCGGTTTTATTCAATAGCGCTATAAATGAGATACTGGTGCCAACCGAGGGTTTTTCATTTATATTTTCAATCAATCTCTATCCTTCAAAAATAATAAAAGAAGAGAAATTGAAAGGGGATGATGTTCACATTTTCAAAAACAACAAAACATTTAATAAATATGCGTTGCAACTTTCAACGGAGATAACTTTTGACTCGGGTATCGAAAGGACAATTATAATATATCAAATCGAAGCTCGTCTCAAATTACAGAATATGATTTGGTCTCTCTAAGGAAAATCTTTTCGGTACCCAAATTGAATCATTTACAGCACCTATTGAGAATTTAATATTTCTTACTCACCATTTTCATTTTACATACTTCCGGTTTAATTCAATAGCGCTATAAATGAGATACTGGTGCCAACCGAGTGTTTTTCATTTATATTTTCAATCAATCTCTATCCTTCAAAAATAATAAAAGAAGAGAAAATGAAAGGGGATGTTGTTCACATTTTCAAAAAGAACAAAACATTTAATAAATATGTGTTGCAACTTTCAACGGAGATAACTTTTGACTTGGGTATCGAAACGACTATTATAATTTATCAAATCGAAGCTCGTGTCAAATCACAGAATTTGATTTGGTCTCTCTAAGGAAAATCTTTTCGGTACCCAAATTGAATCATTTACAGCACCTATTGATAATTTAATATTTCTTACTCACCATTTTCATTTTACTTACTTCCGGTTTAATTCAATAGCGCTATAAATGAGATACTGGTGCCAACCGAGGGTTTTTCATTTATATTTTCAATCAGTCTCTATCCTTCAAAAATAATAAAAGAAGAGAAAATGAAAGGGGATGATGTTCACATTTTCAAAAACAACAAAACATTTAATAAATATGTGTTGCAACTTTCAACGGAGATAACTTTTGACTCGGGTATCGAAACGACTATTATAATATATCAAATCGAAGCTCGTGTCAAATCACAGAATTTGATTTGGTCTCTCTAAGGAAAATATTTTCGGTACCCAAATTGAATCATTTACAGCACTTATCGAGGATTTAATGTTTTTGATGCACCATTTTTATTTTACTTACTTCCTGTTTAATTCAATAGAGCTATAAATGAGATACTGGTGCCAACCGAGGGTTTTTCATTTACATTTTCAATCAGTCTCTATCCTTCAAAAATATTAAGAGAAGAGACATTGAAAGGGGATGTGGTTCACATTTTCAAAAACAACAAAACATTTAATAAATATGTGTTGCAACTTTTAACGGAGATAACTTTTGACTCGGGTATCGAAACGACTATTATAATATATCAAATCGAAGCTCGTGTCAAATCACAGAATTTGATTTGGTCTCTCTAAGGAAAATCTTTTCGGTACCCAAATTGAATCATTTACAGCACCTATTGAGAATTTAATATTTCTTACTCACCATTTTCATTTTACATACTTCCGGTTTAATTCAATAGCACTATAAATGAGATACTGGTGCCAACCGAGTGTTTTTCATTTATATTTTCAATCAGTCTCTATCCTTCAAAAATAATAAAAGAAGAGAAAATGAAAGGGGATGATGTTCACATTTTCAAAAACAACAAAACATTTAATAAATATGTGTTGCAACTTTCAACGGAGATAACTTTTGACTCGGGTATCGAAATGACTATTATAATATATCAAATCGAAGCTCGTGTCAAATCACAGAATTTGATTTGGTCTCTCTAAGGAAAATCTTTTCTGTACACAAATTGAATCATTTACAGCACCTACTGAGAATTTAATATTTCTTACTCACCATTTTCATTTTACTTACTTCCGGTTTAATTCAATAGCGCTATAAATGAGATACTGGTGCCAACCGAGGGTTTTTCATTTATATTTTCAATCAATCTATATCCTTCAAAAATAATAAAAGAAGAGAAAATGAAAGGGGATGATGTTCACATTTTCAAAAACAACAAAACATTTAATAAATATGTGTTGCAACTTTCAACGGAGATAACTTTTGACTCGGGTATCGAAAGGACAATTATAATATATCAAATCGAAGCTCGTCTCAAATTACAGAATATGATTTGGTCTCTCTAAGGAAAATATTTTCGGTACCCAAATTGAATCCTTTACAGCACTTATCGAGGATTTAATGTTTTTGATGCACCATTTTTATTTTACTTACTTCCTGTTTAATTCAATAGCGCTATAAATGAGATACTGGTGCCAACCGAGGGTTTTTCATTTACATTTTCAATCAGTCTCTATCCTTCAAAAATATTAAGAGAAGAGACATTGAAAGGGGATGTGGTTCACATTTTCAAAAACAACAAAACATTTAATAAATATGTGTTGCAACTTTTAACGGAGATAACTTTTGACTCGGGTATCGAAACGACTATTATAATATATCAAATCGAAGCTCGTGTCAAATCACAGAATTTGATTTGGTCTCTCTAAGGAAAATCTTTTCGGTACCCAAATTGAATCATTTACAGCACCTATTGAGAATTTAATATTTCTTACTCACCATTTTCATTTTACATACTTCCGGTTTAATTCAATAGCGCTATAAATGAGATACTGGTGCCAACCGAGTGTTTTTCATTTATATTTTCAATCAATCTCTATCCTTCAAAAATAATAAAAGAAGAGAAAATGAAAGGGGATGTTGTTCACATTTTCAAAAAGAACAAAACATTTAATAAATATGTGTTGCAACTTTCAACGGAGATAACTTTTGACTTGGGTATCGAAACGACTATTATAATATATCAAATCGAAGCTCGTGTCAAATCACAGAATTTGATTTGGTCTCTCTAAGGAAAATCTTTTCGGTACCCAAATTGAATCATTTACAGCACCTATTGATAATTTAATATTTCTTACTCACCATTTTCATTTTACTTACTTCCGGTTTAATTCAATAGCGCTATAAATGAGATACTGGTGCCAACCGAGGGTTTTTCATTTATATTTTCAATCAGTCTCTATCCTTCAAAAATAATAAAAGAAGAGAAAATGAAAGGGGATGATGTTCACATTTTCAAAAACAACAAAACATTTAATAAATATGTGTTGCAACTTTCAACGGAGATAACTTTTGACTCGGGTATCGAAACGACTATTATAATATATCAAATCGAAGCTCGTGTCAAATCACAGAATTTGATTTGGTCTCTCTAAGGAAAATATTTTCGGTACCCAAATTGAATCATTTACAGCACTTATCGAGGATTTAATGTTTTTGATGCACCATTTTTATTTTACTTACTTCCTGTTTAATTCAATAGCGCTATAAATGAGATACTGGTGCCAACCGAGGGTTTTTCATTTACATTTTCAATCAGTCTCTATCCTTCAAAAATATTAAGAGAAGAGACATTGAAAGGGGATGTGGTTCACATTTTCAAAAACAACAAAACATTTAATAAATATGTGTTGCAACTTTTAACGGAGATAACTTTTGACTCGGGTATCGAAACGACTATTATAATATATCAAATCGAAGCTCGTGTCCAATCACAGAATTTGATTTGGTCTCTCTAAGGAAAATCTTTTCGGTACCCAAATTGAATCATTTACAGCACCTATTGATAATTTAATATTTCTTACTCACCATTTTCATTTTACTTACTTCCGGTTTAATTCAATAGCGCTATAAATGAGATACTGGTGCCAACCGAGGGTTTTTCATTTATATTTTCAATCAGTCTCTATCCTTCAAAAATAATAAAAGAAGAGAAAATGAAAGGGGATGATGTTCACATTTTCAAAAACAACAAAACATTTAATAAATATGTGTTGCAACTTTCAACGGAGATAACTTTTGACTCGGGTATCGAAACGACTATTATAATATATCAAATCGAAGCTCGTGTCAAATCACAGAATTTGATTTGGTCTCTCTAAGGAAAATCTTTTCGGTACCCAAATTGAATCATTTACAGCACCTATTGATAATTTAATATTTCTTACTCACCATTTTCATTTTACTTACTTCCGGTTTAATTCAATAGCGCTATAAATGAGATACTGGTGCCAACCGAGGGTTTTTCATTTATATTTTCAATCAGTCTCTATCCTTCAAAAATAATAAAAGAAGAGAAAATGAAAGGGGATGATGTTCACATTTTCAAAAACAACAAAACATTTAATAAATATGTGTTGCAACTTTCAACGGAGATAACTTTTGACTCGGGTATCGAAACGACTATTATAATATATCAAATCGAAGCTCGTGTCAAATCACAGAATTTGATTTGGTCTCTCTAAGGAAAATCTTTTCTGTACACAAATTGAATCATTTACAGCACCTACTGAGAATTTAATATTTCTTACTCACCATTTTCATTTTACTTACTTCCGGTTTAATTCAATAGCGCTATAAATGAGATACTGGTGCCAACCGAGGGTTTTTCATTTATATTTTCAATCAATCTCTATCCTTCAAAAATAATAAAAGAAGAGAAAATGAAAGGGGATGATGTTCACATTTTCAAAAACAACAAAATATTTAATAAATATGTGTTGCAACTTTTAACGGAGATAACTTTTGACTCGGGTATCGAAACGACTATTATAATATATCAAATCGAAGCTCGTGTCAAATCACAGAAATTGATTTGGTCTCTCTAAGGAAAATCTTTTCGGTACCCAAATTGAATCATTTACAGCACTTATTGAGAATTTAATATTTCTTACTCACCATTTTTATTTTACTTACTTCCGGTTTAATTCAATAGCGCTATAAATGAGATACTGGTGCCAACCGAGGGTTTTTCATTTATATTTTCAATCAGTCTCTATCCTTCAAAAATAATAAAAGAAGAGAAAATGAAAGGGGATGATGTTCACATTTTCAAAAACAACAAAACATTTAATAAATATGTGTTGCAACTTTCAACGGAGATAACTTTTGACTCGGGTATCGAAACGACTATTATAATATATCAAATCGAAGCTCGTGTCAAATCACAGAATTTGATTTGGTCTCTCTAAGGAAAATCTTTTCGGTACCCAAATTGAATCATTTACAGCACCTATTGAGAATTTAATATTTCTTACTCACCATTTTCATTTTACATACTTCCG
Source organism: Hippophae tibetana (assembly GCA_037013495.1). NCBI lineage: Eukaryota > Viridiplantae > Streptophyta > Magnoliopsida > Rosales > Elaeagnaceae > Hippophae > Hippophae tibetana. Next base: position 45,657,287 of record CM072812.1, on the reverse strand, counting down.
GTTTAATTCAATAGCGCTATAAATGAGATACTGGTGCCAACCGAGTGTTTTTCATTTATATTTTCAATCAATCTCTATCCTTCAAAAATAATAAAAGAAGAGAAAATGAAAGGGGATGTTGTTCACATTTTCAAAAAGAACAAAACATTTAATAAATATGTGTTGCAACTTTCAACGGAGATAACTTTTGACTTGGGTATCGAAACGACTATTATAATATATCAAATCGAAGCTCGTGTCAAATCACAGAATTTGATTTGGTCTCTCTAAGGAAAATCTTTTCGTTACCCAAATTGAATCATTTACAGCACCTATTGATAATTTAATATTTCTTACTCACCATTTTCATTTTACTTACTTCCGGTTTAATTCAATAGCGCTATAAATGAGATACTGGTGCCAACCGAGGGTTTTTCATTTATATTTTCAATCAGTCTCTATCCTTCAAAAATAATAAAAGAAGAGAAAATGAAAGGGGATGATGTTCACATTTTCAAAAACAACAAAACATTTAATAAATATGTGTTGCAACTTTCAACGGAGATAACTTTTGACTCGGGTATCGAAACGACTATTATAATATATCAAATCGAAGCTCGTGTCAAATCACAGAATTTGATTTGGTCTCTCTAAGGAAAATCTTTTCTGTACACAAATTGAATCATTTACAGCACCTACTGAGAATTTAATATTTCTTACTCACCATTTTCATTTTACTTACTTCCGGTTTAATTCAATAGCGCTATAAATGAGATACTGGTGCCAACCGAGGGTTTTTCATTTATATTTTCAATCAATCTATATCCTTCAAAAATAATAAAAGAAGAGAAAATGAAAGGGGATGATGTTCACATTTTCAAAAACAACAAAACATTTAATAAATATGTGTTGCAACTTTCAACGGAGATAACTTTTGACTCGGGTATCGAAACGACTATTATAATATATCAAATCGAAGCTCGTGTCAAATTACACAATATTATTTGGTTAATCTCAGGAAAATATTTTCGGTACCCAAATTGAATCAATTACAGCACCTATTGAGAATTTAATATTTCTTACTCACCATTTTTATTTTACTTACTTCCGGTTTAATTCAATAGCGCTATAAATGAGATACTGGTGCCAACCGAGGGTTTTTCATTTATATTTTCAATCAGTCTCTATCCTTCAAAAATAATAAAAGAAGAGAAAATGAAAGGGGATGATGTTCACATTTTCAAAAACAACAAAACATTTAATAAATATGTGTTGCAACTTTCAACGGAGATAACTTTTGACTCGGGTATCGAAACGACTATTATAATATATCAAATCGAAGCTCGTGTCAAATCACAGAATTTGATTTGGTCTCTTTAAGGAAAATATTTTCGGTACCCAAATTGAATCATTTACAGCACCTACTGAGAATTTATTATTTCTTACTCACCATTTTCATTTTACTTACTTCCGGTTTAATTCAATGGCGCTATAAATGAGATACTGATGCCAACCGAGGGTTTTTCATTTATATTTTCAATCAATCTCTATCCTTCAAAAATAATAAAAGAAGAGAAAATGAAAGGGGATGATGTTCACATTTTCAAAAACAACAAAACATTTAATAAATATGTGTTGCAACTTTAAACGGAGATAACTTTTGACTCGGGTATCGAAACGACTATTATAATATATCAAATAGAACCTCGTATCAAATTACACAATATTATTTGGTTAATCTCAGGAAAATATTTTCGGTACCCAAATTGAATCAATTACAGCACCTATTGAGAATTTAATATTTCTTACTCACCATTTTTATTTTACTTACTTCCGGTTTAATTCAATAGCGCTATAAATGAGATACTGGTGCCAACCGAGGGTGTTTCATTTATATTGTCAATTAGTCTCTATCCTTCAAAAATAATAAGAGAAGAAAAAATGAAAGGGGATGTTGTTCACATTTTCAAAAAGAACAAAACATTTAATAAATATGCGTTGCAACTTTCAACGGAGATAACTTTTGACTCGGGTATCGAAAGAACTATTATAATATATCAAATCGAAGCTCGTGTCAAATTACAGAATATGATTTGGTCTCTCTAAAGAAAATATTTTCGGTACCCAAATTGAATCATTTACAGCACCTACTGAGAATTTATTATTTCTTACTCACCATTTTCATTTTACTTACTTCCGGTTTAATTCAATAGCGCTATAAATGAGATACTGATGCCAACCGGGGGTTTTTCATTTATATTTTCAATTAGTCTCTATCCTTCAATAATAATAAGAGAAGAGAAAATGAAAGGGGATGTTGTTCACATTTTCAAAAAGAACAAAACATTTAATAAATATGTGTTGCAACTTTCAACGGAGATAACTTTTGACTCGGGTATCGAAACGACTATTATAATATATCAAATCGAAGCTCGTGTCAAATCACAGAATTTGATGTGGTCTCTCTAAGGAAAATCTTTTCTGTACACAAATTGAATCATTTACAGCACCTACTGAGAATTTAATATTTCTTACTCACCATTTTCATTTTACTTACTTCCGGTTTAATTCAATAGCGCTATAAATGAGATACTGGTGCCAACCGAGGGTTTTTCATTTATATTTTCAATCAATCTCTATCCTTCAAAAATAATAAAAGAAGAGAAAATGAAAGGGGATGATGTTCACATTTTCAAAAACAACAAAACATTTAATAAATATGTGTTGCAACTTTCAACGGAGATAACTTTTGACTCGGGTATCGAAACGACTATTATAATATATCAAATCGAAGCTCGTGTCAAATTACGCAATATTATTTGGTTAATCTCAGGAAAATATTTTCGGTACCCAAATTGAATCAATTACAGCACCTATTGAGAATTTAATATTTCTTACTCACCATTTTTATTTTACTTACTTCCGGTTTAATTCAATAGCGCTATAAATGAGATACTGGTGCCAACCGAGGGTTTTTCATTTATATTTTCAATCAGTCTCTATCCTTCAAAAATAATAAAAGAAGAGAAAATGAAAGGGGATGATGTTCACATTTTCAAAAACAACAAAACATTTAATAAATATGTGTTGCAACTTTCAACGGAGATAACTTTTGACTCGGGTATCGAAACGACTATTATAATATATCAAATCGAAGCTCGTGTCAAATCACAGAATTTGATTTGGTCTCTCTAAGGAAAATATTTTCGGTACCCAAATTGAATCATTTACAGCACCTACTGAGAATTTATTATTTCTTACTCACCATTTTCATTTTACTTACTTCCGGTTTAATTCAATAGCGCTATAAATGAGATACTGATGCCAACCGAGGGTTTTTCATTTATATTTTCAATTAGTCTCTATCCTTCAATAATAATAAGAGAAGAGAAAATGAAAGGGGATGTTGTTCACATTTTCAAAAAGAACAAAACATTTAATAAATATGTGTTGCAACTTTCAACGGAGATAACTTTTGACTCGGGTATCGAAACGACTATTATAATATATCAAATCGAAGCTCGTGTCAAATCATAGAATTTGATTTGGTCTCTCTAAGGAAAATCTTTTCTGTACACAAATTGAATCATTTACAGCACCTACTGAGAATTTAATATTTCTTACTAACCATTTTCATTTTACTTACTTCCGGTTTAATTCAATAGCGCTATAAATGAGATACTGGTGCCAACCGAGGGTTTTTCATTTATATTTTCAATCAATCTCTATCCTTCAAAAATAATAAAAGAAGAGAAAATGAAAGGGGATGATGTTCACATTTTCAAAAACAACAAAACATTTAATAAATATGTGTTGCAACTTTCAACGGAGATAACTTTTGACTCGGGTATCGAAACGACTATTATAATATATCAAATAGAACCTCGTATCAAATTACACAATATTATTTGGTTAATCTCAGGAAAATATTTTCGGTACCCAAATTGAATCAATTACAGCACCTATTGATAATTTAATATTTCTTACTCACCATTTTTATTTTACTTACTTCCGGTTTAATTCAATAGCGCTATAAATGAGATACTGTTGCCAACCGAGGGTTTTTCATTTATATTTTCAATGAGTCTCTATCCTTCAAAAATAATAAAAGAAGAGAAAATGAAAGGGGATGATGTTCACATTTTCAAAAACAACAAAACATTTAATAAATATGCGTTGCAACTTTCAACGGAGATAACTTTTGACTCGGGTATCGAAACGACTATTATAATATATCAAATCGAAGCTCGTGTCAAATTACAGAATATGATTTGGTCGCTCTAAGGAAAATATTTTCGGTACCCAAATTGAATCATTTACAGCACCTACTGAGAATTTATTATTTCTTACTCACCATTTTCATTTTACTTACTTCCGGTTTAATTCAATAGGGCTATAAATGAGATACTGATGCCAACCGAGGGTTTTTCATTTATATTTTCAATTAGTCTCTATCCTTCAATAATAATAAGAGAAGAGAAAATGAAAGGGGATGTTGTTCACATTTTCAAAAAGAACAAAACATTTAATAAATATGTGTTGCAACTTTCAACGGAGATAACTTTTGACTCGGGTATCGAAACGACTATTATAATATATCAAATCGAAGCTCGTGTCAAATCACAGAATTTGATTTGGTCTCTCTAAGGAAAATCTTTTCGGTACACAAATTGAATCATTTACAGCACCTACTGAGAATTTAATATTTCTTACTAACCATTTTCATTTTACTTACTTCCGGTTTAATTCAATAGCGCTATAAATGAGATACTGGTGCCAACCGAGGGTTTTTCATTTATATTTTCAATCAATCTCTATCCTTCAAAAATAATAAAAGAAGAGAAAATGAAAGGGGATGATGTTCACATTTTCAAAAACAATAAAACATTTAATAAATATGTGTTGCAACTTTCAACGGAGATAACTTTTGACTCGGGTATCGAAACGACTATTATAATATATCAAATCGAAGCTCGTGTCAAATCACACAATATTATTTGGTTAATCTCAGGAAAATCTTTTCGGTACCCAAATTGAATCATTTACAGCACCTATTGAGAATTTAATATTTCTTACTCACCATTTTTATTTTACTTACTTCCGGTTTAATTCAATAGCGCTATAAATGAGATACTGGTGCCAACCGAGGGTTTTTCATTTATATTTTCAATCAGTCTCTATCCTTCAAAAATAATAAAAGAAGAGAAAATGAAAGGGGATGATGTTCACATTTTCAAAAACAACAAAACATTTAATAAATATGCGTTGCAACTTTCAACGGAGATAACTTTTGACTCGGGTATCGAAAGGACTATTATAATATATCAAATCGAAGCTCGTGTCAAATTACAGAATATGATTTGGTCGCTCTAAGGAAAATATTTTCGGTACCCAAATTGAATCATTTACAGCACCTACTGAGAATTTATTATTTCTTACTCACCATTTTCATTTTACTTACTTCCGGTTTAATTCAATAGCGCTATAAATGAGATACTGATGCCAACCGAGGGTTTTTCATTTATATTTTCAATTAGTCTCTATCCTTCAATAATAATAAGAGAAGAGAAAATGAAAGGGGATGTTGTTCACATTTTCAAAAAGAACAAAACATTTAATAAATATGTGTTGCAACTTTCAACGGAGATAACTTTTGACTCGGGTATCGAAACGACTATTATAATATATCAAATCGAAGCTCGTGTCAAATCACAGAATTTGATTTGGTCTCTCTAAGGAAAATCTTTTCGGTACCCAAATTGAATCATTTACAGCACCTATTGAGAATTTAATATTTCTTACTCACCATTTTCATTTTACTTACTTCCGGTTTAATTCAATAGCGCTATAAATGAGATACTGGTGCCAACCGAGGGTTTTTCATTTATATTTTCAATCAATCTATATCCTTCAAAAATAATAAAAGAAGAGAAAATGAAAGGGGATGATGTTCACATTTTCAAAAACAACAAAACATTTAATAAATATGTGTTGCAACTTTCAACGGAGATAACTTTTGACTCGGGTATCGAAACGACTATTATAATATATCAAATCGAAGCTCGTGTCAAATTACAGAATATGATTTGGTCTCTCTAAAGAAAATATTTTCGGTACCCAAATTGAATCATTTACATCACCTACTGAGAATTTATTATTTCTTACTCACCATTTTCATTTTACTTACTTCCAGTTTAATTCAATGGCGCTATAAATGAGATACTGATGCCAACCGAGGGTTTTTAATTTATATTTTCAATCAATCTCTATCCTTCAAAAATAATAAAAGAAGAGAAAATGAATGGGGATGATGTTCACATTTTCAAAAACAACAAAATATTTAATAAATATGTGTTGCAACTTTCAACGGAGATAACTTTTGACTCGGGTATCGAAACGACTATTATAATATATCAAATAGAACCTCGTATCAAATTACACAATATTATTTGGTTAATCTCAGGAAAATATTTTCGGTACCCAAATTGAATCAATTACAGCACCTATTGAGAATTTAATATTTCTTACTCACCATTTTTATTTTACTTACTTCCGGTTTAATTCAATAGCGCTATAAATGAGATACTGGTGCCAACCGAGGGTGTTTCATTTATATTGTCAATTAGTCTCTATCCTTCAAAAATAATAAGAGAAGAAAAAATGAAAGGTGATGTTGTTCACATTTTCAAAAAGAACAAAACATTTAATAAATATGCGTTGCAACTTTCAACGGAGATAACTTTTGACTCGGGTATCGAAAGGACTATTATAATATATCAAATCGAAGCTCGTGTCAAATTACAGAATATGATTTGGTCTCTCTAAAGAAAATATTTTCGGTATTCAAATTGAATCATTTACAGCACCTACTGAGAATTTATTATTTCTTACTCACCATTTTCATTTTACTTACTTCCGGTTTAATTCAATGGCGCTATAAATGAGATACTGATGCCAACCGAGGGTTTTTCATTTATATTTTCAATCAATCTCTATCCTTCAAAAATAATAAAAGAAGAGAAAATGAAAGGGGATGATGTTCACATTTTCAAAAACAACAAAACATTTAATAAATATGTGTTGCAACTTTCAACGGAGATAACTTTTGACTCGGGTATCGAAACGACTATTATAATATATCAAATAGAACCTCGTATCAAATTACACAATATTATTTGGTTAATCTCAGGAAAATATTTTCGGTACCCAAATTGAATCAATTACAGCACCTATTGAGAATTTAATATTTCTTACTCACCATTTTTATTTTACTTACTTCCGGTTTAATTCAATAGCTCTATAAATGAGATACTGGTGCCAACCGAGGGTGTTTCTTTTATATTGTCAATTAGTCTCTATCCTTCAAAAATAATAAGAGAAGAAAAAATGAAAGGGGATGTTGTTCACATTTTCAAAAAGAACAAAACATTTAATAAATATGCGTTGCCACTTTCAACGGAGATAACTTTTGACTCGGGTATCGAAAGGACTATTATAATATATCAAATCGAAGCTCGTGTCAAATTACAGAATATGATTTGGTCGCTCTAAGGAAAATATTTTCGGTACCCAAATTGAATCATTTACAGCACCTACTGAGAATTTATTATTTCTTACTCACCATTTTCATTTTACTTACTTCCGGTTTAATTCAATAGCGCTATAAATGAGATACTGATGCCAACCGAGGGTTTTTCATTTATATTTTCAATTAGTCTCTATCCTTCAATAATAATAAGAGAAGAGAAAATGAAAGGGGATGTTGTTCACATTTTCAAAAAGAACAAAACATTTAATAAATATGTGTTGCAACTTTCAACGGAGATAACTTTTGACTCGGGTATCGAAACGACTATTATAATATATCAAATCGAAGCTCGTGTCAAATCACAGAATTTGATTTGGTCTCTCTAAGGAAAATCTTTTCGGTACCCAAATTGAATCATTTACAGCACCTATTGAGAATTTAATATTTCTTACTCACCATTTTCATTTTACTTACTTCCGGTTTAATTCAATAGCGCTATAAATGAGATACTGGTGCCAACCGAGGGTTTTTCATTTATATTTTCAATCAATCTATATCCTTCAAAAATAATAAAAGAAGAGAAAATGAAAGGGGATGATGTTCACATTTTCAAAAACAACAAAACATTTAATAAATATGTGTTGCAACTTTCAACGGAGATAACTTTTGACTCGGGTATCGAAACGACTATTATAATATATCAAATCGAAGCTCGTGTCAAATTACAGAATATGATTTGGTCTCTCTAAAGAAAATATTTTCGGTACCCAAATTGAATCATTTACATCACCTACTGAGAATTTATTATTTCTTACTCACCATTTTCATTTTACTTACTTCCAGTTTAATTCAATGGCGCTATAAATGAGATACTGATGCCAACCGAGGGTTTTTAATTTATATTTTCAATCAATCTCTATCCTTCAAAAATAATAAAAGAAGAGAAAATGAATGGGGATGATGTTCACATTTTCAAAAACAACAAAATATTTAATAAATATGTGTTGCAACTTTCAACGGAGATAACTTTTGACTCGGGTATCGAAACGACTATTATAATATATCAAATAGAACCTCGTATCAAATTACACAATATTATTTGGTTAATCTCAGGAAAATATTTTCGGTACCCAAATTGAATCAATTACAGCACCTATTGAGAATTTAATATTTCTTACTCACCATTTTTATTTTACTTACTTCCGGTTTAATTCAATAGCGCTATAAATGAGATACTGGTGCCAACCGAGGGTGTTTCATTTATATTGTCAATTAGTCTCTATCCTTCAAAAATAATAAGAGAAGAAAAAATGAAAGGTGATGTTGTTCACATTTTCAAAAAGAACAAAACATTTAATAAATATGCGTTGCAACTTTCAACGGAGATAACTTTTGACTCGGGTATCGAAAGGACTATTATAATATATCAAATCGAAGCTCGTGTCAAATTACAGAATATGATTTGGTCTCTCTAAAGAAAATATTTTCGGTATTCAAATTGAATCATTTACAGCACCTACTGAGAATTTATTATTTCTTACTCACCATTTTCATTTTACTTACTTCCGGTTTAATTCAATGGCGCTATAAATGAGATACTGATGCCAACCGAGGGTTTTTCATTTATATTTTCAATCAATCTCTATCCTTCAAAAATAATAAAAGAAGAGAAAATGAAAGGGGATGATGTTCACATTTTCAAAAACAACAAAACATTTAATAAATATGTGTTGCAACTTTCAACGGAGATAACTTTTGACTCGGGTATCGAAACGACTATTATAATATATCAAATAGAACCTCGTATCAAATTACACAATATTATTTGGTTAATCTCAGGAAAATATTTTCGGTACCCAAATTGAATCAATTACAGCACCTATTGAGAATTTAATATTTCTTACTCACCATTTTTATTTTACTTACTTCCGGTTTAATTCAATAGCTCTATAAATGAGATACTGGTGCCAACCGAGGGTGTTTCTTTTATATTGTCAATTAGTCTCTATCCTTCAAAAATAATAAGAGAAGAAAAAATGAAAGGGGATGTTGTTCACATTTTCAAAAAGAACAAAACATTTAATAAATATGCGTTGCCACTTTCAACGGAGATAACTTTTGACTCGGGTATCGAAAGGACTATTATAATATATCAAATCGAAGCTCGTGTCAAATTACAGAATATGATTTGGTCTCTCTAAAGAAAATATTTTCGGTACCCAAATTGAATCAATTACAGCACCTACTAAGAATTTAATATTTCTTACTCACCATTTTTATTTTACTTACTTCCGGTTTAATTCAATAGCGCTATAAATGAGATACTGATGCCAACCGAGGGTGTTTCATTTATATTGTCAATTAGTCTCTATCCTTCAATAATAATAAGAGAAGAGAAAATGAAAGGGGATGTTGTTCACATTTTCAAAAAGAACAAAACATTTAATAAATATGGGTTGCAACTTTCAACGGAGATAACTTTTGACTCGGGTATCGAAACGACTATTATAATATATCAAATCGAAGCTCGTGTCAAATCACAGAATTTGATTTGGTCTCTCTAAGGAAAATCTTTTCTGTACACAAATTGAATCATTTACAGCACCTACTGAGAATTTAATATTTCTTACTCACCATTTTCATTTTACTTACTTCCGGTTTAATTCAATAGCGCTATAAATGAGATACTGGTGCCAACCGAGGGTTTTTCATTTATATTTTCAATCAATCTCTATCCTTCAAAAATAATAAAAGAAGAGAAAATGAAAGGGGATGATGTTCACATTTTCAAAAACAACAAAACATTTAATAAATATGTGTTGCAACTTTCAACGGAGATAACTTTTGACTCGGGTATCGAAAGGACTATTATAATATATCAAATCGAAGCTCATGTCAAATTACAGAATATGATTTGGTCTCTCTAAGGAAAATATTTTCGGTACCCAAATTGAATCATTTACAGCACCTATTGAGAATTTAATATTTCTTACTCACCATTTTTATTTTACTTACTTCCGGTTTAATTCAATAGCGCTATAAATGAGATACTGGCGCCAACCGAGGGTTTTTCATTTATATTTTCAATCAATCTATATCCTTCAAAAATAATAAAAGAAGAGAAAATGAAAGGGGATGATGTTCACATTTTCAAAAACAACAAAACATTTAATAAATATGCGTTGCAACTTTCAACGGAGATAACTTTTGACTCGGGCATCGAAAGGAGTATTATAATATATCAAATCGAAGCTCGTGTCAAATCACAGAATTTGATTTGGTCACTCTAAGGAAAATCTTTTCGGTACCCAAATTGAATCATTTACAGCACCAACTCAGAATTTAATATTTCTTACTCATCTTTTTCATTTTACTTACTTCCGGTTTAATTCAATAGCGCTATAAATGAGATACTGGTGCCAACCGAGGGTTTTTCATTTATATTTTCAATCAATCTCTATCCTTCAAAAATAATAAAAGAAGAGAAAATGAAAGGGGATGATGTTCACATTTTCAAAAACAACAAAACATTTAATAAATATGTGTTGCAACTTTCAACGGAGATAACTTTTGACTCGGGTATCGAAAGGACTATTATAATATATCAAATCGAAGCTCGTGTCAAATTACAGAATATGATTTGGTCTCTCTAAGGAAAATATTTTCGGTACCCAAATTGAATCATTTACAGCACCTATTGAGAATTTAATATTTCTTACTCACCATTTTTATTTTACTTACTTCCGGTTTAATTCAATAGCGCTATAAATGAGATACTGATGCCAACCGAGGGTTTTTCATTTATATTTTCAATCAGTCTCTATCCTTCAATAATAATAAAAGAAGAGAAAATGAAAGGGGATGTTGTTCACATTTTCAAAAAGAACAAAACATTTAATAAATATGGGTTGCAACTTTCAACGGAGATAACTTTTGACTCGGGTATCGAAACGACTATTATAATATATCAAATCGAAGCTCGTGTCAAATCACAGAATTTGATTTGGTCTCTCTAAGGAAAATCTTTTCTGTACACAAATTGAATCATTTACAGCACCTACTGAGAATTTAATATTTCTTACTCACCATTTTCATTTTACTTACTTCCGGTTTAATTCAATAGCGCTATAAATGAGATACTGGTGCCAACCGAGGGTTTTTCATTTATATTTTCAATCAATCTCTATCCTTCAAAAATAATAAAAGAAGAGAAAATGAAAGGGGATGATGTTCACATTTTCAAAAACAACAAAACATTTAATAAATATGTGTTGCAACTTTCAACGGAGATAACTTTTGACTCGGGTATCGAAAGGACTATTATAATATATCAAATCGAAGCTCGTGTCAAATTACAGAATATGATTTGGTCTCTCTAAGGAAAATATTTTCGGTACCCAAATTGAATCATTTACAGCACCTACTGAGAATTTAATATTTCTTACTCACCATTTTCATTTTACTTACTTCCGGTTTAATTCAATAGCGCTATAAATGAGATACTGGCGCCAACCGAGGGTTTTTCATTTATATTTTCAATCAATCTATATCCTTCAAAAATAATAAAAGAAGAGAAAATGAAAGGGGATGATGTTCACATTTTCAAAAACAACAAAACATTTAATAAATATGTGTTGCAACTTTCAACGGAGATAACTTTTGACTCGGGTATTGAAACGACTATTATAATATATCAAATCGAAGCTCGTGTCAAATCACAGAATTTGATTTGGTCACTCTAAGGAAAATCTTTTCGGTACCCAAATTGAATCATTTACAGCACCTATTGAGAATTTAATATTTCTTACTCACCATTTTTATTTTACTTACTTCCGGTTTAATTCAATAGCGCTATAAATGAGATACTGGTGCCAACCGAGGGTTTTTCATTTATATTTTCAATCAGTCTCTATCCTTCAAAAATAATAAAAGAAGAGAAAATGAAAGGGGATGATGTTCACATTTTCAAAAACAACAAAACATTTAATAAATATGCGTTGCAACTTTCAACGGAGATAACTTTTGACTCGGGTATCGAAACGACTATTATAATATATCAAATCGAAGCTCGTGTCAAATTACAGAATATGATTTGGTCGCTCTAAGGAAAATATTTTCGGTACCCAAATTGAATCATTTACAGCACCTACTGAGAATTTATTATTTCTTACTCACCATTTTCATTTTACTTACTTCCGGTTTAATTCAATAGTGCTATAAATGAGATACTGATGCCAACCGAGGGTTTTTCATTTATATTTTCAATTAGTCTCTATCCTTCAATAATAATAAGAGAAGAGAAAATGAAAGGGGATGTTGTTCACATTTTCAAAAAGAACAAAACATTTAATAAATATGTGTTGCAACTTTCAACGGAGATAACTTTTGACTCGGGTATCGAAACGACTATTATAATATATCAAATCGAAGCTCGTGTCAAATCACAGAATTTGATTTGGTCTCTCTAAGGAAAATCTTTTCGGTACCCAAATTGAATCATTTACAGCACCTATTGAGAATTTAATATTTCTTACTCACCATTTTCATTTTACTTACTTCCGGTTTAATTCAATAGCGCTATAAATGAGATACTGGTGCCAACCGAAAGTTTTTCATTTATATTTTCAATCAATCTATATCTTTCAAAAATAATAAAAGAAGAGAAAATGAAAGGGGATGATGTTCACATTTTCAAAAACAACAAAACATTTAATAAATATGTGTTGCAACTTTCAACGGAGATAACTTTTGACTCGGGTATCGAAAGGACTATTATAATATATCAAATCGAAGCTCGTGTCAAATTACAGAATATGATTTGGTCTCTCTAAGGAAAATATTTTCGGTACCCAAATTGAATCATTTACAGCACCTATTGAGAATTTAATATTTCTTACTCACCATTTTTATTTTACTTACTTCCGGTTTAATTCAATAGCGCTATAAATGAGATACTGATGCCAACCGAGGGTTTTTCATTTATATTTTCAATCAGTCTCTATCCTTCAATAATAATAAAAGAAGAGAAAATGAAAGGGGATGTTGTTCACATTTTCAAAAAGAACAAAACATTTAATAAATATGGGTTGCAACTTTCAACGGAGATAACTTTTGACTCGGGTATCGAAACGACTATTATAATATATCAAATCGAAGCTCGTGTCAAATCACAGAATTTGATTTGGTCTCTCTAAGGAAAATCTTTTCTGTACACAAATTGAATCATTTACAGCACCTACTGAGAATTTAATATTTCTTACTCACCATTTTCATTTTACTTACTTCCGGTTTAATTCAATAGCGCTATAAATGAGATACTGGTGCCAACCGAGGGTTTTTCATTTATATTTTCAATCAATCTCTATCCTTCAAAAATAATAAAAGAAGAGAAAATGAAAGGGGATGATGTTCACATTTTCAAAAACAACAAAACATTTAATAAATATGTGTTGCAACTTTCAACGGAGATAACTTTTGACTCGGGTATCGAAAGGACTATTATAATATATCAAATCGAAGCTCGTGTCAAATTACAGAATATGATTTGGTCTCTCTAAGGAAAATATTTTCGGTACCCAAATTGAATCATTTACAGCACCTACTGAGAATTTAATATTTCTTACTCACCATTTTCATTTTACTTACTTCCGGTTTAATTCAATAGCGCTATAAATGAGATACTGGCGCCAACCGAGGGTTTTTCATTTATATTTTCAATCAATCTATATCCTTCAAAAATAATAAAACAAGAGAAAATGAAAGGGGATGATGTTCACATTTTCAAAAACAACAAAACATTTAATAAATATGTGTTGCAACTTTCAACGGAGATAACTTTTGACTCGGGTATTGAAACGACTATTATAATATATCAAATCGAAGCTCGTGTCAAATCACAGAATTTGATTTGGTCACTCTAAGGAAAATCTTTTCGGTACCCAAATTGAATCATTTACAGCACCTATTGAGAATTTAATATTTCTTACTCACCATTTTTATTTTACTTACTTCCGGTTTAATTCAATAGCGCTATAAATGAGATACTGGTGCCAACCGAGGGTTTTTCATTTATATTTTCAATCAGTCTCTATCCTTCAAAAATAATAAAAGAAGAGAAAATGAAAGGGGATGATGTTCACATTTTCAAAAACAACAAAACATTTAATAAATATGCGTTGCAACTTTCAACGGAGATAACTTTTGACTCGGGTATCGAAACGACTATTATAATATATCAAATCGAAGCTCGTGTCAAATTACAGAATATGATTTGGTCGCTCTAAGGAAAATATTTTCGGTACCCAAATTGAATCATTTACAGCACCTACTGAGAATTTATTATTTCTTACTCACCATTTTCATTTTACTTACTTCCGGTTTAATTCAATAGTGCTATAAATGAGATACTGATGCCAACCGAGGGTTTTTCATTTATATTTTCAATTAGTCTCTATCCTTCAATAATAATAAGAGAAGAGAAAATGAAAGGGGATGTTGTTCACATTTTCAAAAAGAACAAAACATTTAATAAATATGTGTTGCAACTTTCAACGGAGATAACTTTTGACTCGGGTATCGAAACGACTATTATAATATATCAAATCGAAGCTCGTGTCAAATCACAGAATTTGATTTGGTCTCTCTAAGGAAAATCTTTTCGGTACCCAAATTGAATCATTTACAGCACCTATTGAGAATTTAATATTTCTTACTCACCATTTTCATTTTACTTACTTCCGGTTTAATTCAATAGCGCTATAAATGAGATACTGGTGCCAACCGAAAGTTTTTCATTTATATTTTCAATCAATCTATATCTTTCAAAAATAATAAAAGAAGAGAAAATGAAAGGGGATGATGTTCACATTTTCAAAAACAACAAAACATTAAATAAATATGTGTTGCAACTTTCAACGGAGATAACTTTTGACTCGGGTATCGAAACGACTATTATAATATATCAAATCGAAGCTCGTGTCAAATTACAGAATATGATTTGGTCTCTCTAAAGAAAATATTTTCTGTACCCAAATTGAATCATTTACAGCACCTACTGAGAATTTATTATTTCTTACTCACCATTTTCATTTTACTTACTTCCAGTTTAATTCAATGGCGCTATAAATGAGATACTGATGCCAACCGAGGGTTTTTCATTTATATTTTCAATCAATCTCTATCCTTCAAAAATAATAAAAGAAGAGAAAATGAATGGGGATGATGTTCACATTTTCAAAAACAACAAAATATTTAATAAATATGTGTTGCAACTTTCAACGGAGATAACTTTTGACTCGGGTATCGAAACGACTATTATAATATATCAAATAGAACCTCGTATCAAATTACACAATATTATTTGGTTAATCTCAGGAAAATATTTTCGGTACCCAAATTGAATCAATTACAGCACCTATTGAGAATTTAATATTTCTTACTCACCATTTTTATTTTACTTACTTCCGGTTTAATTCAATAGCGCTATAAATGAGATACTGGTGCCAACCGAGGGTGTTTCATTTATATTGTCAATTAGTCTCTATCCTTCAAAAATAATAAGAGAAGAAAAAATGAAAGGGGATGTTGTTCACATTTTCAAAAAGAACAAAACATTTAATAAATATGCGTTGCAACTTTCAACGGAGATAACTTTTGACTCGGGTATCGAAAGGACTATTATAATATATCAAATCGAAGCTCGTGTCAAATTACAGAATATGATTTGGTCTCTCTAAAGAAAATATTTTCGGTATTCAAATTGAATCATTTACAGCACCTACTGAGAATTTATTATTTCTTACTCATCATTTTCATTTTACTTACTTCCGGTTTAATTCAATGGCGCTATAAATGAGATACTGATGCCAACCGAGGGTTTTTCATTTATATTTTCAATCAATCTCTATCCTTCAAAAATAATAAAAGAAGAGAAAATGAAAGGGGATGATGTTCACATTTTCAAAAACAACAAAACATTTAATAAATATGTGTTGCAACTTTCAACGGAGATAACTTTTGACTCGGGTATCGAAACGACTATTATAATATATCAAATAGAACCTCGTATCAAATTACACAATATTATTTGGTTAATCTCAGGAAAATATTTTCGGTACCCAAATTGAATCAATTACAGCACCTGTTGAGAATTTAATATTTCTTACTCACCATTTTTATTTTACTTACTTCCGGTTTAATTCAATAGCTCTATAAATGAGATACTGGTGCCAACCGAGGGTGTTTCATTTATATTGTCAATTAGTCTCTATCCTTCAAAAATAATAAGAGAAGAAAAAATGCAAGGGGATGTTGTTCACATTTTCAAAAAGAACAAAACATTTAATAAATATGCGTTGCCACTTTCAACGGAGATAACTTTTGACTCGGGTATCGAAAGGACTATTATAATATATCAAATCGAAGCTCGTGTCAAATTACAGAATATGATTTGGTCTCTCTAAAGAAAATATTTTCGGTACCCAAATTGAATCATTTACAGCACCTACTGAGAATTTATTATTTCTTACTCACCATTTTCATTTTACTTACTTCCGGTTTAATTCAATAGCGCTATAAATGAGATACTGATGCCAACCGAGGGTTTTTCATTTATATTTTCAATTAGTCTCTATCCTTCAATAATAATAAGAGAAGAGAAAATGAAAGGGGATGTTGTTCACATTTTCAAAAAGAACAAAACATTTAATAAATATGTGTTGCAACTTTCAACGGAGATAACTTTTGACTCGGGTATCGAAACGACTATTATAATATATCAAATCGAAGCTCGTGTCTAATCACAGAATTTGATTTGGTCTCTCTAAGGAAAATCTTTTCTGTACAAAAATTGAATCATTTACAGCACCTACTGAGAATTTAATATTTCTTACTCACCATTTTCATTTTACTTACTTCCGGTTTAATTCAATAGCGCTATAAATGAGATACTGGTGGCAACCGAGGGTTTTTCATTTATATTTTCAATCAATCTCTATCCTTCAAAAATAATAAAAGAAGAGAAAATGAAAGGGGATGATGTTCACATTTTCAAAAACAACAAAACATTTAATAAATATGTGTTGCAACTTTCAACGGAGATAACTTTTGACTCGGGTATCGAAAGGACTATTATAATATATCAAATCGAAGCTCGTGTCAAATTACAGAATATGATTTGGTCTCTCTAAGGAAAATATTTTCGGTACCCAAATTGAATCATTTACAGCACCTACTGAGAATTTAATATTTCTTACTCACCATTTTCATTTTACTTACTTCCGGTTTAATTCAATAGCGCTATAAATGAGATACTGGCGCCAACCGAGGGTTTTTCATTTATATTTTCAATTAGTCTCTATCCTTCAATAATAATAATAGAAGAAAAAATGAAAGGGGATGTTGTTCACATTTTCAAAAAGAACAAAACATTTAATAAATATGTGTTGCAACTTTCAACGGAGATAACTTTTGACTCGGGTATCGAAACGACTATTATAATATATCAAATCGAAGCTCGTGTCAAATCATAGAATTTGATTTGGTCACTCTAAGGAAAATCTTTTCGGTACCCAAATTGAATCATTTACAGCATCTATTGAAAATTTAATATTTCTTACTCACCATTTTTATTTTACTAACTTCCGGTTTAATTCAATAGCGCTATAAATGAGATACTGGTGCCAACCGAGGGTTTTTCATTTATATTTTCAATCAGTCTCTATCCTTCAAAAATAATAAAAGAAGAGAAAATGAAAGGGGATGATGTTCACATTTTCAAAAACAACAAAACATTTAATAAATATGCGTTGCAACTTTCAACGGAGATAACTTTTGACTCGGGTATCGAAACGACTATTATAATATATCAAATCGAAGCTCGTGTCAAATTACAGAATATGATTTGGTCGCTCTAAGGAAAATATTTTCGGTACCCAAATTGAATCATTTACAGCACCTACTGAGAATTTATTATTTCTTACTCAACATTTTTCATTTACTTACTTCCGGTTTAATTCAATAGCGCTATAAATGAGATACTGATGCCAACCGAGGGTTTTTCATTTATATTTTCAATTAGTCTCTATCCTTCAATAATAATAAGAGAAGAGAAAATGAAAGGGGATGTTGTTCACATTTTCAAAAAGAACAAAACATTTAATAAATATGTGTTGCAACTTTCAACGGAGATAACTTTTGACTCGGGTATCGAAACGACTATTATAATATATCAAATCGAAGCTCGTGTCAAATCACAGAATTTGATTTGGTCTCTCTAAGGAAAATCTTTTCGGTACCCAAATTGAATCATTTACAGCACCTATTGAGAATTTAATATTTCTTACTCACCATTTTCATTTTACTTACTTCCGGTTTAATTCAATAGCGCTATAAATGAGATACTGGTGCCAACCGAAAGTTTTTCATTTATATTTTCAATCAATCTATATCTTTCAAAAATAATAAAAGAAGAGAAAATGAAAGGGGATGATGTTCACATTTTCAAAAACAACAAAACATTTAATAAATATGTGTTGCAACTTTCAACGGAGATAACTTTTGACTCGGGTATCGAAACGACTATTATAATATATCAAATCGAAGCTCGTGTCAAATTACAGAATATGATTTGGTCTCTCTAAAGAAAATATTTTCGGTACCCAAATTGAATCATTTACAGCACCTACTGAGAATTTATTATTTCTTACTCACCATTTTCATTTTACTTACTTCCAGTTTAATTCAATGGCGCTATAAATGAGATACTGATGCCAACCGAGGGTTTTTCATTTATATTTTCAATCAATCTCTATCCTTCAAAAATAATAAAAGAAGAGAAAATGAAAGGGGATGATGTTCACATTTTCAAAAACAACAAAATATTTAATAAATATGTGTTGCAACTTTCAACGGAGATAACTTTTGACTCGGGTATCGAAACGACTATTATAATATATCAAATAGAACCTCGTATCAAATTACACAATATTATTTGGTTAATCTCAGGAAAATATTTTCGGTACCCAAATTGAATCAATTACAGCACCTATTGAGAATTTAATATTTCTTACTCACCATTTTTATTTTACTTACTTCCGGTTTAATTCAATAGCGCTATAAATGAGATACTGGTGCCAACCGAGGGTGTTTCATTTATATTGTCAATTAGTCTCTATCCGTTCAAAAATAATAAGAGAAGAAAAAATGAAAGGGGATGATGTTCACATTTTCAAAAACAACAAAACATTTAATAAATATGCGTTGCAACTTTCAACGGAGATAACTTTTGACTCGGGTATCGAAACGACTATTATAATATATCAAATCGAAGCTCGTGTCAAATTACAGAATATGATTTGGTCGCTCTAAGGAAAATATTTTCGGTACCCAAATTGAATCATTTACAGCACCTACTGAGAATTTATTATTTCTTACTCACCATTTTCATTTTACTTACTTCCGGTTTAATTCAATAGCGCTATAAATGAGATACTGATGCCAACCGAGGGTTTTTCATTTATATTTTCAATTAGTCCTCTATCCTTCAATAATAATAAGAGAAGAGAAAATGAAAGGGGATGTTGTTCACATTTTCAAAAAGAACAAAACATTTAATAAATATGTGTTGCAACTTTCAACGGAGATAACTTTTGACTCGGGTATCGAAACGACTATTATAATATATCAAATCGAAGCTCGTGTCAAATCACAGAATTTGATTTGGTCTCTCTAAGGAAAATCTTTTCGGTACCCAAATTGAATCATTTACAGCACCTATTGAGAATTTAATATTTCTTACTCACCATTTTCATTTTACTTACTTCCGGTTTAATTCAATAGCGCTATAAATGAGATACTGGTGCCAACCGAAAGTTTTTCATTTATATTTTCAATCAATCTATATCTTTCAAAAATAATAAAAGAAGAGAAATGAAAGCGGATGATGTTCACATTTTCAAAAACAACAAAACATTTAATAAATATGTGTTGCAACTTTCAACGGAGATAACTTTTGACTCGGGTATCGAAACGACTATTATAATATATCAAATCGAAGCTCGTGTCAAATTACAGAATATGATTTGGTCTCTCTAAAGAAAATATTTTCGGTACCCAAATTGAATCATTTACAGCACCTACTGAGAATTTATTATTTCTTACTCACCATTTTCATTTTACTTACTTCCAGTTTAATTCAATGGCGCTATAAATGAGATACTGATGCCAACCGAGGGTTTTTCATTTATATTTTCAATCAATCTCTATCCTTCAAAATAATAAAAGAAGAGAAAATGAATGGGGATGATGTTCACATTTTCAAAAACAACAAAATATTTAAT
The DNA here is from genome assembly GCA_037013495.1 of Hippophae tibetana. Classification (NCBI taxonomy): domain Eukaryota; kingdom Viridiplantae; phylum Streptophyta; class Magnoliopsida; order Rosales; family Elaeagnaceae; genus Hippophae; species Hippophae tibetana. The sequence continues at coordinate 45,636,443 of CM072812.1, read as the reverse complement.
AAATATGTGTTGCAACTTTCAACGGAGATAACTTTTGACTCGGGTATCGAAACGACTATTATAATATATCAAATAGAACCTCGTATCAAATTACACAATATTATTTGGTTAATCTCAGGAAAATATTTTCGGTACCCAAATTGAATCAATTACAGCACCTATTGAGAATTTAATATTTCTTACTCACCATTTTTATTTTACTTACTTCCGGTTTAATTCAATAGCGCTATAAATGAGATACTGGTGCCAACCGAGGGTGTTTCATTTATATTGTCAATTAGTCCTCTATCCTTCAAAAATAATAAGAGAAGAAAAAATGAAAGGGGATGTTGTTCACATTTTCAAAAAGAACAAAACATTTAATAAATATGCGTTGCAACTTTCAACGGAGATAACTTTTGACTCGGGTATCGAAAGGACTATTATAATATATCAAATCGAAGCTCGTGTCAAATTACATAATATGATTTGGTCTCTCTAAAGAAAATATTTTCGGTATTCAAATTGAATCATTTACAGCACCTACTGAGAATTTATTATTTCTTACTCACCATTTTCATTTTACTTACTTCCGGTTTAATTCAATGGCGCTATAAATGAGATACTGATGCCAACCGAGGGTTTTTCATTTATATTTTCAATTAGTCTCTATCCTTCAATAATAATAAGAGAAGAGAAAATGAAAGGGGATGTTGTTCACATTTTCAAAAAGAACAAAACATTTAATAAATATGTGTTGCAACTTTCAACGGAGATAACTTTTGACTCGGGTATCGAAACGACTATTATAATATATCAAATCGAAGCTCGTGTCAAATCACAGAATTTGATTTGGTCTCTCTAAGGAAAATCTTTTCGGTACCCAAATTGAATCATTTACAGCACCTATTGAGAATTTAATATTTCTTACTCACCATTTTCATTTTACTTACTTCCGGTTTAATTCAATAGCGCTATAAATGAGATACTGGTGCCAACCGAAAGTTTTTCATTTATATTTTCAATCAATCTATATCTTTCAAAAATAATAAAAGAAGAGAAAATGAAAGGGGATGATGTTCACATTTTCAAAAACAACAAAACATTTAATAAATATGTGTTGCAACTTTCAACGGAGATAACTTTTGACTCGGGTATCGAAACGACTATTATAATATATCAAATCGAAGCTCGTGTCAAATTACAGAATATGATTTGGTCTCTCTAAAGAAAATATTTTCGGTACCCAAATTGAATCATTTACAGCACCTACTGAGAATTTATTATTTCTTACTCACCATTTTCATTTTACTTACATCCAGTTTAATTCAATGGCGCTATAAATGAGATACTGATGCCAACCGAGGGTTTTTCATTTATATTTTCAATCAATCTCTATCCTTCAAAAATAATAAAAGAAGAGAAAATGAATGGGGATGATGTTCACATTTTCAAAAACAACAAAATATTTAATAAATATGTGTTGCAACTTTCAACGGAGATAACTTTTGACTCGGGTATCGAAACGACTATTATAATATATCAAATAGAACCTCGTATCAAATTACACAATATTATTTGGTTAATCTCAGGAAAATATTTTCGGTACCCAAATTGAATCAATTACAGCACCTATTGAGAATTTAATATTTCTTACTCACCATTTTTATTTTACTTACTTCCGGTTTAATTCAATAGCGCTATAAATGAGATACTGGTGCCAACCGAGGGTGTTTCATTTATATTGTCAATTAGTCTCTATCCTTCAAAAATAATAAGAGAAGAAAAAATGAAAGGGGATGTTGTTCACATTTTCAAAAAGAACAAAACATTTAATAAATATGCGTTGCAACTTTCAACGGAGATAAGTTTTGACTCGGGTATCGAAAGGACTATTATAATATATCAAATCGAAGCTCGTGTCAAATTACATAATATGATTTGGTCTCTCTAAAGAAAATATTTTCGGTATTCAAATTGAATCATTTACAGCACCTACTGAGAATTTATTATTTCTTACTCACCATTTTCATTTTACTTACTTCCGGTTTAATTCAATGGCGCTATAAATGAGATACTGATGCCAACCGAGGGTTTTTCATTTATATTTTCAATCAATCTCTATCCTTCAAAAATAATAAAAGAAGAGAAAATGAAAGGGGATGATGTTCACATTTTCAAAAACAACAAAACATTTAATAAATATGTGTTGCAACTTTCAACGGAGATAACTTTTGACTCGGGTATCGAAACGACTATTATAATATATCAAATAGAACCTCGTATCAAATTACACAATATTATTTGGTTAATCTCAGGAAAATATTTTCGGTACCCAAATTGAATAAATTACAGCACCGATTGAGAATTTAATATTTCTTACTCACCATTTTTATTTTACTTACTTCCGGTTTAATTCAATAGCTCTATAAATGAGATACTGGTGCCAACCGAGGGTGTTTCATTTATATTGTCAATTAGTCTCTATCCTTCAAAAATAATAAGAGAAGAAAAAATGAAAGGGGATGTTGTTCACATTTTCAAAAAGAACAAAACATTTAATAAATATGCGTTGCAACTTTCACCGGAGATAACTTTTGACTCGGGTATCGAAAGGACTATTATAATATATCAAATCGAAGCTCGTGTCAAATTACAGAATATGATTTGGTCTCTCTAAAAAAAATATTTTCGGTACCCAAATTGAATCATTTACAGCACCTACTGAGAATTTATTATTTCTTACTCACCATTTTCATTTTACTTACTTCCGGTTTAATTCAATAGCGCTATAAATGAGATACTGATGCCAACCGAGGGTTTTTCATTTATATTTTCAATTAGTCTCTATCCTTCAATAATAATAAGAGAAGAGAAAATGAAAGGGGATGTTGTTCACATTTTCAAAAAGAACAAAACATTTAATAAATATGTGTTGCAACTTTCAACGGAGATAACTTTTGACTCGGGTATCGAAACGACTATTATAATATATCAAATCGAAGCTCGTGTCAAATCACAGAATTTGATTTGGTCTCTCTAAGGAAAATCTTTTCTGTACACAAATTGAATCATTTACAGCACCTACTGAGAATTTAATATTTCTTACTCACCATTTTCATTTTACTTACTTCCGGTTTAATTCAATAGCGCTATAAATGAGATACTGGTGCCAACCGAGGGTTTTTCATTTATATTTTCAATCAATCTCTATCCTTCAAAAATAATAAAAGAAGAGAAAATGAAAGGGGATGATGTTCACATTTTCAAAAACAACAAAACATTTAATAAATATGTGTTGCAACTTTCAACGGAGATAACTTTTGACTCGGGTATCGAAACGACTATTATAATATATCAAATAGAACCTCGTATCAAATTACACAATATTATTTGGTTAATCTCAGGAAAATATTTTCGGTACCCAAATTGAATCAATTACAGCACCTATTGATAATTTAATATTTCTTACTCACCATTTTTATTTTACTTACTTCCGGTTTAATTCAATAGCGCTATAAATGAGATACTGGTGCCAACCGAGGGTTTTTCATTTATATTTTCAATCAGTCTCTATCCTTCAAAAATAATAAAAGAAGAGAAAATGAAAGGGGATGATGTTCACATTTTCAAAAACAACAAAACATTTAATAAATATGCGTTGCAACTTTCAACGGAGATAACTTTTGACTCGGGTATCGAACGGACTATTATAATATATCAAATCGAAGCTCGTGTCAAATTACAGAATATGATTTGGTCGCTCTAAGGAAAATATTTTCGGTACCCAAATTGAATCATTTACAGCACCTACTGAGAATTTATTATTTCTTACTCACCATTTTCATTTTACTTACTTCCGGTTTAATTCAATAGCGCTATAAATGAGATACTGATGCTAACCGAGGGTTTTTCATTTATATTTTCAATTAGTCTCTATCCTTCAATAATAATAAGAGAAGAGAAAATGAAAGGGGATGTTGTTCACATTTTCAAAAAGAACAAAACATTTAATAAATATGCGTTGCAACTTTCAACGGAGATAACTTTTGACTCGGGTATCGAAACGACTATTATAATATATCAAATCGAAGCTCGTGTCAAATCACAGAATTTGATTTGGTCTCTCTAAGGAAAATCTTTTCTGTACACAAATTGAATCATTTACAGCACCTACTAAGAATTTAATATTTCTTACTCACCATTTTCATTTTACTTACTTCCGGTTTAATTCAATAGCGCTATAAATGAGATACTGGTGCCAACCGAGGGTTTTTCATTTACATTTTCAATCAGTCTCTATCCTTCAAAAATATTAAGAGAAGAGACATTGAAAGGGGATGTGGTTCACATTTTCAAAAACAACAAAACATTTAATAAATATGTGTTGCAACTTTCAACGGAGATAACTTTTGACTCGGGTATCGAAACGACTATTATAATATATCAAATCGAAGCTCGTGTCAAATCACAGAATTTGATTTGGTCACTCTAAGGAAAATCTTTTCGGTACCCAAATTGAATCATTTACAGCACCTATTGAGAATTTAATATTTCTTACTCACCATTTTCATTTTACTTACTTCCGGTTTAATTCAATAGCGCTATAAATGAGATACTGGTGCCAACCGAGCGTTTTTCATTTATATGTTCAATCAATCTATATCCTTCAAAAATAATAAAAGAAGAGAAAATGAAAGGGGATGATGTTCACATTTTCAAAAATAACAAAACATTTAATAAATATGTGTTGTAACTTTCAACGGAGATAACTTTTGACTCGGGTATCGAAACGACTATTATAATATATCAAATCGAAGCTCGTGTCAAATCACAGAATTTGATTTGGTCTCTCTAAGGAAAATCTTTTCGGTACACAAATTGAATCATTTACAGCACCTACTGAGAATTTAATATTTCTTACTCAACATTTTCATTTTACTTACTTCCGGTTTAATTCAATAGCGCTATAAATGAGATACTGGTGCCAACCGAGGGTTTTTCATTTTATATTTTCAATCAATCTCTATCCTTCAAAAATAATAAAAGAAGAGAAAATGAAAGGGGATGTTGTTCACATTTTCAAAAAGAACAAAACATTTAATAAATATGTGTTGCAACTTTCAACGGAGATAACTTTTGACTCGGGTATCGAAACGACTATTATAATATATCAAATCGAAGCTTGTGTCAAATCACAGAATTTGATTTGGTCTCTCTAAGGAAAATCTTTTCGGTACACAAATTGAATCATTTACAGCACCTACTGAGAATTTAATATTTCTTACTCACCATTTTCATTTTACTTACTTCCGGTTTAATTCAATAGTGCTATAAATGAGATACTGGTGCCAACCGAGGGTTTTTCATTTATATTTTCAATCAATCTCTATCCTTCAAAAATAATAAAAGAAGAGAAAATGAAAGGGGATGATGTTCACATTTTCAAAAACAACAAAACATTTAATAAATATGTGTTGCAACTTTCAATGGAGATAACTTTTGACTCGGGTATCGAAACGACTATTATAATATATCAAATCGAAGCTCGTGTCAAATCACAGAATTTGATTTGGTCTCTCTAAGGAAAATCTTTTCGGTACACAAATTGAATCATTTACAGCACCTACTGAGAATTTAATATTTCTTACTCACCATTTTCATTTTACTTACTTCCGGTTTAATTCAATAGCGCTATAAATGAGATACTGATGCCAACCGAGGGTTTTTCATTTATATTTTCAATCAATCTCTATCCTTCAAAAATAATAAAAGAAGAGAAATTGAAAGGGGTTGATGTTCACATTTTCAAAAACAACAAAACATTTAATAAATATGCGTTGCAACTTTCAACGGAGATAACTTTTGACTCGGGTATCGAAAGGACTATTATAATATATCAAATCGAAGCTCGTGTCAAATTACAAAATATGATTTGGTCTCTCTAAGGAAAATATTTTCGGTACGCAAATTGAATCATTTACAGCACCTACTGAGAATTTATTATTTCTTACTCATCATTTTCATTTTAGTTACTTCCGGTTTAATTCAATAGCGCTATAAATGAGATACTGATGCCAACCGAGGGTTTTTCATTTATATTTTCAATTAGTCTCTATCCTTCAATAATAATAAGAGAAGAGAAAATGAAAGGGGATGTTGTTCACATTTTCAAAAAGAACAAAACATTTAATAAATATGTGTTGCAACTTTCAACGGAGATAACTTCTGACTCGGGTATCGAAACGACTGTTATAATATATCAAATCGAAGCTCGTGTCAAATCACAGAATTTGATTTGGTCTCTCTAAGGAAAATATTTTCGTTACCCAAATTGAATCATTTACAGCACCTACTGAGAATTTAATATTTCTTACTCACCATTTTCATTTTACTTACTTCCGGTTTAATTCAATAGCGCTATAAATGAGATACTGATGCCAACCGAGGGTTTTTCATTTATATTTTCAATCAATCTCTATCCTTCAAAAATAATAAAAGAAGAGAAAATGAAAGGGGATGATGTTCACATTTTCAAAAACAACAAAACATTTAATAAATATGTGTTGCAACTTTCAACGGAGATAACTTTTGACTCGGGTATCGAAACGACTATTATAATATATCAAATCGAAGCTCGTGTCAAATCACAGAATTTGATTTGGTCTCTCTAAGGAAAATCTTTTCGGTACACAAATTGAATCATTTACAGCACCTACTGAGAATTTAATATTTCTTACTCACCATTTTCATTTTACTTACTTCCGGTTTAATTCAATAGTGCTATAAATGAGATACTGGTGCCAACCGAGGGTTTTTCATTTATATTTTCAATCAATCTCTATCCTTCAAAAATAATAAAAGAAGAGAAAATGAAAGGGGATGATGTTCACATTTTCAAAAACGATAAAACATTTAATAAATATGTGTTGCAACTTTCAATGGAGATAACTTTTGACTCGGGTATCGAAACGACTATTATAATATATCAAATCGAAGCTCGTGTCAAATCACAGAATTTGATTTGGTCTCTCTAAGGAAAATCTTTTCGTTACCCAAATTGAATCATTTACAGCACCTACTGAGAATTTAATATTTCTTACTCACCATTTTCATTTTACTTACTTCCGGTTTAATTCAATAGCGCTATAAATGAGATACTGATGCCAACCGAGGGTTTTTCATTTATATTTTCAATCAATCTCTATCCTTCAAAAATAATAAAAGAAGAGAAAATGAAAGGGGATGATGTTCACATTTTCAAAAACAACAAAACATTTAATAAATATGTGTTGCAACTTTCAACGGAGATAACTTTTGACTCGGGTATCGAAACGACTATTATAATATATCAAATCGAAGCTCGTGTCAAATCACAGAATTTGATTTGGTCTCTCTAAGGAAAATCTTTTCGGTACACAAATTGAATCATTTACAGCACCTACTGAGAATTTAATATTTCTTACTCACCATTTTCATTTTACTTACTTCCGGTTTAATTCAATAGTGCTATAAATGAGATACTGGTGCCAACCGAGGGTTTTTCAATTATATTTTCAATCAATCTCTATCCTTCAAAAATAATAAAAGAAGAGAAAATGAAAGGGGATGATGTTCACATTTTCAAAAACGACAAAACATTTAATAAATATGTGTTGCAACTTTCAATGGAGATAACTTTTGACTCGGGTATCGAAACGACTATTATAATATATCAAATCGAAGCTCGTGTCAAATCACAGAATTTGATTTGGTCTCTCTAAGGAAAATCTTTTCGGTATACAAATTGAATCATTTACAGCACCTATTGAGAATTTAATATTTCTTACTCACCATTTTCATTTTACTTACTTCCGGTTTAATTCAATAGCGCTATAAATGAGATACTGATGCCAACCGAGGGTTTTTCATTTATATTTTCAATCAATCTCTATCCTTCAAAAATAATAAAAGAAGAGAAATTGAAAGGGGTTGATGTTCACATTTTCAAAAACAACAAAACATTTAATAAATATGCGTTGCAACTTTCAACGGAGATAACTTTTGACTCGGGTATCGAAAGGACAATTATAATATATCAAATCGAAGCTCGTCTCAAATTACAGAATATGATTTGGTCTCTCTAAGGAAAATATTTTCGGTACCCAAGTTGAATCATTTACAGCACCTACTGAGAATTTATTATTTCTTACTCACCATTTTCATTTTACTTACTTCCGGTTTAATTCAATAGCGCTATAAATGAGATACTGATGCCAACCGAGGGTTTTTCATTTATATTTTCAATTAGTCTCTATCCTTCAATAATAATAAGAGAAGAGAAAATGAAAGGGGATGTTGTTCACATTTTCAAAAAGAACAAAACATTTAATAAATATGTGTTGCAACTTTCAACGGAGATAACTTTTGACTCGGGTATCGAAACGACTATTATAATATATCAAATCGAAGCTCGTATCAAATTACACAATATTATTTGGTCATTCTAAGGAAATTATTTTCGGTACCCAAATTGAATCATTTACATCACTTATCAAGGATTTAATGTTTTTGACGCACCATTTTCATTTTACTTACTTCCTGTTTAATTCAATAGCGCTATAAATGAGATACTGGTGCCAACCGAGGGTTTTTCATTTACATTTTCAATCAGTCTCTATCCTTCAAAAATATTAAGAGAAGAGACATTGAAAGGGGATGTGGTTCACATTTTCAAAAACAACAAAACATTTAATAAATATGTGTTGCAACTTTCAACGGAGATAACTTTTGACTCGGGTATCGAAACGACTATAATAATATATCAAATCGAAGCTCGTGTCAAATCACAGAATTTGATTTGGTCACTCTAAGGAAAATCTTTTCGGTACACAAATTGAATCATTTACAGCACCTATTGAGAATTTAATATTTCTTACTCATCATTCTCATTTTACTTACTTCCGGTTTAATTCAATAGCGCTATAAATGAGATACTGGTGCCAACCGAGGGTTTTTCATTTATATGTTCAATCAATCTATATCCTTCAAAAATAATAAAAGAAGAGAAAATGAAAGGGGATGATGTTCACATTTTCAAAAACAACAAAACATTTAATAAATATGTGTTGCAACTTTCAACGGAGATAACTTTTGACTCGGGTATCGAAACGACTATTATAATATATCAAATCGAAGCTCGTGTCAAATCACAGAATTTGATTTGGTCTCTCTAAGGAAAATCTTTTCGGTACACAAATTGAATCATTTACAGCACCTACTGAGAATTTAATATTTCTTACTCACCATTTTCATTTTACTTACTTCCGGTTTAATTCAATAGCGCTATAAATGAGATACTGGTGCCAACCGAGGGTTTTTCATTTATATTTTCAATCAATCTCTATCCTTCAAAAATAATAAAAGAAGAGAAATTGAAAGGGGATGATGTTCACATTTTCAAAAACAACAAAACATTTAATAAATATGCGTTGCAACTTTCAACGGAGATAACTTTTGACTCGGGTATCGAAAGGACAATTATAATATATCAAATCGAAGCTCGTCTCAAATTACAGAATATGATTTGGTCTCTCTAAGGAAAATATTTTCGGTACCCAAATTGAATCATTTACAGCACCTACTGAGAATTTATTATTTCTTACTCACCATTTTGCATTTTACTTACTTCCGATTTAATTCAATAGTGCTATAAATGAGATACTGGTACCAACCGAGGGTTTTTCATTTATATTTTCAATCAATCTCTATCCTTCAAAAATAATAAAAGAAGAGAAAATGAAAGGGGATGATGTTCACATTTTCAAAAACAACAAAACATTTAATAAATATGTGTTGCAACTTTCAACGGAGATAACTTTTGACTCGGGTATCGAAACGACTATTATAATATATCAAATCGAAGCTCGTGTCAAATCACAGAATTTGATTTGGTCTCTCTAAGGAAAATCTTTTCGGTACCCAAATTGAATCATTTACAGCACCTACTGAGAATTTAATATTTCTTACTCACCATTTTCATTTTACTTACTTCCGATTTAATTCAATAGCGCTATAAATGAGATACTGGTGCCAACCGAGGGTTTTTCATTTATATTTTCAATCAGTCTCTATCCTTCAAAAATAATAAAAGAAGAGAAAATGAAAGGGGATGATGTTCACATTTTCAAAAACAACAAAACATTTAATAAATATGTGTTGCAACTTTCAACGGAGATAACTTTTGACTCGGGTATCGAAACGACTATAATAATATATCAAATCGAAGCTCGTGTCAAATCACAGAATTTGATTTGGTCACTCTAAGGAAAATCTTTTCGGTACCCAAATTGAATCATTTACAGCACCTATTGAGAATTTAATATTTCTTACTCACCATTTTCATTTTACTTACTTTCGGTTTAATTCAATAGTGCTATAAATGAGATACTGGTGCCAACCGAGGGTTTTTCATTTATATTTTCAATCAATCTCTATCCTTCAAAAATAATAAAAGAAGAGAAAATGAAAGGGGATGATGTTCACATTTTCAAAAACAACAAAACATTTAATAAATATGTGTTGTAACTTTCAACGGAGATAACTTTTGACTCGGGTATCGAAACGACTATTATAATATATCAAATCGAAGCTCGTGTCAAATCCCAGAATTTGATTTGGTCTCTATAAGGAAAATCTTTTCGGTACACAAATTGAATCATTTACATCACCTACTGAGAATTGAATATTGCTTACTCACCATTTTCATTTTACTTACTTCCGGTTTAATTCAATAGTGCTATAAATGAGATACTGGTGCCAACCGAAGGTTTTTCATTTATATTTTCAATCAATCTCTATCCTTCAAAAATAATAAAAGAAGAGAAAATGAAAGGGGATGATGTTCACATTTTCAAAAACAACAAAACATTTAATAAATATGTGTTGCAACTTTCAACGGAGATAACTTTTGACTCGGGTATCGAAACGACTATTATAATATATCATATTGAAGCTCGTGTCAAATCACAGAATTTGATTTATTCTCTCTAAGGAAAATCTTTTCGGTACACAAATTGAATCATTTACAGCACCTATTGAGAATTTAATATTTCTTACTCACCATTTTCATTTTACTTACTTCCGGTTTAATTCAATAGCGCTATAAATGAGATACTGGCGCCAACCGAGGGTTTGTCATTTATATTTTCAATTAGTCTCTATCCTTCAATAATAATAATAGAAGAAAAAATGAAAGGGGATCTTGTTCACATTTTCAAAAAGAAGAAAACATTTAATAAATATGTGTTGCAACTTTCAACGGAGATAACTTTTGACTCGGGTATCGAAACGACTATTATAATATATCAAATCGAAGCTCGTATCAAATTACACAAAATGATTTGGTCATTCTAAGAAAAATAATTTCGGTACCCAAATTGAATCAATTACAGCACTTATCGAGGATTTAATGTTTTTGACTCACCATTTTCATTTTACTTACTTCCGGTTTAATTCAATAGCGCTATAAATGAGATACTGGCGCCAACCGAGGGTTTTTCATTTATATTTTCAATTAGTCTCTATCCTTCAATAATAATAATAGAAGAAAAAATGAAAGGGGATGTTGTTCACATTTTCAAAAAGAACAAAACATTTAATAAATATGTGTTGCAACTTTCAACGGAGATAACTTTTGACTCGGGTATCGAAACGACTATTATAATATATCAAATCGAAGCTCATATCAAATTACACAATATAAATTGGTTAATCTCAGGAAAATATTTTCGGTACCCAAATTGAATCATTTACAGCACCTATTGAGAATTTAATATTTCTTACTTACCATTTTTATATTACTTACTTCCGGTTTAATTTAATAGCGCTATAAATGAGATACTGGTGCCAACCGAGGGTTTTTCATTTATATTTTCAATCAGTCTCTATCCTTCAAAAATAATTAGAGAAGAGACATTGAAAGGAGATGTTGCTCACATTTTCAAAAACAACAAAACATTTAATAAATATGTGTTGCAACTTTCAACGGAGATAACTTTTGACTCGGGTATCGAAACGACTATTATAATATATCAAATCGAAGTTCGTGTCAAATCACAGAATTTGATTTGGTCTCTCTAAGGAAAATCTTTTCGGTACACAAATTGAATCATTTACAGCACCTACTGAGAATTTAATATTTCTTACTCACCATTTTCATTTTACTTACTTCCGGTTTAATTCAATAGTGCTATAAATGAGATACTGGTGCCAACCGAGGGTTTTTCATTTATATTTTCAATCAATCTCTATCCTTCAAAAATAATAAAAGAAGAGAAATTGAAAGGGGTTGATGTTCACATTTTCAAAAACAACAAAACATTTAATAAATATGCGTTGCAACTTTCAACGGAGATAACTTTTGACTCGGGTATCGAAAGGACAATTATAATATATCGAATCGAAGCTCGTCTCAAATTACAGAATATGATTTGGTCTCTCTAAGGAAAATATTTTCGGTACCCAAATTGAATCATTTACAGAACCTACTGAGAATTTATTATTTCTTACTCACCATTTTCATTTTACTTACTTCCGGTTTAATTCAATAGCGCTATAAATGAGATACTGATGCCAACCGAGGGTTTTTCATTTATATTTTCAATTAGTCTCTATCCTTCAATAATAATAAGAGAAGAGAAAATGAAAGGGGATGTTGTTCACATTTTCAAAAAGAACAAAACATTTAATAAATATGTGTTGCAACTTTCAACGGAGATAACTTTTGACTCGGATATCGAAACGACTATTATAATATATCAAATCGAAGCTCGTATCAAATTACACAATATTATTTGGTCATTCTAAGGAAAATATTTTCGGTACCCAAATTGAATCATTTACAGCACTTATCGAGGATTTAATGTTTTTGACGCACCATTTTTATTTTACTTACTTCCTGTTTAATTCAATAGCGCTATAAATGAGATACTGGTGCCAACCGAGGGTTTTTCCTTTACATTTTCAATCAGTCACTATCCTTCAAAAATATTAAGAGAAGAGACATTGAAAGGAGATGTGGTTCACATTTTCAAAAACAACAAAACATTTAATAAATATGTGTTACAACTTTCAACGGAGATAACTTTTGACTCGGGTATCGCAACGACTATTATAATATATCAAATCGAAGCTCGTGTCAAATCACAGAATTTGATTTGGTCTCTCTAAGGAAAATCTTTTCGGTACCCAAATTGAATCATTTACAGCACCTATTGAGAATTTAATATTTCTTACTCACCATTTTCATTTTACTTACTTCCGGTTTAATTCAATAGCGCTATAAATGAGATACTGGTGCCAACCGAGGGTTTTTCATTTATATTTTCAATCAATCTCTATCCTTCAAAAATAATAAAAGAAGAGAAAATGAAAGGGGATGATGTTCACATTTTAAAAAACAACAAAACATTTAATAAATATGTGTTGCAACTTTCAACGGAGATAACTTTTGACTCGGGTATCGAAACGACTATTATAATATATCAAATCGAAGCTCGTGTCAAATCACAGAATTTGATTTGGTCTCCCTAAGGAAAATCTTTTCGGTACACAAATTGAATCATTTACAGCACCTACTGAGAATTTAATATTTCTTACTCACCATTTTCATTTTACTTACTTCCGGTTTAATTCAATAGCGCTATAAATGAGATACTGGTGCCAACCGAGGGTTTTTCATTTATATTTTCAATCAATCTCTATCCTTCAAAAATAATAAAAGAAGAGAAATTGAAAGGGGATGATGTTCACATTTTAAAAAACAACAAAACATTTAATAAATATGCGTTGCAACTTTCAACGGAGATAACTTTTGACTCGGGTATCGAAAGGACAATTATAATATATCAAATCGAAGCTCGTCTCAAATGACAGAATATGATTTGGTGTCTCTAAGGAAAATATTTTCGGTACCCAAATTGAATCATTTACAGCACCTACTGAGAATTTATTATTTCTTACTCACCATTTTGCATTTTACTTACTTCCGGTTTAATTCAATAGTGCTATAAATGAGATACTGGTGCCAACCGAGGGTTTTTCATTTATATTTTCCATCAATCTCTATCCTTCAAAAATAATAAAAGAAGAGAAAATGAAAGGGGATGATGTTCACATTTTCAAAAATAACAAAACATTTAATAAATATGTGTTGCAACTTTCAACGGAGATAACTTTTGACTCGGGTATCGAAACGACTATTATAATATATCAAATCGAAGCTCGTGTCAAATCACAGAATTTGATTTGGTCTCTCTAAGGAAAATCTTTTCGGTACACAAATTGATTCATTTACAGCACCTACTGAGAATTTAATATTTCTTACTCACCATTTTCATTTTACTTACTTCCGGTTTAATTCAATAGCGCTATAAATGAGATACTGATGCCAACCGAGGGTTTTTCATTTATATTTTCAATCAATCTCTATCCTTAAAAAATAATAAAAGAAGAGAAATTGAAAGGGGTTGATGTTCACATTTTCAAAAACAACAAAACATTTAATAAATATGCGTTGCAACTTTCAACGGAGATAACTTTTGACTCGGGTATCGAAAGGACAATTATAATATATCAAATCGAAGCTCGTCTCAAATTACAGAATATGATTTGGTCTCTCTAAGGAAAATATTTTCGGTACCCAAATTGAATCATTTACAGAACCTACTGAGAATTTATTATTTCTTACTCACCATTTTCATTTTACTTACTTCCGGTTTAATTCAATAGCGCTATAAATGAGATACTGATGCCAACCGAGGGTTTTTCATTTATATTTTCAATCAATCTCTATCCTTAAAAAATAATAAAAGAAGAGAAATTGAAAGGGGTTGATGTTCACATTTTCAAAAACAACAAAACATTTAATAAATATGCGTTGCAACTTTCAACGGAGATAACTTTTGACTCGGGTATCGAAACGACTATTATAATATATCAAATCGAAGCTCGTATCAAATTACACAAAATGATTTGGTCATTCTAAGGAAAATAATTTCGGTACCCAAATTGAATCATTTACAGCACTTATTGAGGATTTAATGTTTTTGACGCACCATTTTCATTTTACTTACTTCCGGTTTAATTCAATTGCGCTATAAATTAGATACTTGTGCTAAACGAGGGTTTTTCATTTACATTTTCAATCAGTCTCTATCGTTCAAAAATAATTGGAGAAGAGACATTGAAAGGGGATGTGGTTTACATTTTCAAAAACAACAAAACATTTAATAGATATGTTTTGCAACTTTCAACAGAGATAACTTTTGACTCGGATATCGAAACGACTATTATAATATATCAAATCAAAGATCGTATCAAATTACACAATATTATTTGGTTAATCTCAGGAAAATATTTTCGGTACCCAAATTGAATCATTTACAGCACCTATTGAGACTTTAATATTTCTTACTCATCATTTTCATTTTACTTACTTCCTATTTAATTTAATAGCGCTATAAAAGAGATACTGATGCCAACCGAGGGTTTTTAATTTATATTTTCAATTAGTCTCTATCTTTCAAAAATAATAAGAGAAGAGAAAATGAAAGGGGATGTTGTTCACATTTTCAAAAACAACAAAACATTTAATAAATATGCATTACAACTTTCAACGGAGATAACTTCTGTCTCGGGTATCGAAACGACTATTATAATATATCAAATCGAAGCTCGTATCAAATTACACAAAATGATTTGGTCATTCTAAGGAAAATATTTTCGGTACCCAAATTAAATCATTTACAGCACTTATCGAGGATTTAATGTTTTTGACGCACCATTTTCATTTTACTTACTTCCGGTTTAATTCAATTGCGCTATAAATTAGATACTTGTGCCAACCGAGGTTTTTCATTTACATTTTCAATCAGTCTCTGTCCGTCAAAAATAATAAGAGAAGAGACAATGAAAGGGGATGTTGCTCACATTTTCAAAAACAACAAAACATTTAATAAATATGTGTTGCAACTTTCAACGGAGATAACTTTTGACTCGGGTATTGAAACGACTATTATAATATATCAAATCGAAGCTCGTGTCAAATCACAGAATTTGATTTGGTCTCTCTAAGGAAAATCTTTTCGGTACCCAAATTGAATCATTTACAGCACCTACTGAGAATTTAATATTTCTTACTCACCATTTTCATTTTACTTACTTCCGGTTTAATTCAATAGCGCTATAAATGAGATACAGATGCCAACCGAGGGTTTTTCATATATATTATAAATCAGTCTCTATCCTTCAAAAATAATAAAAGAAGAGAAAATGAAAGGGGATGATGTTCATATTTTCAAAAACAACAAAACATTTAATAAATATGCGTTGCAACTTTCAACGGATATAACTTTTGACTCGGGTATTGAAACGACTATTATAATATATCAAATCGAAGCTCGTGTCAAATCACAGAATTTGATTTGGTCTCTCTAAGGAAAATCTTTTCGATACCCAAATTGAATCATTTACAGCACCTACTGAGAATTTAATATTTCTTACTCACCATTTTCATTTTACTTACTTCCGATTTAATTCAATAGCGCTATAAATGAGATACTGGTGCCAACCGAGGGTTTTTCATTTATATTTTCAATCAGTCTCTATCCTTCAAAAATAATAAAAGAAGAGAAAATGAAAGGGGATGATGTTCACATTTTCAAAAACAACAAAACATTTAATAAATATGCGTTGCAACTTTCAACGGAGATAACTTTTGACTCGGGTATCGAAAACACTATTATAATATATCAAATCGAAGCTCGTGTCAAATTACAGAATATGATTTGGTCTCTCTAAGGAAAATATTTTCGGTACCCAAATTGAATCATTTACAGCACCTACTGAGAATTTATTATTTCTTACTCACCATTTTCATTTTACTTACTTCCGGTTTAATTCAATAGCGCTATAAATGAGATACTGGCGCCAACCGAGGGTTTTTCATTTATATTTTCAATTAGTCTCTATCCTTCAATAATAATAATAGAAGAAAAAATGAAAGGGGATGTTGTTCACATTTTCAAAAAGAACAAAACATTTAATAAATATGTGTTGCAACTTTCAACGGAGATAACTTTTGACTCGGGTATCGAAACGACTATTATAATATATCAAATTGAAGCTCGTATCAAATTACACAATATTATTCGGTCATTCTAAGGAAAATATTTTCGGTACCCAAATTGAATCATTTACAGCACCAATTGAGAATTTAATATTTCTTACTCACCATTTTTATATTACTTACTTCCGGTTTAATTTAATAGCGCTATAAATGAGATACTGGTGCCAACCGAGGGTTTTTCATTTATATTTTCAATCAGTCTCTATCCTTCAAAAATAATAAGAGAAGAGACATTGAAAGGGGATGTTGCTCACATTTTCAAAAACAACAAAACATTTAATAAATATGTGTTGCAACTTTCAACGGAGATAACTTTTGACTCGGGTATCGAAACGACTATTATAATATATCAAATCGAAGTTCGTGTCAAATCACAGAATTTGATTTGGTCTCTCTAAGGAAAATCTTTTCGAACCCAAATTGAATCATTTACAGCACCTACTGAGAATTTAATATTTCTTACTCACCATTTTCATTTTACTTACTTCCGGTTTAATTCAATAGCGCTATAAATGAGATACTGGTGCCAACCGAGGGTTTTTCATTTATATTTTCAATCAGTCTCTATCATTGAAAAATAATAAAAGAAGAGAAAATGAAAGGGGATGATGTTCACATTTTCAAAAACAACAAAACATTTAATAAATATGCGTTGCAACTTTCAACGGAGATAACTTTTGACTCGGGTATCGAAAGGACTATTATAATATATCAAATCGAAGCTCGTGTCAAATTACAGAATATGATTTGGTCTCTCTAAGGAAAATATTTTCAGTACCCAAATTGAATCCTTTACAGCACCTACTGAGAATTTAATATTTCTTACTCACCATTTTCATTTTACTTACTTCCGGTTTAATTCAATAGCGCTATAAATGAGATACTGATGCCAACCGAGGGTTTTTCATTTATATTTTCAATTAGTCTCTATCCTTCAATAATAATAAGAGAAGAGAAAACGAAAGGGGATGTTGTTCACATTTTCAAAAAGAACAAAACATTTAATAAATATGTGTTGCAACTTTCAACGGAGATAACTTTTGACTCGGGTATCGAAACGACTATTATAATATATCAAATTGAAGCTCGTATCAAATTACACAATATTATTCGGTCATTCTAAGGAAAATATTTTCGGTACCCAAATTGAATCATTTACAGCACTTATGGAGGATTTAATGTTTTTGACGCACCATTTTTATTTTACTTACTTCCGGTTTAATTCAATAGCGCTATAAATGAGATACTGGTGCCAACCGAGGGTTTTTCATTTACATTTTCCATCAGTCTCTATCCTTCAAAAATATTAAGAGAAGAGACATTGAAAGGGGATGTGGTTCACATTTTCAAAAACAACAAAACATTTAATAAATATGTGTTGCAACTTTCAACGGATATAACTTTTGACTCGGGTATCGAAACGACTATTATAATATATCAAATCGAAGCTCGTGTCAAATCACAGAATTTGATTTGGTCTGTCTAAGGAAAATCTTTTCGGTACCCAAATTGAATCATTTACAGCACCTATTGAGAATTTAATATTTCTTACTCACCATTTTCATTTTACTTACTTCCGGTTTAATTCAATAGCGCTATAAATGAGATACTGGTGCCAACCGAGGGTTTTTCATTTACATTTTCAATCAGTCTCTATCCTTCAAAAATAATAAATGAAGAGAAAATGAAAGGGGATGATGTTCAACTTTCAAAAACAATAAAACATTTAATAAATATGTGTTGCAACTTTCAACGGAGATAACTTTTGACTCGGGTATCGAAACGACTATTATAATATATCAAATCGAAGCTCGTGTCAAATCACAGAATTTGATTTGGTCTCTCTAAGGAAAATCTTTTCGGTACCCAAATTGAATCATTTACAGCACCTACTGAGAATTTAATATTTCTTACTCACCATTTTCATTTTACTTACTTCCGGTTTAATTCAATAGCGCTATAAATGAGATACTGGTGCCAACCGAGGGTTTTTCATTTATATTTTCAATCAATCTCTATCCTTCAAAAATAAAAAGAGAAGAGACATTGAAAGGGGATGTGGTTCACATTTTCAAAAACAACAAAACATTTAATAAATATGTGTTGCAACTTTCAACGGAGATAACTTTTGAATCGGGTATCGAAACGACTATTATAATATATCAAATCGAAGCTCGTGTCAAATCACAGAATTTGATTTGGTCTCTCTAAGGAAAATCTTTTCGGTACACAAATTGAATCATTTACAGCACCTACTGAGAATTTAATATTTCTTACTCACCATTTTCATTTTACTTACTTCCGGTTTAATTCAATAGCGCTATAAATGAGATACTGGTGCCAACCGAGGGTTTTTCATTTATATTTTCAAGCAATCTCTATCCTTCAAAAATAATAAAAGAAGAGAAATTGAAAGGGGATGATGTTCACATTTTCAAAAAAACAACAAAACATTTAATAAATATGCGTTGCAACTTTCAACGGAGATAACTTTTGACTCTGGTATCGAAAGGACAATTATAATATATCAAATCAAAGCTCGTCTCAAATTACAGAATATGATTTGGTCTCTCTAAGGAAAATATTTTCGGTACCCAAATTGAATCATTTACAGCACCTACTGAGAATTTATTATTTCTTACTCACCATTTTCATTTTACTTACTTCCGGTTTAATTCAATAGCGCTATAAATGAGATACTGATGCCAACCGAGGGTTTTTCATTTATATTTTCAATTAGTCTCTATCCTTCAATAATAATAAGAGAAGAGAAAATGAAAGGGGATGTTGTTCACATTTTAAAAAAGAACAAAACATTTAATAAATATGTGTTGCAACTTTCAACGGAGATAACTTTTGACTCGGATATCGAAACGACTATTATAATATATCAAATCGAAGCTCGTATCAAATTACACAATATTATTTGGTCATTCTAAGGAAAATATTTTCGGTACCCAAATTGAATCATTTACAGCACTTATCGAGGATTTAATGTTTTTGACGCACCATTTTTATTTTACTTACTTCCTGTTTAATTCAATAGCGCTATAAATGAGATACTGGTGCCAACCGAGGGTTTTTCCTTTACATTTTCAATCAGTCTCTATCCTTCAAAAATATTAAGAGAAGAGACATTGAAAGGAGATGTGGTTCACATTTTCAAAAACAACAAAACATTTAATAAATATGTGTTACAACTTTCAACGGAGATAACTTTTGACTCGGGTATCGCAACGACTATTATAATATATCAAATCGAAGCTCGTGTCAAATCACAGAATTTGATTTGGTCTCTCTAAGGAAAATCTTTTCGGTACCCAAATTGAATCATTTACAGCACCTATTGAGAATTTAATATTTCTTACTCACCATTTTCATTTTACTTACTTCCGGTTTAATTCAATAGCGCTATAAATGAGATACTGGTGCCAACCGAGGGTTTTTCATTTATATTTTCAATCAATCTCTATCCTTCAAAAATAATAAAAGAAGAGAAAATGAAAGGGGATGATGTTCACATTTTAAAAAACAACAAAACATTTAATAAATATGTGTTGCAACTTTCAACGGAGATAACTTTTGACTCGGGTATCGAAACGACTATTATAATATATCAAATCGAAGCTCGTGTCAAATCACAGAATTTGATTTGGTCTCCCTAAGGAAAATCTTTTCGGTACACAAATTGAATCATTTACAGCACCTATTGAGAATTTAATATTTCTTACTCACCATTTTCATTTTACTTACTTCCGGTTTAATTCAATAGCGCTATAAATGAGATACTGGTGCCAACCGAGGGTTTTTCATTTATATTTTCAATCAATCTCTATCCTTCAAAAATAATAAAAGAAGAGAAATTGAAAGGGGATGATGTTCACATTTTAAAAAACAACAAAACATTTAATAAATATGCGTTGCAACTTTCAACGGAGATAACTTTTGACTCGGGTATCGAAAGGACAATTATAATATATCAAATCGAAGCTCGTCTCAAATTACAGAATATGATTTGGTGTCTCTAAGGAAAATATTTTCGGTACCCAAATTGAATCATTTACAGCACCTACTGAGAATTTATTATTTCTTACTCACCATTTTGCATTTTACTTACTTCCGGTTTAATTCAATAGTGCTATAAATGAGATACTGGTGCCAACCGAGGGTTTTTCATTTATATTTTCCATCAATCTCTATCCTTCAAAAATAATAAAAGAAGAGAAAATGAAAGGGGATGATGTTCACATTTTCAAAAATAACAAAACATTTAATAAATATGTGTTGCAACTTTCAACGGAGATAACTTTTGACTCGGGTATCGAAACGACTGTTATAATATATCAAATCGAAGCTCGTGTCAAATCACAGAATTTGATTTGGTCTCTCTAAGGAAAATCTTTTCGGTACCCAAATTGAATCATTTACAGCACCTACTGAGAATTTAATATTTCTTACTCACCATTTTCATTTTACTTACTTCCGGTTTAATTCAATAGCGCTATAAATGAGATACTGGTGCCAACCGAGGGTTTTTCATTTATATTTTCAATCAATCTCTATCCTTCAAAAATAAAAAGAGAAGAGACATTGAAAGGGGATGTGGTTCACATTTTCAAAAACAACAAAACATTTAATAAATATGTGTTGCAACTTTCAACGGAGATAACTTTTGAATCGGGTATCGAAACGACTATTATAATATATCAAATCGAAGCTCGTGTCAAATCACAGAATTTGATTTGGTCTCTCTAAGGAAAATCTTTTCGGTACACAAATTGAATCATTTACAGCACCTACTGAGAATTTAATATTTCTTACTCACCATTTTCATTTTACTTACTTCCGGTTTAATTCAATAGCGCTATAAATGAGATACTGGTGCCAACCGAGGGTTTTTCATTTATATTTTCAATCAATCTCTATCCTTCAAAAATAAAAAGAGAAGAGAAATTGAAAGGGGTTGATGTTCACATTTTCAAAAAAACAACAAAACATTTAATAAATATGCGTTGCAACTTTCAACGGAGATAACTTTTGACTCGGGTATCGAAAGGACAATTATAATATATCAAATCGAAGCTCTTCTCAAATTACAGAATATGATTTGGTCTCTCTAAGGAAAATATTTTCGGTACCCAAATTGAATCATTTACAGAACCTACTGAGAATTTATTATTTCTTACTCACCATTTTCATTTTACTTACTTCCGGTTTAATTCAATAGCGCTATAAATGAGATACTGATGCCAACCGAGGGTTTTTCATTTATATTTTCAATCAATCTCTATCCTTAAAAAATAATAAAAGAAGAGAAATTGAAAGGGGTTGATGTTCACATTTTCAAAAACAACAAAACATTTAATAAATATGCGTTGCAACTTTCAACGGAGATAACTTTTGACTCGGGTATCGAAACGACTATTATAATATATCAAATCGAAGCTCGTATCAAATTACACAAAATGATTTGGTCATTCTAAGGAAAATATTTTCGGTACCCAAATTGAATCATTTACAGCACTTATTGAGGATTTAATGTTTTTGACGCACCATTTTCATTTTACTTACTTCCGGTTTAATTCAATTGCGCTATAAATTAGATACTTGTGCTAAACGAGGGTTTTTCATTTACATTTTCAATCAGTCTCTATCGTTCAAAAATAATTGGAGAAGAGACATTGAAAGGGGATGTGGTTTACATTTTCAAAAACAACAAAACATTTAATAGATATGTTTTGCAACTTTCAACAGAGATAACTTTTGACTCGGATATCGAAACGACTATTATAATATATCAAATCAAAGATCGTATCAAATTACACAATATTATTTGGTTAATCTCAGGAAAATATTTTCGGTACCCAAATTGAATCATTTACAGCACCTATTGAGACTTTAATATTTCTTACTCATCATTTTCATTTTACTTACTTCCTATTTAATTTAATAGCGCTATAAAAGAGATACTGATGCCAACCGAGGGTTTTTAATTTATATTTTCAATTAGTCTCTATCTTTCAAAAATAATAAGAGAAGAGAAAATGAAAGGGGATGTTGTTCACATTTTCAAAAACAACAAAACATTTAATAAATATGCATTACAACTTTCAACGGAGATAACTTCTGTCTCGGGTATCGAAACGACTATTATAATATATCAAATCGAAGCTCGTATCAAATTACACAAAATGATTTGGTCATTCTAAGGAAAATATTTTCGGTACCCAAATTAAATCATTTACAGCACTTATCGAGGATTTAATGTTTTTGACGCACCATTTTCATTTTACTTACTTCCGGTTTAATTCAATTGCGCTATAAATTAGATACTTGTGCCAACCGAGGTTTTTCATTTACATTTTCAATCAGTCTCTGTCCGTCAAAAATAATAAGAGAAGAGACAATGAAAGGGGATGTTGCTCACATTTTCAAAAACAACAAAACATTTAATAAATATGTGTTGCAACTTTCAACGGAGATAACTTTTGACTCGGGTATTGAAACGACTATTATAATATATCAAATCGAAGCTCGTGTCAAATCACAGAATTTGATTTGGTCTCTCTAAGGAAAATCTTTTTGGTACCCAAATTGAATCATTTACAGCACCTACTGAGAATTTAATATTTCTTACTCACCATTTTCATTTTACTTACTTCCGGTTTAATTCAATAGCGCTATAAATGAGATACAGGTGCCAACCGAGGGTTTTTCATATATATTATAAATCAGTCTCTATCCTTCAAAAATAATAAAAGAAGAGAAAATGAAAGGGGATGATGTTCATATTTTCAAAAACAACAAAACATTTAATAAATATGCGTTGCAACTTTCAACGGATATAACTTTTGACTCGGGTATTGAAACGACTATTATAACATATCAAATCGAAGCTCGTGTCAAATCACAGAATTTGATTTGGTCTCTCTAAGGAAAATCTTTTCGGTACCCAAATTGAATCATTTACAGCACCTACTGAGAATTTAATATTTCTTACTCACCATTTTCATTTTACTTACTTCCGATTTAATTCAATAGCGCTATAAATGAGATACTGGTGCCAACCGAGGGTTTTTCATTTATATTTTCAATCAGTCTCGTTCCTTCAAAAATAATAAAAGAAGAGAAAATGAAAGGGGATGATGTTCACATTTTCAAAAACAACAAAACATTTAATAAATATGCGTTGCAACTTTCAACGGAGATAACTTTTGACTCGGGTATCGAAAACACTATTATAATATATCAAATCGAAGCTCGTGTCAAATTACAGAATATGATTTGGTCTCTCTAAGGAAAATATTTTCGGTACCCAAATTGAATCATTTACAGCACCTACTGAGAATTTATTATTTCTTACTCACCATTTTCATTTTACTTACTTCCGGTTTAATTCAATAGCGCTATAAATGAGATACTGGCGCCAACCGAGGGTTTTTCATTTATATTTTCAATTAGTCTCTATCCTTCAATAATAATAATAGAAGAAAAAATGAAAGGGGATGTTGTTCACATTTTCAAAAAGAACAAAACATTTAATAAATATGTGTTGCAACTTTCAACGGAGATAACTTTTGACTCGGGTATCGAAACGACTATTATAATATATCAAATCGAAGCTCGTATCAAATTACACAATATAATTTGGTTAATCTCTGGAAAATATTTTCGGTACCCAAATTGAATCATTTACAGCACCAATTGAGAATTTAATATTTCTTACTCACCATTTTTATATTACTTACTTCCGGTTTAATTTAATAGCGCTATAAATGAGATACTGGTGCCAACCGAGGGTTTTTCATTTATATTTTCAATCAGTCTCTATCCTTCAAAAATAATAAGAGAAGAGACATTGAAAGGGGATGTTGCTCACATTTTCAAAAACAACAAAACATTTAATAAATATGTGTTGCAACTTTCAACGGAGATAATTTTTGACTCGGGTATCGAAACGACTATTATAATATATCAAATCGAAGTTCGTGTCAAATCACAGAATTTGATTTGGTCTCTCTAAGGAAAATCTTTTCGAACCCAAATTGAATCATTTACAGCACCTACTGAGAATTTAATATTTCTTACTCACCATTTTCATTTTACTTACTTCCGGTTTAATTCAATAGCGCTATAAATGAGATACTGGTGCCAACCGAGGGTTTTTCATTTATATTTTCAATCAGTCTCTATCATTGAAAAATAATAAAAGAAGAGAAAATGAAAGGGGATGATGTTCACATTTTCAAAAACAACAAAACATTTAATAAATATGCGTTGCAACTTTCAACGGAGATAACTTTTGACTCGGGTATCGAAAGGACTATTATAATATATCAAATCGAAGCTCGTGTCAAATTACAGAATATGATTTGGTCTCTCTAAGGAAAATATTTTCAGTACCCAAATTGAATCCTTTACAGCACCTACTGAGAATTTAATATTTCTTACTCACCATTTTCATTTTACTTACTTCCGGTTTAATTCAATAGCGCTATAAATGAGATACTGATGCCAACCGAGGGTTTTTCATTTATATTTTCAATTAGTCTCTATCCTTCAATAATAATAAGAGAAGAGAAAACGAAAGGGGATGTTGTTCACATTTTCAAAAAGAACAAAACATTTAATAAATATGTGTTGCAACTTTCAACGGAGATAACTTTTGACTCGGGTATCGAAACGACTATTATAATATATCAAATTGAAGCTCGTATCAAATTACACAATATTATTCGGTCATTCTAAGGAAAATATTTTCGGTACCCAAATTGAATCATTTACAGCACTTATGGAGGATTTAATGTTTTTGACGCACCATTTTTATTTTACTTACTTCCGGTTTAATTCAATAGCGCTATAAATGAGATACTGGTGCCAACCGAGGGTTTTTCATTTACATTTTCCATCAGTCTCTATCCTTCAAAAATATTAAGAGAAGAGACATTGAAAGGGGATGTGGTTCACATTTTCAAAAACAACAAAACATTTAATAAATATGTGTTGCAACTTTCAACGGATATAACTTTTGACTCGGGTATCGAAACGACTATTATAATATATCAAATCGAAGCTCGTCTCAAATTACAGAATATGATTTGGTCTCTCTAAGGAAAATCTTTTCGGTACCCAAATTGAATCATTTACAGCACCTATTGAGAATTTAATATTTCTTACTCACCATTTTCATTTTACTTACTTCCGGTTTAATTCAATAGCGCTATAAATGAGATACTGGTGCCAACCGAGGGTTTTTCATTTACATTTTCAAACAGTCTCTATCCTTCAAAAATAATAAATGAAGAGAAAATGAAAGGGGATGATGTTCAACTTTCAAAAACAATAAAACATTTAATAAATATGTGTTGCAACTTTCAACGGAGATAACTTTTGACTCGGGTATCGAAACGACTATTATAATATATCAAATCGAAGCTCGTGTCAAATCACAGAATTTGATTTGGTCTCTCTAAGGAAAATCTTTTCGGTACCCAAATTGAATCATTTACAGCACCTACTGAGAATTTAATATTTCTTACTCACCATTTTCATTTTACTTACTTCCGGTTTAATTCAATAGCGCTATAAATGAGATACTGGTGCCAACCGAGGGTTTTTCATTTATATTTTCAATCAATCTCTATCCTTCAAAAATAAAAAGAGAAGAGACATTGAAAGGGGATGTGGTTCACATTTTCAAAAACAACAAAACATTTAATAAATATGTGTTGCAACTTTCAACGGAGATAACTTTTGAATCGGGTATCGAAACGACTATTATAATATATCAAATCGAAGCTCGTGTCAAATCACAGAATTTGATTTGGTCTCTCTAAGGAAAATCTTTTCGGTACACAAATTGAATCATTTACAGCACCTACTGAGAATTTAATATTTCTTACTCACCATTTTCATTTTACTTACTTCCGGTTTAATTCAATAGCGCTATAAATGAGATACTGGTGCCAACCGAGGGTTTTTCATTTATATTTTCAATCAATCTCTATCCTTCAAAAATAATAAAAGAAGAGAAATTGAAAGGGGATGATGTTCACATTTTCAAAAAAACAACAAAACATTTAATAAATATGCGTTGCAACTTTCAACGGAGATAACTTTTGACTCGGGTATCGAAAGGACAATTATAATATATCAAATCAAAGCTCGTCTCAAATTACAGAATATGATTTGGTCTCTCTAAGGAAAATATTTTCGGTACCCAAATTGAATCATTTACAGCACCTACTGAGAATTTATTATTTCTTACTCACCATTTTCATTTTACTTACTTCCGGTTTAATTCAATAGCGCTATAAATGAGATACTGATGCCAACCGAGGGTTTTTCATTTATATTTTCAATTAGTCTCTATCCTTCAATAATAATAAGAGAAGAGAAAATGAAAGGGGATGTTGTTCACATTTTCAAAAAGAACAAAACATTTAATAAATATGTGTTGCAACTTTCAACGGAGATAACTTTTGACTCGGGTATCGAAACGACTATTATAATATATCAAATCGAAGCTCGTATCAAATTACACAATATTATTTGGTCATTCTAAGGAAAATATTTTCGGTACCCAAATTGAATCATTTACAGCACTTATCGAGGAGTTAATGTTTTTGACGCACCATTTTTATTTTACTTACTTCCTGTTTAATTCAATAGCGCTATAAATGAGATACTAGTGCCAACCGAGGGTTTTTCATTTACATTTTTAATCAGTCTCTATCCTTCAAAAATATTAAGAGAAGAGACATTGAAAGGGGATGTGGTTCACATTTTCAAAAACAACAAAACATTTAATAAATATGTGTTGCAACTTTCAACGGAGATAACTTTTGACTCGGGTATCGAAACGACTATTATAATATATCAAATCGAAGCTCGTGTCAAATCACAGAATTTGATTTGGTCTCTCTAAGGAAAATCTTTTCGGTACACAAATTGAATCATTTACAGCACCTACTGAGAATTTAATATTTCTTACTCATCATTTTCATTTTACTTACTTCCGGTTTAATTCAATAGCGCTATAAATGAGATACTGGTGCCAACCGAGGGTTTTTCATTTATATTTTAAATCAATCTCTATCCTTCAAAAATAAATAAAGAAGAGAAATTGAAAGGGGATGATGTTCACATTTTCAAAAACAACAAAACATTTAATAAATATGCGTTGCAACTTTCAACGGAGATAACTTTTGACTCGGGTATCGAAAGGACAATTATAATATATCAAATCGAAGCTCGTCTCAAATTACAGAATATGATTTGGTCTCTCTAAGGAAAATATTTTCGGTACCCAAATTGAATCATTTACAGCACCTACTGAGAATTTATTATTTCTTGCTCACCATTTTCATTTTACTTACTTCCGGTTTAATTCAATAGCGCTATAAATGAGATACTGATGCCAACCGACGGTTTTTCATTTATATTTTCAATTAGTCTCTATCCTTCAATAATAATAAGAGAAGAGAAAATGAAAGGGGATGTTGTTCACATTTTCAAAAAGAACAAAACATTTTATAAATATGTGTTGCAACTTTCAACGGAGATAACTTTTGACTCGGGTATCGAAACGACTATTATAATATATCAAATCGAAGCTCGTATCAAATTACACAATATTATTTGGTCATTCTAAGGAAAATATTTTCGGTACCCAAATTGAATCATTTACAGCACTTATCGAGGATTTAATGTTTTTGACGCACCATTTTTATTTTACTTACTTCCTGTTTAATTCAATAGCGCTATAAATGAGATACTGGTGCCAACTGAGGGTTTTTCATTTACATTTTCAATCAGTCTCTATCCTTCAAAAATATTAAGAGAAGAGACATTGAAAGGGGATGTGGTTCACATTTTCAAAAACAAAAAAACATTTAATAAATATGTGTTGCAACTTTCAACGGAGATAACTTTAGACTCGGGTATCGAAACGACTATTATAATATATCAAATCGAAGCTCGTGTCAAATCACAGAATTTGATTTGGTCTCTCTAAGGAAAATCTTTTCGGTATACAAATTGAATCATTTACAGCACCTATTCAGAATTTAATATTTCTTACTCACCATTTTCATTTTACTTACTTCCGGTTTAATTCAATAGCGCTATAAATGAGATACTGTTGCCAACCGAGGGTTTTTCATTTATATTTTCAATCAATCTCTATCCTTCAAAAATAATAAAAGAAGAGAAAATGAAAGGGGATGATGTTCACATTTTCAAAAACAACAAAACATTTAATAAATATGTGTTGCAACTTACAACGGAGATAACTTTTGACTCGGGTATCGAAACGACTATTATAATATATCAAATCGAAGCTCGTGTCAAATCACAGAATTTGATTTGGTCTCTCTAAGGAAAATCTTTTCTGTACACAAATTGAATCATTTACAGCACCTACTAAGAATTTAATATTTCTTACTCACCATTTTCATTTTACTTACTTCCGGTTTAATTCAATAGCGCTATAAATGAGATACTGGTGCCAACCGAGGGTTTTTCATTTACATTTTCAATCAGTCTCTATCCTTCAAAAATATTAAGAGAAGAGACATTGAAAGGGGATGTGGTTCACATTTTCAAAAACAACAAAACATTTAATAAATATGTGTTGCAACTTTCAACGGAGATAACTTTTGACTCGGGTATCGAAACGACTATTATAATATATCAAATCGAAGCTCGTGTCAAATCACAGAATTTGATTTGGTCTCTTGATGAGTGCTCAAAAAGCACTAAAATAACCATGATTTTATGTACCTTAATTGATTAAAAATACATATATTTATATGTTTTATCATATATTTATATAAATTTGTCTTTTTCGGAATCACGGGTATTTTTATTGTTTTTCAGGTATTTTGGCTTAAAAACGCAATGTAAAGACTTAAAGAGGAATATTTGAAGCAATACATCACAAATATATCAATAAATAAGTGAGAAAAGGTCAACAAACATGGAAAAATCGGACGAAATGGGTCGAAAAGGTCAAAAATGTCAAAAAGACGGAAATCGCGCGTCGCAGCCCGGCCGTGCGCGCAGCCCAGCGCCCCAGCGCCCAGCCGCGCGCGCCCGCGCGCGCTGGCATGCCCAGCTGCGCGCAACGCAGCGCGCTGGCACTGTTCACGCGCGCCGAGCTGCGCGCAGCGACAGCCCCAGCGCGCGCGCGCAGCGCCCAGCAGCCGCCCATCCGCGCGCCCAACGCGTTTTCGCCCCATTTTTCACGTGCAGCCGCCCCTGTGACGTCATGCTGACGTCATTGATGACATCAGCAAGTCCAATACGCGTTTTTACATTTTTTAATATTTTTTTAACATTTGTTTTACTCATTTTTTCTCTCCATCCTCACCTATAAATACCCCCCTTCCATTCACTTCAAAACACACCTTCAAAACTCACTTCTCTCTTCTTTCTTTCTCTCATTTCTTAGTTTTTAGTTTCTCTTAGTTTCTTTCTTAGTTTCTAAGTTTTTCTTAGTTTCCTTCTTAGTTTTTAGTTCAATTCTCTTAGTTTTAGTGTTCTTCTCTTTTTGAGAGGAACTTGTAATGTTTTTGTAATAATTTAGTTTTTGATTCAATATATGGAAGTGCAAATTCCGCTCGGAGGTTTTCTAGCAACGGGAATAGCGTCGAAGTTCTGTAAGGATTTTATTTTCTTTACAGTTATTTTTATGCTTTATTCTTACATGTTATATTCAACTTGTCTGTGGTTAAATTTAACTATGCTAGCTGTTTAGTAAAAATGATGTAATAACGACGTTGTTATGCCTGCGAAATATTAAATAGGTAAAAATCTTTAAAATGAATTGATTTTGTTTTTATTCAAGATTTTATATTAAGAATGTTAGAGAGAAATATATTATTTTTCATTACAAACTTAAACCCGAAAATTAGATTTTAAGGTTTAGTTATCCGGTCTAATTTAGAGTAGTGCTCTTTTATTTGTTGGTACAATCGCCCGGTAGTTAGAGTGAAACTCTATTTCAAAAGTTTTTATAAGAATTATTATGTGAAAATGTATTGACAACATGTTTTCAATAGTGGTTTTAAAACTTGAAAGTTAGTACTCGGATAATTAAATTCTTAAGTTTAATTTGGACACCTTGAATAATGTTTAAATTGTCTAACCCCACCAAAGGTGGCATTTAAATGGTTCATTTTCAATCTCTTAGAAAAAGGAATTAATTTAATTAAGCATATTAGTTATCAACCCCACCCATAGGTGTTAATTGATTTGTTTAGTTAACAAAGAATATCTAACCCCACCAAAGGTGGTATTTATATAAAAAAGAGAGAATCAATAAAATATCAATTTATATCTTTAATAACCTAGTTAATATGAGCAAGCATAATTAATTTAGTTATTATATCCATAAATACTCCGCTAATATAAATGATAAAAATTTGCATGAATATTTATTGAATCCGTATATATGTTTATTTTTAGATAATTATTTATTGAATTTGTATCTATGTTTATTTTTATGTTATTAGATTATATTTAATTAATCTGTATATATGTTTATTTTATGTTATTAGATTAGGAACACAAAAACCAAACTATCGTGACAGGATGTTTAGGATTTAATTTCGTTTTTAAAAGTTTGAATAATAAATTAAAAACCACATACATTCCTTCCTTAGATCGACCTTGGGAGTATACTTATCATTTTCTTCGAAATGATTCGTGCACTTGCGAGAGTTTTATAAATATTAAAACCAAAGTATTTGCGAAGATCGGCGATGCCGATTTTCGTTCATCAAGTTTTTGGCACCGTTGCCGGGGATTTGGTCATCAAGTTTTTGGCGCCGTTGCCGGGGAAGGAATAGCGTTTTTAAATTATTTATCAAAATTTTAAAAACATTTTTGTGCTGTAAATAATTGTGATATTTTAATAATAATCAAATTTCAAAATTCATAATAAAAAAAAATAAAAAAATAAAAAAAATAAAAAATAAAAAATAAAAAAAAGAAATTTTTTTTAGGGTTTTTTTAGGGTTTAACTAGTTTTGTTTAGTGTTTTGTATAAAATAACATGTAAATTTTATCTAAATTTTTTTTATTTTGTTGACAGGAGTTTTAAATTTACGTTTACAATAGTCTATGCGTGGTAGGAGATCCTTAGGAAACCCCCTTACACCATATGTAAATAAATTTCATAAATTTAAAAAAGTGTCAACAAAACTGGATTCTACCCATCAACCTGTTTTTGAGCCAAACATAGAACCAAGTCTTAATCCTTTACTAGAACCAAAAGAAATGGAGGAAAACCAACATATTAGGGAAACCACAATGAAAGAGTTTGCAAGACCGGTAATAGGCACGGCAACTGCCGCTATCCAGTTGGGGGAGGCTGCTCGGAATTACGACCTTAAAAATATTCATTTTTCTATGCTTCCTTCCTTTTATGGGTTACCTAATGAAGATTCTCTTTCCTTTATGAGAGATTTCTATGCTACGGTCCAAACATTCCCCCTCGGTATTCTAAACGAGGATCAACTTAGGATGAGATGTTTTCCCTACACTCTAAAGGATAAGGCCAAAGCTTGGTTGATGTCACTTCCCCCAGGTTCTCTGATGACATGGGGTAACATTTACAATAAATTCATGGGAAAATTCTATTCCCATCAAAAAACATCAGAGTTGAGAGGAAAGATTGCTACTTTCTCTCAGATGGATGGAGAACCATTCCATGAAGCTTGGGATAGGTTCAAGATGTTTCTCACTCAGTGTCCCCATCATAGCTTTCCCCTGCAGTTGCAGAACCAATTCTTTTACGATGGACTTACACAACAATGTCAGTTCATTGTCGACAACGCTGCAGGAGGAGCAATAGGAGAAAAGACTGCCTCAGAGACGTATAACCTCTTTGAGATGTTGGGTGCTAATTCCCAACAGAAAAGCTCCCGAGTGAGAAAAGCTGGAGTTCATGAAATCGACTCCAGTAATGAAGTTCAACAACAACTTGTTCAACTGACTAAGCAAGTTGCCCTTCTCGCTACACAAACCAACACCAATAATGATCAATATGGTTTGTATAGCAACATGGGACATGGTACTGAAGCCTGTCCATATCAAGGAGAAACAACTGGACCTGAACAGGTCAATGTGTTGGGAGCATATCAACAGAGACCAAGGTTTGATCCCAACTCAAATACCTATAATCCTGGGTGGAGAAGTCATCCAAATTTCTCTTGGAGGCAAAACAACCCTCCTTTCACTCAAGGCTCAAACCAGGCAGGTCAGCAATTCCACCCACCTATTCCAAGAAGCATTCCCAATAAACCAACCCTGGAGGACAACTTGAATTCTTTTATTCAAGTCTGTAGGGATAATCAATCTAAAACCAATCAACGGTTGGACTCTGTGGAAGCTTCTATCAAAAAGGTGGAAGTTCAAGTTGAACAGTTAGTTGAACATTTGCAAAAAGGCAAAGACTAATTCAATGAAGAGGAGACATTGAGTTTTTCATTCTGCAATCTCCAAGCAACGTCTTACTAGAAGACGCTAAATTTTAGTCCTGTATGGGAGGTCACCCATTATTGTATTTTCCTTTGTTTTAGTTTGCGTGTAATAAAAATTCAGATGAAATAAAATTCGTTTGTTTCAAAAATTCTGTCCATTCGCTTAAAAAAAAAAAAAAAAAAAAAAAAAAAATATTAGGTTCCTTGCACTTTTTGCTTTTACGTTTTATCAAGTTATACATATTTCTTAGAGATATCTACTAAAAGCAAAATGTTGATACACAATAGGAGGAGGATCATTTTCAACTACAAACAACCATGGGAGATGCTGAAGATAGGCGGAAAAAGATGAAAGAATATACAATGCCAATCATTGGCAATATAACTTCCGGTATCCAATTACAAGAGGCTGCAAGGAATTATGAATTGAAAAAGATTCATTATTCTTTGTTGCCTTCCTTTTACGGTATCCCTAATGAAGACCCTTTGCATTTCATTCGAGAATTCTATGCTATTGTCCAAACCTTTCCACTACATGCAATTAATGAAGATCAACTTAGGATGAGGTGTTTTCCTTACACTCTCAAAGATAAAGCTTGGTCATGGTTCATTACTCTACAGTCAGGTTCTCTTAAAACTTGGGAGGCAGTCTATGAAATTTTTATGGGTAGGTTCTATTCCCATCAAAAGACTGTTGATCTAAGAACAAAGATAGCAACATTTTCTCAAATGAATGAAGAGCCCTTTCATGAAACTTGGGAACGATTCAAACTCCTTTTCATTCAATGTCAAAATCATAGCTTTCCCTTACAGCTACAAAACCAATTCTTTTATGATGGATTGACACTACAGAGTCAATACATGGTTGATAATGCTGCTGGAGGTGCTGTAGGAGAAAAGACCGCAGAGGAAACCTATAATCTTTATGAGCTGTTGGGTTCTAATTCCCAACAAAGAGGTGGTAGAAGGAAAGCAAAGGTCAATGAAGTCGGCTCTGATAATGAGATAACCTTGCAACTTGCTGAATTGACTAAACAAGTGAAATTCCTCACTTCCCACCAAATTTCAAATCAAGAGGTATGTGAAGTGTGTTGTTCAATTGGGCATGGTACTCATAATTGTTCAAATACTTGTGATTCTAGTGTCGATGCCATAGAGGAAGTTCAATCTTTTCAAAGATATCATCCAAACACCTATAATCACCCAGCCTACACCCAATATCCAACACTAAGGTCAGATAACAACCACCCTTACCCACCAAGCCAATCTTTTAAGCCAACCTTAGAAGATAGCTTGAATGCTTTTATTCAAGTTAGTCGTGACAACCAATTGATGACTAATCAAAGGTTGAACACCATGGAGGCTTCGGTTAAAAGGATTGAATCTAAAGTTGGGCAACTGGCTGAACAAATGCAAAAGAAAGAACCAGGAAAGTTGCCCAGTCAACCAGAACAAGCAAAGGATGTTAGAACCCTTCGAAGTGGTAAGGTAGTCAATACCAGTTTACCTGAAATCTCTAACAATCTACCTTGTAGTTCCGGTAACAAAGAAGGCGATATTCTAATCTCGCAAAAAGGAGAGACAAGTGTTAAACTTAACAAGCCTTCTGAAAAACTCATTGGGGGGTCATCTGACACCCCCAAAATTCAAAAGACAACAGAACCACACCAGATACAAGTACCTTTTCCCCACCGGTTGAAAGAATCCAAACAAGATAAGCAATTCAATGATCTTTTTAATATGCTCTCTAAAGTAAATATCAATTTACCACTATTAGAAGTGATCATGAATGTGCCCTCATATGCCAAGTTTTTCAAAGAATTGAACACTAAGAAAAGGAGGTATGAACAGAATGAACGAGTAGTAGTATCAGAAATTTCTAGCGCTGTACTTCAGCACAAACTACCCCCTAAGTTGAAAGACCCTGGAAGTTTTATTATAAACATAACTATGGGGGATAAGAAGGTTGCTAAAGCAATGCTTGATTTAGGTGCTAGTATAAATTTGATGCCCTACTCTATATTCTTACAACTCAATCTAGGGGATTTAAAACCCACAACTATGTCCCTTCAACTTGCAGATAGATCTCTTAAATATCCAGAGGGAATAGTTGAGGATGTTTTGGTACAGGTAGACAAACTGATAATACCTGTTGACTTTGTGGTTCTGGATATGCAAGAAAATCCAGCATTGGACAGAGAGCACACAATATTGCTTGGTAGACCATTTATGGCAACTACTAAAACTATTATTGATGTCCAAGATGGAAATTTGACAATGACAGTCTTAGGAGAGACTGTTCATTTTAAAGTTTTTGATTCTTCACCTTTCCCTTCTATTTCTGCCATCGATGAAATATTCGATGTTGATCCTTTGGATAATCTTGTCCAAAACACCTTTTTCCGAACCAGAATAGAAGACAAGCTTGAAACCGTTCTTACACTTGAAAAGGTTGAAGAAGATGTAGATGAGGAAATAAAGGGGTACCTTGAACAACTAGACAATAATGAAGTGATGACAAAATCTAGTACACTTTTAAATCTACCCAGTTCTTCATCTATTAAAGAGGCCAATCCACCTGAACTTGAACTCAAAGACTTACCTGAGCACTTAAAATATGTGTTTTTGGGAGAAGGGGAAACTTATCCAGTGATAATTTCTTCAACCTTGACCAAACCACAAGAAAAGGAACTCATCAAAGTGCTTAAACAGTTTAAGAAATCTATAGGTTGGAGTATAGGGGATATAAGAGGCATTAGTCCAACAATGTGTATGCACAAGATCAACTTGGAGGACGGTGCTAAACCTGTACGAGAGGCCCAAAGAAGACTAAACCCAAACATGCAAGAGGTAGTTAAGAAGGAAATTCTTAAATTATTAGAAGAAGGGATTATCTACCCTATTGCAGATAGTAAGTGGGTTAGTCCAGTGCATGTGGTACCAAAGAAATCTGGGATAACAGTTGTTAAGAATGACAAAAGTGAATTAGTGCCCACTAGAATAATCACTGGATGGAGAATGTGTATAGATTTTAGGAAACTAAATTTATATACGAAAAAGGATCACTTTCCTCTTCCATTCATTGATCAAATGTTGGAAAGATTAGCTGGGCACGAATTTTACTGTTTTTTGGATGGACTGTCTGGATATTATCAAGTACCCATAGCACCAGAAGATCAGGAAAAGACCACATTTACATGTCCTTTTGGGACATTTGCTTTTCGCAGAATGCCATTTGGGTTATGCAATGCCCCTGCCACGTTCCAGAGATGCATGATATCCATTTTCTCGGACATGGTGGAAAAATTCATTGAGATTTTCATGGACGATTTCTCTGTCTTTGGGAACTCATTTGATGATTGCTTACATAAATTGACTTTGGTTTTAGAAAGATGCATTGAATGCAATCTAACCCTTAGTTGGGAGAAAAGTCATTTTATGGTTCAACAAGGGATAGTTTTAGGACATATAATTTCAAACAAGGGTATTGAAGTTGATAAGGCAAAAGTTGAATTGATATCCAAACTACCTCCCCCTACATCTGTGAAGGGGATAAGAAGCTTCTTGGGACATGCAGGATTCTACAGACGATTTATTAAAGATTTCTCTAAAATAAGTCGTCCATTATGTAACTTGCTATCCAAAGATGCTGATTTTGATTTCAACAATGACTGCCTTACCTCCTTTAATACCTTGAAAGATAAACTCACATCTACCCCTGTTATAATGGCACCAAACTGGTCTTTACCCTTTGAAATAATGTGTGACGCTTCTGATTATGCAATAGGAGCAGTCCTGGGACAAAGAGTGGAAAAGCGTTTACATGTCATCTACTATGCTAGCAAAACACTCAATGATGCCCAGATGAATTACACCACCACTGAAAAGGAATTCTTGGCTATAGTATTCTCTTTAGACAAATTTCGGTCTTATTTAGTAGGATCTAAAGTGATTGTGCATTCTGATCATGCTGCTTTAAGATACCTATTGAGTAAACCAAATGCCAAGCCAAGATTAATCAGGTGGGTCTTACTCTTACAAGAATTTGACCTAGAAATCAAGGATAAGAAAGGCAGTGAAAACTTAGTAGCTGACCATTTGTCTAGGTTAATTTCTGACTTTAATTCTCTTAAAGATGAGAGTAATGACGATATAGTTGAAACCTTTCCTGATGAACAGTTATTTTTCATAGGTCCGAACCCATGGTACGCTGATATTGTAAACTATCTTGCCACTGGTGTTTTGCGACCTAACACTTCATATCAGGAGAAGAAAAGGTTTTTTAAAACTATTAAGGACTATTTCTGGGATGACCCTTATTTATACAAGATTGGTCAAGATCAAGTCATCCGGAGATGTGTACCTGAAGAAGAACATAAGAGCATTCTGACTTTTTGTCATGAACTTCATTGTGGGGGTCATTTTGGAGGAGAAAAGACAGCCCGTAAGATATTACAGTCTGGATTCTTTTGGCCCACTCTTTTTAAAGATGCTCATATGTTTTGTGCACAATGTGATAGATGTCAAAGAACAGGAAACATAAGCAAAAGAGATGAAATGCCTTTGACATCTAATTTAGTTGTTGAACTCTTTGACGTATGGGGGATTGACTTTATGGGTCCTTTTCCCCCATCTAATGGTTTTCAATACATTTTGGTTGCTGTGGATTATGTGTCCAAGTGGGTAGAAGCTATCCCCACCAAAACCAATGATGCTAATGTTGTTGTGAAATTCTTGAAAGATTTCATATTCAGTAGGTTCGGAACGCCTAGAGCTATAATAAGTGATGGAGGTAGCCATTTTTGTAACAAACTCTTTGATGGAGTACTAAACAAGTACAACATCACACATAAGGTAGCTACTCCATATCATCCTCAAACTTCCGGATTAGTGGAAGTAAGTAATAGGCAAATCAAGGGAATACTGGAACGCACTGTGCGTCCTTCAAGGAAGGATTGGGCATTTAAGTTAAATGATGCCTTATGGGCATACCGCACCGCTTACAAAACACCTATTGGGATGAGCCCTTACCGGTTAATCTTTGGGAAAGCGTGCCACCTTCCAGTTGAACTTGAACACAAGGCTTATTGGGCAATTAAAGAGCTAAACATGGATTTAGATAAAGCAGGTGAAAAACGAGTACTCCAGCTTCATGAGTTGGAAGAAATTAGGAATGAAGCCTATGAGAATGCCAAATTATACAAGGAGCGTACTAAGCGCTATCATGACAAGAGGCTAGTTCCTAAGACTCTTCACCCTGGAATGAAAGTTCTTTTATTTAACTCTCGTTTGAGATTGTTTCCAGGAAAGCTAAGATCAAGATGGGATGGACCATTCAAAATAGTTCAGGTATCTGAACATGGAGTAGTAGAACTATTGGACTCCAAGACACAAAAAACGTTCAAAGTTAATGGCCATCGTGTCAAGCCTTATGTGGAAGAACCAAACAACATTGCTGAAATGGATTGCATTTGGCTGAGTAACCCTTAGCACCAAAAAGATACGTCTTGCTAAGACGTTAAACTAAGCGCTGGATGGGAGGCAACCCATCATGTTAGGTAATTTTTTTGTTATTTGTTTTATTTACTTAATTTTATTGTTTATTTTAGTTTACTTGTATGTGAATAATTTTTAAAATTGTTAAAACTAAAATATTTGTTGAGATGTTAGAAGTTCACAGCGATCTGTCTGTATACACTTTAATGATGAATATGATGGATGCACCTGCATTTCTTCATTACTACTTACACATTCTCAAGAAATAGGTAATCTTTCTCCTCTTTTCTCTTTATCTTTAATTTGCAGTTGTTACATTGAGGACAATGTAAGTTCTAGGTTGGGGGTGGTGAAAAGTTACCATGCTATATATAAAAAAAATTATCACAAAAATGTATCATATCTTTAAATCAAATTTAAGTAAATAGTTAAAGTCTTTGGTACTGTTAGATTAATTTTTGAAAACATATCATGAAATATTTTGTAATTATTTTTGATAATTAGTTAGTTTTTGTCATAACTAGTATTTCTTGATAAAATGTGGAAATTATATTAAACCCAAAATCGGTGTTTATGAATTTTTTTTAGTGGAGACTACCCTTGTGAGATATAATTTGAGCCTAATTTCTTTTATTCAGAGTGAAATATATATTTTTTCTACTCCAAACACATTTCTTATTTATTCAAAAAGTTTAGATGATCTCTATAGGTATTAGCATTGAATGTATGAATTTTTTTTCTCATCTTAATAGAGTATCATATATTTTTGATTATTATTTTTGCTTAGATTAAATGATTTGAGTAGAAATTGATAGTATATGCTTATATCTCATTTATGCATGACTGTTACAAAAACAAAAAGACATATCTGGGGTTACCTAAACCAAGATCAAACAGAAAAGCCAAAAAAATTAACCACTCACCAAAATCCAAAAAAATGTACAATCTGTACATGGGTTGACTCTCTAAAAAAAAAAAAAAAAAAAAAAAAAAATAGAGAGATAAAAAAATAGTATCATCTACATACTATGACCCACATTGCCTACAAAGTTGTGAGTAAAGGCTAATTACAAAAGAAAGATATAGGAAGTAATTCCCTAAAAAGTCATTGCAATTTCTTCATTTGTTAAAGCATATATCTTGAAATTCTTTCTTAATGAGTTTGATTTATGCATGAAAATAATTTTTGTATATGATATCTTTATAATTTATACATTCGATTCCTT
Source organism: Hippophae tibetana (assembly GCA_037013495.1). Taxonomy (NCBI): domain Eukaryota; kingdom Viridiplantae; phylum Streptophyta; class Magnoliopsida; order Rosales; family Elaeagnaceae; genus Hippophae; species Hippophae tibetana. The sequence continues at coordinate 45,596,088 of CM072812.1, read as the reverse complement.
TCATGAGATCAATGTTAAAATAACACTTTGAGCCTTTATTCTTTATACATATGCGAACATATTAGTTCATTTCTATACATCAACTCTTTCGCATATAAATTAGTATGAGTGTTTGAACCCATAGGATTCAGTGCTTTGAGAGTATTAACTTGTGAGGAATAGAGTCGAAGCGAATACTGATTCATGACACTGAAATTGGGTAAAATTAAATTGATACATTTTTGAAATGAAATATGAAAATGATTTTCGACTAATTATTATAATAAAATCATGATTGTTTAAAGAGATTAAAATAACTTATGCTTGAGATTTCAATTATGATCTTAAAAGAGATTAAAAAGTATGAGATATTTTTGTGATATGTTGTGTTCTTTTACTCTTAAATTAATTTTTGATTGTGTTGTAATTTTAATTTTTGATTTGATTGTTTTTATCTTTACATTTAGTTCAATGTTTGTGGGTATCATTACTGAAAACCCTCACGAGACTCAAACTCGTCCACTAGGGCAACCTAGGGGTTTAACGGCTTGTTGCATAGGCTAAATGCAACCGTTTCAATCCACGAAAGTGATTTAGGATAGTTTAATTTTTAGCTTTTATCGCTTCTCTTGCTAAGAGACTAGCAAGAAGCTGGTTGGGGGTTGTGATGAGTGCTCAAAAAGCACTAAAATAACCATGATTTTATGTACCTTAATTGATTAAAAATACATATATTTATATGTTTTATCATATATTTATATAAATTTGTCTTTTTCGGAATCACGGGTATTTTTATTGTTTTTCAGGTATTTTGGCTTAAAAACGCAATGTAAAGACTTAAAGAGGAATATTTGAAGCAATACATCACAAATATATCAATAAATAAGTGAGAAAAGGTCAACAAACATGGAAAAATCGGACGAAATGGGTCGAAAAGGTCAAAAATGTCAAAAAGACGGAAATCGCGCGTCGCAGCCCGGCCGTGCGCGCAGCCCAGCGCCCCAGCGCCCAGCCGCGCGCGCCCCATCCCGCGCGCGCCCCGCGCGCGCTGGCACTGTTCACGCGCGCCGAGCTGCGCGCAGCGACAGCCCCAGCGCGCGCGCGCAGCGCCCAGCAGCCGCCCATCCGCGCGCCCAACGCGTTTTCGCCCCATTTTTCACGTGCAGCCGCCCCTGTGACGTCATGCTGACGTCATTGATGACATCAGCAAGTCCAATACGCGTTTTTACATTTTTTAATATTTTTTTAACATTTTTTTTACTCATTTTTTCTCTCCATCCTCACCTATAAATACCCCCCTTCCATTCACTTCAAAACACACCTTCAAAACTCACTTCTCTCTTCTTTCTTTCTCTCATTTCTTAGTTTTTAGTTTCTCTTAGTTTCTTTCTTAGTTTCTAAGTTTTTCTTAGTTTCCTTCTTAGTTTTTAGTTCAATTCTCTTAGTTTTAGTGTTCTTCTCTTTTTGAGAGGAACTTGTAATGTTTTTGTAATAATTTAGTTTTTGATTCAATATATGGAAGTGCAAATTCCGCTCGGAGGTTTTCTAGCAACGGGAATAGCGTCGAAGTTCTGTAAGGATTTTATTTTCTTTACAGTTATTTTTATGCTTTATTCTTACATGTTATATTCAACTTGTCTGTGGTTAAATTTAACTATGCTAGCTGTTTAGTAAAAATGATGTAATAACGACGTTGTTATGCCTGCGAAATATTAAATAGGTAAAAATCTTTAAAATGAATTGATTTTGTTTTTATTCAAGATTTTATATTAAGAATGTTAGAGAGAAATATATTATTTTTCATTACAAACTTAAACCCGAAAATTAGATTTTAAGGTTTAGTTATCCGGTCTAATTTAGAGTAGTGCTCTTTTATTTGTTGGTACAATCGCCCGGTAGTTAGAGTGAAACTCTATTTCAAAAGTTTTTATAAGAATTATTATGTGAAAATGTATTGACAACATGTTTTCAATAGTGGTTTTAAAACTTGAAAGTTAGTACTCGGATAATTAAATTCTTAAGTTTAATTTGGACACCTTGAATAATGTTTAAATTGTCTAACCCCACCAAAGGTGGCATTTAAATGGTTCATTTTCAATCTCTTAGAAAAAGGAATTAATTTAATTAAGCATATTAGTTATCAACCCCACCCATAGGTGTTAATTGATTTGTTTAGTTAACAAAGAATATCTAACCCCACCAAAGGTGGTATTTATATAAAAAAGAGAGAATCAATAAAATATCAATTTATATCTTTAATAACCTAGTTAATATGAGCAAGCATAATTAATTTAGTTATTATATCCATAAATACTCCGCTAATATAAATGATAAAAATTTGCATGAATATTTATTGAATCCGTATATATGTTTATTTTTAGATAATTATTTATTGAATTTGTATCTATGTTTATTTTTATGTTATTAGATTATATTTAATTAATCTGTATATATGTTTATTTTATGTTATTAGATTAGGAACACAAAAACCAAACTATCGTGACAGGATGTTTAGGATTTAATTTCGTTTTTAAAAGTTTGAATAATAAATTAAAAACCACATACATTCCTTCCTTAGATCGACCTTGGGAGTATACTTATCATTTTCTTCGAAATGATTCGTGCACTTGCGAGAGTTTTATAAATATTAAAACCAAAGTATTTGCGAAGATCGGCGATGCCGATTTTCGTTCATCATCTCTCTAAGGAAAATCTTTTCGGTACCCAAATTGAATCATTTACAGCACCTATTGAGAATTTAATATTTCTTACTCACCATTTTCATTTTACTTACTTCCGGTTTAATTCAATAGCGCTATAAATGAGATACTGGTGCCAACCGAGGGTTTTTCATTTACATTTTCAATCAGTCTCTATCCTTCAAAAATATTAAGAGAAGAGACATTGAAAGGGGATGTGGTTCACATTTTCAAAAACAACAAAACATTTAATAAATATGTGTTGCAACTTTCAACGGAGATAACTTTTGACTCGGGTATCGAAACGACTATTATAATATATCAAATCGAAGCTCGTGTCAAATCACAGAATTTGATTTGGTCTCTCTAAAGAAAATCTTTTTGGTACCCAAATTGAATCATTTACAGCACCTATTGAGAATTTAATATTTCTTACTCACCATTTTCATTTTACTTACTTCCGGTTTAATTCAATAGCGCTATAAATGAGATACTGGTGCCAACCGAGGGTTTTTCATTTATATTTTCAATCAATCTATATCCTTCAAAAATAATAAAAGAAGAGAAAATGAAAGGGGATGATGTTCACATTTTCAAAAACAACAAAACATTTAATAAATATGTGTTGCAACTTTCAACGGAGATAACTTTTGACTCGGGTATCGAAACGACTATTATAATATATCAAATCGGAGCTCGTGTCAAATCACAGAATTTGATTTGGTCTCTCTAAGGAAAATCTTTTCGGTACACAAATTGAATCATTTACAGCACCTACTGAGAATTTAATATTTCTTACTCAACATTTTCATTTTACTTACTTCCGGTTTAATTCAATAGCGCTATAAATGAGATACTGGTGCCAACCGAGGGTTTTTCATTTATATTTTCAATCAATCTCTATCCTTCAAAAATAATAAAAGAAGAGAAAATTAAAGGGGATGATGTTCACATTTTCAAAAACAACAAAACATTTAATAAATATGTGTTGCAACTTTCAACGGAGATAACTTTTGACTCGGGTATCGAAACGACTATTATAATATATCAAATCGAAGCTCGTGTCAAATCACAGAATTTGATTTGGTCTCTCTAAGGAAAATCTTTTCTGTACACAAATTGAATCATTTACAGCACCTACTAAGAATTTAATATTTCTTACTCACCATTTTCATTTTACTTACTTCCGGTTTAATTCAATAGCGCTATAAATGAGATACTGGTGCCAACCGAGGGTTTTTCATTTACATTTTCAATCAGTCTCTATCCTTCAAAAATATTAAGAGAAGAGACATTGAAAGGGGATGTGGTTCACATTTTCAAAAACAACAAAACATTTAATAAATATGTGTTGCAACTTTCAACGGAGATAACTTTTGACTCGGGTATCGAAACGACTATTATAATATATCAAATCGAAGCTCGTGTCAAATCACAGAATTTGATTTGGTCTCTCTAAGGAAAATCTTTTCGGTACCCAAATTGAATCATTTACAGCACCTATTGAGAATTTAATATTTCTTACTCACCATTTTCATTTTACTTACTTCCGGTTTAATTCAATAGCGCTATAAATGAGATACTGGTGCCAACCGAGGGTTTTTCATTTACATTTTCAATCAATCTCTATCCTTCAAAAATATTAAGAGAAGAGACATTGAAAGGGGATGTGGTTCACATTTTCAAAAACAACAAAACATTTAATAAATATGTGTTGCAACTTTCAACGGAGATAACTTTTGACTCGGGTATCGAAACGACTATTATAATATATCAAATCGAAGCTCGTGTCAAATCACAGAATTTGATTTGGTCTCTCTAAAGAAAATCTTTTCGGTACCCAAATTGAATCATTTACAGCACCTATTGAGAATTTAATATTTCTTACTCACCATTTTCATTTTACTTACTTCCGGTTTAATTCAATAGCGCTATAAATGAGATACTGGTGCCAACCGAGGGTTTTTCATTTATATTTTCAATCAATCTATATCCTTCAAAAATAATAAAAGAAGAGAAAATGAAAGGGGATGATGTTCACATTTTCAAAAACAACAAAACATTTAATAAATATGTGTTGCAACTTTCAACGGAGATAACTTTTGACTCGGGTATCGAAACGACTATTTTAATATATCAAATCGGAGCTCGTGTCAAATCACAGAATTTGATTTGGTCTCTCTAAGGAAAATCTTTTCGGTACACAAATTGAATCATTTACAGCACATACTGAGAATTTAATATTTCTTACTCAACATTTTCATTTTACTTACTTCCGGTTTAATTCAATAGCGCTATAAATGAGATACTGGTGCCAACCGAGGGTTTTTCATTTATATTTTCAATCAATCTCTATCCTTCAAAAATAATAAAAGAAGAGAAAATTAAAGGGGATGATGTTCACATTTTCAAAAACAACAAAACATTTAATAAATATGTGTTGCAACTTTCAACGGAGATAACTTTTGACTCGGGTATCGAAACGACTATTATAATATATCAAATCGAAGCTCGTGTCAAATCACAGAATTTGATTTGGTCTCTCTAAGGAAAATATTTTCGGTACACAAATTGAATCATTTACAGCACCTACTGAGAATTTAATATTTCTTACTCACCATTTTCATTTTACTTAATTTCGGTTTAATTCAATAGCGCTATAAATGAGATACTGGTGCCAACCGAGGGTTTTTCATTTATATTTTCAATCAATCTCTGTCCTTCAAAAATAATAAAAGAAGAGAAATTGAAAGGGGATGATGTTCACATTTTCAAAAAAACAACAAAACATTTAATAAATATGTGTTGCAACTTTCAACGGAGATAACTTTTGACTCGGGTATCGAAACGACTATTATAATATATCAAATCGAAGCTCGTGTCAAATCACAGAATATGATTTGGTCTCTCTAAGGAAAATCTTTTCGGTACCCAAATTGAATCATTTACAGGACCTATTGAGAATTTAATATTTCTTACTCACCATTTTCATTTTACTTACTTCCGGTTTAATTCAATAGCGCTATAAATGAGATACTGGTGCCAACCGAGGGTTTTTCATTTATATTTTCAATCAATCTATATCCTTCAAAAATAATAAAAGAAGAGAAAATGAAAGGGGATGATGTTCACATTTTCAAAAACAACAAAACATTTAATAAATATGTGTTGCAACTTTCAACGGAGATAACTTTTGACTCGGGTATCGAAACGACTATTATAATATATCAAATCGAAGCTCGTATCAAATTACACAATATTATTTGGTCATTCTAAGGAAAATATTTTCGGTACCCAAATTGAATCATTTACAGCACTTATCGAGGAGTTAATGTTTTTGACGCACCATTTTTATTTTACTTACTTCCTGTTTAATTCAATAGCGCTATAAATGAGATACTAGTGCCAACCGAGGGTTTTTCATTTACATTTTTAATGAGTCTCTATCCTTCAAAAATATTAAGAGAAGAGACATTGAAAGGGGATGTGGTTCACATTTTCAAAAACAACAAAACATTTAATAAATATGTGTTGCAACTTTCAACGGAGATAACTTTTGACTCGGGTATCGAAACGACTATTATAATATATCAAATCGAAGCTCGTGTCAAATCACAGAATTTGATTTGGTCTCTCTAAGGAAAATCTTTTCGGTACACAAATTGAATCATTTACAGCACCTACTGAGAATTTAATATTTCTTACTCATCATTTTCATTTTACTTACTTCCGGTTTAATTCAATAGCGCTATAAATGAGATACTGGTGCCAACCGAGGGTTTTTCATTTATATTTTAAATCAATCTCTATCCTTCAAAAATAATAAAAAAAGAGAAATTGAAAGGGGATGATGTTCACATTTCCAAAAACAACAAAACATTTAATAAATATGCGTTGCAACTTTCAACGGAGATAACTTTTGACTCGGGTATCGAAAGGACAATTATAATATATCAAATCGAAGCTCGTCTCAAATTACAGAATATGATTTGGTCTCTCTAAGGAAAATATTTTCGGTACCCAAATTGAATCATTTACAGCACCTACTGAGAATTTATTATTTCTTACTCACCATTTTCATTTTACTTACTTCCGGTTTAATTCAATAGCGCTATAAATGAGATACTGATGCCAACCGAGGGTTTTTCATTTATATTTTCAATTAGTCTCTATCCTTCAATAATAATAAGAGAAGAGAAAATGAAAGGGGATGTTGTTCACATTTTCAAAAAGAACAAAACATTTTATAAATATGTGTTGCAACTTTCAACGGAGATAACTTTTGACTCGGGTATCGAAACGACTATTATAATATATCAAATCGAAGCTCGTATCAAATTACACAATATTATTTGGTCATTCTAAGGAAAATATTTTCGGTACCCAAATTGAATCATTTACAGCACTTATCGAGGATTTAATGTTTTTGACGCACCATTTTTATTTTACTTACTTCCTGTTTAATTCAATAGCGCTATAAATGAGATACTGGTGCCAACTGAGGGTTTTTCATTTACATTTTCAATCAGTCTCTATCCTTCAAAAATATTAAGAGAAGAGACATTGAAAGGGGATGTGGTTCACATTTTCAAAAACAACAAAACATTTAATAAATATGTGTTGCAACTTTCAACGGAGATAACTTTTGACTCGGGTATCGAAAGGACTATTATAATATATCAAATCGAAGCTCGTGTCAAATCACAGAATTTGATTTGGTCTCTCTAACGAAAATCTTTTCGGTATACAAATTGAATCATTTACAGCACCTATTCAGAATTTAATATTTCTTACTCACCATTTTCATTTTACTTACTTCCGGTTTAATTCAATAGCGCTATAAATGAGATACTGTTGCCAACCGAGGGTTTTTCATTTATATTTTCAATCAATCTCTATCCTTCAAAAATAATAAAAGAAGAGAAAATGAAAGGGGATGATGTTCACATTTTCAAAAACAACAAAACATTTAATAAATATGTGTTGCAACTTACAACGGAGATAACTTTTGACTCGGGTATCGAAACGACTATTATAATATATCAAATCGAAGCTCGTGTCAAATCACAGAATTTGATTTGGTCTCTCTAAGGAAAATCTTTTCTGTACACAAATTGAATCATTTACAGCACCTACTAAGAATTTAATATTTCTTACTCACCATTTTCATTTTACTTACTTCCGGTTTAATTCAATAGCGCTATAAATGAGATACTGGTGCCAACCGAGGGTTTTTCATTTACATTTTCAATCAGTCTCTATCCTTCAAAAATATTAAGAGAAGAGACATTGAAAGGGGATGTGGTTCACATTTTCAAAAACAACAAAACATTTAATAAATATGTGTTGCAACTTTCAACGGAGATAACTTTTGACTCGGGTATCGAAACGACTATTATAATATATCAAATCGAAGCTCGTGTCAAATCACAGAATTTGATTTGGTCTCTCTAAGGAAAATCTTTTCGGTACCCAAATTGAATCATTTACAGCACCTATTGAGAATTTAATATTTCTTACTCACCATTTTCATTTTACTTACTTCCGGTTTAATTCAATAGCGCTATAAATGAGATACTGGTGCCAACCGAGGGTTTTTCATTTACATTTTCAATCAGTCTCTATCCTTCAAAAATATTAAGAGAAGAGACATTGAAAGGGGATGTGGTTCACATTTTCAAAAACAACAAAGCATTTAATAAATATGTGTTGCAACTTTCAACGGAGATAACTTTTGACTCGGGTATCGAAACGACTATTATAATATATCAAATCGAAGCTCGTGTCAAATCACAGAATTTGATTTGGTCTCTCTAAAGAAAATCTTTTCGGTACCCAAATTGAATCATTTACAGCACATATTGAGAATTTAATATTTCTTACTCACCATTTTCATTTTACTTACTTCCGGTTTAATTCAATAGCGCTATAAATGAGATACTGGTGCCAACCGAGGGTTTTTCATTTATATTTTCAATCAATCTATATCCTTCAAAAATAATAAAAGAAGAGAAAATGAAAGGGGATGATGTTCACATTTTCAAAAACAACAAAACATTTAATAAATATGTGTTGCAACTTTCAACGGAGATAACTTTTGACTCGGGTATCGAAACGACTATTTTAATATATCAAATCGGAGCTCGTGTCAAATCACAGAATTTGATTTGGTCTCTCTAAGGAAAATCTTTTCGGTACACAAATTGAATCATTTACAGCACCTACTGAGAATTTAATATTTCTTACTCAACATTTTCATTTTACTTACTTCCGGTTTAATTCAATAGCGCTATAAATGAGATACTGGTGCCAACCGAGGGTTTTTCATTTATATTTTCAATCAATCTCTATCCTTCAAAAATAATAAAAGAAGAGAAAATTAAAGGGGATGATGTTCACATTTTCAAAAACAACAAAACATTTAATAAATATGTGTTGCAACTTTCAACGGAGATAACTTTTGACTCGGGTATCGAAACGACTATTATAATATATCAAATCGAAGCTCGTGTCAAATCACAGAATTTGATTTGGTCTCTCTAAGGAAAATATTTTCGGTACACAAATTGAATCATTTACAGCACCTACTGAGAATTTAATATTTCTTACTCACCATTTTCATTTTACTTAATTTCGGTTTAATTCAATAGCGCTATAAATGAGATACTGGTGCCAACCGAGGGTTTTTCATTTATATTTTCAATCAATCTCTATCCTTCAAAAATAATAAAAGAAGAGAAAATGAAAGGGGATGATGTTCACATTTTCAAAAACAACAAAACATTTAATAAATATGTGTTGCAACTTACAACGGAGATAACTTTTGACTCGGGTATCGAAACGACTATTATAATATATCAAATCGAAGCTCGTGTCAAATCACAGAATTTGATTTGGTCTCTCTAAGGAAAATCTTTTCTGTACACAAATTGAATCATTTACAGCACCTACTAAGAATTTAATATTTCTTACTCACCATTTTCATTTTACTTACTTCCGGTTTAATTCAATAGCGCTATAAATGAGATACTGGTGCCAACCGAGGGTTTTTCATTTACATTTTCAATCAGTCTCTATCCTTCAAAAATATTAAGAGAAGAGACATTGAAAGGGGATGTGGTTCACATTTTCAAAAACAACAAAACATTTAATAAATATGTGTTGCAACTTTCAACGGAGATAACTTTTGACTCGGGTATCGAAACGACTATTATAATATATCAAATCGAAGCTCGTGTCAAATCACAGAATTTGATTTGGTCTCTCTAAGGAAAATCTTTTCGGTACCCAAATTGAATCATTTACAGCACCTATTGAGAATTTAATATTTCTTACTCACCATTTTCATTTTACTTACTTCCGGTTTAATTCAATAGCGCTATAAATGAGATACTGGTGCCAACCGAGGGTTTTTCATTTACATTTTCAATCAGTCTCTATCCTTCAAAAATATTAAGAGAAGAGACATTGAAAGGGGATGTGGTTCACATTTTCAAAAACAACAAAGCATTTAATAAATATGTGTTGCAACTTTCAACGGAGATAACTTTTGACTCGGGTATCGAAACGACTATTATAATATATCAAATCGAAGCTCGTGTCAAATCACAGAATTTGATTTGGTCTCTCTAAAGAAAATCTTTTCGGTACCCAAATTGAATCATTTACAGCACCTATTGAGAATTTAATATTTCTTACTCACCATTTTCATTTTACTTACTTCCGGTTTAATTCAATAGCGCTATAAATGAGATACTGGTGCCAACCGAGGGTTTTTCATTTATATTTTCAATCAATCTATATCCTTCAAAAATAATAAAAGAAGAGAAAATGAAAGGGGATGATGTTCACATTTTCAAAAACAACAAAACATTTAATAAATATGTGTTGCAACTTTCAACGGAGATAACTTTTGACTCGGGTATCGAAACGACTATTATAATATATCAAATCGGAGCTCGTGTCAAATCACAGAATTTGATTTGGTCTCTCTAAGGAAAATCTTTTCGGTACACAAATTGAATCATTTACAGCACCTACTGAGAATTTAATATTTCTTACTCAACATTTTCATTTTACTTACTTCCGGTTTAATTCAATAGCGCTATAAATGAGATACTGGTGCCAACCGAGGGTTTTTCATTTATATTTTCAATCAATCTCTATCCTTCAAAAATAATAAAAGAAGAGAAAATTAAAGGGGATGATGTTCACATTTTCAAAAACAACAAAACATTTAATAAATATGTGTTGCAACTTTCAACGGAGATAACTTTTGACTCGGGTATCGAAACGACTATTATAATATATCAAATCGAAGCTCGTGTCAAATCACAGAATTTGATTTGGTCTCTCTAAGGAAAATCTTTTCTGTACACAAATTGAATCATTTACAGCACCTACTAAGAATTTAATATTTCTTACTCACCATTTTCATTTTACTTACTTCCGGTTTAATTCAATAGCGCTATAAATGAGATACTGGTGCCAACCGAGGGTTTTTCATTTACATTTTCAATCAGTCTCTATCCTTCAAAAATATTAAGAGAAGAGACATTGAAAGGGGATGTGGTTCACATTTTCAAAAACAACAAAACATTTAATAAATATGTGTTGCAACTTTCAACGGAGATAACTTTTGACTCGGGTATCGAAACGACTATTATAATATATCAAATCGAAGCTCGTGTCAAATCACAGAATTTGATTTGGTCTCTCTAAGGAAAATCTTTTCGGTACCCAAATTGAATCATTTACAGCACCTATTGAGAATTTAATATTTCTTACTCACCATTTTCATTTTACTTACTTCCGGTTTAATTCAATAGCGCTATAAATGAGATACTGGTGCCAACCGAGGGTTTTTCATTTACATTTTCAATCAATCTCTATCCTTCAAAAATATTAAGAGAAGAGACATTGAAAGGGGATGTGGTTCACATTTTCAAAAACAACAAAACATTTAATAAATATGTGTTGCAACTTTCAACGGAGATAACTTTTGACTCGGGTATCGAAACGACTATTATAATATATCAAATCGAAGCTCGTGTCAAATCACAGAATTTGATTTGGTCTCTCTAAAGAAAATCTTTTCGGTACCCAAATTGAATCATTTACAGCACCTATTGAGAATTTAATATTTCTTACTCACCATTTTCATTTTACTTACTTCCGGTTTAATTCAATAGCGCTATAAATGAGATACTGGTGCCAACCGAGGGTTTTTCATTTATATTTTCAATCAATCTATATCCTTCAAAAATAATAAAAGAAGAGAAAATGAAAGGGGATGATGTTCACATTTTCAAAAACAACAAAACATTTAATAAATATGTGTTGCAACTTTCAACGGAGATAACTTTTGACTCGGGTATCGAAACGACTATTATAATATATCAAATCGGAGCTCGTGTCAAATCACAGAATTTGATTTGGTCTCTCTAAGGAAAATCTTTTCGGTACACAAATTGAATCATTTACAGCACCTACTGAGAATTTAATATTTCTTACTCAACATTTTCATTTTACTTACTTCCGGTTTAATTCAATAGCGCTATAAATGAGATACTGGTGCCAACCGAGGGTTTTTCATTTATATTTTCAATCAATCTCTATCCTTCAAAAATAATAAAAGAAGAGAAAATTAAAGGGGATGATGTTCACATTTTCAAAAACAACAAAACATTTAATAAATATGTGTTGCAACTTTCAACGGAGATAACTTTTGACTCGGGTATCGAAACGACTATTATAATATATCAAATCGAAGCTCGTGTCAAATCACAGAATTTGATTTGGTCTCTCTAAGGAAAATCTTTTCGGTACACAAATTGAATCATTTACAGCACCTACTGAGAATTTAATATTTCTTACTCACCATTTTCATTTTACTTAATTTCGGTTTAATTCAATAGCGCTATAAATGAGATACTGGTGCCAACCGAGGGTTTTTCATTTATATTTTCAATCAATCTCTGTCCTTCAAAAATAATAAAAGAAGAGAAATTGAAAGGGGATGATGTTCACATTTTCAAAAAAACAACAAAACATTTAATAAATATGTGTTGCAACTTTCAACGGAGATAACTTTTGACTCGGGTATCGAAACGACTATTATAATATATCAAATCGAAGCTCGTGTCAAATCACAGAATATGATTTGGTCTCTCTAAGGAAAATCTTTTCGGTACCCAAATTGAATCATTTACAGGACCTATTGAGAATTTAATATTTCTTACTCACCATTTTCATTTTACTTACTTCCGGTTTAATTCAATAGCGCTATAAATGAGATACTGGTGCCAACCGAGGGTTTTTCATTTATATTTTCAATCAATCTATATCCTTCAAAAATAATAAAAGAAGAGAAAATGAAAGGGGATGATGTTCACATTTTCAAAAACAACAAAACATTTAATAAATATGTGTTGCAACTTTCAACGGAGATAAATTTTGACTCGGGTATCGAAACGACTATTATAATATATCAAATCGAAGCTCGTATCAAATTACACAATATTATTTGGTCATTCTAAGGAAAATATTTTCGGTACCCAAATTGAATCATTTACAGCACTTATCGAGGAGTTAATGTTTTTGACGCACCATTTTTATTTTACTTACTTCCTGTTTAATTCAATAGCGCTATAAATGAGATACTAGTGCCAACCGAGGGTTTTTCATTTACATTTTTAATCAGTCTCTATCCTTCAAAAATATTAAGAGAAGAGACATTGAAAGGGGATGTGGTTCACATTTTCAAAAACAACAAAACATTTAATAAATATGTGTTGCAACTTTCAACGGAGATAACTTTTGACTCGGGTATCGAAACGACTATTATAATATATCAAATCGAAGCTCGTGTCAAATCACAGAATTTGATTTGGTCTCTCTAAGGAAAATCTTTTCGGTACACAAATTGAATCATTTACAGCACCTACTGAGAATTTAATATTTCTTACTCATCATTTTCATTTTACTTACTTCCGGTTTAATTCAATAGCGCTATAAATGAGATACTGGTGCCAACCGAGGGTTTTTCATTTATATTTTAAATCAATCTCTATCCTTCAAAAATAATAAAAAAAGAGAAATTGAAAGGGGATGATGTTCACATTTCCAAAAACAACAAAACATTTAATAAATATGCGTTGCAACTTTCAACGGAGATAACTTTTGACTCGGGTATCGAAAGGACAATTATAATATATCAAATCGAAGCTCGTCTCAAATTACAGAATATGATTTGGTCTCTCTAAGGAAAATATTTTCGGTACCCAAATTGAATCATTTACAGCACCTACTGAGAATTTATTATTTCTTACTCACCATTTTCATTTTACTTACTTCCGGTTTAATTCAATAGCGCTATAAATGAGATATTGATGCCAACCGAGGGTTTTTCATTTATATTTTCAATTAGTCTCTATCCTTCAATAATAATAAGAGAAGAGAAAATGAAAGGGGATGTTGTTCACATTTTCAAAAAGAACAAAACATTTTATAAATATGTGTTGCAACTTTCAACGGAGATAACTTTTGACTCGGGTATCGAAACGACTATTATAATATATCAAATCGAAGCTCGTATCAAATTACACAATATTATTTGGTCATTCTAAGGAAAATATTTTCGGTACCCAAATTGAATCATTTACAGCACTTATCGAGGATTTAATGTTTTTGACGCACCATTTTTATTTTACTTACTTCCTGTTTAATTCAATAGCGCTATAAATGAGATACTGGTGCCAACTGAGGGTTTTTCATTTACATTTTCAATCAGTCTCTATCCTTTAAAAATATTAAGAGAAGAGACATTGAAAGGGGATGTGGTTCACATTTTCAAAAACAACAAAACATTTAATAAATATGTGTTGCAACTTTCAACGGAGATAACTTTTGACTCGGGTATCGAAAGGACTATTATAATATATCAAATCGAAGCTCGTGTCAAATCACAGAATTTGATTTGGTCTCTCTAAGGAAAATCTTTTCGGTATACAAATTGAATCATTTACAGCACCTATTCAGAATTTAATATTTCTTACTCACCATTTTCATTTTACTTACTTCCGGTTTAATTCAATAGCGCTATAAATGAGATACTGGTGCCAACCGAGGGTTTTTCATTTATATTTTCAATCAATCTCTATCCTTCAAAAATAATAAAAGAAGAGAAAATGAAAGGGGATGATGTTCACATTTTCAAAAACAACAAAACATTTAATAAATATGTGTTGCAACTTACAACGGAGATAACTTTTGACTCGGGTATCGAAACGACTATTATAATATATCAAATCGAAGCTCGTGTCAAATCACAGAATTTGATTTGGTCTCTCTAAGGAAAATCTTTTCTGTACACAAATTGAATCATTTACAGAACCTACTGAGAATTTAATATTTCTTACTCACCATTTTCATTTTACTTACTTCCGGTTTAATTCAATAGCGCTATAAATGAGATACTGGTGCCAACCGAGGGTTTTTCATTTATATTTTCAATCAATCTCTATCCTTCAAAAATAATAAAAGAAGAGAAAATGAAAGGGGATGATGTTCACATTTT